>CM042690.1:493300552-493945552 GCA_023614405.1 Avena insularis | reverse complement strand
ATGAACGACACCACATGGAAAGATAGTGGTTTGGTCTGGTAGTTTTTCGGCGTTCTGAAAGTAACATCAAGAGTGATCTCACCTAGAGAGTTCGCATGTCTCCCTGAGACAATGTCGTGGAAGACCACATTGTTGTAGTTCAGCTAGATGTAGAGGATGTTGATGCTGCTGCCACCATCCATGAGCATTTTGGAGAACTCATAGTCGTCAATGAGTGGATTGACGACCAGAGCATACTTTCCTTGTATATGAGGCCTAGGCAGATGATCGCTTTGGTAAAAGGTGATCTTTACCTCCAACAAGTCCAAATATTGGGGGATAGCCGGAACAGTTGTGTTGAGGTCATGCATAACTACCTTCTTGTCCTTAGTGGGCTGGGATTCAAGGAAGCATATGTAGGTGTATTTCTTGGTTGGGTAAGTTTTCTTACCATCCGACTTAGGGTTAGCAGTATCTGTCTCTTCCATGTCGGAATCTTTCTTGGACTCCTTTTCCTTGTCAGAATTTTTATTTCCTTTTCTTTGCTTGGCCCTATAACCAGCGGCTTCATATTTCTTGATGTCATCGTTGAAATGACATGCAGTGTTTGTGTGGGAAGAGCCCCCATTCCCATCCGGGTGATGTACACATGGGTTGTTAGGAATGTCGTCCCATGAGTAGGTCTTGTTGGGATATTGATCGCCCTGCCCTAGATCTAGGAAGCTCCACGGCCTTGTCCCCGGCCGCCTCCGCACCCTCTGAACCCGAAAGTTACATTGACAGTTGCATCATCCGAGTTGGGTTTGTCCTTAGATGTGTTCTTGTGCTTTTGAGATTGTTGCTACTTCGACTATTTTGACGAGTTTGGCACAGCTAGGCCATTCAACAGGCCCTGTGAGTCATCGTCAGCATCAGCATATTTGTTTGTCGTTTTTATCATCTCGCCCAAACTAGTAACTTTGTCCCATTTCAGCTGGTGGCACAGAAATCTGACTATGAGTCCTGCGATGAAAGCTTCAATCGTGGTTTAGTCGCTGATTCCCTCGTGATTGATGGCCCAAATATATTGAGCTCGTTGGGGAACCCCAAGAGGAAGGTATGATGAGCACAGCAGCAAGTTTTCCCTCAGTAAGAAACCAAGGTTATCAATCAAGTAGGAGCAAGGAAACACCCCAAAGGTGTAGCTAGCTGAACGTTGGCAGGGCGCACTACCGGTGCCAGCAGCAACATGGAGACCTGCACAACACAACCACAGAACTTTTCCCCCAACTTGCGATGAGGTTGTCAATCTCACCGGTTTTGCTGAAAACAAAGGATTAAACGTATTGAATGGAAGGAAGTAATAGTTTGCAGAAAGTAAACACAAAGCAGTAAATAGTTTGTAGATTATATGTAAAAGAAAGGACCGGGGTCCATAGTTCACTAGAGGTGGCTCTCCTTAAGATAGATAACATGCTGGGTGAACAAATTACAGCGGGGCAATTGACAAACATCGAGAAAGCATACAAGCATATACTAATCATCTTGACTCCTTTGAGACTTGATTGGGCATTACAACATTATACATAGACCGCCATCCAACTGCATCTATGACTAATAATCCACCTTCAGGTTATCATCAGAACCCCCTCCAGTATTAAGTTGCAAACAACAGATTATTGCTTTATGAATTGCGTGTAAAGTAAACAATACAATTGTTCTATGAACAAAGGATTGGTGTTTTCTCCCTAGTAGCAACAGCACATCTAGTACCTTAGAGATTTATGTCACTTCCCCAGATTACCAGAGGCATGAACCCACAATCGAGCATAAATACTAACTCTTGGAGTTGCTAGCATCTACTTGGCCAAGATAGCTACTAACAACAGAAAGCATGCAAGATCACAAATAACAAAGACATGATAGAATCAATAATCAACCTGAAATAGCATCTCAATATCCATCGGATCCCCGCAAACACAACATGTAGAATTAAAAATAGATGATCTTGATCATGAACGGAGCTCACAAGCTCTAGACATGAAAGCACAAAGGAGGAGAACCAGCCATCTAGCTACTACATGGACCCGTAGTCCAGAGATGAACTACTCACGTATCACACCGGAAGCTTGCATGATGATGAAGAAGGCCTCCAGGGTGAATTCCCCTCTCTGGCAGGGTGCCGGGAAGAGCTTCAGATCCCTCCCGATCTAGAGATGGAGATGACGGCGGCTACAGACTCTTTCGTGGATTTTCGATCAGGTGCTTAGGGTTTTGGTATCGGGGGTAATATATAGGCGGAAGGAGAGGCTGAGGGGGTGTTGGGGTCGGCCAGACCACCCCTTGGCGCAGCGTGGCCCGCGTGGTGGTGGCCGGGCCCCAGCCCTTCTCCGTCTCGTATTCTAGCTCCAGATTTCTTCCGGTAAAATAGCAACTTTGGCTTTTGTCCCGTCCAATTCCGAGAATATTCATTTTCTGACTTCCTGGAACCAAAAACAGCAAAAAACAAGCAGTTGGCACTATGGCTCTTGTTAATAGGTTAGTCCAAGAAATCATATGAAAAGTACTCCAAAGTGTGGACAAAACACAAGAAAGTAGATAAAACCAAGCATGGAACATCAAAAATTATAGATACATTTGCAATGTATCAACATCCCCAGGCTTAGCTCCTGCTCGTCCTCGAGTAGGTAAGTGATAAAAGGAAAGAATAATTTTTGAGGTGACATGCACCATCATAAACTTGATCAAATTATTTGTAAAACATTCAAATCTGGGATCATAGTACTTCAATCATAACATGAAAGACAAAGTTCTAGCAATAAGACAAAGAAACTATGATGCAACATAAAAAGGCACAAACAAAAGATTCATGAATAACAATGCTTTGCAAGACGTTTGTTTGTTTCACATAAAGAAAACATAACATAATAGTATTCAGCACGTCCCTCATAGAGTAGCAAATATAAATGCATAGGACACCTTCAAAGTTCATAAGAGTGACTAGATACAAATAGTTTAAAACAAGCAATATCAAGTTATGCATCAATCAACTAGTCTTGGGACAATGAACATAGAACTAAGAATGGCCACTATACTCTCAAAGTAGGTGCATAAAGATAGAAGGTGGAGACTCGATATAATGGTGGGAGAAGGGCCTTCATAAAAGGAAGTAGGGATTCAAGTCTCATAAAGAGCTTCCAAAAATCATGGTACTTATAGCTTTCAGCTCTCATTGCCCCTATCATAAGCATCTTGAAGTGATTAAGGTTAAAGTGACACAACTAAGAGGATATGCTTGACAAGTTATAAACCGAAATCTCATGCCCCTTACTTATGAAGACCGAACCTCATGCTACTCAACTTTAGTCACAAGTAAGCTCTTGTCATCGTAAGTACATATGTATCATAAAGAACCGCCAATGAGGTACCCCTTGCACATGATACAGGAGCTATCCCATAATCAAAATGACAAGGCAAGAAGACAATGAGCATCTCAGTTATCTTTTTATTTGCTATTTGCATAGGTTTTTATTGAGGATGCTTCATAGAGTGGTCATTATGGTTATGCTGCAAGTTTCTACCATGATTAGGCATGGTTTAGGCTAGAGGCCCAGGCATTTCTCTAACACACATACAAACTACATGATCTTACAAGTTCCACTTTTGTTTCACACCGCTGGGATCCATAAGCAAAATAACATGATATCAACGAGGTACAAAGTACAAGTGCAATTTTAAAAGCATTCCCTATGATACATGGTTATTCTAATTTCAACTTATAAAGCGCAAGCATATACACAACAAAGAAGGACCCAATGGTTCAAATTTATTAAATGCAAGAAAGTAAAGTGTGCCATCAAGTTCGTGAGAGCTTTAATCACTAGTTTTCTCATAACAAGTTTAATTTGGAAGGTAAACAAAAACATGAATATACTTGGAATAGCATATGCTAGTAGGTAGGTATGGTGGACTCTTCGGAATAACTTGGTTTAAGGAGTTGGATGCATGAGTGGAACTCATACTTGGTTGTGGAGGCTAGCAAAAGACTGGGAGCGACAAACTAAGAGAGCAATAATGGCCATAATCATGCAGAGCGACAAAACATCATTGATCAAAGCATAAAGTGATACTACAAGTTGAAAACTAAAGGATCATAAAGGCTATGGTGACTTGAGATAGTCATAACATGGTGTGAGCATGTGCCAAGTCAACCCAAATAAAGCATCAAAGGAGAATACCATAATACTATGCTTTAATATGCTAAAACTACGCATGATTCATCCAAGGCACATTAAGCAATCTCAATTGTTTATAACAAGTCATGCTACAGCAAAGAATACTAAGCATAAAGCCAAAACAATATCAAGCATGGCATGACAAAGCATAGGTCACAGTCAAAAACAAGCTCTCTTTAACACTTAAGCATGAACTTTCCTACTCTTTTCCAAACCAAACCAAACTATTTGAAAACCAATGTATGAAAGAGGGGGTCCAACCAATTTATTCAGCAAACTAAGCAAACAAAGAAAACGAAAAACCAAAACAAAAAGGAAAAAGAAGACGCTCCAACAACAACACAACTGTGCATGAAACAATAAAAATGAAGCGCTTGGAAGAAACCTGAAATTTTTATTGAGGAAGAGGGGGATGCCTTGGGCATCCCCAAGCTTTGAAGCTTGTACTTCTTGGATATTTCTTGGGGTGACATGCGTGGCATCCCCAAGCTTGATCTTTAGTCCATCTTTCTTCTCATCACTCATTCCTTCCATACACCTGAAATTTTTCCTTGATACAAAACTTCACACAATCTTTATTAGCAACATTAGTGCACTCAAGATAATAAGTCTTTAGGTTTAGTTCTAACACCAATAAACTTCCATTAGAACACTAGCTACTATAGCACTTCCCTCAAAAAGCTCAATTCCCCAAAAGAACTCAAAAAGGAACCAACAAGAAGCAAATGCAGAAAATGGCGTAAATCATAAAAGCATCAGCAGGTAAAGGCGAATTTTTTCGAAGAACTTCTGTTGCTCAAATCAAAAAGTGTTGAACTAAAGAAAGTTAGATAAAAACCTGGGGCAGAATCACAAAAATTCACGCCTCAAAAGACGTTTAGAGATTTTACACGAATATTTATGGTGAAGCACAGAAATCTGTTTCGGGACAGCAACTTTCCCAATCATTACTTCTCTCTAATTAGAGGTTACTCTTGGCACAAAAAGCAAATAAAAAGGATAAGGAGCATTTATTACTGAAGTAATAACTTCCAAGACTCATCTAAAACTTTTGGGTTATCTCCCAATAAGTACTTTTCTTTAACGCCTTTAAGTTAGGCATAAGAAGCAAGAAAAAGAATCAAGTGTTCTCAAATGAAGAAGCATTAAGACCAAATTTTGTTTTCATAGAAGAGGCAAAATAAATCTTCTCTCTCTTCTTAGGGAAGTGTTCTATACCTTTCTTGAGTGGGAGTTGATATTCAATGGTGCCTTCTTTCATATCAATAATGGCACCAACAGTTCTAAGAAAAGGTCTTCCCAAAGTAATAGGACAAGAAGCATTGTATTCAACATCCAAAACATACAAATCAACGGGGACATAGGCATTGTTAATCATAATAAGAACATCATTAAGACTCCCCATGAGTTTCTTTTTAGCATTATCATCAAGTGGGGTATTCAAATAACAATCTTCAAGTGGAGGCAAATCAAGCATATCATAAATCCTTCTAGGCATAATAGAAACACTACTATCAAGATCACATAAAGCTTTCAAATCAAAATCATTCACTTTCATATTAATGATGGGTTCCCAACCATCTTCTTGTTTTATAGGAATAGAAGCTTTATGTTTCATCTTTTCTTCTTTAATCCTTATGAGAGCATCAGTAATGTGTTTTGTAAAGGCCATGTTCCTAGCACTAGCATTAGGACTTTTAGCAAGGTTTGTTAGGAACTTAATAACTTCAGAGATATTGCAACCATCAAGATCAAAATTAAAATTATCATCTAAAGTAGTAGAACTATTACTAGCCTCAACACTAGTGGTAGTGATAGTAGAAACACTAATGTTTCTAGCAATTTCATCTTCTCTTCCCCACTTAGCATGTAATTCAGCTAATAGTCTAACATTTTCATCAATTCTAACTTGTATGGCATTAGTAGCTGCAAAGGGATTATCATTAGTTTCAGGTTTAGCAGCCATTTTATTAATCAAAGAGGATTGAGCTTCAGACAAAGATGATATATTCCTTTCAGCATTAGAAAGTTTCAATTGTAAACTAGGAATTTCCCTATTTAGACTCTCAAGTTGATGGCTAATGTTCTTCAAAATGGTAGATTGTTCCTCCATAGTTTTAGTAAATAGTTGGTTTTGTTCATATTGCATTTGCATGAAGTTCTTAGTGGCTCTTTCAACTTCTAAAATTCTTCCTTCTCTAGGTAATCCAGGCTTGCCATTATAACCATAAGTATTATTAGGAGGGTAAGGCCTATAATTGTTACTATCATAAGCATTGTTGCCAAAATTATTATTTCTTATGAAGTTCACATCAACTTGCTCTTCTTGAGCAACCAAAGAGGCTAAAGGAACATTATTTGGATCAATATGGGATTTCCCATTAACAAGCATAGACATAATAACATCAATCTTATCACTCAAGGAGGAGGTTTCCTTATCAGAATTTACCTTCTTACCTTGTGGAGCTCTTTCAGTATGACATTCGGAGTAGTTAACCATCATATTATCCAGCAGCTTTGTTGCAGCACCCAAAGTAATGGTCATAAAGGTACCTCCAGCAGCAAAATCTAATAGGTTCCTTGAAGAATAGTTCAATCCTGCATAAAAAGTTTGGATGATCATCCAAGCAGTCAGTCCATGAGTGGGACAATTATTTACCAAAGATTTCATTCTTTCCCAAGCTTGAGCAACATGTTCACTATCAGATTGTTTAAACTTCATTATTTCACTTCTCATAGATATAATCTTAGCAGGAGGATAGTATTTTCCAATGAAAGCATCTTTGCATTTAGTCCAAGAATCAATACTATTCCTAGTTAAGTATAACCATTCTTTAGCTTTTCCACTCAAAGAGAAATGAAACAATTTCAGCTTAATAATATAACCATCTATATCCCTATGCTTTTGCATCTCACAAAGTTCAACAAAGTTATTTAGATGGGCAGAAGCATCTTCATTACCAATACTAGAAAATTGTTCTCTCATAACAAGATTGAGTAAAGCAGGTCTAATCTCAAAGAAAGTAGCTTCAGGAACAGGTGGAGCAATAGGTGTGCTCATAAAATCAATGTTGTTAGTGCTAGTGAAGTCACACAACTTAGTGTTTTCAAGAGTAGTCATTTTTTTGTGTTTTTATAAAGAAAGCAAAGTTGTAAAACTTGCAACGGTGCCAGAAAAAGCTTGATTGATGGCCCAAATATATCGAGCTCGTTGGGGAACCCCAAGAGGAAGGTATGATGAGCACAGCAGCAAGTTTCCCTCAGTAAGAAACCAAGGTTATCAATCCAGTAGGAGCAAGGAAACACCCCAAAGGTGTAGCTAGCTGATCATTGGCAGGGCGCACTACCGGTGCCAGCAGCAACATGGAGACCTGCACAACACAACCACAGAACTTTGCCCCCAACTTGCGATGAGGTTGTCAATCTCACCGGTTATGCTGAAAACAAAGGATTAAACGTATCGAATGGAAGGAAATAATAGTTTGCAGAAAGTAAACACAAAGCAGTAAACAATTTGTAGATTATATGTAAAAGAAAGGACCGGGGTCCATAGTTCACTAGAGGTGGCTCTCCTTAAGATAGATAACATGCTGGCTAAACAAATTACAGCGGGGCAATTGACAAACATCAAGAAAGCATACAAGCATATACTAATCATCTTGACTCCTTTGAGACTTGATTGGGCATTACAACATTATACATAGACCGCCATCCAATTGCATCTATGACTAATAATCCACCTTCAGGTTATCATCCGAACCCCCTCCAGTATTAAGTTGCAAGCAACAGATTATTGCTTTATGAATTGCGTGTAAAGTAAACAATACAATTTTTCTATGAACAAAGGATTGTTGTTTTCTCCCTAGTAGCAACAACACATCTAGTACCTTAGAGATTTATGTCACTTCCCCAGATTACCAGAGGCATGAACCCACTATCGAGCATAAATACTAACTCTTGGAGTTGCTAGCATCTACTTGGCCAAGATAGCTACTAACAATGGAAAGCATGCAAGATCACAAATAACAAAGACATGATAGAATCAATAATCAATCTGAAATAGCATCTCAATATCCATCGGATCCCCGCAAACACAACATGCAGAATTACAAATAGATGATCTTGATCATGAACGGAGCTCACAAGCTCTAGACATGAAAGCACAAAGGAGGAGAACCAGCCATCTAGCTACTACATGGACCCGTAGTCCAGAGATGAACCACTCACGTATCACACCGGAAGCTTGCATGATGATGAAGAAGGCCTCCAGGGTGAATTCCCCTCTCCGGCAGGGTGCCGAGAAGAGCTTCAGATCCCTCCCGATCTAGGGATGGAGATGACGGCGGCTATAGACTCTTTCGTTGATTTTTGATCGGGTACTTAGGGTTTTGGTATCGGGGGTAATATATAGGCGGAAGGAGAGGCCGAGGGGGTGTTGGGGTCGGCCAGACCACCCCTTGGCGCAGGCCAGGCCTGGCCGCACGGCCAGGTGGTGTGGCCGGGCCCCAGCCCTTCTCCGTCTCGTATTCTAGCTCCAGATGTCTTCCGGTAAAATAGCAACTTTGGCTTTTGTCCCGTCCAATTCCAAGAATATTCATTTTCTGACTTCCTGGAACCAAAAACAGCAGAAACAGGCAATCGTGGCTCTTGTTAATTGGTTAGTCCAAGAAATCATATGAAAAGTACTCCAAAGTGTGGACAAAACACAAGAAAGTAGATAAAACCAAGCATGGAACATCAAAAATTATAGATACATTTGCAATGTATCACCTCGCAGGAGTTTTTCATGTCGATCCATCGTCCGAGGTAGTCCTGGCCGGTTTCTCCAAGTTGTCGGACGCATCGCTGTAAGCCTTCGACTGTACAGGGCCTCCTGTAGGTACCCTCAAAGTTCTAAATGAACGCACTTTGCATGTCATACCAGTTGTGGAGGGTGTTTTCCAGAAGTTCATTAAGCCATCATCAAGTCATCTTCCGCAGCATGAATGGGAGATATCGGACCACGACAAAGTTGTTTCCTCCTTTGGCGATGCATCAGGCCTGGAAGAAATTTTGCATCCAAGTATCTGGTCGAGCCACGCCATTGTAGGGTTGAATGTGCCTCAAAATGATGAAGCCCTCCAGAAAGTCTGTTCTACGGATCCATGGCCTAAAGCACTTCGGGCCCACATATATGTTATTCGACTCGTAGATCCGCGCCTCTATGTTTGAATTTATCCGGTTCCTGGCGTCGCTTGGTGATAGCGAACATAGTCTCAGATGTTCATCAAGCCTGCAGGCTTGTGGACTCGGATGTCTGTTTCTTCTACAGCCTCCTCCGCCTCGACGCTCTCCCTAGCCCCCTTGGGAGCCGTTATGGTCACTGCCTAGTGGGGACAGAGGTTCTAGTGGGTTATTGCCGGCTAAGCATCGGCCTCCCTCTGGAGCTTCATGATGTCAGCTTCAAGGTGGGTCTTCATGGTGACGGGCATCGTGCCGGCTTGGGCCGGTGTAGTTTTCATTGTTCCTTCGTCCGGTGTTATCGTCATTATAATGGAGTTCAGCCTGATGGTCTGTGTGCCTAGGAGGTGACATTTGTTGCTGGCCCCACTCCTGGCATCACGCTTCTTCATCTTTGTGGCTGTTAGATTGCCGATAGGGTGGGTGTCGGGGAGCCAACGCTACTATAGCATCTCATGATGCAGCCGGAACAACGTTGCTCCAATATCATGGGGTCATGTGTCGTTTACCAGAAGATCCAGTTCTTGAGTGAGTGTCATCCCGAGGGTTAGGGCGGTGGTGCCGATCTGACTCCCTCCCGGGCCTTGATTCCTGTTGTCGTTCCATGTCGATACGGCACTGCTCGGACTTTGACACCAATTTGCCACTAAAGGACATGGCGGCCTTCTATTTCTCTAGGCCTTCAGTGAAAAATGTGATGCACCATTGACCCGTTCTGGCCTTGGATTGTTCATAAGGATCTCCAAGACGCTACCAGCGTGTTATAGATCCGGTTTCCCTTGCTGTCAAGCCAAGGCTGTCCTATGACGATGTCATTGCTTTTCCCCTCGAAGAGGTTCTTATGGACATCCGGATTTTTGTTGGTCAGTACAGGGCCATTTCGGGTCTTCTGATGCTACAGGGAGTTAAACTATTATGTAATTGTAACGTTGGTGTTGAGGTGTTGTTTCTCCTCGACGAGATGAGATGATTTTTCTAGGAGCCATAAGTGTTGTGCTGATAGGGCCTCGAACCTTTTCTCCAACTCCTCTGGCGCAAGCTCCGAGGCAGTTGGGATTGGCGTTGTTAGTGATTCTCCGTAGAGTTCCCGGGCACTTGGGGCAACCACGTGACCATCCACTAGAGATTATTTTGGCTTATGGGGGATCAGAGCATCATCCGAGTCCTCCATCTAGATATCCTCATGTTCCTCTTCCTCTAGAAGATCTTTTTCCATATTCTTATTCTTCTTCTTCCTTGCCTTGTTGACCTTCTGGGTACTAGTGGCAAAGACGACTTTGGGTCCATTTCCTGGGGAGAGACTCCTGCTAGTACTTTCGGACACTAGGACCACATGATTTTATCTAAGATCCATGTCATCTTGTGAGTCCATATGTTCTTCATCGTAACCCAAATCCATACTATTGTACATACTCGGATGTGACCCTTATCCTTCCTATGAAGCTCTGGAGTTGATTTCTTCTCCAAATTCTTCTTCATATGCCTAGAAATCTGCCGACGTCATAGATTCCCCTAGGGAAGTTTATCTTATCTTAATTTCCTAGTTGTGCTAAGTCATACGTGTGATACGAAGTTCGGGGTAGATAACTTCTTTGAATCATCGTATTTTTCTGTTCATTCTGACTAAAGAAAATGAGTTGTTGTCGGCTCCAGCCTTGATAGAGCCAAATGTAGAGCCAACATAGCCTATGAACTGAGATGCATGCGCTCTGAGGTGGGTGAGGCTTTCGTCCTTGGCTTCCTTGAAACTTTTGATGGTCTCAAGGACAGCATCTAGATTGAAATTAGGATGCAGCATCATCTGCCTCACTATGTGCCTCGAAAGCGATTTTTCTGCTCTAGCATCGGTGGAACCGGATGCTGAGCTGTTGTAGCTTTGGTCTTCCTGAGATTCGACCTCCACAAGGAGATTTTCTTCAGATTTGACTTTATATTTCTCCATGATCTCCTCCTCAAAGGCGAGCTAGGTGGGATTAGGGTTTTCTGAGATCCGAAAATCTGTTGCCGCCATGGAAAAAGTGGATCCAGAAGTTTCTTTTGCCTCATTCATCAGCGTTAGGGTGGGTTAGGCAGGTTCAACGAAGCCAAGGTAGATGTGGATCTCGTCGATTGGAATGATGGTGTATCTCATCATGGCCTCCCTAGCCAGAAGCCAGGTCTCGTCGAGGAGGACGAGGGGGACGTTATCGACGTAGAGGACGCGACCGATGGTGTCGTCGGATCAAAGACAAGTACGCCATGAGGGGGTCCTCGAGGCGTGAGAAAAGCTGGGTTGTGATACGTATGGTTTTCCAAGACGGTGAGCACACAAGATTACCTAGGTTCAGATCTGACTATGATGGACGGATCCTAGTCCTGCTAGCAATCCAGTATAACGGATGAGCTGGAAGTACAACAGACTACAAGAGAGGTTTCTCCTGTGTGAGTTGTGGTTGGTAGTGCGTTCCCTAAATGTCAATCCCTAGGTTGGCTTATATAGTCATATGTCCCAGGGTTATAGGAGAGTCCTATCTGGCTACTATACATAGTCGGTATAGAGTACATCTTGGACTACAAGTATTCCTACAGGCCTAAGTCGGTAAGCCTTCTGGGCCTTCCTATAGCCAGATGGGTTTCCATCTTCTCTCCCAGACAGGGCTTCCTGTGGAGCATAGACCTAACCCAGAAATGGGCCACCCTGGTCAGCAAGTCACAGTGGGTATACCTAGAAAGTATATCCCCAACATTAGCCCCCGAAAGCCTCCAAGATCCAAAGTCGTATTCCATCGTCTAGCTTGATTTTTCTTTGCTTGTAGAATCTTGAAGGGTTCTTGAAACTTCAAAACAACAGTATAGGATCTGATTCATAAGTGACTTAGACTTGTTGGTATCTCATCATTGCTTCCACGCTAGATTTCAAACTGAGCTAGAATTTGGTATATGACATAACCTGAGAACTTTTCAGGTCTTGTCACGTCACTGACAAATATTCTGCCAGTGTGACCGTTTGGTGGGTCCCTATTGTGTGGAACCGAGGTGTCGTTTTAATGCGAACGGAGAGATAGAGGAGGCATAGGCTTCACGAGGAAGTTTCCCCTCCCATTCCACGATGTGTGGCGGTAATCCGACGCATTAAGCGTTAATCTTGGTGTAGATGCACTATAAGAGGGAAAACACCTCATTCTCTTCTCCACTGCTGCTCCTATTCTTCCTCTTCCTCAAGAAACCTGCTCTCCTCATCCTCCTCTCGCTCCTCCACCAAATCCACCAGCATCACCCATTCTTGGTAAATCCTCTAGCGAGATGGCCGATGCTTCTAGTTTTGTGGGCGCAGTGTCATCAATGGTTGTATACATGAAGTATAGCGGTATTTGGATCCCAAGTGTCATCAACAATGATAAGCTCAAAATCATGTAGGAAGAAGGTCTACTCCACACCAGCGCATGGAGGAGTAGCTTCAATGAGGCCCTCCCCGCACCACGCGACAGTGAACGGGTTCACTTCGCAACCCATCTAGATCGCGGCCTCAGCCTTTCGCTATCAGAATTATTTTTTGAGGTAACTAACTACTACGACATCCATCTTCACAATCTCCCCCCCCCCCAAATTCCATACTAGAGCTTAGTGCCCATGTCACTCTTTGCGAGGGTTTTCTTGGAATTAAACCGAGTCTAATCTTTTTCCGATATTACTTTAGTACTCGGAAAAATTCTATCATTGTTCGTGTTCCCTACAATACCGGAACTCTTAGCTTAGTCCTTAGGAGAGATCGAGTCTACCCTAAGGTCATTGATAGAGATTCAGTGAAGAAATGGCTAGCCACCTTCTTTTACCACAAGGATATGCCGGCTCCCGGTAAGTTGGAAGGCTTGATGCTTTTTATCAATGGTGCTGCAACCCACCAAAAATCTTGGGATGTAGAAGTGTCAGCTCTATCTGAAGACTTGATCCGCTCCAAGAGGCGGATTGAGTTCTTAATGAAGAATAAGGGCCTGAAGGGATCCAACTTAGTCCATTGCTGGCTATCACATTGGATTCAACCTCTTCAGCACCATGGGGACCGGTTGATGCATTCAATCACCCTTGACAAGAAAGACAGCTTGAAGGTTATCCCTACTCCGATCCCATCCAAGGACTACAAGACTCGTATTCAATGGTTGATCAAGGAGCGGGTTAACCAGAAAGTACCAGAGGTCTCCATGAAGATGTATACCATGGAGAATCCTCTGACCCCATTAAGTCATTCGACTTTTACCTGGTATGTTATGTCCGTCTTTTACATTTTATCATATTGCAATGCTGAGATATTTTTGACTTTTAACTTGCCGACCTCCCTGAGTCGGAACTTGCTCCTCTCGAGGGTTATCCACCTTAAGATCCAATTCCTATTTTGAGGAGGAGGAACTTGAAGAATTGCCGGAGACACTTACTTGGAAGCGTAAGACTCCGGTTGTTTTGGCTGGCCCACAAAAGCTACCAGTCATCAAAAAGTAAATTCCTCTATCATTACTTGTTGATGGCTCAGTGTTGATGTAGAGCTCGTTGGGAACCCCAAGAGGAAGGTATGATGAGCACAGCAGCAAGTTTCCCTCAGTTATGAAACCAAGGTTTAATCGAACCAGTAGGAGCAAGGAAACACCCCAAAGGTGTTACTAGCTGAGCCTTGGCAAGGCGCACTACCGGTGCTAGTAGCAACGTGGAGACCTGCACAACACAACCACAGAACTTTGTCCCAACTTGCGATGAGGTTGTCAATCTCACCGTGTTTTCCTGAAAACAAAGGATTAAACGTATTGAATGGAAGGAAGTAATAGTTTGCAGAAAGTAAACACAAAGAAGAAAATAGTTTATAGATTGTATGTAAAGAAAAGGGCCGGGATCCATAGTTCACTAGAGGTGGCTCTCCTTAAGATAGATAACATGCTGGGTGAACAAATTATAGCGGGGCAATTGACAAACACCGAGAAAGCATACAAGCATATACTAATCATCTTGACTCCTTTGAGACTTGATTGGGCATTACAACATTATACATAGACCGCCATCCAACTGCATCTATGACTAATAATCCACCTTCAGGTTATCATCCGAACCCCCTCTAGTATTAAGTTGCAAGCAATAGATTATTGCTTTACGAATTGTGTGTAAAGTAAACAATACGATTGTTCTATGAACAAAGGATTGTTGTTTTCTCCCTAGTAGCAACAGCACATCTAGTACCTTAGAGATTTACATCACTTCCCAGTTACGGAGGCATGAACCCACTATCGAGCATAAATACAAACTCTTGGAGTTGCTAGCATCTACTTGGCCAAGATAGCTACTAACAACGGAAAGCATGCAAGATCACAAATAACAAAGACATGATAGAATCAATAATCAATCTGAAATAGCATCTCAATATCCAACGGATCCCCGCAAACACAACATGCAGAATTACAAATAGATGATCTTGATCATGAACGGAGCTCACAAGATCTAAACATGAACGCACAAAGGAGGAGAACCATCCATCTAGCTACTACATGGATCCGCAGTCCAAGGATGAACTACTCACGCATCACACCAGAGACTTGCATGGTGATGAAGAAGGCCTCCAGGGTGAATTCCCCTCTCCGGCAGGGTGCCGGGAAGAGCTTCAGATCCCTCCCGATCTAGGGATGGAGATGACGGCGGCTACAGACTCTTTCATGAATCTTTGATCGGGCACTTAGGGTTTTCGTCCCGAGGGCATCTTATAGGCAGAAGGAGAGGCCAAGGGGGTGCTGGGGTTGGCCAGACCACCCCCTGGCGTGGGCCAGGCCTGGCCGCACGGCCAGGTGGTGTGGCTGGCCCCCAGCCCTTCTCCGTCTCGTATTCTGGCATCTGATGACTTCCGGAAAAATAGGCACTTTGGCTTTTGTCCCATCCAATTCCGAGAATATTCATTTTCTGACTTTCCTGGAACCAAAAACAAAACAGAAATGGCACTGGCACTGTGGCTCTTGTTATTAGGTTAGTCCAAGAAATCATATGAAATGTACTCCAAAGTGTGGACAAAACACAAGAAAGTGGATAAAACCAAGCATGGAAAATCAAAAATTATAGATACATTTGCAATGTATCAACATCCCCAAGCTTAACTCCTGCTCGTCCTCGAGTAGGTAAGTGATAAAAAGAAAGAATAATTTTTGAGGTGACATGCACCATCAAAGACTTGATCAAAGTATTTGCAAAACATTCAAAGCTGGGATCATAGTACTTCAATCATAACATGAAAGACAAAGTTCTAGCAATAAGACAAAGAAACTATGATGCAACATGAAAAGGCACACAAAAAAAGATTCATGAATAACAATGCTTTGCAAGACGTTTGTTTGTTTCACATAAAGAAAACATAGCATAATAGTATTCAGCTTGTCCCTCATAGAGTAGCAAATATAAATGCATAGGACACCTTCAAAGTTCATAAGAGTGACTAGATACAAATAGTTTAAAACAAGCAATATCAAGTTATGCATCAATCAACTAGTCTTGGGACTATGCACATAGAACTAAGAATGGCCACTATGCTCTCAAAGTAGGTGCATAAAGGTAGAAGGTGGAGACTCAATATAATGGCGGAAGAAATGCCTTCATAGAAGGAAGTAGGGATTCAAGTCTCATAAAGAGCTTCCAAAAATATGGTACTTATAGCTTTCAGCTCTCATTGCCCCTATCATAAGCATCTTGAAGTGATTAAGGTTAAAGTGAACAAACTATGGTGTACATGCTTGACGAAGTATAAGTTAGGAATCTCATGTCCCTTGTATACGAGGGACGCTCGTCATGCTACTCAAGTTTAGTCACCAGTAAGTTCTTGTCATTGTAAGTACATGTGTATCATAGAGAACCGCCAACGGGGTACCCCTTGCCTGATGATAGAGAAGAATCCCCATATCAAAATGACAAGGCAAGCAGACAACGAGCATCTCAGCAATCTTCTTATTTACCATGGGAATATGGTGCTTTTTTCTCTCTTTCCCCTTTTCATAATATCTCTTTTTTTTCCTTTTCTCTTTTTTCTCAATATAGGACTCTTTTTTTATAAGAAGAATGCTTCATAGACAGCTCATTATTGTTACGCTGCAGGTTTCCACCATGTCAGCATGGATTAGACCAGCGTTTCTCTAACACATATACATAACTCCATGGACTTACAAGCTCCCTTTCATTTCACAATCGACATCCATATACAAAAGAGCATGATATCAACTAGGTACAAGTACCAAGTGCAATGTTGAAAGCATTCCCCATGAAAGCATGGTTCTGCTAATCCCCAACAAATAAGTGCAAGCATATACAACATAGACGACACAATGGTTCAAGCTTATTAAGGGCAAGAAAAGTAAAGTGTGCCATCAAGTTCGTGAGAGCTTCAATCACTAGTTTTCTCATAACAAGTTTAATTCGGAAGGTAAACAGAAGCATGAATATACTTGGAGTAGCATAAGCTAGTAGGTAGGTATGGTGGACTCTTTGGAATAACTTGGTTTAGGGAGTTGGATGCAGGAGTCGAACTCATACTTGGTTGTGGAGGCTAGCAAAAGACTGGGTGCGACAAACTAAGAGAGCAATAATGGCCATAATCATGCAGAGCGACAAAACATCATTGATCAAAGCATAAAGTGATACTACAAGTTCAAAACTAAAGGATCATAAAGGATATGGTGACTTGAGATAGTCATAACATGGTGTGAGCATGCGCCAAGTCAACCCAAATAAAGCATCAAAGGAGAATACCACTATACTATGCTTTAATATGCTAAAACAACGCATGATTCATCCAAGGCACATTAAGCAATCTCAATTGTTTATAACAAGTCACGCTACAGCAAAGAATACTAAGCATAAAGCCAAAACAATATCAAGCATGGCATGACAAAGCATAAGCCACAGTCAAAAACGAGGTATTTTTACCACATAAGCATGAACTTTCCTACTCTTTTCCAAACCAAACCAAACTATTTGCAAACCAAAGTATGAAAGAGGGGGTCCAACCAATTTATTCAGAAAACTAAGAAAACCAAGCAAACGAAAAACCAAATCGAAAACGAAAAAGAAGACGCTCCAAGAACAACACAACTATGCATGAAACAATAAAAATGAAGCGTTTGGAAGAAACCTGAAATTTTTATTGATGAAGAGGGGGATGCCTTGGGCATCCCCAAGCTTTGACGCTTGTAATTCTTGGATATTTCTTGGGGTGACACGCGTGACATCCCCAAGATTGAGCCTTAGTCCATCCTTCATCTCATTACTCATTCCTTTCATACACCTGAAATTTTTCCTTGATACAAAACTTCACACAATCTTTATTAGCAACATTAGTGCACTCAAGATAAATAAGTCTTAAGGTTCAGTTCTAACACCAAATAAACTTCCATTAGAACACTAGCTACTGTAGCACTTCCCTCAAAAAGCTCAATTCCCCAAAAGAACTCAAAATGGAACCAACAAGAAGCAAATGCAAAAAATGGCAGAAATCTGTCAAAACAGACCAACAGCTAAAGACGAATTTTTTCAAAGACCTTTTGTTTCTCAAATCAAAAAGTGTTGAACTAACAAAAGTTAGATAACAACCTGGGTCAGAAGCACAAAACTTCACGCCTCAAAAAGACATTCAGATGTGTTACACGAATTTTTACGGTGAAGCACACAAATCTGTTTCGAGACAGCAACTTTTCCAATCATTACTTCTCTCTCATTAGAGGTTACTCTTGGCACGAAAAGCAAATAAAAAGGATAAGGAGCGGTTATTGCAGAAGTAATAACTTCCAAGACTCATCTAAAACTTTTCAGTTATCTCCCAATAAGTACTTTTCTTTAACGCCTTTAAGTTAGGCATAAGAAGCAAGAAAAAGAATCAAGTGTTCTCAAATGAAGAAGCATTAAAACCAAATTTTGTTTTCATAGGAGAAGCAAAAGAAATCTTCTCTCTCTTCTTAGGTAAGTGTTCTATACCTTTCTTGAGTGGGAGTTGATATTCAATGGTGGCTTCTTTCATATTAATAATGGCACCAACAGTTTTAAGAAAAGGTCTTCCCAAAGTAATAGGACAAGAAGCATTGTATTCAACATCCAAAACATAGAAATCAACGGGGACATAGGCATTGTTAACCATAATAAGAACATCATTAAGACTCCCCATGAGTTTCTTTTTAGCATTATCATCAAGTGGGACATTCAAATAACAATCTTCAAGTGGAGGCAAATCAAGCATATCATAAATCCTTCTAGGCATAATAGAAACACTACTATCAGGATCACATAAATCTTTGAAATCAAAGTCATTCACTTTTATATTAATGATGGGTTCCCAACCATCTTCTTGTTTTATAGGAAAAGAAGCTTTATGTTTCATCTTTTATTCTTTAATCTTTATGAGAGCATCAGTAATATGTTTTGTAAAGGCCATGTTCATAGCACTAGCATTAGGACTTTTAGCAAGATTTTGTAGGAACTTAATAACTTCAGAGATATTGCAACCATCAAGATCAAAATCAAATTTATCATCTAAAGTAGTAGAACTATTACTAGCCTCAACACTAGTGGTGGTAATAGTAGAAACACTAATGTTTCTAGCAATTTCATCTTCTCTTTCCCACTTAGCATGTAATTCAGCTAATAGTCTAACATTTTCATCAATTCTTACTTGTATAGCATTAGTAGCTGCAAAGGGATTATCATTAGTTTCAGGTTTAGCAGCCATTTTATTCAAAGAAGATTGAGCTTCAGCCAAAGATGTTATATTTCTTTCAGCATTAGAGAGTTTTTCCTCAATAGTTTTATTGAAAGCAGTTTGTTTACTAATAAAGTCTTTAAGCATAACCTCAAGTTCAGAGGGTGCACTCCTATTATTGTTGTAAGGATTTCCAATAGCATTACCATTGTTGGGAGGATATGGCTTATAATTGTTGTTACCAAAATTACTCCTGTAAGCATTATTGCCAAAATTATTATTTCTTATGAAGTTCACATCAACTTGCTCTTCTTGAGCAACCAAAGAGGCTAAAGGAACATTATTTGGATCAATATGGGCTTTCCCATTAACAAGCATAGACATAATAATATCAATCTTATCACTCAAGGAGGAGGTTTCCTCAACAGAATTTACCTTCCTACCTTGTGGAGCTCTCTCAGTATGCCATTCAGAATAATTAACCATCATATTGTCCAAAAGTTTTGTTGCAGCACCCAAAGTAATGGTCATAAAGGTACCTCCAGCAGCAGAATCCAATAGGTTCCTTGAAGAATAGTTCAATCCTGCATAAAAAGTTTGGATGATCATCCAAGCAGTCAGTCCATGAGTGGGACAATTCTTTACCAAAGATTTCATTCTTTCCCAAGATTGAGCAACATGTTCATTATCAGATTGTTTAAACTTCATTATTTCACTTCTCATAGATATGATCTTAGCAGGAGGATAGTATTTTCCAATGAAATCATTTTTGCACTTAGTCCAAGAATCAATACTATTCCTAGTTAAGGAATTCAACCATTCTTTAGCTTTTCCACTCAAAGAGAAAGGAAACAATTTCAGCTTAATAATATCACCATCTACATCCCTATGCTTTTGCATCTCACAAATTTCAACAAAGTTATTTAGATGGGTAGCAGCATCTTCATTACCAATACCAGAAAACTGTTCTCTCATAACAAGATTGAGAAAAGCAGGTTTTATCTTAAAGAAAGTATCTTTAGGCACAGGTGGAGCAATAGGTGTGCTCATAAAATCATTGTTGTTGGTGCTAGTGAAGTCACACAACTTAGTGTTTTCAAGAGTAGTCATTTTTTTGGGTTTTCAAATAAGAAAACAAACTAGTAAAACTAATTTTTTTGTGTTTTTTATAACAAAACAAGCAAACAAAGAAAAAATAAAATAAGCAAAACAAAAATAACAAAGTAAAGAGATTGGTTATGAGGGACTCCCCTTGTGAAGATGTCCTTGACTCCACGGCAACGGCGCCAGAAAAATGTTTGCTGGCGCGTGGTTGACGTGGGAGCTTCTTCTTCTTCAGTCCCCGGCAACGGCGCCAGAAAAATGCTTGATGGCTCAGTGTTGATGTAGAGCTCGTTGGGAACCCCAAGAGGAAGGTATGATGAGCACAGCAGCAAGTTTCCCTCAGTTATGAAACCAAGGTTTAATCGAACCAGTAGGAGCAAGGAAACACCCCAAAGGTGTTACTAGCTGAGCCTTGGCAGGGCGCACTACCGGTGCTAGTACCAACATGGAGACCTGCACAACACAACCACAAAACTTTGTCCCCAACTTGCGATGAGGTTGTCAATCTCACCGTGTTTTGCTGAAAACAAAGGATTAAACGTATCGAATGGAAGGAAGTAATAGTTTGCAGAAAGTAAACACAAAGAAGTAAACAGTTTATAGATTGTATGTAAATAAAAGGACCAGGATCCATAGTTCACTAGAGGTGGCTCTCCTTAAGATAGATAACATGCTGGGTGAACAAATTACAGCGGGGCAATTGACAAACACCGAGAAAGCATACAAGCATATACTAATCATCTTGACTCCTTTGAGACTTGATTGGGCATTACAACATTATACATAGACCGCCATCCAACTGCATTTATGACTAATAATCCACCTTCAGGTTATCATCCGAACCCCCTCCAGTATTAAGTTGCAAGCAACAGATTATTGCTTTATGAATTGCGTGTAAAGTAAGCAATACGATTGTTCTATGAACAAAGGATTGTTGTTTTCTCCCTAGTAGCAACAGCACATCTAGTACCTTAGAGATTTCTGTCACTTCCCCAGATTACCAGAGGCATGAACCCACTATCGAGCATAAATACTAACTCTTGGAGTTGCTAGCATCTACTTGGCCAAGGTAGCTACTAACAACGGAAAGCATGCAAGATCACAAATAACAAAGACATGATAGAATAAATAATCAACCTGAAATAGCATCTCAATATCCATCGGATCCCCGCAAATACAACATGCAGAATTACAAATAGATGATCTTGATCATGAACGGAGCTCACAAGATCTAAACATGAAAGCACAAAGGAGGTGACCCAGCCATCTAGCTACTACATGGATCTGTATTCCAAGGATGAACTACTCACGCATCACACCAGAGACTTGCATGGTGACGAAGAAGGCCTCCAGGGTGAATTCCCCTCTCCGGCAGGGTGCCGGGAAGAGCTTCAGATCCCTCCCGATCTAGGGATGGAGATGACGGCGGCTACTGTGGCTCTTGTTAATAGGTTAGTCCAAGAAATCATATGAAAAGTACTCCAAGTGTGGACAAAACACAAGAAAGTGGATAAAACCAAGCATGGAACATCAAAAATTATAGATACATTTGCAATGTATCACTTGTATTTTTCTTTATATTCTTTCTAAACCATAACGGTATTCATCTTACGATTTAGAGCTAAACCATTGATGAAGGGGAAGGGGAAACCTGTGAAGACGCTGCGCTAGCAGAAGTTGAACTTGATTTCTCTGGCAACTGCTCCTTCGACTCCCAACTCCTACACATCATCTATGCTAGAGGATATTTCGTCTCCGCGTGCTGGAGATGCTGAGGGTCGAATTGAAGAGCTTGTGAACACCAGTTCACAAACCAACGTCACTATTGGTGACTTAGAAATAGATAAGGGTGAACCCTCTAAGTGTAATGATCCCTGAGCTGGTAGCTTTGCCAAAAATCTTCTGAAGATTCCTAGTGCTGCCAATCTTGGCCTTGCCAAGAAGAGTGTAGAAGATACTTGGAAACTTGCCTTTGCTTGCCTGGAATCCTGGAATATTTCTGTTGAGGAAGAGGCTCAAGAAGCCGAAGATGTCAAACTTGAAGATTTTCTAGGTCAAATTCATCTCCGAGACGAGAGATTAAGGGATAGTAGAGTTCCACCTCCACAACTACAACCCTTAACCTTAGCCAAGAAGCTTTCTACTAAGATAAACACCAGCCTCAACAAGCTACATCATGAGCACAACGTAAGTCGTTATCTGACTCTTTTATTGTCTTTATAACATATCCTTTATCCCCCAAGCATGAAGTCAGATAGGAACTAGGATTATAGAAATATAAGTTTATGCTTTTTAGGATGCCAAAGAACGAAGTAGTGTAGCCCCCAAGGCTCGTGCTAGAAATTTAACTTAGTTAAATAATAGCCCGAGTCTTAGTAGACTTTTGACTCTGGTTTACTATTCTAACTTACAGAAAGTTACTTGTTACAACCAGGAATTGTTGAAGAATGTATGCAACAAGCGGAAAGAGGTCAAAGCTCTCCGTCTTGAAAATGCATAGCTGAAGGTTGAGAAGGATGAGGCAAAAGGAAAAAATTGACTCTCCTGTTTAATTCTTCGAATGATGTGCCGAACTTGATTTGAATTTAACTTTTCCTTTTGTCATTCTAGGCTTGCTGAATCAATCCAGCAAACTCATGGAGGAGGTAGAGAATTTCAAGGTCTTGGAGTCAGAAAATGTCGAGTTGTGATCCAAGCTCACCAAGCTTAAAGATGACCACGAACATAGTGTCAGCAATATTCTTGAATCCAGCAACATGGCGACCGAAGAGCGTGACCGAACCATTTCCCGCCAAGACAAAGAAATTAAAGATTGAAAGGCGGAAATGGATAGGCAAACTGATACGGACAAGCACTTCGAGAAGAACTCTGGAGTTTGAGGGAAGAGAAAACCAAACTAGATGAAACCATCTTCGGTAAGTTTGCTGCCAATGCCATATACTTTACTTCTTTGATGTTTTTTGACTCAATTTTGTCAGACTTAGTTATCTTATCTTTTCACAGGACCTCTCAACATTCTGGATTCATCTTCTTCTGAGTCCCGCAACGACCGACTTGTCGCAATCAGAGATCTAATCCATAACTTCCACCAAGCTCTTGAGGAGATTGGTGAGACCGTTGGACTTTCTGAATTGCACAAGTTGTCCACCTTTTAAGTGCAGGACCAGTAGGAGAAATTTCCAAAGCTTGTAGAGGACCGGAAGATGTCGTATGCTTAGACGGCTGCCTAGAATGCCCTTACCATGGTGATGAGTCACCATGGTAGTATGGAAATCTGGCAAGTCACAAAGGGTATTTCAATTATCGATGAAGACAGCAACGATCAAGATGTCGGAGCCATTTGGGAGTCTTTTGCCAGATACACTTGTTGCGTGGTCGAGATGACCAGCTATGAAAAGTCATTCTTCCAGTCCGTCCCGGTGCCACCAAGCCCCCCAGCTGAAGAAACTGAAGCATCTGACGATGACGAGAAGACCGAGTCTGATCTCCTCGTCTCGGACAAAGATCAGGGTGACATGGATGCTGGCAACAGAGGGTCGTAAAATCCTCCATCTCCTCCACCTGCAGCATAGAGTTGGAAAAAACTATGCATTATTTGAGAACAAGTAGTGTAATATAAACTATTTATCTGTCTATGCTATTTAGTAAGAACTTATACTTTTACTCTAACACTTGGTTGTTTTTTGTTATACTTGAAAATTACTTAAGAACATTTTGTGCATATTTATTTTTTATCTAGCTTTCTGCCTCGTCCCTTTCATGAGCCAGCAAACCTTTAGCACAGAAACATTGCCGAGCAACAGAGCTCAATTGCTAAACTAGTTTAAACTTGGAAATAGATCCGGCTTCCGGTACCGACAATTCACTAAGAAAATGCATGTGTCTAAGCAATCAGACAAAAACCAAAGTACAAACAGAAAATGAGACTTACACCCGAAGGTAGCAGTTTTTAGAATCGGAAATCTAACCAGAACAAACATGAGAACAAAGTACTTTCAAGTATTCTAGGATTTTCGACTTTGACATGATCAATAAGATGGTACTAAAACTTCTTAGAAAACTTTGAGGGAACTAATACTTTAATTCACGTTGAACATGTACATTGATATGATTACAAAGAAAGAAAATTTGAAGAATAAAAAGGACGTAGTTGAGCAATATTCCATGGATGGTCTAATTCATCCGGGTTTGTACTGCCTCCAACTCTCTTTCTTTTCCTAGTAGCAGGTCTTTCTTTGCCTGGTCTCATGTTGGTTAAATAATATGACACATTGTGCAATACTCTGCTAACCATAAAGGGTCCCTCCCATACCGGAGAAAGTTTGTGTGTTCTTTGTTGCACTTGCCAAAGAACTAGATCGCCCTTTCTAATGGAATGACTTTTGACTCACTAACTATGATACTTGCGTAACTTTTGCTGATAGGTTGCAGATCCCTGTTCAGCAATTACACGAATTTCCTCGAGTACATCGAGGTCATCTTGTCGATAAATTTCGACATCGTCTTTGACATACATAGTGACTCGGGGGAAATATGGATGAGATCACTCGGAACTATTGCCTCTGCGCCATAGACCAAGAAGAAAGATATATATCCGGTTAACCTGTTAGGAGTAGTTCGTAAGCTCCGAATAACAGACAGCAATTCGTCTTCCTAAGCCCCCACTGATGGGTTCGTAGCATGGAAAACAAAAAAATTCTACCGCAAGAACGAACAAAACCCAGATCTAATCTAGATAAAAGCCAAGATCTAATCTATTAGACATGTGCAACGAGATAGATCTGTACTAACCCTTGTAGATCCGAAAACCTTGTGCGAGATCGGATCTCGTGGTTGATGTAGACGATCACTTGCCGATCTCAAGATCGAGTAGACGATCCTTCCGGCGCCGCTTTCTGGCAGCGCTTCCGCAGTCGGTCACACGTGCGGAGTCGAAGCAGACCTTCCTCTCCCCGTTCCAGCGAGCAGCGGAGGTAGTAGATCTCTCCACGGAATCCCAGCAGCACGACGGCGTGGTGGTGGTGGTGGAGTAGAGAATTCTGCAGGGCTTCGCCTAAGCCAGAGCAGATGGAAGGAGGAGGAGAGAGGCGGCTAGGGTTTTGAGTGGGAGGGGCAAAAGGGGGTGGCGCCTCCACCCCTCTATATATAGAGGGAGGGGTGCGGCCTAGGGTTCCCACCACTAGGCCCACCCCTTAGGGCCGGTGCACAAGGGAGCTTGGGGGGAGAATCCTTCCCCCCCAAGTTTCCCTTACTTACCCTTTAAGTTTCCCTTTATCTTTCTTGGTTTTCAAGTAAACTCCAAAAAATCTTCTAGAACCTTCTGGAACATTCCGAAACCTTCTAGAATCCCCATATAAATACTCCGGAACATTTCCCAACTTAGAAAATGATCTCCATTATATGAATCTTATTCTCCGGACAATTCCGGATCTCCTCATGATCTCCCGGATCCAATCCGAGACTCCGAACATCATTCGGTCTCCAATGCACATTCCCTATCTACTTAAAACAACTTCGAACCTTAAGTGTGTCACCCTACGGTTCGTGAATATGTAGACATGATGGAGACACCTCTCCGATCAATAACCATCAGCGGGATCTGGAGATACATAATGGCTCCCACATACTCAACGATGACTTCGTGATCGATAGAACCGTTAACATACGAAACCAATTCCCTTTGTCACGTGATACTCTACTTATCCGAGGTTTGATCGTCGGTATCTCCATACCTAGTTCTACCTTGTTACTGATAAGTACTCTTTACTCATTCCATGTTATGTTATCCCTTATGACCTAGTCACATGCTTGCAAGCTAACTAGATGGCATTCCACCGAGAGGGCCCAGAGCATATCTATCCGTCATATGGATGGACAAATCCCAATCTTGGTCCATGAGCTTCAACACATACTTTCAGAATACCCAATGACACCTTTATAACCACCCAGTTACGAAGCGGTGTTTGATGTCATCAAAGCACCCATCCGGTGATGGTGATTAACATAACCTCATGGTCGAAGGATTAGGTTACTATGCATTTGAAAGCTTGTAGCAATACGAACTTAATGACTTGATCTTATGCTACGCTTACTATGGGTGTGTGTCCATCACATCATTCTCCTAATGATATAATCTTGTTATTAATGACATCCAATGTCCATGATCAGGAAACCATGATCATCAATTAATCAACAAGCTAGTTCAACAAGAGGCTTACTAGGGACTCTTTTATGTTTACAAAACACACATGTATTAGTGTTTCCTTATAATACAATTATAGCATGGGATGCAAACATTCATCATAAACACAAAGATATAATAATAACCACTTTTATTATTGCCTCTTGGGCATATCTCCAACAGTCTCCCACTTGCACTAGAGTCAATAATCTAGATTACATGGTAATATACCTAACACCCATGGCGTTCCGGTGTTGGTCATGCTTTGCTCTAGGGAGAGGTTTAGTCAACGGATCTGCCACATTCAGATCAGTGTGTACTTTGAAAATCTTTATGTCACCATCTCGGACATACTCGCGAATAGCATGGAAACGTAGCTTGATGTGCTTCAGCTTGCTATGTGACCTTGGCTCCTGTGCATTAGCTATGGCACCTGTGTTGTCACAATAGATGGCCATCGGGTCCAACGCACTAGGAACCACGCCAAGTTCAGTAATGAACTCCTTCATCCATATGGCTTCTTGTGCAGCCTCCAAGCGCTATGTATTCCGATTCAGTTGAAGATTTTGCCACAACGCTTTGCTTGGCACTCCTCCAGCTCACGCAGCACCATTCAAAATAAATACGATCCGACTATGACTTGAGTCATCCGGATCGGTGTTCCAACTAGCATCGATTAACTGTTTACAACAAGTCGTTCATCACCTCCATAAGAAAGAACCATATCCTTAGTCCTATTCGGTACTTTAGGATATTCTTGATCATTGTCCAGGCTCCATTCCGTGATCACTTTGATATCTACTAGTCAAACTAACAAAGATGTGCTATATCCGGTCTTGTACACAAGATGGCATACATGATAGAACCTTTGGCGAGGCATAGGGAATATTATTCATCTTCTCTCTATCTTCTGTCAGCTGGACTTTGAGTCTTACTCAAGGTCTTACCTGACAACATGGGCACGAACCCTTTCTTGCTCTCTTCCATTCTAAACTTCTTTAGAACTTTGTCCAAGTATGTACTTTGTGAAAGCGCTATTAGGCGTCTTGATCTATCTCTATAAATCTTGATGCCTAGAATATATGCCGCTTCGCCAAGATCCTTCATTGAAAAACTATTATCCAAATAGGCTTTGACACTATTAAGAAGTTCTATATCATTCCCAATCAACAATATGTCATCTACATATAGTACTAGGAATTCTATAGAGCTCCCACTCACTTTCTTGTAAATACAAGCTTCTCCATAAGTTTGTATAAATCCAAAGTTTTTTGATTACTTTATCAAAACATTGATTCCAACTCCGGGATGCTTGCTTCAGTCCATAAATGGAGCGCTGAAGTTTGCATACCTTGTCAGCATCTTTAGGATCGACAAAACCCTTGGGCTGTACCATATACAACTCTTCCTCAATGTCACCATTAAGGAACGCCGTTTTGACATCCATCTGCCAAATCTCATAGTCGAAATATGCAGCAATTGCTAACAAAATCCTCACAGACTTTAGCTTCGCTACTGGTGAGAAAGTCTCATAGCAGTCAACTCCTTGAATTTGTCGAAACCCTTTCGTGACAAGTCGAGCTTTATAGACGGTAACATTACCATCAGCATCTGTTTTTCTTTTGAAAATCCATTTGTTCTCGACAGCCTTACGACCATCCGGTAAGTCCACCAAAGTCCATACTTGGTTTTCGTACATGGATCCCATTTAGGATTTCATGGCTTCTAGCCAGTTGTCGGAATCTGGGCTCACCATAGCTTCTTCATACGTCGCAGGGTCATCAGTGTTGTCCACCAACATGACGTTCAAGGCAGGGTCATACCAATCAGGAGTGGTACGAACCCTCGTTGACCTGCGAGGTTCAGCAGCAACTTCGTTCGAAGTTTCATGATCACCATCATGAGCTTCCTCTCCAATTGGTGCAGGCGGCACAAAAACATCTTCTAAGGTCTGCTACTCTCAACTCCGAGAGAAGGTTCAATAACCTTGTCGAGTTCTACTTTCCTTCTAGTCAATTCCTTCGAGAGAAACTCCTTCTCAAGAAAGGATCCATTCTTGGCAACGAAAACTTTGCCTTCGAATCTATGATAGAAGGTATACCCAATTGTTTCTTTAGGGTATCCTATGAAGACGCATTTCTCCGCTTTGGGTTCAAGCTTATCAGGTTGTAACTTCTTTACATATGCTTCGCAACCCCAAACTTTAAGGAACGACAACTTAGGTTTCTTTCCAAACCACAATTCGTACGGTGTCATTTCAACGGATTTAGATGGTGCCCTATTTAAAGTGAATGCGGCTGTCTCTAATGCATAGCCCCAAAACGATAGCGGTAAATCTGTAAGAGACATCATAGACCGAACCATATCTAAGAGAGTTCGATTACGACGTTCGGACACACCATTACGCTGTGGTGTTCCTGGCGGTGTCAACTGCGAAAGTATTCCACATTTCTTTAAATGCATGCCCAACTCATAACTTAGATATTCACCTCCGCGGTCAGAACGTAGAAACTTAATCTTCTTGTTACGATGATTTTCCACTTCACTTTGAAATTCCTTAAACTTCTCGAAAGTTTCAGACTTATGTTTAATAAAGTAGACATACCCATATCTACTTAAGTCATCCGTGAAAGTGAGAACATAACGATATCCACCACGCGACGCTACACTCATTGGACCGCACACATCGGTATGTATTATTTCCAATAAGTCTGTAGCTCGCTCCATTATTCCAGAGAATGGATTCTTAGTCATTTTCCCATTAGACATGCTTCGCATCTTTCAAGTGATTCAAAATCAAGTGATTCAATAAGTCCATCAGAATGGAGTTTCTTCATACGCTTCACTCCAATGTGACCAAGACGACAGTGCCACATGTATGTAGAATTATCATTCAATTTTGTTCTTGTAGAATCTATGTTGTGAACATGTGTATCACTACTATCGAGATTCAGTAAGAATAAACCATTCATCTCAGGTGCATTACCATAAAAGATATTACTCATATAAATCGAACAACCTTTATTCTCGGACTTAAAAGAGTAACCGTCACGCAATAAACAAGATCCAGATATAATGTTCATGCTTAACGCAGGCACCAAATAACAATTATTCAAATTTAAAACTAATCCCGAAGGTAGATGTAGAGGGAGCGTGCCGACGGCGATCACATCAACCTTGGAGCCATTTCCAACACGCATCGTCACCTCGTCTCTCGCCAGTCTTCGTTTATTCCGCAGCTCCTATTTCGAGTTACAAATATGAGCAACCGAACCAATATCAAATACCCAGGCACTACTATGATTACTAGTAAGATACACATCAATAACATGTATATCGAATATACCTTTCTTCTTGATGTTGTCGTTCTTCAGATCTGCTAGGTACTTGGGGCAGTTACGCCCAAAGGACCAGCACCCTTGCAGTAAAAGCATTCAGTTTCAGGCTTAGGACCAGCCTTGGGCTTCTTAGCAGGTGCGGCAGCTTTCTTGCCGTCCTTCTTGAAGTTGCCCTTGTTTTTAGGCTTGCCCTGTTTCTTGAAATTGGTGGTCTTATTGACCATCAACACTTGGTGCTCCTTCTTGATCTCCACTTCAACAGTTTTCAGCATGGACGATAGTTCAGGCAACGTCTTGTTCATGCAGTGCATATTGTAGTTCATCACAAAGTTCTTATAACTCGGTGGCAGTGATTGGAGGACACGGTGAATCCCTAACTCATTAGGAATCATTATCCCCAACTCTTGGAGATTGTTTGCGTCTGCACATGGTGATCACGTGCTCGCTAACGGAGCTACCCTCTTCCATCTTACAGTTAAAGAACTTTTCGGAGGCCTCATAGCTCTCCACGGCCGCGTGGGTCTCAAAAATGAGCTTGAGCTCCTTAAATGATCTCGAACGGGTCGTGGTGCTCAAAGCGCTTCTGAAGCTCCATTTCTAAACCGTACAGGATGGCACACTGAACTGTGGAGTAATAATTTTTCTGAGTGGCGTAAACATTCTTTACGTCATCGGTGGCATCTTCTGTAGGTGGGTCACCTAGCGGTGCTTCGAGCACATAGGTCAACTGACCAGCCCTGAGGACAATCTTCAGTCCACGGAGCCAGTCCGTGAAGTTGCTTCCATTGTTCTTAAGATTTTCTTTCTCTAGGAACGCATTGAAATTGATGGAGAGGTTCGCCATAATCTACAACAAATTTGCAAGTAGTTTAGACTAAGTTATGATAAATTGAGTTCAATTTTAATTCTTAAATTAACTAGGTGAACTCCCACTCAAAACAACATCCCTCACATTGTCTTAGTGATTACATGAACCAAGTCCACTACACCAAGTCCGATCTTCACGAGAGAAGATATAGTTTCATCGGCGAACAATCTTCATGTTCATCATATCATTTATATGACTCGTGCTCTACCTTTCGGTATTCCGTGTTCCGAGACCATGTCTGTACATGCTAGGCTCGTCAAGATTAACCTTAGTTTCCGCATGTGCAAATCTAGCTTGCACCTGTTGTATGCACACGTAGAATCTATCACATCCGATCATCACGAGATGCTTCGAAACGACGAGTCTTAGCAACGGTGCCAACTAAGGACGAACACTTTATTACTTGATATTTAGTGAGAGGGATCATCTTATAATGCTACCGTCGTGATCTAAGCAATACAAGATGCATAAAGGATTAACATCACAGGCAATTCATAATTAGTGTGATATGATATGGCCCTTTCTTCTTATGCCTTTGATCTCCATCTCCAAAGCACGGACATGATCTCCATCATCACCAGCATTGCATCAAGGTCAGTGGTGCCTCTTCATGGTTGTCCATCATCACTAGCAACTATTACAACTACTTGGAATAAAACTATTACAAGATGAATAGACACGCAGGTCTTAACAGAATTAAAGACAACCATTAGGCTCCTGCCGGTTGCCATATTACAACAAGGATCATTGCATACATCAAATATAATCACAATCACATGATGGCCATATCACATCACAAAACCCCTGCAAAAACAAGTTAGACGCCTCTAATTTTCTTTGCATGTTTTACGTGGTTTGGGGCTTTCAAATAAGAACGGATCTTACCTACGAAACTGAACCACAACGTTGATACAAGTGTTATCAAGTACAAAGTGTAAGTTGGATCTATACGATGGTGGGAGAGACAGACACCCGCAAAGTCACTTCTGCAAATCAAGTTACACGTCAAGCGTGGAGCAAGTCTCATGTGCGATGACATGTAAGGTTAGCCCGAGTCGCTTCATCCCACCATAGCGCAAGATGCAAAGTACACAAAGCAAAAGACGGCACGAGCACCAACGCCCACAAAACCATTGTGTTCTACTCGTGCAACAGATCTACGCATAGACAAGGCTCTGATACCACCGATGGGTTCGTAGCATGGAAAACAAAAAAATTCTACCGCAAGAACGAACAAAACCCAGATCTAATCTAGATAAAAGCCAAGATCTAATCTATTAGACATGTGCAACGAGATAGATCTGTACTAACCCTTGTAGATCCGAAAACCTTGTGCGAGATCGGATCTCGTGGTTGATGTAGATGATCATTTGCCGATCTCAAGATTGAGTAGACGATCCTTCCGGCGCCGCGTTTTGGCAGCGCTTCCACAGTCGGTCACACGTGCGGAGTCAAAGCAGACCTTCCTCTCCCCGTTCCAGCGAGCAGCGGAGGTAGTAGATCTCTCCACGGAATCCCAGCAGCACGACGGCGTGGTGGTGGTGGTGGAGTAGAGAATTCTGCAGGGCTTCACCTAAGCCAGAGCAGATGGAAGGAGGAGGAGAGAGGCGGCTAGGGTTTTGAGTGGGAGGGGCAAAGGGGGGTGGCCCCTCCACCCCTCTATATATAGAGGGAGGGGTGCGGCCTAGGGTTCCCACCCCTAGGCCCACCCCTTAGGGTTTGCCAAGACAAGGGAGCTTGGGGGGAGAGTCCTTCCCCCCCAAGTTTCCCTTACTTACCCTTTAAGTTTCCCTTTATCTTTCTTGGTTTTCAAGTAAACTCCAAAAAATCTTCTAGAACCTTCCGGAACATTCCGAAACCTTCTAGAATCCCCATATAAATACTCCGGAACATTTCCCAACTTAGAAAATGATCTCCATTATATGAATCTTATTCTCCGGACAATTCCGGATCTCCTCGTGATGTCCCGGATCCAATCCGAGACTCCGAACATCATTCGCTCTCTAATGCACATTCCATGTCTACTTAAAACAACTTCGAACCTTAAGTGTGTCACCCTACAGTTCGTGAATATGTAGACATGATGGAGACACCTCTCCGATCAATAACCATCAGCAGGATCTGGAGATCCATAACGGCTCCCACATACTCAACGATGACTTCGTGATCGATAGAACCATTAACATACGAAACCAATTCCCTTTGTCACGCGATACTCTACTTATCCGAGGTTTGATCGTCGGTATCTCCATACCTAGTTCTACCTTGTTACTGATAAGTACTCTTTACTCGTTCCATGTTATGTCATCCCTTGTGACCTAGTCACATGCTTGTAAGCTAACTAGATGACATTCCACCGAGAGAGCCCAGAGCATATCTATCTGTCATATGGATGGACAAATCCCAATCTTGGTCCATGCGCTTCAACACATACTTTCAGAATACCCAATGACACCTTTATAACCACCCAGTTACGAAGCGGTGTTTGATGTCATCAAAGCACCCATCCGGTGATGGTGATTAACATAACCTCATGGTCGAAGGATTAGGTTACTATGCATTTGAAAGCTTGTAGCAATACGAACTTAATGACTTGATCTTATGCTACGCTTACTATGGGTGTGTGTCCATCACATCATTCTCCTAATGATATAATCTTGTTATTAATGACATCCAATGTCCATGATCAGGAAACCATGATCATCAATTAATCAACAAGCTAGTTCAATAAGAGGCTTACTAGGGACTCTTTTATGTTTACAAAACACACATGTATTAGTGTTTCCTTATAATACAATTATAGCATGGGATGCAAACATTCATCATAAACACAAAGATATAATAATAACCACTTTTATTATTGCCTCTTGGGCATATCTCCAACACCCACATCACGGTGAAGTGGTGCTTCGAGCCTAGGCTAGAGGCCTTGTAATATTAAACCGTTGGCCCTTTCGACTTGTCCCTTAGCTTGTGGATGCGCAGCTGATGCAATATCAAGCTGAATCCCTTAGTCTTTGCAAAACTCCGCAAGTTCTCTCATTGAAAAGTTGCTCTTGTTGTCTGTAATAATACTGTGCGGATAGCCGAATCAAATTATGACGTCCATGATGAATCTTTTGGTTGTGGATCCATCACAACATGTTACGGGTTTAGCCTCGATCCAATTTGTAAAATTATCCACCATCACTAGTAGGTGAGTAAATCCACTTGGAGCCCGTTTAAACGGTCCTACCGTGTCAAGCCCTCAGACCGCAAAGGTCCATGTAATCGTAATTATTCGCAGCTGATCAGCCGGAACATGGGCTTGTTTGGCGTATTTTGGCAGCCTTTACACATCTTGACCAGCCTCTCGGCATCCGCCTTAGCTGTAAGCCAAGAAAATCCGTGTCGAAAAGCTTTTGCCACTAAAGATTTGGCTGTGGCGTGATGTACACGTTCGCCTTCGTGGATTTCCCTTAGGATTTCCACTCCTTCCAGAGAAACACAACACTGAAAAACCCTAGATACACTCCACTTATAGATCTCACCACCGATTATCGTATAGAATTTCGCTCGTCAAATTATCTTCTGGCTCAGAACTTCGTCTTCAGGTAATTTTCCATCTACCAAGAAATCAAGGTAGGGTTTTATCAAGCTGGGAATAATAGCCAAAACTGCTATAAGTGGTGAGTCGGGTTTGGTCGGGAACTCCTCATCAACTCCTGTGATAGAGGGAACTTTGAGGTGCTCCAAAAAACGCCATCTGGGACCTTTTTCCATGTAGAGCCTATTCTTGATAGTGTGTCTGCTTCCTCATTTTCTGCTCGAGGGATGTGTTGAAGTTCAAACCCTTCGAACAATTTATATAGTTCCTCTATGACAGCTCGATAAGATGTCATGTGTTTATTTGCTCTATAGTGGTCGGGTACTTGCTAGGTAACTAAATCCGAGTCTCTCTAGCACATGATTTGACGAATGCTGATGTGTTTATCAATTTGAAGTCCATGTAAGAGTGCTTCATATTCGGCAATGTTATTGGTCACCGTGAAGTGAATCTATAACACATAGAACAATTTATCTCCTTGGGGTGATTTGAGCACCACTCCATCCCCTGACCCCCACGCACGTTCGACCCTTCAAAGTGTATGGTCCAATATTCCGACTCCGGGGCATCAGTGTTTTCTGCCATTTCTGTCCAATCAGCGACAAAGTAGGCGAATATCTGGGATTTGATGGTTGTTCGTGGCTTGTACTCAACGTTAAAAGTTGTTAGCTCGATTCCCCACTTAGCAACGCGTCCTGTGGCATCACTATTTTTGATTATGTCTCTCATGGGAGTTGTTCTCACCACGGTAATCTTGTGCTCTTGAAAATAGTGGTGTAGCTTTCTGGTGGCAAAAAATACGCCGTAGGATAACTTTTGGTAATGCGGACTATCGTTGTTTCGATTCTGTCAGGACCTCGCTGAGATAGTAAGTCGGATGATGCACCAAGTGTTCTTATTTTTCCTCCTTTCGCTCCACCACTATGACGATGAATGCAGTTTTTAGTTTATCTGACTCCTCCATACGTATTTGGTGATAACCAAAATATGCGTCGAGAAAACATAGGAGTTCTAAGCCTGTTGTTGAGTCGATAACTTGATCGATTCTAGGCAGAGGGAACGGATCTTTGGGACAAGCCTTGTTCAAGGAAGTATAATCAACACACAACCTTAAATTAGTGGTATCCTTTTTAGGGACCATTACAGGATTAGCCGACCACTCAGTGTGGATGACTTCTTCAGTAAATCCGGCTAGTTCTAACCGAGCTAATTCTTTAGCTATAGCTTTGCGCTTTTCATCGCCAAAATATCGTAAGGACTATTTGACGGGTCTAGCATCGGGATACACATTGAGAGAGTGCTCGGCAAGTTTTCTAGGTACTCTGGTCATGTCAGGAGGTTTTCATGTGAAGATATCTTTATTATCTTTGAGGAACTCGATGAGCGCGCTTTCCTATTCGTGATCTAAGCCTATGCCTATCTGTGTCACCTTGGAGGGGTCATCATCCTTCAACGGTGTTGTATTTTTCTCTTCCGATGCCTTGAATTATGGAGTCGGCTTGGGCACCTCCTTCTTCGTAGCAGGCATCTCAGATAGATTGGTGTTCTTCTTGATCTCCTTGTACTCCTCGGCGTGAAGTATGGCTTCGGTGAAGACGGCAGCTCCATCCTCGCACTCTCGTGCTTTCTTCGGGCTTCCTCGGATTATGATGACGCCATTGGGACCCATAAGTTTCATCATATTGTAGATGTAGTAGTGGCGAGCCATGTACTATCGGTAGGCTAGACGCCCAAAGATAGTGTGGTATGCGCTCTTAAATGGCACCACTTCAAAAGATAGTGGTTCAGTACGAAAGTTCTCCTACGTTTCAAAGGTGACATCCATAGTGATTTCTCCCAGAGAGTTTGCTTGCCTTCCAGGGACAATTCCATGGAAAACCACACTGATGTGATTCAGCTGGGTTTCCGATATCCTCATGCGGTGTAGTGTTTCGACGTAGAGAATATTGATGATGCTTCCACTGTCCATGAGCATCTTTGAAAACTCGTAGCCGACAATAAGTGGATTGAAGGCCAGAGCATACTTTCCTCGCCTATGAGGCTTAGGCGGATGATCGCTTTGGTCAAAGGTGATCTTTACTTCCGACCAGTCCAGATATTGGGGGACAGCCAGAACAGTTGCGTTAAGCTCATGCATTACTTCTTTCTTGACCTTGGTAGGCTGGGATCCAAGGAAGAGGACATAGGTGTCTTTCTTGGTTGGGTAAGCCTTCTTACAATCTGACTCCCGCACACGCAGATTCTTCTTGGAATGCAGATCCGAAGGTCACTGGCCCCACGGTGGGCGCCAACTGTCATCGGATTGAAGACAGGTATGCCATGAGGGGGTCCTCGAGGCGTGGGAAAAGGTGGGGTGTAAGACAAATGGTGATCCGGGATGTTGAGCTCACAAGTTTACCCTGGTTCAGATCTGACTGTGGTGGCCAGATCCTACTCCCGCTAGCAATCTAGTATATCGGCTGAGCCGAAGGTTACAATGGATTACAAGGATCGGTTTCGCATGTGCGAGTTGAGATTTGTTGTGCCCTAAAGGCTGACCCCTAGGTTGGCTTATATAGTTATCCGGCCTAGGGTTTATAGGAGAGTCCTATCTGGCTACGATACAAAGTCATTACAAAGTACAACTTGGACTACAAGTCGTTCTACAGGCCTAAGTCGGTAAGTCTTCTAGGCCTTCCCATATCCGTATGGGTCTCCACTTTCTTTCCATGACTGGGCCGCCCGTGGAGCATAGATCTAACCCAGAAGTGGGCCACCCTATTTAGTGAATCACCATGGGTATACCCAGAAAGTATATCTCCAACAAAGTGAGTTCCATCATATTGGCGTGCGGGACCCGAACCATTAATATGAGGCATTCTTTTGCTTAGGATATATATACAGAAATTGATTAGGAGGCATGGAAAATTTTGTCAGGTCACTCTCATGAGTGGACTTGGCAATGGTCTCCTTACGGTGTCCATCGGCCTCCCATGAGGTACTACCGGAGATCCGGCAAGCATGGCCCCCTCGCCAATCCCCGTAAAACGTCCTTCAAGGTAACTTATTTGAGTAAGGAGGTCGGAATCTGCCTTAGCCTTTTCACGGGAGCTTTTGGCAAAGTGTTCACGAGGCTCCTTGACCGAATAAGTCTTTTCCTCCTCATCATTGGAGAAACCCATCTTTTCTCTTATGTGGTAAAGCCCTTTGAAGAGCCCTTGGCTCTGATACCAATTGAAAGGGTAAGATGGTTAACCTAGAGGGGGTGAATAGGTTTCTACAAATTTCTTTATAATCTTTTGCAAGTTTTAGGCTTTGCGGAATATAAGTGTCCCTAAATGCAAACTAGGTGAGGCAACCTAGATGATGATACAAGATACTTCAAGCATGAAGGCTATCACAAAGTAAACAACACAAGTAAGATATGCGGTTAAGGGATAACCAAAGTACGCGGGGACGAAGATGTATTCCCGTGTTCACTCCCTTTGGGAAGGGGGCTACATCACGTTGGAGAGGTGTGAGGTCTCACGAAGGATTCCCCAACGCCACGAAGTCTCACCTTCTTCTCCGAGCCTATTCCACGGAGAAATAGCTCACTTACTCATGGTAGACTTTAAGGTAGTCTCCAAACCCTCATAAACTTTCCACGGGGCATATCACAGGCTGAATTCCTCCAGGCAACCCTAGCCTCCTATGGTTTCCCATGAACCCAAGAGTAACAAGAAAAATCTATGAACTCAAGGGGGAATGAACTTTGGCTTGGTGGAAACATAGATCGGGACCTCCTCTTGCTTTCTACCAAAGGGATTTGACTTTGGTTAGGTAGAATGGGAGATCCTCAAGATTTTGGTGTTTGAACAATGGAGAGAGAGAGAGAGAGCTCAAGGATAGAACCTGAAATGGAATAACCTAACCTCTCAATGGAGAAGAAAGGGGATATATATAGTCCAAGGGGAAAAACTAGATGTTTAGGGTTTCCTACGATAGAACCGGTCATAAGTCCGGTGGTGCCGGAGCGCATGCTAGACGGATCGGCAAGACGGCCGTCGATCAGATCCTGTGCCTAATAATGGCGCCAGTCCCATGGATCAAGTCTGGCGGAAGAACCGGTGATGGCCAAACTGTTTGGCACACCAGCGAACACCTATACTGAGGGAAATTCCGGCGGTGGCCGGAATGGTTCGACGGAGGACGATCAGTTCGGCGACATGGCTGGCCTGGCCGAAGATCCCGCCAATTTTGCAGTAACCCAAAACGAACTATTTTTCCACAACAACTATAGCTCATCTCAGGTGGGTCGAGCTGGTTTGTGTTAGGATGTGTATATGGTGTAAAGCATCCCCAAAAGAGCTCATCGAGACCACCCCTTTTAATAGTGCGGTGTTTACTATAGACTCAAAAATAAAGAGAGAGAACAAACAACGAAAACACCGGCTCGTTCCTTGAATAGCAAATGGAGGATCTCCCACCACCTATCATCATCACTTGCGGACTAAAACCTGTGTATGCACTAGTAGATAACGTTAGTCCGCACTTTAGCTCCGGTGTCATCATTAACCAAAATAATGGATTAGGGCATTTGCCCTTACTAATGCTATACTTAAAGTTAGTGAGTTGGTCCCTGTGACAAGACATTTGTAGTAACTTTGGATAATGCTTCTGCAAAAACTAGTGCTATGAATACCCTCATTTCGATGTTTCAAGTATATGCATCAATAAATTTACTTGATCAATGGTGTGCTTGTTATATAATTAATCTTATTGCTAAAGGATCTTTATATGATCAACAACCACACATTGAAAGATTGTGTTTGGCAATTTCATGGTTGAATGCTTCTAATGCCCGACTTGCAAACTATAAAAAATATTGCGGTCTTATTGATGTACCTAATCATGGTTTTTATCTAGACATGTCTATTCGATGGAACTCTATATATCTTATGCTTAAGTTAGTTTTAGCCACAAAGTGCAATATGGGACTTTAGTTAATGAACACTTTCTGCAGCAGAAATAATTAAAGTGTGTGTGTGGTGGTGGTGGTTGGGGGGGGGGGGGGGGGCTATTTGGTACTTCCTCCAGGCCGAGCTCTTCCACACAAATTCATGTAGTTCAAGGTGGTGGGGAGTTAGCAAAGTACCTAAACAGTGCAGTAGTCGCTACTCGTGATGTTGATGAGGACGACGACTTAAACACACTGTAGGGGTGGCAAGATAAAAGGTCAACGTATCTAGTGCTTTCCATGTTAGTACGGGATGTGCTCTCGGTACTCATCTCAACGGTCTCATTAGAGTCTGCTTTCAGTCTCAGCCAAAATAGAGATGGGACTAACTCTAGTTCATTTTTAGCCAATGTAGGCCAATTTATATGCAAGGAAAGTCTCAGCCAAAAATTTGGCTTTTTGGCAAGACAATCTTGGGCAAAAACCAGACCTGTAGAGCCGGGGAGCACCATTGGCCTACGTACCGAGAAGCAGGTGCAGACGAACTTCAGCGGCGATGATCATGAGCCACCTGTAGAACTTCAGTTGCTGCACACACAGCTCTGCTCCAAACGCATCCGAGACATGGTCACTTCGCCCTGCTTTAGCAGTTCAACCCAAGTGATTTCTAACAATAAAACACCAGCCCGCAATGGTTGAACGCCCCATCGATATTTATCTTGGGGCAGTCAGGTCAGGTGGCCTCCATTTCTCGAAAGATTAGGTTCTTGGCGTGCTTGTCACCGAAACAAAAGAAGTTCTCCAAGGACTTACATTGACCTTTCAAATTGCACGCAAAGTACTCCATAGGAAAATATATTTTGACTCCCAATCAAGAAAATCAAACAAGCTCTGCTAATACACTTTTATCAGGCAATTAACAGGAGAAATAGGGGCATTTCCCAAAAAGAAAAAGGATACATGTTAAACTGAATCAAATCGAATAAGATATATAGTATATCAATCGTTTGTGTCAAGGTGTTACACAATTGGAACACTGTGATCTAGTATTCAGAAACAACAACAGTGGCACAGTTCAAGTTCGACAAGTTGACACAATCTACAGAATAAACAAGTTTACAATAATGGACAGGACTTAATTAACCTCAGGTGCGCAGCTACAACATACACTACTTGCAAGGCTGTTCCTTTCCTGAAATGTCAGCGTTTTCGTAGGAGGGCGCAGACAGAAAGAGCAATACAGCAACCCTTGTCCAGTTAGCCCATGTTCAATTGGTCAATTGTCATTCGAGGACGCTTTGCAGCTGCTGCAGCTACAGCATTCAGTTGGAAAGAAACCCTCTGGCTCTGGGTATGTGGCAGAGGCTGATGTTGCTCGCTGACCCTCTGATCCTGCGAATAGCTTGGATTAGGGTTCGCAGGGTTTGTGTTGGCTACCTCATTGTCATCTTCCGTCTCCTCAACCTGAGTTGGCGGCTTCAATGGAGGTAGGAGTTGATAGTTTTGGCTCAACAAAGTGTCCTGCTCAGGCGGCAGAGGAATCGAGCCAGGTGGAGCAATAGACTTGGGCAGGGGGATTTTATTTCGGCTCCGTGCCAACTCAAGTAGAACCTGTGAAATCAGAAAATGACTTAATAGTCCTAAAGAGCACTATGCATGGGGAGTACTTTATGTACGTATGAAATTCAGTAATCAGATAAAACATTAAACAATCGCTTGACTTCAAAGCATAACCACAATAGTTGTTCATACTTCATAGCCTTTATCCATGGAAAGACCATCTTCAGTTCCACTTAGAAGCTAACATGTCAGCTAGTACACTTGTAAATGACCCTCGCGGCTAGAAACTCTAATATCTTTGTCGTACCTCATATGATTCACCAGCATTTTAGGTATATCTTCAGATGCCCCTCAAACATTAAGAATCCGACCCTGTTTGTTTCATGTTCATATAAAAGTCTACTCATGCATTTAAAAAATCTTTTCTAATTCCTCTCTACTAATTGAAAGATGACCTTCGTATGAATGTTTGATTGCCATGGTTGTGATTAATGAAGTTGTGATGTGAACCCCGACGTGGGAGATTTAATTCTTTCTTGCTTTATTCATAATGCATACAATGCTGATGCTGTTATGTGGGGAATTCCATAGAGGAGGAAGCACAGTAGCGCACAGCAGCCACAGCTGAGTTGGAATAAGCTAGGAGTTCTATTAAGGGAAGGGTCTTTTATTCCTAAGTTTAGAGTCGGTTCAATAGAACGTGCAACAGTCACATTCTGCAACAGTTTGAGTTTGTATGTGCCCAGGACACTTGCAATAATTGATGCAAGTTATCAATAAAGAAGTATTCCTCTAATCTCTATTTCCTCTAACCTGTTACCTTCTGATCTGCACCAGCTATGGCACCTTGTCACTGACACCTCGTCAGCACTCTTGCCCCTCCTGGCCACAGTTACCCCTCTGGTCTAGTGGCTCTAGCAGATGCACTTCCCTTCTATGCAATTTACTTGACAAGTGAACAGTGTCTAAATCTATCTATAAGGGCATGAGCAGCGGAAACCACCGCTTTGTACTGCCCCATGCAAAAAAGCAAGGTCAAGCATCAGTATCGATTCTTTTCCCCACGGGAGCAGCAGCCTGCCATGCATCATCTGACCAAAAAAAAGGATGAACGCCAGCCAGAGCTAGCACGATTACACTTTTATCTGGAGCGCCTTCCTCCTGCAGAAGAGGCACTGAGAGACTGCGAGGCCACCGTTCTGACAATCCGAGCCTACGTGCCCTGCAGGGAAGCTGGTTGGGGCCATGTGTTGGATGTGCCCTAATAGGCATAATATATAATATATCTAGAGAATGAAGCCAACTAATAAAGAATCTGAGTACCCTTGTGTTTCTAACTTCAATTTCCAACAGTAAAATGGCTGCTAAAGTACCATCAGTGTCTCTAAACTATTAATTTCTTGCTTGATTCTACAAAGGTTACACACATGGTCCCTAAGATTTTGGACCCTTCGGCAGATAAGCATCCAACTTTCCTAAAAAGACATGGACTCAGCTGAACATTCCTTGCAAGACAAAAACTAAACTTAACTCTAACTCGTCAATCCTTCTGCGCCAGGGATTTAGCACTCCTTGGTTACCCAGCAACTAGCAAAAGATCAGTATATTCCAACTTCCCAAGGATAAAGGAGTCTGGTTTCACCTATAAGAACTCATCTCGGCCCTAGTGGTAGGGTGCTAGAGTGCTAGTACTTGAGAAGATTTGGGTTTGAATACCACATCACCTCCTATTTTGGCTTATAAATTTATAATTCAGTATAACGCTAAGTGATATGTTGGTCCCTCAGATGGCTACAAGTGTGAACAAAACACAGTTCGTGAACTGGAGGACTCAAAACCACAGTCTCTGGTGCGGACAGTGGCCTCTAACCACCAAGACTAAGCTTTGATGTGTTCTTATTGTGGAACATTTATTTAATCTATCCACCGTTAATATACATTTAAATTTCCCCAAAAAAATATCTCAGCCAAAACAAGCAGTTAACTGAAATCTTGATAGCACACATCATTTTTTGTATCGAGATTTATCTCCAGGACCGCACCGACACATCCTCTGCTGTGCTTATTTTCCCAACTGGAGTCCACAATAATTACTCCCCCGAAAGGTTCATAAGAACAACCCGTCCTCAAAGCTAGAGTTTAGTGGCCCTTCTCTTTGTCATTTACCAATTGAAGGCAGAAGAGTTGTTGGCATATCTCTGTCCCCAGAGAAGCCTGTCATCCCATTCACAGAACAAATCCTTATATACTTTCAATGGGATACCTGATACCTCCACCTGTGTTAACCCACAACTGTGATGATGTTTAACAGCCCCTGTGTCTCCTACCCTGCTAGCAAACTGAATGCTGAAGAACACAGCTCGTATGTTTGTAGTTGACGTGGCTGAAGCAGCAATAAGGGCTCACTGCTCGTATGTGCGAACTGACCTGAGGGTCACATGAAGAGCAACAATATTATGCAGGTTGATATTGGTATTTAAGATGCCCGTGGGGCCTGATACAAATAGCTGCGCACTTGCTGCTCGGTATTCAGTATCACAGAGAGGATGGTGATTCTGGCAGTACAGCAGGCACAATTGCCACGTTTGTTGTTGCTATCGTCAATTCTAGAGGTCCTCCTTTAAAGCCTTGCAGCAACAAGGGCATATCTGCTGACTTTGGAAGGTCATCGACTGTTTGTAGACTCTTAACACGCCTGCTGAGGCTGGCCAAGTCTGGGCGTGCTGTTGCCAACTCCTTGTGAACATCAGCAAGGCTCTCCTTGAGATGCTTGCTGGGAACAATAATAACTGACCTCAAAACTTCAGACGCCTTCTCTCCTTCAGAAGCCATGTATGTGATCGTCGGTCTCATACCAAATTGAGAAGGGCAGCAGATAGATTTACAGGCTGTAGGGATGATTTGTTCAGAGGTCTAGAATGTGCACGGAGAAAGGCATGACTGGCAGTAGTGGTGGATCCACCTCCCCATGGCCCGGGGTCGCTGCCTGCAGGGGTCGGAGATGATGTTTCCTAGGGCAAAAGAGGTTGCCGACATTGCCATGAGCTCTATAAGTTGCTGGCTCCGTCACTGGTCAGCAGAGAAGAAATGGAATGTGGGTAGGAATGGGGGAATTAGAAGGCTGAGACCAGAACTCTAGAAGAAAATGATCATTTATTGCTTAATTCTTAATGACATCAACGCCTATGAATTTACAGAACTAGCTGTGAGTGATCCCTAAGACTTCTGACCATAAAAGGTTCCCTAAGAAACAGACTTGATTTTCCAAACAAGACATGTGCTCAACTGAACTTTCCTAACAAGACAAGGACTAACTCATCTTTTGCAATTCCTCTCCCACTCCTGGAATCTCCACGCACCATCCACTGCTAACCACACCTACCGCTCCTCTGCTGGATTAAGATTTCCAAAAGGAGCCCATAACACATCTGATGGTGAAAGCTTTGTACGTTCGATAACTCTAATACTACCTCCGTTCCATAATATAAGCCTTTTTAGAAAGCTAAAACAGTTTGCTAAAAAGGCTTATATTGTGGAACGGAGGGAGTATGTCCCTAAGTAACATGTTCCAGCAAATTCAAGGTGAACTTGTCAAGAGCATTCTCTAGGAGATCATCCTAAGTTACTGGTATATCATGCATATGTGCAACCTTTGAAAATATCTGAAACCCATTCAGAATCAGATGGATTTATCATTGGAAGAGTTTTCTTGGTTATTCATCAAATGAAGGGGTTTAGTTAAATCTGGCATACAAATACGCAATATTGGCTACCTAAAGCCATTGGTAATTTGCTTCGTACAATTATATTCTACCAGAGGAGAGAAGGAGGGCATGTCGGCTGGAAAGATATCTGCCAAATCTGGAAGGGGGGAGGCAAAGGCAGAGAGCAAAACTGGAGATGCTGCAACCTAGGGTCGATGCCATTTCGATTGCTACGACCGAGGATGAAGTCAGATTTGTGGAAACTTATGGCAAGGTCAGTTGCGTTGGCAAAGGCATTGAGGGGAGATTCAAGGTGCTGGACAGCATGAATATCTTCTCTTGGCGAAGGATGAGAGTGTCATTTTCGTACTGAAGAACAGGGGGGATGAGTGTCATCAACGAGGAGGTGGGTGATGCTGCCTAGTTTGGCAGACAGATGGACTGAGGCACTATAATAAGCCACTATAATAGACACAAGGAGAGAGTGACACTCCTTGGTGTATACATTTCTGCATCTGAAAGCCTTTTGAGGAGGAAGGATGTGTGGCCTGCCAGGATGGCGAGAATCCACCAATCATCGATACCAAGAGGGCTTAGAATGAGAATAAGGCCAGACCAGTTAACAAATTGAAAGCTTTCCTTAAATCAATTCTGAAGACGACCGTCGGCAATTTGCGGCTATGGCAACACCGCAACAGATTGGCAGCACAAACATTGTTCTCAGAGATTCATCAGAGTGATATTCGACAAAAGGAAATTGAGCAACATTACCAAAATGCATAGCACTAGCACAAAGCATGAGCACAATCCACCTCATAAAACAAGCTAGGGCTGTTGGACTAGACCATGGACACCAATCCATGGCGAAAGCTAAGATTTTAGCCTATGAAATCCAGGATGAAGCAGCGAATCCTAGTAATTTTCCGAATTTAACGAAAATATGCTAGGGTTACAGGTGGATTGCTAGGTACCTCGCGGGGCGGCGGCTGGGAGAAGGAGAAGTTGACCTTGGCCTGGATGGCAAGACGAATGTCGTCGGCGTCGAGCTGTACCTTGCCTGCGTGGTCGGCGTAGACCTGGGCATCGCCAAGCACGTCGCCGACGTAGCGGTAGGCCAGGTCCAGAAACTGGTGCACGACGCGCGGCTCGTACTCGCCCTCCCCGAGCCCCATCGCCCGGAGGAGCTCCCGAATCACCCGCGCATCGCGAGGTTCGTCCGCCCCGGAGGCGCCGGCAGCCGCTGCCGACGGAAGGGATGGGCGTCCGCCGCCGCCGTCCATGGTTCGCCGGGGCTTGGTTGGTGGGGTTTCGGGAGTGAAACAGAAAACAAGTCGTCTATGAAAACCTTCCTTCATACTTTCGGTCAATGGAATATATATGCATTATATAGCGGTCCATAGCGTTAGTTTCAACAACCGACGTTTTGGCCGAGTGGTTAAGGCGTGTGCCTGCTAAGGGTTTCCCCGCGAGAGTTCGAATCTCTCAGGAGTCGACATTTTTTCTCTTTCCTTCCGGCGTTTCAAGTTGTCGCCCTAATGGCGGAAATCCATGCACCGGGTAAAAAATCTGAGTCTAGATACTGCCACGACTCTGTTTTCCTGCCACACACGTAAGCATAATACACAAAGAAAAATCATGTGTACAGAAAAATATAGCCACATAATATTTGAAAACAGTAAAATTCTACATTGCCTCCACATGGAGCATCACTCAAGTAAATGTTTTCGCATGGCGATTTATTTGATGCACTATTTCTTTTTTAAATAAAACCAAACTATTACCAAGCAAGATAAAGGTAGAACATTTTACGATCTTACTTTCATAAAAGACATGGCTCTGCGTGTTACCATTTATGACCACATGGTCCCTCTTCCGTTCTATCTAGAGAACATCACATAACCTTTGGTCTCCATGACGCATCAAAGCTTGTGTCCTCCAACCCCCAAATTATAAGAATATTATGCTGTGTTTTGTGCTGTCCCTTTTGTGTTGGGTTCGCAGTATAGAAAAAAAAATTCTACGATGGAAACTATACACCAAGATCTATCTACTAGATACAAGCAACAGGTGGATATACATCCATAGAGAACTTACCCTCGAAGACAACAAAGCTTTGTTAACGAGATGGAACTCGTGGATGATGTAGTCGTACACTTGTCGATCTCAAGATCGTGATGAAGTCCAGCAGGTCCGGCTCCAGCACGTCCATCAGATCCAACTCCAAGTCCAAAGACTACCAAGTCCAAGACTGCAAGCAGGTGCATCCGTGATCGCACACACGCCCGGTGCTCGACAACCTCCGTCCCTCGCCCAAAGAAAGCGTGAAGCAAGAACTCCTTTTCAGATAAAGCTATCGAGAACATGTATCTCGCTAATCTAAGACCATGAGGAATAACTAGAGGGGGAGAGAGATCCTTCACGAGGAGGTGTGGTTTGTGAGGAGGAGAGGGGGGCCTTTTATAGGGGAGAGGGGGGCAGCCATGGTTGTGCCCCCACCTCTTCCACATTCATGTGGGTGGAGCTCCCACTCCCATAAAAAGCCTCCACTCAAAATTCCACTCACACATGCATTAAATTTCCACCAAATTTAATGCAAGCTCTCATTAAATAAAACTATTTTATTTATTTTATTCAGAATTTTGTCAATTACATTAATTAACAAACATTCACATAAAACCCCCTGCAACATTTCAATATCACATGCGTAACTGGCCGCAATTTCACCCGAAATAATTCCGGTTTCCATCGAAATTATTCCAGCGCTTTCTTAAATCTTTATCTGAAACATATTTGCTCCAAATGGTGTCGGTATCCCTTAAGTGTGTCACCCTACGATTCGTGAATAATGCAGACATGATCGAGACCCCTCTCCGATCAATAATCAGCAGTGGGACCTGGAGATCCGTACTGACTCCCACATATTCAACGATGACTCTTGTAACCGTGTGAACCATTAACGTCGTAACTAAATCCCTTTGTCTTGCGATGTATTACATGTCTGAGATTCGATCATCGGTATCCAAATACCTATTTGATCTCGTTACCGACATGCACTCTTTTCTCGTTCTCGTGATATAACATTCTAGTGATCACATCACTTGCTTGCAAGCTATTTCAATATGATATCACCGAGAGGGTCCAGAGTATATCTATCCGTCATCTGGATGGACAAATCCCACTCTTGATCCATGAGCCTCAACATAACACCTTCGTAGCACTGAACCCACCTTTATAGTCACCATGTTATGGTGTGACGTTTGATGTTATCAAGATACTCTTTCGGTGTTAGCAATTAACATGATCTCATGGTATAAGGACTAAGATTACTCCGTATGATGTTATAGCAATATAAACATAATGACTTTGATCGTAATGCTATACTTCGGATGAATGTTTATCACATCATTCCACCAATGTTGTGACCTCGTTATTAACAACATCTAATATCCATGATCAGGAAACCTTGATCATCTTGTTAATCAACGAGCTAGTTTATATGAGAGGCATTACTAGGAACTTTGTATTTTGTTTATTAAACACACATGTATTAATGTTTCCAATTAATACAATTATAGCATGCAAAATAAACATTTATCATAAATATGGAATAAGATAATAAGCACTTTTATTATTGCCTCTCGGGCATATTCCCTTTAGTCTCCACTTGCACTAGAGTCAATAATCTAGTTTGAAAAACTTTGCGTATTGAACACCTATGGCTTTCTGGTGTTGCATATACGCGATTGCTAGTGGTTAACATAATCTCTGGATTTGACAGTTTCAAGTCCGTGTGTATTTGCATATCTTTGCGTCTCTACGCATCACTCATTCTCAAATGAGATGGCATTGTATAAATTTGGTCCTTTGGTGAGACCTTTAGTTCGTCTGGGTTAAAATATGTTGATATTATTGTCATACAATATATCTTCATAGTATTAGCCCACTTTGAACCACAGCTAGTTTGATAACAAACTACTTAACACAAATGTCCTCCTTTGCTGCTACTATAGCAGTCATATACTTAGCCTTTTGTTGTAGTATCCGTCACAATGTTTCTACTTTGGAACTCATCCAAATCCATCATGGAATATACTTTCCATTACATTGTGCCACCCATAGTCTAAATTGAGATAAATTTAATTTGTATCTTGTGACAAAACTAGTATCAGTGTAACACTTTACAATAAACTACCTTCAACTATTTGTCACTTATACATGATATATTCTTAGTTCTTCCAAAGCTCATAAGAATATCTTTATTATCGTCCAATGATCATCTTATGAATAATTCTGGTATGTGCTCATAACATTTAGAGCATAGGACATATCTGGATATATACATATCACGGTATAATCGATCAAAATATTCATGTGATTTTACTCACCAAGTGTTGAAACACTTGAATCTTGATACAATCCTTTCCATGCAGCAAGAACCTTTCTTGTTGTTTCCATATTGAACTCTTTCAATATCTCATATATGTACGTCTGGCATAATCATATTAGTGCCTCAATCTATCCATATAGACATTGATGCCAAATATTCCGATTTTGCCCAAGTCTTTCATCGAAATCCTATTTTAATGAAATTATTAACTTATGTCAATACAAGATACATCATTTCCAATCTCTCACCATGTCCTCTACATAATGTATTAGAAATATGTCTCAGTGCTCCCACTTAATTTCTTGCAAACGCAAGCATCTTCATCATCTCCGATGAAATTAAACTCTTTTAACATTTTCATCATGGTGAAGATTCCAACTCCGCTATGCTCACTTCAACTATTGAAGTTTGCATGCCCTTTTAGCACCCTTTGAATTAACAAAACCCTTCGTACCGTGTCATGTACACGTCCTAGGTAACCATTCTATTAGAAGAACCTTGTTTTGTTTATTCAACTACCATGTACCAAATTATATGTAGTGGTTGCTACATTAATCTGTCGAGACTAAATATCGCTATGAAAGATCAAATCTTGTCATAGTCAACTCCTTGAACATTGCCGTAAACTTCTTTCCGACATGTCGACTATTTCATAGATGTTAAACATCCATGTCTATTTCTTTATAGATCCAAACACAACTGATATGCTTCATGCCTTTCCGGAGGGTCTTCCAAGTTCAGAAACTTGATTTCTCGTGTATGGATACTATCACGGATTCTATGACTTCTAGTCATTTTATGGAGTCAGGGCCCATAATCGCTTCTTTGCATGCAGTCGGTTCATCATTGTCAAAACAATAACGACTTCTGTTTCAAATCTTACTATTTGATTCTTACCGACCCACATGGTTCAACAGGAACTCTAATCTCCAAGATCACACCCTTTGTAATCACGGGAGCCATGAGCATTCTGGCCGCCACCGGGACACTTTCTGGCGTTGCGCTACTTAGCACATATAGCTAAGGTTTAACAACCTTATCAAAGTTCTATTGTCCTCTCACTTAACTTTTCACGAAAAATTCCTTCTCAAGAAACTTGACGTTCCAAGCGACAAACTCCTTTGTCCTCGGTGTTATGGAGGAATTCCCAACAAATTCTTTGGGATAACCTACAAAGACGTGCTTATCCGACTTTGGTTGTAAACATTTTACTTATGCATAGCATACCAAAATTTAAGAAAAGACAATTCGGGTTTTATCCCAAACCATAACTCATATGGTGTCATTTTAACGGATCACGATGGTGCTCTTTTCAGTGTAAAAGCGGTAGTCTCTAAAGCTTTAATCCTTAAAACATAATGGCAATTTTATAAATGACACCTTTGATCTTACCATGTCAAACAAGGTTTGATTTGATCTCTCGAACATACCATACTCCTGTGGTTTATCGGGAAATGCAAATTCATGGAATAATTCCTGAAATCTTCTGTGTTTTGCTAAACTTGTAACTCAAATATCTTCCTTTATGACCAAATCATAAACTCTTTTATTTTCTTGTTACAATGATTTTTCACTTCATCTTGAAAGTCTTTGAACAATTTTCAAATGTTTCATACTTCTTCCTTATTAAGTAAATATATAGATATATTCACTCAAATTTCTGGAGAAAGCATATGAAGACAAAAGATCCATCGCATATGGCTACACATAATGGACTATATACATCAACATGCATAATATCCAATATTTTAGTCATCCGTTCCTCTTTGGCCTATGGACGGAGTTTCAATTATCTCGAGGAATGTTTCACAAGCGTCAATTGATCAAAATCAAAAGACTCCAAAAATCCATCAACATGGAGTTTCTTCATGTTTACTTTCCAATATAATTCAAACAGCGATGTCACTTCATAAGTAATCTTCCAATCATTTGTCTTACGACATTTTAGCAATAATGTTTATGGATGTGATTTCTCCAATTAGATTTATAAAAGTTCATCCATCCTTTATGGAATACGGTAATTATTTGAACAACGATCGTTCTCGTAATACCGGAACAAAATAACAATTATTAAAACAAATCTTGAAGGCTAGGTTGACGACAACGAAAAACACAATAACACTTTATTTGTTTTCGATGAACATCATCACTTATTCTCTTGCTAGTTACTTAGGCCGTTGTAGTTCATGAATTGTGTTGTTCTGTATGACACTTCACACCAACCAATCCGGTATCCAATACCGGTATCCAATACCTCAGAACCACATTGTTTAACAAGCAAGGAATACAGCCATAACATGTATATCTTCTATATACCTAAGTTGGACATCTCCAACCTTTTCTATTCTGCCAAATATTTTATAGATTCTCTTTCAACAATTCCTTTTCTTTTAAAAGAATCTATCAACATCAATAGTGGTGTCATTTACATGACACATAGTACAAAGCGTATATAGTCAAATACTAATACCTTTGGACTTGCACTTTGAAGTGGATCACCATCATCAAATGTTTGGTGTTCTTTCAAAAATCCGTTCTTTAGTAATCTATTAGTGTAGTAAACATTTTACTTACATCTTCTATTCATCCTTATCATGACAACTTTCATGATACAACTACTATAGCCTATAAGGAAGAATCGCGAGTATAATGTTAGTTCCCAACACCTTTTTGGGAGATCCGGATGCCTAGCATCTCCATCCTTCACAAATTCTCATACAATTTGAGAACATGTATTTTGCTAAATTATACTCTATCATAATGCAACCAAAAACATTGTTTCAGATATCACAATATCTTCCACACACGATGGTTCCTGAAACAATTCTTTCAGCTCCTAGATAACCTTGATATTAAAACAACTTTTGAATATCAATAATCATGGAGGCAAACATGATACTTTAGATACTAACATTGGAATTCTTACTCTTGATTTAATACTACTTATTAAACTTCATGGAGTAAATAGGGTTTGCTGAAAGTTTGCAATAGGACTTCTAAACTTTAAATTGACATTAAAAACAATACGATACCAGTTCGTAAAGTAAATAACCAGAATTCTATAGTTCTATTATCTCAATTAAAACTAAGCATAAGGTAGTGAACATATGCCAATGACTACAACAAATCATGCAAATTCACTTCGATTTAGTTTATGACAAATTGAGTTCGACTAATCCAAATTAGAAATAAACTCCTACTCAAAAACAACATCCCTCGTGCCTTTTTGGTGATTACATGAACCAAATCCACTATACCAAGTCCGATCATGACGTGAGTCGGTGCAGCTTCAAAGGCGAGCATCAATATGGTCATCACATCAACTATATGACTCATGCTTAACCTTTCGGTCTGTGTTCCGAGGCCATGTATGTACCTGCTAGGCTCGCCAAGTAAGAAACTTAGTATTCACGTGTGTAAAACTGTCTTACACCCATTGTATGAAAGCGTAGAGTCGAGTACACCCGATCATCACGTGATGTCTCGAAACACGATCCATAGAACGGTGCATACTTAAGGAAGAAGACATTTTATCTTGATATTTAAATGAGAGATCATCTTACAATGCTACTAAAAACGCCAAACTAGCAATATAAGATGCAAACATCTAATGTGTAAAGTGGGATGATATGGTCCATGTATTTGATCTCTATCATATGCATCATGGTATGATCTCTATCATTCCTTTGTGTGTAAGGCCAAGGTCTATGGAACTTACACGTTAGGTGTGTTGTAAGAGTATCTATCATACATCTACTTACAACATTACCATATCATGACACTAGCCCAACAACGGTCTAAACTAGACGCCTCTAATTTATCCATTGCAAGTTTTACGTGGTTTAGGGCTTTCGGAGATAGAACCGGTCTTACCTACGAACATGGAACCACAACGAGGATAACCAAGTTATTAGCAACTCGTTGTAAATAAGATATTGACTATAGTAGAAGAGACAGACACCCGCCAGACACTTATGCAAAACTAGTTGCATGTCAGTCGTGGAACCGGTCTCATGTGCGATGACATGTAAGGTTGGTCCGGGCCGCTTCATCCCACTATACCACCAATATCCAAAATACATAAAAGATGCAATAACATGATCATCATCGCCCACATATAAACATATGTGTACTACCCGTGCAAAGCACCTACACATAGATCAGGCTCTGATACCACTGTTGGGTTCGCAGTATAGAAAACAAAAAATTTCCTATGATGGGAACTATACGCCAAGATCTATCTACTAGATACAAGCAACGGGTGGATATACATCCATAGAGAACTTACCCTCAAAGACAACAAAGCTTTGTTAACAAGATGGAACTCATGGATGATGGAGTCGTACACTTGCCGATCTCAAGATCGTGATGAAGTCCAGTAGGTCCGGCTCCAGCACGTCCATCAGATCAAACTCCAGCAAGTCCAGCACCACCAAGTCCAGCACCGCAAAGCAGCGGTGCATCCGTGATCGCACACACGTCCAGTACCCCGACAACCTCCGTCCCTCGCTCCAGCAAAGCAGCAGAAGCAGCAACTCCTTTCCAGATAAAGCCATCGGGAACATGTATCTCGCTAATCCTAGACCATGGGGAATAACTAGAGGGGGAGAGAGATCCTTCATGAGGAGGTGTGGTTTGTGAGGAGGAGAGGGGGGCCTTTTATAGGGGAGAGGGGGGCACCCAAGGGCCATGGCATGGTAGCCATGGTGGTGCCCCCACCTCTTCCACATTCATGTGGGTGGAGCTCCCACTCCCATAAAAAGCCTCCACTCAAAATTCCACTCACACATGCATTAAATTTCCACCAAATTTAATGCAAGCTCTCATTAAATAAAACTATTTTATTTATTTTATTCAGAATTTTGTCAATTACATTAATTAACAAACATTCACATAAAACCCCTACAACATTTCAATATCACATGCAGAACTAGTTTCTGCAATTCCACCCGAAACAATTCTGGTTTCCATCAAAATGATTCCAGCGCTTTCTTAAATCTTTATCTGAAACATATTTGCTCCAAATGGTGTCGGTATCCCTTAAGTGTGTCACCCTACGGTTCGTGAATAATGCAGACATGATCGAGACCCCTCTCCGATCAATAATCAGCAGCGGGACCTGGAGATCCGTACTGACTCCCACATATTCAACGATGACTCCTGTGATCGTGTGGACCATTAATGTCATAACTAAATCCCTTTGTCTCGCGATATATTACATGTCCGAGATTAGATCATCGGTATCCAAATACCTAGTTTGATCTCGTTACCTACATGCACTCTTTTCTCGTTCCCGTGATATAACATTCTAGTGATCACATCACTTGCTTGTAAGCTATTTCAATGTGATATCACCGAGAGGGCCCAGAGTATATCTATCTGTCATCTGGATGGACAAATCGCACTCTTGATTCATGAGCCTCAACATAACACCTTCGTAGCACTGAACCCACCTTTATAATCACCCTGTTAAAGTGTGACGTTTGATGTTATCAAGATACTCTTCCGGTGTTAGCAATTAACATGATCTCATGGTCTAAGGACTAAGATTACTCTATATGATGTTATAGCAATATAAACATAACGAATTTGATCGTAATGCTATACTTCGGATGAATGTTCATCACATCATTCCACCAATGTTGTGACCTCGTTATTAACAACATCCAATGTTCATGATCAGGAAACCTTAATCATCTTGTTAATCAACGAGCTAGTTTATATGAGAGGCATTACTAGGAACTTTGTATTTTGTTTATTAAACACACATGTATTAATGTTTCCAATTAATACAATTATAGCATGCAAAATAAACATTTATCGTAAACTTAGAATAAGATAATAAGCACTTTATTATTTCCTCTCGGGCATATTCCCTTCATGTTGCCTGCCCACAACTCCAACCCCGAAGTCACTCTGTTGTATAGGTTAAGTTATTTCCTTTTTCTAGAAAGCTTTGCAGCTTCCTCCTACTCACAATCATCATATTTTCTGGTCAACAGTAATACCTACATGATTAGAAATGATCCAGTCAATCCTTGTTAAAGGAGGCATACCACTCCCAAAATAGGTGGGAGGAGTTTGAGAATACAGGTAGATATTGATGGAGTTCAGAATTACGGGTAGCACGTGAATATAATCCTGATATATACTGAGTTGGCTGAAAAACTTATAGTACTATGTGTAACCACGATTCAAATGATCCACAGTGAACACAAAATTTATATGTTAACAAAGCATCCTATAGGATTGCAATGCTTTTGGTTGAGATATCTGGTTCATTGGTCACTGGTTCATTGGTCAACAGATGATCAAGGTTTCCTGATCATGTGGCATTTATGCCAGTTGACAATGGAGTCACCTCATTATGAAAATGAGATGATGAGCTATACCCAACCTAAGCATCGTGACCCGATCATGTCACGAAGTTCAAGTTATGATGGTTAGAATAGACTTAGTGTACTATTTCTTAGACCGTGAGGCCATATCAATCACTGTTACCCAAGGGTACTTTGATAGCATCAAACATCACTCGGTGATACGGTGATCATAAAGGTGAGTTCAGGTATTCGGAGGAGCAGTTGAGGCAATATGCGTCAAGAGCGGGATTCGCCCATCCGCGTGACGGAAAAGATACTCGAGGGCCCACTCGAAGAAGTTGTATCCAATAGCTGCGCAACCTGTGATTTGATCGCGGGGATATCACTTGTTGGAACGAGTCAAGTAGCATTTGTTGATAACGATATTGAACACGACATGGTGATGTCATTTATCATATCTCGGATAATGCAAGTATCGAGAGACAAAGGGAATAAGACACGACATTCATGGTTCAAACGACGAAATATTTCGTGAAATGCACAGGGGTCACATGGCCATCCAGGTCCCTCTGTTGATCATTGGTACGGAAGGGTCCCGGCCATGTCTAGAGTGTTCCCGAACAATGTGGTATCACGCTTAGGGGCTTGATGATGCTCAGAGAGTGTTTTAGGATCGGTAGAATCACCGAAAAAAGAGAAGAGAGAAAACCGGGAGGGTTTTGGTAAGTCTAGAGGATGTTCGAAATGAGAGGGAATGAGTTCCACATCAACGGGGATTGAATAATATGTAAGTGAATGTTGAATAATCATTCAATTATATTTATTCAATAAAAGAAAAAGAATTAAAAAAGGGTCAAATACCTTAATGGGACAAATCCGGAGGGAAAAGGGCCCATGAGGGAAAGCCGAAGGGAGGAAAGAGGAGGGGGTGGCCGGCTAGGCCAAGGAACCCCGCCTGGGGCCTACTTGGGCCCTAGCCAGCGCCGGCCAAGCCTCCCCCTCTCCCTTGTTTAGTCCCACATGGCAAAGCTAGTTAGCTATGGGGGGGTCCCCTATATAAAGAGAGGTATTTTGATAAAATAAATACACAATAATCAATAAAAGGTTCCCTCTATTTTGGGGAGACCTTTAGTTGATTCTCTTTCTCTCCCGTGACCATGGTCCCAAGTCTGGATCACGCGAGCGAGAGTCTTCTTCACCGTGGAGCGTCGCACTACAGGATTCGGATCCAGGATCTCTACTTCCGCAACTGCTGCTGGATCGGAGGAGCGGGAGTCATCGTTAGGCACCGGACGTGTGTAACTCCCTGCGAGGTGCAACACTTGGGGCACTAGGAGTCATTGGAGCCACAGGAGCTGCTGGGACTTCAACACGACCTTGAGGTTGGCTTCGGTTCGTCTACATCAACCACGCTCTCCCGAGCGTTGACAATGTTTTTTGGTCTTCAAGGGTAATTTCATGAAAAGCCCCTCCTGTTACTTCATTACTAATAGATAGGTCCTGGCAACTGGGGTTCTAGGCATAGGAAATTTTTTATTGTTTTCATGTGCGAACCCCTACAGTGGTATTAGAGCTAGATCTATGCGTAGTATAGCTAGTACGAGTAGAACACATGAGATGTAGTGTGGGGGCGTTGATCTTTTAGTTATTACCCTCCCACGTGTACTTGTGTATACCGCAACAATTCTTGATGAAGCGGCACCCAACCGACTTTATGCGTTCATTCGCGAGACTGGTCCACGCCTGACATATGGCTTGTACCGTATAAAGTGGCTTTGGCGGTGTCTGTCTCTCTCGCATTAGTTGGTATGCCATTTGCAACAGAGGGCCCCAAAAGGGGTGTAGTATAGACAACCACTTTATCAGCATTGTGGTGAAAGTTCGTAGGTAACAACGGTTCTTGTACGAAAGCCCTATCAACCACGTAAAACATGCAAAGATAAAGTAGAGGCATCTAACTTTGTTTTGCAGGGGGCGTTGTGATGTGATATAGTTGTGGCAAAGGTAAAGTAGTTTACTTTATGTTGCTAAGTAGTAGTGGACGGTCACGGAGATGACGGACTACCACGCCGGAAGACACCAGTACCCTGGTGCCTACGGCGCCAGAACCCTGGCACCGGAATCCGGAGGCACGGGATAAAGATCACAGCATGAAGGACCATATCTCATCACACTTACATTCAGTGCTTAGTGTTTGAGTGTCTTATTGTGTGCTAGTATTAGATACTCGACAGTAGCCTAATAAGATGATCCCTAATTAAAATACCAATGAAAGTGTTCTCCCTTAGTGTGCACCACCAAGAAAGTTCTTTGGTATGAGGCAGGCCGTGACGATCGGGTGTCAGACATATCTACGTTCGCATATAGTGGGTGTAAGCCATGTTGCACAGTGAATACACTAAGGTTGAGTTGGTGAGGCTATCATGTGTAGACATGGCCTCGGAATACGGATGGTCGAAAGATCGAGCACAAGTAGCATGAATAATGTGATCGTCGTTTAGGCGTCCACCTTTGCAACTATATCGCCAACCGTGACGATCGGGGGCGGTGTAGTGAATAGGGATCATGTAATCGCTAAAACCCTTCTGGGGATAAGAGTTTTTAGTGGAGTTATTGTTTTAACTCATATAATTATAAACTTAGTCTAAATTCCTTTTGCAATTATAAATGTAGAAAATGGTTCTCCCCGATGCTACCTTCTTTGTTAACGATTGGTTATATGGAGATAAGCTCAAACTAGATGGATCCAAATTTTCTATGTGGGTTGCGCGTCTCCATGTTCTCCTTAGCAAGAATGACGTGGTCGACTATATACTCGACGAGATGGATTTGGAGCAACCCAATGTCTATGAGACCCCAAAGAAGCAGGAAGACCGCTATTATCGTCGTGAGATGTCCACCTTCATATCAGTGACAATGCGCTTCGAAATGGTTGATAAGTTGTGGCCAATCATGGGTAACCTTGACCCTCATACGGTTATGGAACAACTTAGATCACATTTCGTGGAACAAGTGCGCATATGGGAGCACGAGCTGATGGGAGATTTCCTCTCCATAAAGATGGAGGAGAACTCTTCACTTGACAACCACTTGGAGAGCATGCATGATGCGCACATGAGGCTTGCATACTTCCTGGATAACTGGTTGATGAGCTCTTTTGCAAATGACATTGTGATCGGGTCGCTACTACCAAGCTACCAAGCACTTGCCAGGACTTGCATCATGAGAGGCGATGCAGAAACACATGATTTCCATAGGTTCATATCACATCTCAGGAATGTGAAGGTTGAACCCATTGCCGGAGAGGTCATCAATGACAAAGGTATATATTTGATATACAGTTTTATAAATGTTATAATCTTGCAAACACATATTGCAGTGTTAAAGTATTTGATACTTGTTCTGTTTTGGTGAAAACAGGTCCTTCTGCATGAGAGCTTCTTGCTGGAGAGGAGGTGTCGTTGCGTGTTGATGGAGAGCATGATGATGATGGCCAACGACACTCTCCCTCGACATTTATCACTTAGTTTATCGTTTTGGATGATTATTGTAATCGATAGATTGTGAACTTCTTTAGTGCGTTTCACACTTCGTGAGACGGTTATTCATATGAGTTTGTAACAAACAGTTGTTCCATTTTTATGAATGATTTCTATTTGCGTTCATATCTTGTTTGATTATGTGTGTGAATTATCATAGTTATGAAACTAATTGATAATGCATGAACATTTGTAAAATATTGAAAATACCCAACTTAGTGATATATTCATTTTGAATGAAACCATTGTTTAAATTCAAAGTTATGTTGATAATATGTGAAAGAATTTGATTTCCTGTCACATATGAATCATGCCCAAGTTCGGCAAGATAACTTAAACACCGTGTATTGCATGAATACAAAGTGTTTGGTGAATTGTTGAAAGAGAATGCATATTCGATGTATCGTATTTCAACAAAGTGGTGATTATCATTTTGTGATTGTTTAAACTTAGTAAAAGAGTTTACAAAACAAACATGAGCATGGAACTATTTGATATGATCAAAATATTTCATCATCCAAGCGTATTAAAGATAAAAGATAATCTAATTACTATGATTTGATCAAAAGTAATGAAATTCGACATTACAAGATTGGCATAAGGGATTGTGAAATGTAATGCGTTTGAAATGTAAAAATGCAAAGCATCACAATGTGATATTTGTTATCAAAGTGGGTGAATGGATGGCGCCAAATAAATCATTTGTAGTGTAGATGTAAAGACCATTAGTTAGGTATAGTAAACACTCAATTAGTATATATAGTGAACCATCTAAATTCGTGAAATCGGCGCCATATCTTGTATGGATCATCGTGAAAGTTTTGGAGTTATTAAATATCACCAAAACAATAGCGAATAAGTCCTTGTAGATTATTCATTGGAAACTATGAATATGAAATCCATAGCTAGAACCAAAAGAAAGGCAAAACTAGTATTGCTTAAAGTTTTGGTGCTTTTCGAGAAAGTTTATGTTCTCGAATGGGAAGCTTATGGGAGGTAGTGAAAAACACGATGAGAATTCAAAACCCTGCATCAGAGTGTTGAGAAGCGCAACAGAACGCATTCATGAACGGTTCTCTTCATAAAGGAAAGAATCAATGATAATGATCATTGTGTTTCCCCCCACTAGTGCTTTTACTACATAAAGTAGGATTCAAAATGTACTCCACATCTTGGATGGAGATGTTTGTGAATCGCTTGTCATATTACCGGAATATGGCATACCTACAAACTATGAAGGAAAATAATGGTAAACTGAAGTTATGAGAAATCCTAGAGGCAAAATTTACTTATGATTAGAAATCAATTGATTGTTGAATCTTAACAGGTAATGGTTTACTTGAATTTTCCAAACGACTGCAAATTCATGAAGGAAAAGGTGAATGACAAAGGCACGCTTTGTCATGAATAATGTATTGGACAAAATCAAATGAATTTGATTCAGAAGTGCTGAAAGTCTAGTGGATTTAATACTAGTAAGGTACTAGCATCTCATATTAAAACTCTCAGTTTGATAATTGATCAAAATATTTTGAAGTTATTGAAAACAATGAGTGGATATGCAATTTGCATGAAATTGAGTGGGATCTATGAAAGTCTTCCTAAAACAATACGTGAATTACATAATTTTGAGTGGCAGTAATATAAGTCTCGAACTCAAATATGTTGGAACATATTTTGAGTGGGATCAATATAAGTCTCAGACTCAAATATGTTGGGAACATATTTTGAGTGGGATATGAAAGATTGATTATTAAGTGTGTGTATGACACATTAAGAATAAAAGTGCAAGTATCAATAAATAATGATTTATAGGGATTAGAAGTTGATAGTAAATATATTACGATATTATGTTATATTCCTAAAAGAGATTCTAAAAAGAGTTTCGAAATAGGAATTGATTAAGGTCTGGTCCTTGGTCACTCAAATTAGGAATAGCATCAAGTTAAACATCAATAGTTGAAAGAAAGAAAAGGATGATCATCATCCACTATGTCGAGACATAGGTTCTGTCTTGAAAAAACCATGATGACAACATAACATAATATATGATCCAAGAAGGAACGTTTGAGCTAAGTTTATCCATAGTGTCTAATAGAGAACTGTAGACATGTGTCCAGGTCCATCAAGGATGACATATCTTAAAGCATAATGGTTTATGTTATAAGGGAATGCATCAACCTTAGAAGATTGGAAATTCCTGTATCGATAATACCGACTAAAGTCAAGTAGGAAATGAGGTGATAAAACATTGAAAGTTGCACATAGTGCACTAGTGTTTCGATGATTACATTTATAATAATAGATAAGGGTACCATCTAAAGTGATGCATACTGTTATGGCGGGACTAGTTCGTCTTTATGTAGAAGGTGTGTCCCACGGAACAATGCCCATGAGAAAGCTCGAAGTGGCTGATCTAAAGTCACTGTTGGCTCCTGGAAACCGACTTCATTCTACTACCATAGCTATGATGCATACACAAAGATGTTATCATGTGATGATAAAGTATTAATGTCAATCAAGGTGACATTAGTAAGTTGTAAAGGATTTGGGACTGTAAAGTACAGACCCAATACTCAACCTCTTCCATGAGTAAGCATGTTCAAAGGTGTCGGGATATATGGTACCAATGATTAGGAATAAATACAGCTAGTTTATTTGTACTCTAGTGTAAGTGGGAGACTGTTGGGAATATGCCCTATAGACAAATAGTAATAAGAATTATTATCTTATTTCATAAAGTTTATGATTAAGTTTTATATCATGCTATAACTATATTGAGTGTAAACATCAATACATGTGTGATATATAAACAACCAGGAGTTCTGGGTGAAACTCTAGTCACTAGTTCATTGGTCAACAGATGATCAAGGTTTCCTGATCATGTGGCATTTATGCCAGTTGACAATGGAGTCACCTCATTATGATAATGAGATGATGAGCTATACCCAACCTAAGCATCATGACCCGATCATGTCACGTAGTTCAAGTTACGATGATTAGAATAGACTTAGTGTACTATTTCTTAGACCGTGAGGCCATATCAATCACTGTTACCCGATGGTACTTTGATAACATCAAACATCACTCGGTGACACGGTGATCATAAAGGTGTGTTCAGGTATTCGGAGGAACAGTTAAGGCAATATGCGTCAAGAGCAGGATTTGTCCATCCGCGTGACAGAAAATATACTCGAGGGCCCACTCGGAGAAGTTATATCCAATAGCTACGCAGCATGTGATTTGATCACGGGGATATCACTTGTCGGAACGAATCAAGTAGCATTTTTTTGATAACGAGATTTAGCACTACATGGTGATGTCATTGATCAGATCTTGAACAATGCAACTATCGAGAGACAAAGGGAATAAGACACGACGTTCATGGTTCAAACAATGAAATATTTCGTGGAATGCACAGGGGTCACATGGCCATCCAGGTCCCTCTGTTGATCATTGGTACGGGAGGGTCCCGACCATGTCTGGAGTGTTCCAGAACTGTGGAGTATCACGCTTAAGGGCTTGATGATGCTCGAAGAGTGTTTTAGGATCGGTAGAATCATCGAAGAAAAGAGAAGAGAGAAAACCGGAAGGGTTTCGGTAAGTCCGGAGGATGTTCGAAATAAGAGGGAATGAGTTCCACATCAACGGGGATTGAATAATATGTAAGTGATGTTGAATATTGATCTAACCATTCCATTATATTTATTCAATAAAAAAAAAGAATTAAAAAGGTCAAATACCTTAATGGGCCAAATCTGGAGGGAAAAGGGCCCATTAGGTAAAGACCGAAGGAAGAAAAGAGGAGGGGGTGTCGGCTAGGCCAAGGCACCCCGTGTGGGGCCTACTTGGGCCCTGGCTGGTGCCGGCCAAGTCTCCCCCTCTCCCCTCTCCCTTGTTTAGTCCCACATGGCTAAGATAGTTAGCTATGGGGGGGGGGGTTCTCTTATATAAAGAGAGGTATTTTGACAAAAGGAATACACAATAATCAATAAAAGGTTCCCTTTATTTTGGGGATACCTCTAGTTGATTCTCTCTCTCTCCCATGATAGTGGTCCAAAGCCCGGATCAGGCGAGCGAGAGTCTTCTTAACCGTAGAGCACCGTCGCGCTGTGGGATTTGGATCCAGGAGCTCTACTTCCGCAACTGCTGCTGGATCGGAGGAGCGGGAGTCATCGTTAGGCGCTGGATGTGTGTAACTCCTTGCGAGGTGCAACACTTGGGGCACTAAGAGTTGTTGGAGCCGTAGGAGTTACTGGGACTTCAACACGACCTTGAGTAGGCTTCGGTTCATCTACATCAACCACACTCTCTCGAGCGTTGACAACACTTTTCGGTCTTCAAGGGTAAGTTCACGAAAAGCCCCTCCCGTTACTGCATTACTGATAGATAGGTCCTGGCAACTAGGGTTCTGGGCATAGGGAAAAATTTGTCCTTTTCATGCATGAACCCCTACAAAAGCTATCACGTTTCCATTCAATTTGGAACTCTAAACCCTCCCATCATAAAGAGGAATTCCAACTAAGTAAGCTAGTGCTCTCAAATTAGGTTTGTTAGTACATAGAGCTTTTCATATCATCAGTTAATAAGTACCAAAATCTTGCCTCCTTCAAGACAATGTAAATAGAGAACTAAATTGTTTGAACACGAAAACGCGCCAAAGCTTCATGTAAACTAAAAAGGCTAAAAAATCGCACCTTTTGCCATCATATTTCAAACATCATCAACTTCAGAAGTGATGCTCAAAAGTCTGAATAGAATTTCTCGAGAAAGAATATATGTTAGCTTCAAGAAAAGCAGAAGAAGGATTCATGCACATAGAATCATTCAGGTAGGTTAAAAACTTGGCCTTCTAGTCCTTTGAAACTTGGTTAAATGCAGGACTGTCCATGTTTGCCACTACTGATTTTCTCTTGGTGCTAAGCATTCAATAGTTGGTACTGCTTAAACAAATATAATTTGGACAAAAGTTTTCAGTACACAGATGGTAATGAAACTTCAAACTTTTTTTGGTTATACTATCAGTAGTTGATCATGGGGATATAGTTGAACTGACACGATATAGAAATGGCTCCCATTTAAGTTGGTAGATGATGTGTTTTTTCTTGATTCTTAGTTTTGAGGCAGGATTAGAAAAATACTTGAACAAGTAGAAGCCATGTTAAAAAAGTGTTCGGCCTAAAGTTTCTGCAAACTCTAGGCTCCTCAATGCTTAACCCACAAACCCAATTTGTGAACCTCTAACCCAGAAGAACTAACAATTAAGAGATGGATATATAGCCATCACAAGAAAGAAAATGATCCATCTATGTACATAGTCATTCTCCTTACTTTGTGGCTCGCTTGAGTTCCTCCAGGTCTCCTAATATTCCTTTGTTCCACAATCAACAAATTAGATAGGATCAAAAAAATATTGAGAAAAGAAAATGATTGCAAAGTGTTGGGGATATACTTTCCGGGTATCCTCACAGTTCCTCACTGACCAGGGTGGCCCACTTCGGGTTAGAGCTTTGCTTCACCAGGCACTGATCGGGAGAAGAAACGAGTCGATCTGCTACGAGAAGGCCCAGAAGACTTACCAACTTAGGCCCATAGTGTTACTTGTAGTTCAAGATGTACTCTGTAACCGACTCTTAGTCGTAGCCGGATAGATCTCTCCTGTAAACCCTAGGACATATCTATATAAGCCGTCCTAGGGAGAGCCTTTAGGGCACCCCTTACAATCACAATCTCAACTCGCACAGGCGAACCCTTGTAACCCATATTCCGGCTCTGCCGTATTACTGGATTGCTAGCAGGAGTAGGATCCGTCCAAATCCGGTGGATTCAAACCTGGGTAAACTTATGTGCTCACCGTCCCGGAACACCGTACGTCGCACACCCCTCTCTTCCGCACGCCTCAAGGACCCCCTCATGGCATACTTGTCATCAATCCGACGACAGTTGGCGCCCACCGTGGGGCAAGTGAGCTTCGGATCTGCGTTCCGAGCGGAATCTGCAAGAATCGTAATCGGCAAGACCATCGCCATCGGTTGCATCCTCTACGCTAGCGATGTCCCTCTGATGACCCACAAGTATAGGGGGTGTATCGCAGTATTTTCGAGGGAAGTGAAACCCAATTTATTGATTCGACACAAGGGGAGCCAAAGAATATCTATAAGCCTTAACAACTGAGTTGTCAATTCAGCTACACCTAGAAACAATCTTGCTCACAGCAGTTTATCAGTAGCAACAGTTTTGTAGTAGGAATAGTAAAGTAACAGCAGTAGTAAAGCAAAGACAGTAGTAACAAAAGCAGTAATAGTGAGATTCGAGTGCGGTAGGCATAGGGATGGATGGACGGGCGTTGCATGGACAAGACAATTCACATAACAATCAGAACATAGGGCAATTGCAGATAAATAAGATAAAGCATCCAAGTACTAGACAATCCTAGGCATGTGTTCCATATATAGTCATACGTGCTCGCAATGAGAACTTGCACAACATCTTTTGTCCTGCCAGCCCGTTTGCAGCGGGGCCTCTAGGGAACTACTGGCAATTAAGGTGCTCCTTTTAATAGAGCACCGAAGCAAAGCATTAACACTCCGTGAACACATGTGATCCTCACATCAAAGCCATTCCCTTCTGGTTATCCCGATTTCTGTCACTTCGGGGCCATAGGTTCCGGACAACAACATGTGTATACAACTTGCAGATAAGACCAAGAACAATACTATCATAATGAATCAATAACATGTTTAGATCTGAAATCATGGCACTCGGGCCCTAGTGACAAGCATTAAGCACAACAAGTCGCAACAAAGTCATAAAGCACTAATAAAAGATACTAGGCACCATGCCCTAACAATCTGATGCCATTACATGAACGATCTCATCCAATCCCTACCATCCCCATAGCCTACAACAGGGGATTACTCACTCATAGATGGGGGAAACATGGATGGTCGATGGAGAAGCGATGGTGATGATGATGGCGACGATCTCCTCCAATTCCTGTCTCCGACAGGTGCCGAACGGAGTTTACGGTGTCATTTCATGGAATCTGGTGGTGGCAGCGAAGCGGAACTCCTTCTGGAAAAACGTTGAACCCCCCGAAGTTTTTAGCTCAGAAGGCTCCTTATAGGCGAAGAGAGAGGCCGAGGGGGTGCTTAGGGGGCCCACCACCTCGGCGGCTGGCTGCCTAGCAGCGCCAAAGAGGTGGTGTGGCCACCGGCTCTTCTCCGTCTCGTATCGCTCACTGAGTCTTCGGTGAAATAGGATTTTGGCATATTTTCCGGATTTTCCGATAGTTGATTTTCTGCACAAAAAGTAGACACCAAGGCAATTCTGCTGAAAACAGCGTCAGTCCGCATTAGTTGCATCCAAATCACACAAGTATAGAGGAGAAACAATAGCAAAAGTGTTCGGGAAAGTAGATAAGTTTTGGACGTATCAACTCCCCCCAAGCTTAGCTTATTGCTTGTCCTCAAGCAATTCAGTTGAAAACTAAGTGCGATAAAAGAACTTTCACGAACACATTTGCTTCATATGATGTAAATATTCTCAGCAATGTGATCAACTACTTAGACAGTTCATAATAAAGAGTATGCAACTGAGTCTACTTAATAGTCATTGCAAGCTATGAAGAGATTCCAACTTCAAGAATAATAAGTAGCATGAAGCACAAACATAAGCAACATTACAATGCTCATAAAAAGGTATGATAGAGTGGTATCTCGCTTGCCCTTTGATTATGAATATCAAGCCACCTCTGAAGTTCAAGTGATGACTAGAAGTAAAGATATCGAGGATACAAGCATCAAAGTCATAACACAAATAATCAAGTAATGGAGCAAACACAAAGAATGACAACTATGCTCTCAAGAAGGTGCTCAAAGAATATGTGGAGACTCAACAAGTAGAAGAAAAGGTTTTGAATAATTTGAAAGGCTTCCAAATGCTGAAAGTATGGTACTCGTTAGCTTTGAGCTCTCATTGCCCCTATCATAAGCATCTTTAATGTGGTTAAGGTGAAAGTGAGGTCCAATCTGAGTTATATGCTTGACAGACTATAAACTGAAAATCCCAAGTCCCTAGAGTACGAGGGTCGCTCCTCATGCTACTCAACTTTAGTTACCGGTAAGTTCTTGTCATCGTAAGTATGTGCGTATCATTGAGAACCGCCAACGGGGTACTCCTTGCCCGATGATACGGAAGAATCCCCATATCAAAATGACAAGGCAAGCAGACAATGAGTATCTCAGCAATCTTCTTATTTACCATGGGAAAATGGTGCTTTTTTTCTCTCTTTCCTCTTTTCATAAAACTCTTTTTTTCCTTTTTCTCAATAGCTATCTCTCTCTTTTTTTATAAGAAGAATGCTTCATAGATATCATTATGGTTACGCTACAAGTTTCCACCATGTCAGCATGGATTAGACCAGCGGCCCAGGCGTTTCTCTAACACACATACATAACTCCATGGACTTACAAGCTCCCCTTTTATTTCACACTAATGACATCCGCAAACAAAAGAGCAAGGTATCAACTGGGTATATATTTACAAGTGTTGAAAGCGTTCGTGACAAAGACGCAGTTACGCTAATCGACCTATAATTTGCAAGCATATAACCTTCATGGAGAGTTCACAATTGTTCAGGTTTATTAAGTGCAGGAAATAAAGTGTGCCATCAAGTTCGTGAGAGCTTTGCTAACTAATTTTCCCATAACAAGTAAACATTTTATTTGGAAGAAAACAAGGCATATTGAATATGCACGGGAGTAGCAAATGATGCTACTAGGTAGGTATGGTGGACACTTTGGAAATATTTGGTTTAGGGAGTTGGAAACATGAGTAAAACACTCAGTGGAAGTGAAGGCTAGCAATGAAGGGAGACAAACGAGAGAGCAATAGCTGTCATTATCATGCTTGCAACAAAACAGGACTACTCATGGCATGAAAGTGATTCAAGATGCTCAAGGCAAAATAATTCATCAAGGCTTAACTGATTATCATAGTCCCGTGCATGCGTGAGCATGTGCCAAGTCAATTCAAATGAAACATTAAGAGGAGGATACCGCGGTGTCATACCAATTTATGAATAGAGCAATGCAAGCAAACATTCATAAGACATGCTACAAACTATTAGCGAGCTGGAGCTAATCATAAGAAAGCAAGAACTACTAAGCATCCAAAGATAACATACACCCTACTTGAATGGACTAAGCAAGCCCACAGTGATGAGTATATGTACAAAAATGAAAACAAATAGAGTTCGTTACCAGCCTCTTACCACGCCTCAAGTAGTCATTGATCCTCATTATTTCTCTTCACTTGTGTGGCTTGAATAATAATATGTAACCAATATCCACTGAGGACTGCCGAACCCTGTAGTAAACTCGCAAAAACCAAAGAAGAACGACAAATATTTTTGGTGTTTTCAATTTTTAAATAAGAACCAAAAGAGAGAAACAATCAAAGCAAAATCTTTTTGGGTTTTTCGAATAGTTCAAACAAATCAAAAAGGGAAAAACAAACCAAGGCAAAAAGAAGAAGCAAACCAAAGAGAAACAACAGAAATATTTTTGGTCTTTTTGTGTTTTTTAGAAAGCAAAAGCAAAGAAGAACGAAAACTAAAAAGAGAACGAAAACATGAATATACAAAGTACCGACGCAACATGATATGAAGATGAGTGCGGTGTCGGCGTACCTCCCCCCAAGCTTAGGCTTTTGGCCTTAGTGGGTATCAATCCATGTACAAATAGGGGTTCCAAGCGGGCGGATCTTGGTAAGAATGGTCGTAGCTGGGCCCATGAGAGGAAGAAGAAGCTCCCCAATCATAAGCGGGCTGCTGATATGAAGACTCTCCCTCATTTGAGGGCTGGACCGAATCATCCGTGACCTCCCTTCTAGTGTCCTGCTCCTGTTGGGAGAGCTCTCCCAAGTACGTGTCAAGCTCCTCCTCAGTGAGGGACCATCCTTCCCTGTTATCAAGGTTAAACAAAATAGGTGCAGGCAAAAGAACAACACGCTCGGACTTGCTTTTTCTCCAACCAGCTTTGAGAAAGGTTATTTCATAAGATAACTCACTCATACTAGCCCACGAGGAAACAAATTTATGCTGTATCATGGAATTAAGGTCAAGCCTCTCTATGGGAAACTGTAGGTCTAGATGATGAGGCACTAAACCATGCAATGCTAGTAAACGAGAAGCAATAAGGCCTCCACAGATTCCACCTTTCTCACGGTTAGCAAAGAAGACTAAAGCTATCAAAGCACCTAAGTTGTAAGACCTATCTCGTTTAAGAGCAGCAGAGATAAATGCTAGATAAAACGAAGATAACTTATTGGCAGTTTTCCTAGCAAGAACACACTTGGCAATAAAGTAGGCAAAGTAGCGAATGGAGGGAAGATGAATGTTACGGATTTTTCCATTCTCCTTCGAGATGCTACTCCCTTGGCAAATTTCTGCGTATAAATCCATGAGTGGTTCAGGTCTCTCCTTAATCTTTCTACATGATCCCCATTGAGGTACCTTAATAGCTGCGCAAAAATCATCAAGAGAAAGGTCGACAGCTATATTGTAAATTTTGTAATGGACCATGGGTTTAGGCAAAGAGTGACTAAATTGGAAGTCCTGCACCACAAACATGGTTAGCTTCACAAATTGACAAGGTTCATCTTCCAAAAAGTGCTCTAACCCTACATTAGAAACCAAAGTGTGGAAATCTTGTAGAATTCTTGCAGCTCTCATGAACTCAGAGCATGGGTAAATGGAAGGAAAACTTCCTCCTCCCGGTGGACCTTCATGACCTCAGGTACCCAAAGCTCATGTTGGTTTAGGTGGTGTTCACTCATCTTCTATTTTGAAATTTAAACACCTATTACACAAGTGATTGCAAAGTAAATATAATGAAGGATTCTACTCATAGGGACTTGCAAGAGGCCTAAACATGCATCAAAACTATATCTCTAAGCATCAAACAAGCTTACAAGCTCTCATAACCAGTCACCTACATCAGCAAAATAATCAATATATAATCCACTAAACACAAATCTACTTGGACAAGGGGAGGAGTCACATACCAGGGAACAAATGCTCCAAATTTCAGCAAGAAAGATGGGCCGAGCAAGGAGATCGAAAAAATCGAGAGCAAGCACAACAAGAACGCGATTTTGAGATATGAACTGGAGCTTACTCGGGAGAGAGAAGAAAGTTGCAGGTGAGAGAGTTAGTGGGGGGCCAGGGGTGGCCCACACCAGGGCATGGCGCCACCTAAGGCTGGCCGTGCCACCATGTGGTGTGCCTGCCTGGTGGGACCCTTGGTACCTCCTAGGTACTCCTCTGCCCCTTTTTTCACGTAAAAATTTAATATGAATTTTCTGGAATTTTTCGAGACACTTTATTTTTGGGAATTTTTCAGAAATAGAAGAATGATTTTTCTGACAGACAGATTTTTTTCTTTTGGAAACATGATGCAAAGACAAAACAAGGCTAGAACTACAGAAGTTCTAGCATGCAAGCAACTAACAACACAAAGAAAACTAAACAAAAGCAAAAACTAAAATGCAAAGGATAGAAATAAACGGAGATAATCATAATGAAAACATTGTTTTGTTCAATGGAATCCTTTTGTTAGCAAGGTTGATCAAGTCATGCTACCAAAACAATTGCATATGAGACAAAACTTTGTACTCCACTAATGATTATGTTACCTTAACCTTGATAGCAATGGTCCCAATCATAATAGTTTCAAATTTTTCTCTTGGTATGGGACAATATATTTCTCCAACTTGAATGCCTTCAACATGTTCAATTGAATTCAAACCATAAGTCCTTTCAATCTTCTTGGGGAAATAGACAGTATGTTCCTTGTCATTAACATTGAAGGTCACCTTTCCTTGATTACAATTAATAACAGCTCCTACAGTATTAAGAAAAGGTCTTCCAAGAATAATAGACATATTATCATCTTCGGGCATTTCAAGCACAACAAAATCAGTCAATATCAACCAATTGTGAGCCACCTAAATAGGTACATCCTCACATATACCCACAGGAATGGTGGTAGATTTATCAGCCATTTGCAAAGATATATCTGTTGGTATCATTTTTTCAAGCTGAAGCCTCTTATAGAGAGAGAAAGGCATAACACTAACTCCAGCTCCCAGATCACACAAAGCAGTTCTAACATAACTGTTCTTAATAGAGCAAGGGATAGTTGGAATCCCTGGGTCTCCAAGTTTCTTAGGAACCTTACCATTGAAGGAATAATTAGCAAGCAAAGTAGAAATTTCTTCATTAGGGATCTTCTTTTTATTCGAGACAATGTCCTTCATATACTTTGAGTAAGGAGGCAATTTAATAGCATCAGTCAAAGGAATTTGCAAGAATAAAGGCTTCATCCACTCACAAAACTTATTATAGTGTTCATCTTCCTTTGACTTGTGTTTCTTATCAGGGAATGGCATAGGTTTTTGGATCCAAGGCTCTCTTTCACTACCATGTTTCTTAGCAATAAAATCTTCTTTGGTGTATTTAGTATTCTTAGTATGGTTTTCAGGTTCTTCTTCAACTTTTTCTTCATTAGGAACAACATTTTCTTCATTACCACTTTCAGTTTCAGCATTAGAGATATATATACTATTAGGATCTATAGAAGGTTCAGAGGGTTCTACAACAGTTTTATGTTTCTTTTTCCTTTTCTTACGAGTAGAACCACCATTTTCAGCTTGTTGAGAATCCTGCTCAATTCTTTTGGGATGCCCCTCAGGATATAGAGGATCCTGGGTAGCAGCTCCACTTCTAGTTCTAATTTCATAAGCATGTTTTTCTTTAGCAGCATTAACTAGCAAGTCGTTTTGCACTTTAACGAGTTGATCTATTTGAGTTTGAACCATTTGAAAATGTTTAACAATCATTAGAGGTTCTTTCTACAATATCTTTCAACTCAACAATAGCTCTAGTGTTTTCCATTAGATGATTTTGCACCCTTTTATTAAAGTTATCTTGCTTAATAATAAAGATATCAAATTCTTCTAAGCATTGATTAGGAGGTTTCGAGTAAGGGATATCACCTTCATCAAAGTGTTGGAGAGAGTGTACCTCAATAGTGGATGAGTGGGGAATAGGCTTACATAATTCTTCTATAGGAGGTAAATTCTTGACATCTGCAGCTTTAATTCCCTTCTCCTTAAGACATTTCTTAGCTTCCTTCATCACTTCATCATTTAATTCAATAACTCCCCTCTTTTTTGATGTTGGAATAGGCACAGGAATAGATGGTTCAGGTACAATTACTTCAGGTATAGCTTGTTTAGGAGGAGTCGAATCTTCATAATTCTTGCTTATTTTAGCCATTAATTCCTCAGCTTCCTTTGGAGTCCTATTCCTGAAAACACAATCAGCACAACTATCTAGGTATGTCCTAGATTCCTCGGTTAGTCCATTATAAAATATATCAAGAAGCTCATTCTTAGGTAATGGACTTCCAGCCTGTGCATGAATCAAAGCACAAAACCTTGCCCAAGATTCGGGCAATACCTCTTTTCTCCCTGTTTAAAATCAAAAGTTCTGCAAAATAGCATGTCTAGCATCGGAGGAAAATATTTCTGAGGAAAGTACTAATCAAGCACTCAGGGCTATCAATAGATCCAGGAGGTAAATTACTAAACCAAGTTTTAGCTTCTCCTTCAGGTGAAAAGGGAAAAATCTTAGCAACAAAGTAATGCATCTTAATATCATCAGAAAACAAGCCACTCATGGTAGAAAGTTCATTCATATGTGCTACCGCACTTTCATTCTTAGTCCCACAAAAAGGTTCTTTCTCGATAATAGCTATGTAAGATAGATCGAGAGAGAAATCATAATCTTCATCTATAATGTTTATGGGAGAAGCAGCAAACTTAGCAGCAGGATATAATTTCGGTCTAATACTACGCCTCTCAAGGAGACTCTTAGCAGCGCTCCTATCATGGGTGTTCTTACATTCTTTAATAAACTCATCAGTCATCTCAACATAACCATCTTCAATATCATAACTCTCACTAGACTCAGGTGAGCTAACATGTGTGGTAGTGTCTTCATTAGGAGTTTTGGTATTTCTAGCTATAGTTCTAGCAATCGTAGCATCTAGGAAAGGACCTAATGAACCACTCTTATCGAGCATAGTAGAAGCAGCATCATAAGCATCAGAAGTTTCAGATTCAGCAATAGTAGCAGTGTGTGTAGCATGTGTATGTGGTGGTGTAAGGAAGTTACTCAAAACAGACGGTGAATCAAGAGCAGCAGAGGTGTTCAGAACCGTACCTCTTCTTGTAGTGGATGGTAAAATAGGAACCTTGCCATCACGAGACTTACCCATGATGGATGGATAGCAGCGAACAATAGACAATCCAAGTGAACTTGATAATAAAGCTATGCTCCCCGGCAACGGCGCCAGAAAATAGTCTTGATGACCCACAAGTATAGGGGGTGTATCGCAGTATTTTCGAGGGAAGTGAAACCCAATTTATTGATTCGACACAAGGGGAGCCAAAGAATATTTATAAGCCTTAACAACTGAGTTGTCAATTCAGCTGCACCTGGAAACAATCTTGCTCACAACAGTTTATCAGTAGCAACAGTTTTGTAGTAGGAATAGTAAAGTAACAACAGTAGTAAAGCAAATACAGTAGTAACAAAAGCAGTAATAGTGGGATTCGAGTGCGGTAGGCATAGGGATGGATGGACGGGCATTGCATGGACAAGACAATTCACATAACAATCAGAACATAGGGAAATTGCAGATAAATAAGATAAAGCATCCAAGTACTAGACAATCCTAGGCATGTGTTCCATATATAGTCATACGTGCTCGCAATGAGAACTTGCACAACATCTTTTGTCCCGCCAGCCCGTTTGCAACGGGGCCTCTAGGGAACTACTGGCAATTAAGGTGCTCCTTTTAATAGAGCATTGGAGCAAAGCATTAACACTCCGTGAACACATGTGATCCTCACATCAAAGCCATTCCCTTCCGGTTATCCCGATTTCTGTCACTTCGGGGCCATAGGTTCCGGACAACAACGTGTGTATACAACTTGCAGATAAGACCAAGAACAATACTATCATAATGAATCAATAACATGTTTAGAGCTGAAATCATGGCACTCGGGCCCTAGTGACAAGCATTAAGCACAACAAGTCGCAACAAAGTCATAAAGCACTAATAAAAGATACTAGGCACCATGCCCTAACAATCTGATGCCATTACATGAACGATCTCATCCAATCCCTACCATCCCCATAGCCTACAGCGGGGGATTACTCACTCATAGATGGGGGAAACATGAATGGTCGATGGAGAAGCGATGGTGATGATGATGGCGATGATCTCCTCCAATTCTCCGTCCCGGCAGGGTGCCAGAACGGAGTTTCTGGTGCTGTTTCGTGGAATCTGGTGGTGGCGGTGGAGCGGAACTCCTTTTGGAAAAACGTCGAACCCCCTGAAGTTTTTAGGTCAGAAGGCTCCTTATAGGCAAAGAGAGAGGCCGAGGGGGTGCCTGGGGGCCCACACCGCCTGGCCTAGCGGCTCGCCACTGTGTGGTGTGCCCACCCCGGCTCTTCTCCGTCTCAGATTCGCCCCGAGTCTTCGGGTGAAATAGGATTTTTGGCATATTTTCCGGGATTTTTCTTGATAGTTGATTTTCTGCACAAAAATTAGACACCAAGGCAATTCTACTGAAAACAGCGTCAGTCCGCATTAGTTGCATCCAAATCACACAAGTATAGAGGAGAAACAATAGCAAAAGTGTTCAAGAAAGCAGATACGTTTTGGCCGTATCACCCTCTCATCGTTCTCGAAGAGACCTGGATTCCGGCTAGGGAGGTTGTGACTGCCTACACCATCATGTCTTTTGGCGAGATCGATGTTTACATTGGCTTTGCTGAACCTGCTCTACCCACCCCATCGATGATGATAGAGGCAGAAGAAATCTCTGGATCCCCTTTGTCCGCGGAGGCGGCATAGTTCTGGATCTCAGAAAACCCTAATCCCACCCAGCCCACACCAGTTGTGGAGATAGTGGAGAAATCCAAGCCTGAAGCAGACCTGGCGGTCCAAGTTGAATCTGGAGTGGATCTCCCTGGAGAGACCGAATCCTAGATCAACCCACCCGCTGAAGTCGAAATCTAGGAGAAGCATAGCAACGACACTGGTTCCGGATCTGATGACGCCGGGACAGACATGCCTTTCCTGAGATACACGCTAAGACGCATGAATATGACCCTACATGAGTCAGAATATTGGACCTTATATTTTGATGGGTCTAAGGCTCGCGGGGGCTCGGGGGCTGGCGTGGTGCTCAAATCACCCCAAGGGGATAAACTTCTATACATGTTGCAGATCCACTTCACAGCGACAAATAATATTGCCGAGTATGAAGCACCGCTACATGGAATCCGGATTGCTAAGGATATCGGCATCCGACGTTTGATGTGTTATGGAGATTCGGATCTTGTTGCTCAGCAAGTGTCAGATATTTGTAATGCAAATAAGCACATGGCAGCATATAAAGCTGTCGTTGATGATTTATCTAAATCATTCGAAGGTTTTGAGGTTTAACACATCCCTCGAGCAGAAAACGAGGAAGCAGATGCACTATCTCGGATAGGCTCTGCACGGAAAGAGGTCCCGGATGACGCTTTTTTAGAGCACCTCAAAGTTCCCTCAATAAAGGGAGTGGATGAGGAATATCCGACCAAATCTGACTCACCCCTAATAGCAGTTCTGGCTGTAATTCCCAGCTGGACTCAATCCTACCTTGATTATTTGGTAGATGGCAAATTACCAGAAGATGAGGTTCTGAGCCGACATATTATCCGACGAGCAAAAGCCTATATTATAGTTAAAGGTGAGCTCTATAAGCGGAGTGTGTCTGGGGTTTTTCAGAGAAGCGTATCTCCGGAAGGAGTGGAAATCTTAAGAGAAATCCACGAAGGCGAGTGTGGTCACCATGCTGCAGCCAAATCTTTAGTGGCAAAAGCTTTCAGACACGGTTTTTCTAGCTTATAGCCAAGGCAGATGCCGAACGACTGGTCAAGACGTGCAAGGGCTGCCAAAAGTACGCCAAACAAGCTGACGTTCTGGATGATCAGCTGCGAACAATACCTATAACATGGCCTTTCGTGGTCTCGGGGCTTGACATGGTAGGACCGTTTAGACGGGCTCCAAGTGGATTTACTCATCTCTTAGTGATGGTGGATAAATTCACCAAATGGATTGAGGCTAAACCCGTCACTAGTTGTGATGGAGCAATAGCCAAAAGATTTGTCGAGGATGTCATAATCCGGTATGGTTATCCGCATAGTATTATCACGAACAACAGGAGTAATTTCTCTATGGGAGAATTGGATGAATTCTGCAACGAACAAAATATACGGCTTGACATTGCGTCAGTCGCACATCCACAGGCTAATGGACAAGTCGAAAGAGCAAATGGTTTAATCCTACAAGGCCTAAAACCGAGACTCGAAGCACCACTACGTTTGCGTAGGGCTTGGGCAGAGGAATTACCCTCTGTAATATGGAGTTTACGAACAACTCCGAACAGGTCAACCGGATACACACCTTTCTTCTTGGTCTATGGCACAGCAGCAGTTCTTCCTAGTGATTTGATTCACACTTCTCCTAGAGTGGCCGCGTATATCGATGAGGATGCCGCGATTTCTCGACAAAATTATCTTGACTTAGTCGAAGAAGTTCACGTCGTTGCTAAAATGAGATCAACAGCCTATCAGCAGAAGTTACACAAGTATCATAGCCAGAGAGTCAGAAACAGATCTTTCAATAAAGGCGATTTGGTTCTCCGGCTTGTGCAACAAAGAAAGCACAAACTTTCCCCAGTATGGGAAGGGCCCTTTTTAGTTAGTCGAGTATTGCACAATGGTTCATACTACTTAACTGATATGAGGCCAGTCAAAGAAAGACCTGCTACTAAGAAGAGAAAGAGAGCTGGAGGCAGTACAAATCCGGATGAGTTAGACAGACCATGGAATATTGCTCAGCTACGTCCCTTTATTTCTTAGTTTATCCTTCTTTGTAATCATACATATGTACATGTTCTGTGAGAAATAAAAGTTTTGGTTGCCTCAAGTTTTTTCTGAGAAGTTTTTACCATCTTATTTCTGAATGATCATGTCATAGTCGAAAACCCCAGAATACTTGAATGTACTTTATGCTCATGTTTGTTCTAGTTTAGATTTCCGATTCTAAAAATGCTACCTTCGGGTATAACTCTAAAGTCTCTAGTCTATACTTTGGTTATTTGTCTGATTGCTGGATGCGGGCACTTTCTGAGTAGTGAATTGTTGGTACTAGAAGCCGGCTTTGTTTCCGAGTTTAAACTGGTTTAGCAATTGAGCTCCGTTGCTCGGCAAAGTTTCCGTGCAGAAAGTTTAGCCGGCTCACGAAAGGGACGAGGCGGAAAGCCAGATAAACGATAAGTATAGACAAAAAAAGTATAAGTGCTTATGCAAACATTTCAGGCACACAAAATTTAAGCCAAAAGTGCTGAATAGATTAAAACTTGGCACTAGCAAAAGTATCATACTACATATTTACAGACCCATAATGTTTTTCAGAATAATACAATTGTTTCTGATCATCTATGATGCAGGAGAGGAGGTAGGAGCTGCCGGCTCGCTGGACACATCAGCTGCGCCCTGATAACGATCTGACATGTCCAAATCCGATATGGTTTGACCATTGTCGGAAACTTCAGCTGCTTCTTCGGGAGGCGGAGGCGGCGTGTCCACGCGGGTGAAGAAGGGAGTGTCGTAGCTGGTTAAGTCAGCTACATGGCACCCATATCTGGCACAGGAGTCCATGATGGCCTTGATGTCTTGCTTCTATCCGTCTTCATCCACCTTGCAGTACCCTCTGGTCACTTGCTAGATTTCCATGCTTCCATGGTGGCTCATGACCATTGTGAAGGTGTTCTGCGTAGCTGATTGCACGTAGGACATGTTCCAGTCCCGGACGAGCTGCGACATTTCCTTTGCTTTGTCCTGCACCTGAAAGTCAGACATGCTATGCATGTCCGGAACCTTGAGAGCTTTGCCAATATCCTCAATGGATTGGCGGAAGTCATGAAGTTGATCACCGACTTGGGTAAGCCAGTGGGTGCGAGGCTTGGCAGAAGTGGAGTCCGTCAAGTTCAGAGGACCTATACATATAACGCAAAACGGTTAAACAAATCCGACATCGAAAGATTCGAAGAATGTAGACAAGTCAGAAAGATGGAAACATACCGAAGATGACATCATAAACTTTGGTCTTCTCTTCCCAAAGACTCTGGAGTTCTGCCCGGAGTGCCTCGGAAAGGTCCTTCTCTCTGCAAAGCTTGTTGTTGAGATCCGAAAATTTCTGCTCGTGGAGTGTAATCTTGCGATCACGCTCCACGGTGGCCATGGAGGAGGATTCAAGAACTTGAGCTATGCTCTTCTCATGATCCGCCTTAAGCTGGTTAAGCTCTCGGCGGAGATCCTTATTTTCCACCACCAAGGTCTTCAGATTTTCAGCCTCTTCTATCATAGCACATGACTGCTTTATCAGTGCTGTAAGTCAAAAAGAACAACAGTTTAGCAAAAAATATTCGATTATGAAAACACAAAACAAGGTTTGAGTCTCGGAATGTTTACCTTCGGCCTCATCCTTGGAAACCTTCATCTCAGCATTCTTAAGTCGGAGAGCTCTGATCTCTCTCCGCTTATTGTAGACATTCTTCAACAAATCCTGGTTATATTGTAAGTCAGAATACCCAGTCAGAAGTCTACTGAAGACTCGGGCTAATATTGTAGCTAATATCAGCACGAGCCTTGGGGGCTACACTAGTTCATTCTTTGGCATCCTAAGGAAACATAAACCCGGATTGTATATCCAACTTCATGCTTGGGGGCTAGAGGATATGATATAAAGTACAATAAAGAAAAACGTGAGTTGGAATTCTGAATTACATGATGTTCATGTGTGAGCTTGCTCAGGCACATGTTCACCTCGGTGGTAACCTTCTCAGCAAGGGTGAGTGGAATAACTGGAGGTGGTGGAAGCACACCAGCTCTTAGTCCCTCGTCGCGAAGGCGAACTTGTTCAAGAAGGTCAGAGTACTTGATGTCCTCCGCTTCTTGTGCTTCTTCTTCGGTAGAGAGATTTCGGCTCTCCAGGCATTGCCGGGCCAGCAGCTGGATTTCCTCCACAGACTTCCGAGACAAGCCAAATTTGGCAAGTCCCGGATTGTTCAGGAGGTTTTCGGCGAAAGTCTCTGCCGAGGGATCATTACCCGAGGAGGGTTCACCCTTATCAAAACCTGAGCCACCCATGGTGGCATTAGTCTGCGACTCAAGGGTCACTGGCCCTGTTGAGGGAGCCAGATCTCCTGCGACAACTGGTGATGGAGTAATCACCGGCCTTACGGAAGGTTGAGGGGCAGGAGTCGGAGGAGCCACGGCAGGAGAGGCCATAATCAACTTCGTCTACCGTAGAGGCTTCGAAGAAGTTCCCTTCCCCTTGCCCTTGATGAGCTGTTTAGCTCTGAGAATGTGATAGAATAGAAAACATTACATCTCGGAAGAAATTACAAGTAAAGTACAAAGGCGGAAGTTGTGTAGAAAGTTACCTCTTCACGACTGGCACTTCCTTTGTGCCGACAGCCACTGTCGGAGCCTTGCGCTTCCTGGGCACAACGTCCGGCAGTGGAACGAGTTCCTCCTGAGAAAACTCCAGAGGATATCCCTCGATAGGAGCCAGTTCCGACTCGGGGAGGTCGGCAAGATGAAAAGAAGATAATATCTCAGTATTGCAAAATAACTTAAAGGTGAGACACATAAAAAAGGGTTTATTGTTAAAAGCTTACCAGCACCACAGGGTCTTCCGCTGTGTGCATGTCCAGAGACAAGTCCGAAATCTTTCTCTCAATCCGCTCCTTGATCAGCCATTTGATCTGGCTTATGTAATCCTGTGGCTTTAAAGCCTTAGGACTGATGCGGAGGGAGTCATTCTTCGATCCTGTGATGGAATGCATCAGACAGTCGCCGTGGTGCTGGAGAGGCTGGATCCAACGTGCGACCCAAGATTGGACTAAGTCAGACCCTCACAGGCCCTTGTGTTTTATCAGATATTCGATCCGCCTCTTGGCGAGGATCAGATCGTCACTGAGAGCCAGAGGAGCCTCGTCCCAAGACGCTAGGGCCATGGCAGCTCCGTCGATGAAAGCCAGCAAAGCAGTAGCTTTGCCGGGAGCAGGAATATCCTTATGGTAAAAGAAAGTGGCCGGCCATTGTTTGACCGACTCACTAGCTAAAATGCGAGGATAAGTACGCTTGCGTCTAACTGAAAGGCTAATAGTACCGGTGATATAAGGATTATCGGTGGTGATGGAGTTTCTACAGACATGAAAGTAGAAAAGGAATAAAGTGAGACTCGGCCTAATGCCGATATATCCCTCACACAAAGTCGCATAAGCGCTCATCTCTAAGATGGAGTTGGGAGGAAGATGGTGAAGCTGAACACCGTAATGATCTATCACCTCGGAAAAGAATTCTGAGGGAGGGAAAGACAAACCTCTGTCGAGGTGGGTGCCGAAGTGTACCCGCTCGCCGGCGTGCGGGTTTGGGATGGTTTCGCCAAAACCGCTCCGCTAGTCGCCGGTGCAGAGGAGCCCTTCATTCTCCACGCCGTGGAGCTTCTCGTCGTTGAGGAGACACGAGATCCAAACCCCACGGTTGCTTTCTTTTTCCGCCGCCACCGCCGCTGCGAAGCCAGCCAAGCCGGACGACGAAGATGAAGCCATTTCTCTGATGCGCCGGTGACCTTGGATGGGCGGCGCTGGGAATCTGGGAAGCAGAGGAGCTCTATGCGTGGGGGAGAAGTGGAGGAGAGGAAACGCCAAGGGAATAGGTGAAGATGAGGAAAAGGAAATCCTCACCCCTTATAACCACCTAACCGTGCCAAGATTCGTGCAAAAGCCACAATGTAACCGCCATGCGTCGTGGAAGGAACTGGAAAGGACCCACGCGATGATTACATTGCCTCGATCTCCACGTACACATTGAAATAACGCCTTGGTTCCACGAACGACGGACCCACCAATGGTCATGCTGACAGGATGTTTGTCAGATGACGTGACTTGACCATGACCAGTGTCAGATGACGTTAGAGACCAAGTTATATCTTAGTTTGAATATCAAGCTAGAAAATCCGAATAACGTACTGATAGGTCTGACTTACTTTTGAGACCCGGATCGTATCTTTTGTTTTGAAGTTTCAGGAACCCTTCAAGATTCTGCAAGACGAAGATCAAGCTAGACGATGATGAATCCGACTTTGGATCTTGGAGACTTCCGAGGGCTGCTGTTGGGGATATACTTTCCGGGTATCCTCACAGTTCCTCACTGACCAGGGTGGCCCACTTCGGGTTAGAGCTTTGCTTCACGGGCGGCCCAGTCAGGGAGAAGAAACAGAGTCCAATCCGGCTATGAGAAGGCCCAGAAGACTTACCGACTTAGGCCCATAGTGTTACTTGTAGTTCAAGATGTACTCTGTAACCGACTCTTAGTCGTAGCCGGATAGATCTCTCCTGTAAACCCTAGGCCGTATATCTATATAAGCCGTCCTAGGGAGAGCCTTTAGGGCACCCCTTACAATCACAATCTCAACTCGCACAGGCGAACCCTTGTAACCCATATTCCGGCTCTGCCGTATTACTAGATTGCTAGCAGGAGTAGGATATGTCCAAAGCCGGCGGATTCGAACCTGGGTAAACTTGTGTGCTCACCGTCCGGAACACCGTACGTCTCACACCCCTCTCTTCTGCATGCCTTGAGGACCCCCTCATGGCGTACTTGTCATCAATCCGACGACACAAAGCTAAATCATATGTTGTGCTTCAAGTCAAATGGAAGGGGAAAGTGCCAGTGCGATGCAATAGATTGGCATTACAGGAATATATGCTCAGAGACAAAGAAAACATGAAAATGTTGTTATCCCAAAAGAAAATGAAAACACTGTATTTCGATCCAAATATACCATCATTTCTCTTTTATATCTAAAATTACCATTACAAACAACTTAAGTTTGTCAACATTTTGATTTCATTTCATTAGAAGTATCTAACAAGACTCTCCTAGTAAAAAAATACTCACCAAGAATGTGCTATATCTACAGATAAAGAAATTGATGAGACATCATGGAGATGCATCTAAAGTTACCATTACAACAACTTAAGTTCATCTAGATTTTGATTTCATACCATCGAAAGTATCTTATAAGAAACTCAAAGTAAAAAAGTCATACAAACGAGACATGTGTTATATCTACAAACAAAGAAGCTGCTGAGGTATCCTGGAGATGGAAATGTACCAAATCAGAAAACCGATGCAAGTGTAGCAGATCAGAAAAGCAATGCAAATGTTCTTGCAGCTCACTTTCTCCAAGATTCGGTGCAGGGTACATGACCCCAGCCATCATTGAGGCTGGGGGTTTTCCTGTGGGTAACAACGATGGCTAGGATGGAGAGCAGAAGAAAGAGCGTCCACAAAAACTTGAGCAGCGAGCCGGTGAGGAGACTGACATAGTCTAGAGTTGGGAGGACAGTGAGGCGTGTTTAAGGCTAGGGGAGGCACTGTGCCCGTCTTCCTTGCCAATGACAGAGGCACACAAAACATCGACCGGGGAGTGGAAACACCGATGATGGGCATAGCTTCAGTGGGATCGGCATCTACCAAGCACCATGACAAGGTCAACGGCTTGTACCTATAGAGAGGAGAGGGGGAGGCCGATAGGTCGTACCTATAGAGAGGAGAGGACGATGATCCAGGAAGAGAGGCGAGGGCGGCCAGTAGCGGCGTGCCTGTGCCGAACGGTGGGTGGGTGGTCGCCATCTCGTTATCCTCTCTCCCGCAAGGTTATGGGCACCACGTACCTATAGAGTACTGACAGATCAATGCCGCGGCAGGGAACGAGATCCTAGGTGAGGGAGGTGGGAGGTAGGGAGGCGGTGCCGTGGCTAGTTGAAGAGGAGGAGAGCAGGAGGGTCGCCGTGGTATACCTGCGCTGCCACTTTGCTGGTTCGGTTGCGAGAGGAAGAAAAGAAATCAATCACCATTTCGAGGCGTGGTGGGTGAGAATGTGGCCAAGAAACCAGTCTATTGTTCTGTACAGGATGGCATCCAACAAGAGATCTCTATAGTGGCACTACTCATCAAACAATTCAAGTTGAGGGGTAGATTTAAAGCGACGTACCACCATCCTTTTGTCTTCTCCTTTAAGAAGTAGTAGAGATGTCTTTGATGTATCTTGGTCCTTGAGAAGGAGAGCAAGTCAAGCAAATGAAACAGACAAGGAATATTCACTACAAGAAAAGTTGGCTTTTACAACGGACGATTTTCGTGGTTGAAGGCCCCTTTTTCATGGCCAAAATGTCTTCCACGATGGATGGCCTTCGTGGTAAAAGCCCCGTCACAAATGAATTAACCACGTTTTTTTTCGACCGTGGCGGATCACACCCTTCAGCCACGAAAACTTGTTCCATCGTAGATCTGTTCGCCAGTCACGTTGACTGCTGACGTCATGCAAACTGCCACATGGCAGCCGCCGTTAGTGGCTGGTTACCGCTGTTAACGGTCATAGAAACCGTGGCAGACGCTAGGCCCAGCCAAGTCCTACTAAATACTAACTGGGTCGGCCCATTAGGAGAGCCCAATAAGAAGATGGCTATTACTGTTTTGTCCTGCACTGTTTGAAATGGGCCAAAAAATGCAGCCAGTAGCGGCCCGCGAACTTTCAGGCCCGATTCTGTTTTGGCCTACAGAAGGCCCATGTTGGTTCAACACTTTGTGGTCCATTAGTAGCCTGCGCCAAGTCGCTCCTGTACACTTAAGGCCTGTGGTCAGCCCATCACTTTTATCGCAGCCCATCATGGGCCGTCTACTGATGACCCTTCTCTGAGATGGTCCATTACTGTTCTAGCTTGTTACTGTCTGGCCTTTTACTGTTCTGGCCTTTAGCTGTTCAGGCCCACAAGCGGCCCTTTACTATTCTATCCTGGTAAATTTGTTGGCCTATTACTGGCCTCGTATGGAAATTTCTCGGCCCGTTACTGTTTAGGCTCGTCACTATTCTGGCCTTTACTATTGTGGCCCTTTACAGTTGAGGCCCGCTACTTTTTTGGCCTACTACTGTTCTGCGAGTTTACAGTTTCTTTCCTATTAATATAATGGGTTGTTTCTATTCTGGCCTGCTACTTTACCACATGCGGGTCGATCCGTTACGTTTACAGCCTTTTATAGTTTCAGCCTTTCTGAAGCCCATGCCAATATCATAAAATGTGTATAAAAATCCAGCATTTTTTACTGTTCATCGTCAGCCGAATACACGACAGGCCAATAACAAAGCACGGTACAGTTCCCTAATCGACCTGCCTAGCATAGTTACCGTAATGACTACCGCCATGTGCGGACGGCGTCAACTAAATGCCTACACGCCCTACGTGAGTTATCTAGATATTACATCATCTGCAAACTTCTTAAAATTATTACATATTATCAATTCAAGGGAAAGAAAAATCGGTATTTCAGTTGACAATCAAGTTGATAGCAGAGTCCTCAATTTGGTTTCTCAATCGATCACTTGCATCTTCCTTTGAGTGTGACATCTACATTGGAGGAGACATGATCTTGCAGCCCCTCTTTGGTGGCGATAGCAATAATTGCAGTCTGAAACTAAGTAATAACAAGTTAATACATCAAACAAGACAAACTACTCATTTGACTGATATGACAGGAGCTATGAACTAGAGTTTACACCCGGTCAATGGCTCAATTATTAACCAACACGTCTAACAAACAAGACAAGCAAACACGCATTAAACAAGTGTGCCTACCGTGAAACAAGCAATCAAAAAATGTGTGTGTGTGTGGCTTAGAATTTCAGCAAATATAAACTAGCCAGGTCTTTTCAACAAATACATATGGAAGCAGTTCTATACCCTAAAATGCAAGAGACGTTGGATGACTCGGAATTTGCACTGAGCCACAAAATGGCATGCAGTTACTATCATAGCGAAGAATGAACCAGATAGAAATTATAACCGCATCATACGAGAACTTGTAGAGAAGGAATGCAAACCACGAATGAACTATATGTTGTAGAGGATAGTTATGTCATGACCTAGGACGAACCAGACCCAGAACCAGATGCGAGATATAATGGCGTCGCTCCTGAACCTGTAGAACAGGACAAACAAGCATTAGACAAGTGTGACTAGAATTAAATGAGCAATCAAACAAAGTGTTTCTTAGAATTTCAGCAAATATAAACTAGGGAGGTCATTTCAGCAAATATATATGGAAGAAGTGGCATCTCCTAGAATGCATAGAGTCGTTGGGTGACTCAGAATTTGCGGTGAGATACACAATGGCATGTAGTTACTGTCAGAGCTAAGAATCAACCAGATAGAAATTATAATGGCATCATAAGAGAAATTCTATAGCAGGAATGCAAACCTCGAGTGAACTACATAGTAGAGGACAGTTATGCCATTGCTCAGGATGAACCAACACCATATAAGGAAGTAATGGCATCCCTTGTGAACCTGTAGAATAGGCTATGCAAACCAACATGTTCATTGTTCCATTTTGAGCTCTATGCAAGAAAAAGGAAATAGTTAGTGATGTAGCTTTTGAAGAACCAGATGGCAACAACAAACTTATAATCGAATTAGTACGAAGAGTTTAAACGGCTACTAGAGGATAGCAGAACGATGCCAAGGAGGAAACAATAGCAAGAACTGGTCTCAAGACGAACCAGATAGATTCAGAAATTGTAGAGCAGGGAATCCACACTAATATTTTCCACTGACTTCAGATTTTGCAAGAATTACACGGTAGCAGGCAATTACTATTGTATGGAGTAGCTAAGAACATGTGCATGACAAAATAACAGACTTGTGCATGACTTGAAATTTGCAGAGCAGCGAATGCAAACCAACATGTCTAATGACCTTGCATGTATTAGCACGAAGAACATGCGTGCCCAGTGACTTGTATGTACTAGCACGATTACAAAAATGCAGTTCACTGTGACATGCTTGAACCTGCTATACTACTGACAAAACAAAAACGAGTTGGAGATTTGGTTAACCTTGGTCGGAGAGTGCTGACTCGTGTATTAACGAGCTCATTGGGGAACCCCAAGAGGAAGGTATGATGAGCACAGCAGTAAGTTTTCCCTCAGTTATGAAACCAAGGTTATCAATCCAGTAGGAGCAAGGAAACACCTCCAAGGTGTTGCTAGCTGGACTTTGGCAGGGCGCACTACTGGCGCCAGCAGCAACGTGGAAACCTGCACAACACAACCATAGAACTTTGCCCCCAACTTACAATGAGGTTGTCAATCTCATCGGTTTTGCTGAAAACAAAGGATTAAACGTATTGCGTGGAAGAAAGTAATAGCTTGTAGAAAGTAAATAGAAAATAGTAACAGTTGTAGATTGATAGTAAAAGAAAGGACCGGGGTCCATAGTTCACTAGTGGTGGCTCTCCTTAAGATAGATGACATGTTGGGTTAACAAATTACAGCGGGGCAATTGACAAACATCGAGAAAGCAATACATGCATATACTAATCATCTTGACTCCTTTGAGATTCGATTGGGCATTACAACATTATACATAGACCGTAATCCAACTGTATCTATGACTAATAATCCACCTTCAGGTTATCATCTGAACCCCCTCCAGTATTAAGTTGCAAGCAACAGATAATTGCATTATGCATTGTGTGTAAAGTAAACAATACGATTGTTCTATGAACAAAGGACTGCTGTTTTCTCCCTAGTAGCAACATCACATCTAGTACCTTAGAGATTTCTGTCACTTCCCTAGATTACTAGAGGCATGAACCCGCTATCGAGCATAAATGCTAACTCTTGGAGTTGCAAGCATCTACTTGGCCAAGATAGCTACTAACAACAGAAAGCATGCAAGATCACAAATAACAAAGACATGATAGAATCAACAATCAATCTGAAATAGCATCTCAATATCCATCGGATCCCCGCAAACACAACATTTAGGATTACAAATAGATGATCTTGATCATGAACGGAGCTCACAAGATCTAAACATGATAGCACAAAGGAGAAGAACTAGCCATCTAGCTACTACATGGACCCGTAGTCTAGAGATGAACTACTCACGCATCACACCGGAGGCTTGCATGGTGATGAAGAAGGCCTCTAGGGTGAATTCTCCCCGGCAGTGGTGCCGAAGAGCTTGATCCTCCCGATCTAGGGATGGAGATGACGGCTGACTCTGCACTCTTTCATGGAATTTTGATCGGGTGCTTAGGGTTTCTGTATCGGAGGCATCTTATAGGCGAAATGGGAGGCTGAGGGGGTGCCCGAGGCGGCCACACCACCCCTGGCGTGGGCCAGGCCTGGCCGCGCAGCCAGGTGGTGTGGCGGCCCTCTGGCCCCTCTCCGTCTCGTATTCTGGCTCCGTGTCCCCCTCGGTGAAAAACTGACTTTGGCTTTTGTCCCATCCAATTCCAAGAATATTCATTTTCTGACTTTGCTGGAACCAAAAACAGCAGAAAACAGGCAGCTGGCACTGTGGCACTTGTTAATAGGTTAGTCCAAGAAAGTGTATAGAAAGTACTCCAAAGTGTGGACAAAACATAAGAAAGTAGATAAAACCAAGCATGGAACATCAAAAATTATGGATACATTTGCAACATATCAGAGAGGCGTCTAAGCATTGTCGGTACCGTGCCAGTGACGTCCAAGTCACCGAGGATGCTGCGGTTGCGGTGGCTGTTGGCGTCGGGGAAGCAGATCTTGGGCGGTCGATGGCAGCTTGAACACGGTGGACGAGAGCGTCGTTGAGGCAGATCCAGTGCAGTGAACAGTGACATCCATGCAGCTGGTCTGGAGCGGTGGACATGGAACACTTTGAACTAGATCACGCCCTGTGGACACCGGTGAAGTGGATCCGGTATGGTTGGGTAGCTTTCGGCAGCGAGGAAGAAGTGCTTGGGCGGTCGATGACGCCATCGGCGTGGTGAACGACACCGCAGCTCCTAGATCCGGTGGGTGAGCATCGGTGAAGTGGCTCCGTGGCGGTGCACGAGACCGTAGCTCATGCCGGTGTGCGCGGTGGTCGTGGAGGGGACAAAGGAGCTTGGGATTTTTGGGAGGGACGGTAGGAAAAACTAGGGGAATCGGGACCATAGAGGTGAGCAGAAAAAATAATTACGATCGTGCCCCCGAACTACCCACTTAGCATGCCCATTTGTCGTCTGAACAATGGGTAGATTTGGAATTTTAAATTCTAAAGTTTTTGAATCAGAAGGGCGTGAAATGCTTCAAGGTCGATGTGTGGTTTTGCCGCTCGATTGAGAATTTGAATTTGACTAGCGCCCATCTAATAATAATAATAATAGAAAATTGGTACTCCCCCGGTCGGTGGGATATTTTGGCTCAAAGTTTTTGAAATGGTGGGTCGGGAAATGCTTCAAGGTAGGTGGGTGATTTTGCCGCTCGATTGAGATTTTGAATTTGGCTAGCCTCCATCTACTAATAGAAAAAGGTAGTAGACCGTATGTTATCCGTCTAGTAATTTAAGGCCAAGAGTCACATCAACTAATCATCAATAAACATTTTTTGGCAAGGAAACTTGGATACCTTCGATTCACATAGCATAGGCGGTAAAATTTTGCTGCTTGACTCAGATTTTAAATTTGGCTAGCGTCCATGTAATAATATAAAAATGGTACTACCTCGGTGGGGGATTTTGCCTGAAAATGTTTGAAATAGAGGGATGTGAAATGCTTCGGGGTCGGTGGGTTATTTTCCTGCTCGATTACGATTTTGAATTTGGCTGTCGGCCAAGTTTTTATTACTAGAAAAAAGGTTGTGTAGATCGAATGCCATCTGGTCAGGAATTTAAGGCGAGAGTCAGATCAACTGATGCCTCCAATTCAAACGGGGTAGGCGATAGGTTTTGGCGGTCGACTGTGATTTTGAATTTAGAGATTGTCCAAAGAATAATTAAAAAATAGGCCATTCTCCCTCTATTTCAAGGATCCAAGTCGGGGAGAGTGATTATCTACCACGCGTATGAAAATGCAGATCTCTGATACAAGAATGTTTGTTTAACATAACAACAAACAAATGTCTGAAGTAGCTCTGATTCAAGCATGTGAAAATGGTGTGCAACCAAGGTCTACTAATTATTTAGCTGTCAGCACAGACTCTTCTACATGAAGCACTAACTAAATGGTAGTACTAATTCAGATCAAATAAAAAGTCTACTGTGAAACAAATACTCCTACTACAGCTTACTATCAAAACAAAAACACCAGCAAAAGTATATGTAGAACACATAAAACAAGATTTCATCACGCATACACTACTATATAGAGAACACCATTTCATCATACAGAACAATGTTTTATCAGACACACATAGGCCCCCAAAATGAACATACAACTCTAATATTCTAGTCCCTGCCGCTGTGACTGCAGCACAAACAAAGGTGCCGCCATAGTTCCATCAGCTACCAAAACAAACAAACATCAGACTGCAGCTCCAAATAACACAACCTAGGCAAACACATGCTTTCCCAAACAAGCCTTGCTTGTTCATCCGAGTGTTATTTTCATCTCCTTGATGTTGTAGTCTCAATCAGTTATGTTGTTGACATGACTTCCTTTTCGTTTCATTGATTTAGCACTCTGAATCACATCGGTTGCTGAAGGAAATGAACAAAATGATCAGCAAAATCATAGGTGTACAAAAATGCAAGGGTTGCACATGAATGACCGCACTAACCAGGTGTCATTATGTAGGGATGTAAAGTACACCAACGTTTATGAGATCTGAACTTCTTAGACTTCATGTTGCTGAGATCTAATTCGAATACTCCCTCCTCCACCCATATAACCACCATTTCTCTATCCTCAAATGTGTAGAGTAACCTTACTACATCTTTCCCACCATATGCCCATGATTTCTCAAGGCCAAGGAGAGTATCCAACTCAAACTTTATATGAGGCACCCAAGCTTCCCATTTGCCTGTTGATGATCTTGCACTGGACCATGTGTTTAGAGTGAAGTCTCTTATAACCGCAAGGGCAACATCTCCATTATGCCCCTTAGCGATGGAAAAATTTCGTCTAGAAATATCATGTGTCTCATGGGGGCACTCAATATAACACAGTTTTGTTGTCACATTGTCGAAGGCAATTATATATCTGGAGTTCATTGTTGGCCAGTACAAAATGTCCCCTATGAGAGTTGACTGCTCATGATTAATCTTAGCCAAAGATCTCAAAGAGTTCAATCCAGTCCTCCCATTTTCCTAACTCTGATGAGTACCTCTGCACCAGTGCTTGGTTACCGTTGGTTACTATCCAAACAACCCATAAATTGCTGCAACAGTGTGAAGACAATTGCCCATGATTTCTCGAACAGAGAATTGTGCCGCTATAATATTCACGTCTCCGCCAAATTGGTGGTTCTGGTATCACTGTTTCACTTCCACTGATTGGATCCTAGACCTTTATCATGTTAGACCCTTGCGGATAATGAAGTAGCACCCTACCATTGCGACATCCGAGTACATATGGTTTGTAGGCTTTATGTACTTCCACCAGCCTATTCAGCTTCTAGAAAATGAATTGGTCAAGATTATGATCTGATAAGAATCGAGCGTCCTCGGTGCTATTGGTGAAAAACCCAAGTAACGGCATTCCTCTGTGTGTGACAGGGTTAGCCTTTTGAAATTGTTGCTTCCCATGAAGTCCATCCAACATTTTTGGGCGACTAATGCCCTCAGTATGTTGGATGGGTGTGGAGGAAGTCTGACAAGAATCTGACCAAATACATCGCCTGGCAAGTAGTTGATTGTTGCATATGTTCTTCCACCGAAGCTGGTAGGATGATGCAAATAGCACAAGTGCATCATCAGAATTAAGTAAACATCACAATACGCAATGCACAACCCTAAAAAAAGAATTAAGTAAACACCACAATGCATCATACAATTTGATAGGAAAATTTATCATCGAAATTTCCTAAACTGCACGCATCTGAAAAACTACCTAAAAAGTAGAGTCTGCCAACAAAATAACCTAAACATCACAAGGAATCAACCAGAGTAGTACGAAAGCACTGCAAAATGCTTCAACATGTTGGAACTAGGAAAAGGGAATGAAGAACTTTTTTTAGGTCATCGGGGAGGACAGAAAGGCGCCCACCTGAATTTTCTAGTTTTATCATAAAGAAGGGGAGAAAAAACGGACGCAACTTCAGTGACTTGGTAAACTCAAGTCTCACAGTGACTTGCCCCAGGATCCACCTTCCATCTTATATCCAACGTATGACAGTATCTCAGATTTTGAACCAAAAAGTAAAACTATTCGGAAAAGTTGATAAAAAATCAGTAAATCATCGGTGCGTAGGTTTGAATCCTGTGAAAGTTTCATCCCAATCGGATCACTAGTTTGTGATTAAATAGCTTTTTATGTTCCTAGTACTACTAGTTTAAACTAATATCCACTGCGACCAGAAAAAACCCCGGAGTAGAATACACAAAAGAGGGAGGAAGTCAGGGAGACAAAATCCAACGCAGAACTTACAATGGGGTCAACGAGTTCTGAGCAGATGGAGCAGACGCCATCGACGAATGACGATCCACATTCGTTGACGCTGAAGAAACACGACCACGAGCTGACGCATTCCTAGCATCCCACGCAGGCGTCGCTTTGGTAGCGGCAGCCAAAATAGCCAAATTTGTTCTAGCAGCAGCCGACGAGGATTTTGACTACGCCTCCACTGCTATCCAAGCATCACTCAACACTGCCCAAGACTCGATGCGGTACAAGCATCATCCTCTGCATCCACTTCACATGTATCCGCTGGTGCTGCTTCAACATCCACCTCTGCTTTACAAGCATCCGCTGACGCAGCAAATGCATCCACCAACACCGATTCCATTTCCTGTAAATGCCAACAGCTTATTTACCTCGCAATGCCCAAAAATAAATGCATTCTATCCTTCAGAAAGCCCGTAATGGCTGGAGGTTGGGGACATACATACCAGCGAACGGTGGTGCGGTGGTGTTCAATGGTGGAGCGGCATGGACGGTCCGGTCAAGGGAGGGCAGCCATGCGGAGAAGATGATGATGGGGTTGAGGGGCACATGACTGAGCTTCCTCGAGCTCGAAACTAACTTTTGCCCCACTATATTTTTTTTGTGAACCCTGCTTTTTTAGGGGAAACCCCCACTGTATTAATAGTAGCAACCACATGACTGATACAAGTTTGTGCACTTGCGTTGCTCAGTTTCCTCCCTATAGACATCAAGTTTGTGCACTTATTCGTGTGATACAATGAATTGCTAGGTAAAATATTCCAGGTGGTAGAAGCCTGCCCTTTATATGACATCAAGATCTAGAGTTCCAACATCGACCTGAAATTCCACAATCTACAACTACAAGTTTTGGTTTACTACCATAAACATGCTAACAAATCACTCACAACTAGCATTAACATCATCATTCACAGATCTCAAAAGGAAAAAAAATTGAAAGATAAAAAACCACTGCAAGTTTGAATAAGATGATTGTTGTTGCCAAATATAGTCACATAAAGCCAGGTCCAATATACATGTCATAATAGTACATCAAATATATAGATTCATGGACACCACACACCAAGAGAGCAAAACAAACAATTATAGTACCTGACTTAACAAACAGTCATCCTCACAAGAGACCCAAACCCTTCAAAAATGAAAGTAGAGCGGTCAATATGGTTTATAGATTTCCTCATCTTTTGCAGGATCATGACTGTATGGGCATGGAGAATCTTGAATTTTTGTCAGGGTCTCATCTGCTTCTAGAGCCAAATTGAAAAGATTGTCAGCTTGCATTCCCACCTGTTCCAAGATCCAGTCATACACCTGGCCAATAAGCTCGTTCGCCGGACCGGCATGACTGAATCCGCCGACATTGCTCGAAAAAAGAGCGCGCCTTCAAAGCCTAGCGTAGAGGCTTCATGGAGAAGGAAGAGGTAGGAGAGCCGGTCCTCACATTCGCTGGCTACTACTCCGTATTGGATTTAACTCGGCCACTGATAACTGGGGCCCGTGCTAGAGAGCCCGTGGGCCCCCAAACATCACTCACCTAGTTTGACTTGCATTACATGGAGTACTTTTGGAAAACAGATCAAAACTCAATAAATAAATAAATAAACCAAAGCCCCCCTCCCTTTTTGTGAAAACCCATTACAAAATAGAGACACTCACAAATGCGTACACACACTCAACCCTATGTATGCAGGTAAGCACACCCTACACCTATGAGCACTTCAGAAAGATTGGATATTGAGACTGATCCCGTGGGGCTTGAGCTTGATGAAGTCACCATATGAACCTCGCTATATATTGACAGGAACATCGCCTCTCACTACCCACATAACCATCCTTCAAAGTCAAGCGTCGAGGCTTCGTGATGAAGGAAGTGCTAGGGGTTCAGAGCTCACATTCGCTGGCTGCTATGGGATCTAATTGAACCACTAATAATGTGGCCCCCCGGTAGTGAGCCCATAGACCCTAGACACCAGTGACCATTACAATTACTTTGGGAAAACCAAGAAAAACTTAATATAAACAGAAGGCCCATCTCTCTCTTTTTTGTGAAAATCCACTACAAAACGCACATGCTCACAAATGCATACACACACTCACCCCTATGAACGCATGAATGTACATCCTACCCCTATGAGCACCTCAAAAGATTGTGTCTTCAGACTGCCTAGTGGGGGGCTTGAGCTTGACGAAGTCACCATAGGCACCTCGCTATCGATGGGAACGTCACCTCCTACTGCCCTCGTAACCATCCTTCAAAGCCGAGCATCGAGGCTTCATAGAGAAGGAAGAGCTAGATGAGTCAGAGCTAACATTCGTTGGCTGCTATAGGATATAACTAGACCAATAATAACAACGAGGCCCCATGGTAGTGAGCCCATAGGCCCTAGACATCAGAGCAAGCACAGTGTCAAGTCTTAAACGTATGTCTTAATGATGAAGTGGGTAGTGCTAACAAAAGTATTCTTCAAGGTGATTCTAGTGCTAGACTTATGTCTAAGAGAATCAATTGGCAGGAGGGCCCACTAGTTAGTGGTTAACAGTCTATTTTTCTTTTTAGCATGGTTGTGTGGACCCACTTCAGTTCTAAACACTGGATCAAAAGTAGTTTTCATAGGTACTTCTAGACACTACACACGCCCTTACTATACATATCTTAGAAATTTACTATCCTCGTGTCTAAGAAAATTGTAGGTTCCTTTGAAAGTTTTTCGAAAAATCTTTTGGAGGTACCCATCGGGGGGTCAATTAATATATCAAAAAACACCAAGAGTTTTGACAATAGGTTTAACTTCTTGCTAAGATAGATTTTGCATCTTGACAATTTAACGAAATTAGGTCAAACTTGAGCTATAAGTAAGCGTGATATAGATTGCTCTTGAATTAAATGTCTTTTCGGAGGTCTATAGGTGTATCTTGTTGTAGTAAAAAATTCCATCAGTATGAGTTTGCTACTATCTCAGGAAAGAACATTCTCAATTTTCTGAGTGTGATGATGAGATTGTTCTTTCCCATCAAGCAAGTCCGAAGAATATGGATCTGAATGACACACGAGGCAAGTTTTCAGACATATATTGTGGACCAACATCTTGTAGTTACGATTTCCCATGTTTTATGAGTTCTGAAACTTCCTAGCTCACTTTGCCCACTTGATTTATTTTATGCCAATTTATCGAAATTATTAGGTAAAAATTGAACTACCACAAGTAAATTGTAGGTTGCTTTGAAAGTTTGACGAAAGATCTCTCTTGGAGGTACCCATATATCGAGGGAAGGGGTAAATTAATATATGGGAAACCACCGAGAGTTTTGATGATAGATAGGTATGGTTAACTTCTTGCTAAGATTTTACATCAATTTAAAGAAATTAAGTTAGACTTGAGCTACAAGTAAGCGTGATAGACTGCTCTTGAATTAAATGTCTTTTTAGAGGTAGATGGGTGTATCTTCTTGTAGTAAACAATGTCGTCGGTGTGAGTTTCCAACTACCAGGAAAGAACATTCTCAATTTTCCGAGTGATGTCATGATCATTCTCTCCCGTAAAGGAAGTTCGAAGAATATTGATCTAAATAAATGCCACAAGCCAAAGTTTTCACACGCACACACAGATATATATATATATACTAGTAAAAGGCACGTGCCACACTCGTATATACTATATGAAATGTGATTTAACGAACATTAAGTTGTTATTAATCAATAGTCTTGTTAGAGAAAAAGGCATACATTAAGTATATTAATAATAACTATCTACACATATTGAGAATACAACCTACTGTGCTATCAATGGTTTTTGTCGGGGGGGGGGGGGGTAGGGGGTGGGGGGACATGATGGTTCTAGAACATGGTGGAGTTTGCTCTAGGTACTGTTCAACACGAATACAACTGCTCTGAACCATTGGATCTAATAGCCCAACGGTCACGATTGGTGCTATGGATCCAATTCTAAACTGCCTACCTAACTCCGCCCACTTGAATGACTTTATGTCGATTTATCGAAAATAGGTCAAATTTGAACTAGTATAAGTAAATTTTAGGTTAATGTGAAAGTTCTACGAAAAAGCTTTTCGAGGTACCCATCGGGGGTCACAATTAATATATGAGAAACCATCCAATGAGAGTTTTGATGACAAATTGGACTAAGACTCGCAAATCCAAACATTTTTCTAACTATTGGATCTTCTTTTCCATTCTTAGCATCTAGAAAGAATCTACTAATAGTCTTGATGAGAACGATGAACGCTAGTATGCACAAACCCCAAAACACACACTTCATTGCTCAGTTTTAGGGTCCTTGTGCTAAATGCATGGACTTGGATGTAATTTTCATTTTTTATGAGGTCCTTGATATGTAACTTGTACTTCCACAAACCGTATTCACTCTCAAGCACCTTGCTCCTATGAGACCAACCATTAGATTGTCCATTCATAGTACTTCTTATCTCATCTTTATCTTGTCTTATCTGTTACAATACCATAACACGCACTACATATAGTGTACAGATTAACTTTGAACATTGACCGTTGGATCAAGACTGGCAAACCCAAACATTGCTAACCGTTGGATCTTCTTTTCCATTCTTAGCATCTAGAAAGATTCTACTAATAGTATTTAGCACGATGACCGCTAGTATGCGCAAACCTAACTCAAAACACACACTTCATTGCTTAGTTTTAGGGTCGTTCTTGTGCTAAATGCATGGACTTGGATGCAATTTTCATTTTTTATTAGGTCCTTGATGTAAATTGTAATTCTACCCACCGTGTTAACTCTCAAGCACCTTGCTCCTACGAGACCTACCATTAGATCGGCCATTATTCGTAGTACTTCTTATCTTATCTTTATCTTGTCTTATCTCTTATGTATAATACCATACCACTCCATATAGTGTACAGATTAACTTTGAAACACTGACCATTGGATCAAGACTGGCAAATCCAAACATTGCTAACCGTTGGATCTTCTTTTCCATTCTTAGCATCTAGAAAGATTCTACTGATAGTGTTGAGCACGATGAACACTAGTATGTGCAAACCTCAAAACACACAATACTTCATTACTCGGTTTCAGGGTCCTTGTGCTAAATGCACGGACTTTGATGCAATTTTAATTTTTGTGAGGTCCTTGATGTAACTTGTACTTCCACCGACCGCTTGAGCACCTCGCTCTTACAAGACCTACCATTAGATCAGCCATTCGTAGTACTTCTTATCTTATCTTTATCTTGTCTCTTATATGTTACAATACCATATATACCACCACTACATAGTGTAGGGATTAACTTATTTGAACATTGACTGTTGGATCAAGACTAGCAAATCCAAACATTGCTAACTGTTGGATCTTCTTTTCCATTCTTAGCATCTATAAAGATTCTACTGATAGTCTTTAGCATGATGAACACTAGTATGCGCAAACCTCAAAACACACAAAACTTCATTACTCGGTTTTAGGGTCCTTGTGCTAAATGCACGGACTTGGATGCAATTTTCATTTTTTATGAGGTCCTTAATGTAACTTGAACTTCCACCGACCGTGTTAACTCTCAAGCACCTCGCTCTTATGAGACCTACCATTAGATCAGCCATTCGCAATACTTCTTATCTTATCTTATCTTTTATCTTGTCTCTTATCTCTTACAATACCATAACACTACATAGTGTATGGATTAACTTTGAACATATTAACCATTGGATCAAGACTAGATTATCCAAACATTGCTAACCGTTGGATCTTTTTTCCATTCTTAGAATCTAGAAAGATTCTATTGATAGTCTTTAGCACGATGAATGCTAGTATGCGCAAACCTAAAAACACACAGTACTTCATTGTTCAGTTTTAGGGTCCTTGTGCTAAAATGCATGGACTTGGATGCAATTTTCATTTTTACGAGGTTCTTGATGTAACTTGTACTTCCACCAACCGTGTTAACCCTCAATCACCTCGCTCCTACGAGACCTACCATTAGATCGGCCATTCGCAGTACTTCTTATCTTATCTTTATATTGTCTATTATTTCTTACAATACCATGCATACCACCACTACATAGTGTAGGGATTAACTTATTTGAACATTGACCGTTGGATCAGGAATGGCAAATCCAAACATTGCTAACTGTTGGATCTTCTTTTCCATTCTTAGCATCTAGAAAGATTCTACTGATAGTCTTTAGCACGATGAACACTAGTATGCGCAAACGTCAAAACACATAGTACTTCATTACTCGGTTTCAGGGTCCTTGTGCTAAATGCACAGACTTGGATGCAATTTTCATTTTTTATGAGGTCCTTAATGTAACTTGTACTTCCACCGACCGTGTTAACTCTCAAGCACTGTAACTACCTCGGTGAATTAAGCTCCTAGTTACAAGCCTGGATGAGCGGAAATGGTTAAAATAGTACGGTGGGGCCCAAATGCCACTCACAGGTAGACCTTTCAGCCGTCCTAACCATTTCCAAACATCGGGACAAGAATGGGCGTGAATCGGCGAAGGATCAACTACATACACAAATGAGTATGTATGCAAGCCACCATACAACAGTACATCGAGCCATTCCATCTAAAAAGAAAGGAATATATAGCATACACGGCAAGATCCAAATACCCTAGTTAGATATAATAGTTTAGGATATCTCCTCATACATCAAACATCAGAGTATCAAGCGGAAGCGGAAGACAAAATCCGAGTACAGATAAGAAGCAAATCGGCATAAGATGCCCCATAAATAAACACATCCCGCCCACAGATCTCACGGATCCCCGTTCCCGGAATCTCTACACCGAATGATCGTTGCCCATATCGTCCGTCTCTTCCACCCAGTATCCATCTTGCGGGTTTACCTGTTCATCTGAATCAAACAATTTATCGTGTGAGACCCTAGGGGTACTCAGCAAGTCTTTATGCCTCTAAAGGGGACACAACCTGGGGTGACGCAATTGCAGCAAAAGATAAACCCTAACAATTCTAGAGATACTCGCTAACCATCCGCCTAACCAGAGATAGACGGATGTCCGTGAATTAATAACAACAGTTATAATGGTAATGACGGTAATAACGGTAATATCCACAGATCCATCCTCCTCCTCGCTTACCGACGAGGAAGCGGACGAACAACCCCCCCATCCGTTGGTAGTTTTATTAACCATTCCATGATTGTTGCACTATTTACTAGACAAGTACTTAGTCAAATTAAGGCGGTACTTTAGTTATGCTTGTCTATGATCGAGAAACTGTGCTCCAAGTCGTCCATAACCGCGGACACGGCTTTCAGAAAGTTTTACCCTGCAGGGGTGCACAAATAGCAACACACACTCGATCAACCTCAAAAGAACCAAATCAAAACCCAACGAGGCAGTCACGACAAAGCGATCACAGGATTCAGAAATATTTCAGGGGGCCACCCCATTAAGCTACCCAGCGAAGTTGGCCACTCTGAGACGGACTCAAGTTTTGTGTGGCCGGCTATAAACGACTGGGAACCCGAAAGTGTGACTGGGCTTGTCGATATAGAGAAAACGGGTCACGGACCTAACAAACAAAGCAAAGTACGCACAATTTAAATAAAGCGATAAAAGCATGGCATAAGTACAGGATAGTAAATAAAACCTCAAACTAGTTTGTGGCCCCAAGAAATAAGAATGAATCAAGCTCTGGCTCAGGGGGGTTCATAAGCCTCCCGGATGTGGATAGCGCGAATAATCAAGGAACAGGAATCAAGTACTCGGGGTCCTACGGGACACAAGTGAGCCTGAAAAACCAAATAGCAAATATGGCTCACCGATGCCACTTTCATTAGTTATCCCATTACTACTCAGGTTAAGTTGTTTAGGTACCTCGTTATCCATCAGACACTCACATACCCTACACATGTCGTTTCTACGACTCGCATGGCTCAAACAACTCCTGTAGTAATGGCTCATGGGATGGAGGAACAAGCTTCGGTGGAGTTTAAAAGTAAAGGCTATGCAATACTTGGGATTCAATTTAATGCAATCGCGACTCAAAGATGCAAGAATAAGATAGAGGCAATAGGTACTATATGTATGCAAGCATGTGGTAGTGCTTGCCTGGCAGCCCAGTTGAAGCAATGGATGGATCTGGGTAGTGCTCCTGGTTCTCTTGATATATCCCACCTTTCGGCGTCTATTCGGAGAAGAACCAAACAAACAAGGGCCAACATAAATAAAGTGCGCAAGCATATGAATAAAATGCGACAAGCAAACAATCATGCCATGATGAATGATGCACAATTTGCATGGCAATAAGGTAGCATGGCATGGGTGAGGTGTGGAATACAAGAATAAACATTTTTATTGGGTTTTAACCACATTTTATCCTCATATTAGTTGCTGTACACATTATATTTATATGATGCATGCTTCAAATCAAAACATGGAATGCATAAACAGAAAGGTCTCATCGAGCTAATCATTTTAGACATATCATTTGTTAAATTTGGAGTTATAAATCAAAAGTTATTAATTATTTAAGGTAAAAGGGCATTTTGTTGTAATTTTAATCAACTTGGAAAATAAAGTGTTCAAAATATATTTTGAATGGCATATTTGAATTCCTCACATTTTTCTGATTTGAAAACATATATTGTTTGTATTATTTGGATTTATATTTCAAAAGATATTTAAAAACAGATTTAAGTTTGAATTTGAATTAATTTGAAATAGATTTGAATTAAAACAGAAAACGGAAAATCTTTTGTCACACAGACCAGTTCTAGCCACAGACACTTACAGGTGGGGCCAGGCTGACTCAGCAGCACCGCGCGCAGAAAACGTTTTTACACCGCGGGCTAGGCCAGCCACTGAGACTGACTGGCGGGACCGGGGCTCGACGGGGCCACTCGCTGGCGCGTCCAGCAGGCGCACGCCACGTGGGCGATCCCAGGACGCGGGGAGGGATCGGTTCGTGATGGCTATACTTTTCCAGGGGGTTTCTTTGCAAAAGGGCGCTGAGGCTGGCAGGTGGGGCACTAGGGAGCTCGGGTTGAGGCGGGAAAAACTACAGGGGGCTAAGCGCAAAACGACGTCGGCTGTGGCTGCACGCGCTGACGGAAAAGTCCTGCCGGCGGCGGATCCGGCTGCTTTCCGTCGACGGTGGCGACGAATCCGCTGGGAGAAACGCATCGCGGTAAAAACGAAAGCTGAAGAGGGGACCTAGGGCTACGTCTTTCGTTCAGGTGGCACCGCCGGAGGAGGGCTACAGCGCAAGCAACGCAGCGAAGAATGAGGGCGGATAGATCTTGCTGCAGAAGAATGCCAGAGCCTGACGCTGCGGCGCACAGCGCCGACGGAAGGGGGCGGGGTTGCATGGTGTGAGGGGGCGGGAGACGATGTCTAGGGGGTCAATGTGCTCACCAGGGACTCGTCGGTGTGGTCGCCGGAGCTGGAGGTGGCTCAGTCCTGAGCAGGCGGGGCTCTCCGAGCTTCGGCTCCGGTGGCTGCGGCGTGTCCGGGGAGCTTCGGAGGGCTTCGGGGAGACGTGGCCGGGGTAGGGCGATGTGGAGGAGACAAAGGGGAGTCCTGGTGCTCCTGGATCGCCTTGGGGAGCAGCAAGCTGCACAGATCGAGATCAAGGCCGAAGTAGCTAGGGTTTAGGGCATGATGGAAAGCTTGCATGGCTTGGGGAGGAAGAAGGGAGGTAGAGGATGACCTGGGCGCCTCCCAGATCCGACCTGAGAGGGATAAGGTGAGCTGGGGTGGTTGGGGAGATAAGGGAGAGAGGAGAGAGGCACATGGGGTGGTGGTGGCTTTGGCAAAAAGGGAGGAGGGTGATCGGGGCTCCCTCTTTCTCCTCTTTGTCTTGTAGCCAAAGAAAGGGGGAGGGCAGAGAGGCTGCCAGGTGGGGCCAGGTGGTCAGGTGGGGCCAGCAAAGAAGATAGAAGAGAGAGGCCGAGAGAGAGGGGGTATAGATAGCATGGGCTCGGTCTAGGGTTAGAGAGGACTCGGGTTAGGGTTTGGAGGGATAGGGTAGATCATGGGTTAGGTTTAGGGTTTAGCTAGGTTTAGAGAGAGAGGTTAGAAAAAGGGGTGGAGAGGTGGTTTTGTAGATGAGCACAAGGTGGTGGTAAGGAGACCACAAAGAGAGAGAGAGAGAGAGGTGGGGGGGGATGGTGATGATGGGGTAGGTGATATGAGTGGCATGGTTTAGGGTTTTAGGGAGAGATAGAAGGAGTGGCTTCCTTTTGACAAGACCAAGCTAGAACATGACAAGCTCCAACAAGATCAAGGCAAGAAAAAGAGAGGGATGTGGTGATAGGGTTTAAGCAAGATCGAAATAGATCAAGCCAAAAGAAGGGATAGAGATAGAGATGATCCACTCAAAATTCAAATAAAATCCAAATGACAAGCAAAAGGTGGTACTTGCATGGCCCATGCAAAATATTTATTGCCATGCTGATTCTTGTGAAAACAATATTATTACATGGCATTATTATTATGCATTCCCAAAATTGGAATAAAAGCCAAGCAAAAAGAATTAAAAGGATGCTCCATGTGGAGTAGTTGGTGATGACCATATTTGAATAAAAATGGGACATGCTAGTGTGTATGTGCCACTAGGTATTTAGTAAGCCCAAAAATATCCAAGCATGATAATAACCCCAAAACAACACATATGGAAGCTAGGAAAAGGTTCCACTCACAAGGCATGCAAAAGTGGCCATGTGGCTCCCATATATCAATAATGTGAAAACAATATGATGCTAAGATGAGAGCATGTGGAAAAGAATTGGATCCATCCCAACCCACATGAGCTAGAGGTAAGACCCAAATAAAGTGCAAAGCTCACATTTAGTTGGATGGTGGAATTATATGGGGTGGTGACAAGAAAGGTGATGGAGTTTGAATAAAAGATATTCCCCCAGCTCAACTTGGGCATTTAAACAATATATCAATAACCAAATACAATATCAAGAGGCAAATACAATTAATAATGCATATGAGAGAAGAACCAAATCAAAAGGGTTTTATATGATGCTCAAATGCAAGGAGGCATGATGACATGAGCATGATATAATGATGATGCAACTAATTATATATTTGAAGTAGCCATTATATTACTAGACCAAGTAGCATTGCAATTGTTAGACAATTGGGATGCTACAACTCCCCCCCACTAAACAGGAATCTCGCCCCGAGATTCTAGGAAAAAGAAAACAACACCAGGAGAGGCGGGTGTTCGGAACGAAGGTTACCCTCACATTCCCAAGATGATGAAGAACGGAATGGTGCGACTACTACACCTTGCAAAACTTGCTAGACTTGTTGCGAGTCTTGCGTTTTGCTTGAGACACAAAGGGTTAGAAGAATTGAAGGATTGTCGTGAGACAAGAAGGATAGGATGGACATAGCTTCGGTTTTCTCAAGACACATGATAAAAGAATAGAACCACTTGTGAAAGAAAAGGAAAAGATGATGTATCATGGATAAAGAGAGACACACCATTAAGATTAAAGATTTACCGATACTAGAGAGGATGAATCTTTGTCTCGCCGGAAGAAAAGAGCTAGATTGGTGAGGTTTTGAACCATTATGACGATAGCATCGTACCTTCTCTCGGATTTGAGAAATGAAGTTCAGAAACAATATTGCCTTCAAGCAATAGAGTCCCTTGATATCAACAGAAAGATTTAGTTCGACATCGTCGGATTAGATTCTTGTTGCACCGGTAAGAACCAAGGATCACGCAATTGAGGTGCGCGGATATAACTTCCAGAGACGGATGTGAAGCCAGATCATGGTGGAATCCTGAGACGCAATGAATATGGAGGATCTGGAGTTTATTGTAGAGATACCTATTGCTTTCTTTAGCCTTGAGGCTAACGCAATAGATTTGCGGCGGATGGCATTAACCATAATTGGCTTTACCACAGCAAAAGAATTGATGAAACAAAGAGAGAGATAGTTTCCTTCCATCTTGTTTGGGGATGATGAGCACCGGTAGAAAGACGAGGACCGAAAGGAGTTTGCGTTTGTTTCCACCAGATAATTGAGGATTTTGCTCCGTGTAGAAAGGGTGAGATCACCAACAAGAGATTATTGATTACTTTCTTCGAGAGAGCACTCCGGAAAAAAACAAGGACGGAAGTAAAAGTATCAAGGGATAAAGGCCACTTCTAACTTCCGTGGAATGAGTGAAATCACATTAATTCACCAATTCAATGTACAAGAGCGAATGATAAGAGTAGTGGTATGGTAGCTACTCCATCCCACACTCAAAGCATTACTCAGCACAAGAATAAGAAAACCATGCAACCCAACTACTGAAACAGACTGAAGGTATTGACAAGAAGAGCTCATGGAACTCCGTAAGAAAACAAAGATTGATACAAATGATTCGCCGGATTCATAGATAGATAAAGATGATGAGGTTGTCGTCATGTTGGAAGTACCAAGCCACCGGAAAGATATGAAGTAAGATCACGGAGACAACTGCAAGATTCCACAGATAAAGAAAAAGATAACACCAACTTGAACAGAAGGAATACAAGATCAGGAAGGTCTTCATGGCCTCCGGTGGATTGAGCATAGACGATAGAGCGAGAGGGTTTCAAGAGATTACTTGACGAGACTGAGGTGAAAGAACTCCATGTTCTTCTTGAAATGATTGAGAGAGATTTAGCAGTTTTGAGGAAATCTTCAGCGAAACGATGACGATAACTTGCCAACAAGGAACAACTCCGGATTGGTTGAAGATGGAGGATGGAATTAACAATGAACTTGCTGATTCCAGAATTGAAGCGATCTATTTAGCAGAAGGACATGGCCGAGATAGGTGACTTCAAAAAGTCAGAATTCTCACTTTGAGACTTTGCACACAGGCAGTGCTCACGAAGCTTGAGAGAAAGAGACACAGATGATCTTCCATGTCCTTCCATTGATATCGAATAGGCAAGCATATTATCAACATATACCACCATGGATTAACAAGATATTCCCAGAATACCAAGTTCAAAAGGCGAGAGAAACGAACAAATGCTCGAACACTTCCCGAGCTCAACGCTCTTAGAAAGAACAATATTAAGAGCTCGGGTTCGTGTTGAAGAAGAAGCACTGGAAGAACAGATTATCTGGTCCTTCAGAAGAAAAAGAGGTGTCACCTGGTTCACATTGTCGATCGGATCACCGGTTACAAAGATAAAGAGATCTTGTATAAAGAAACGATGATAGCTCATACTTCAAGCAAAGCTACCAGAGACGAAAAGATGCAATTCCCTCGTCTCAGAGAGAATTTTGCAGATATGGAGTTCAAAAAGATATGCAGCATGATGGACAGATGATAGACCGCCATAGTGCCTTGAGAAACTCCGGGTTGCCAAAACTGCTTGAATATGCATAGATATGATCACGGTGTACTCAAAATCACAGGAGATAACCGTCACCTTTGGAGGATAGAGTTGATAGCAATTTCCATATTCCAATCGTCACTTATCATGAGTGGAATATAGCTATGCCGAGAACCCAATTACAATCACCAGCATCGGATCGACACCTGTTATGTAATTAGCCCAAGAGAATTGGAGATGAAAAGAAACTCCAGGATTAAGCGCCGGTGACAAAAGAATGAGTTAGCATGGACATGCTGATAAAAGGGAGATAGATAATGTTTCACACACGACTGAAAAGGAGTGTGGAAACACAGATGTATCAAAGAAAAATTTTCCGCATTTTTCGGCATTAAAATACCAATAGATGCGCAAAATCACTTATCAGGTAGAGATTAGCAACTGATGCTTACACAGACTGTGGAGTTGCCAGAAGGAAGGACACCCTTAAGAAAATGGCACCGGTTAACAAGGAGTCAGATAGATCGCGCCGGTTTTCAAAAGCCTGTCAGTATGGAATGTACCAACAGTTGATAACCAAAGGCAGATTGTGATAACAACTTGGATGCAACAGATAGACAAGGAATTACACACACACACACTTTCTATGGTACTACGGAAACCCAGAACACGTGAATCCTAGTTTGAATTTTAAGAAGAGGATTGAAAACGTTACACTTCCTTGCCAGAAGAGGGTGGTGGGTGGGTAAGAAGAAAAGTGGAAGCAGTCCTACTCTCACGTTTTGTTTTTCCCTAGTATACATAGCTACCAAAATATTTGCTAGATAGACAACGACCATTTGGCTGAGACCCTGAAGGTCGGGATGGCTCTGATACCAATTGTAACTACCTCGGTGAATTACGCTCCTAGTTACAAGCCTGGATGAGCGGAAATGGTTAAAATAGTACGGTGGGGCCCAAATGCCACTCACAGGTAGACCTTTCAGCCGTCCTAACCATTTCCAAACATCGGGACAAGAACGGGCGGCGTAATCGGCAGGCGAAGGGATCAACTACATACACAAATGAGTATGTATGCAAGCCACCATACAACAGTACATCAGAGCCATTCCATCTAAAAAGAAAGGAAATATAGCAACGCCATACGGCAAGATCCAAATACCCTAGTTAGATATAATAGTTTAGGATATCTCCTCATACATCAAACATCAGAGTATCAAGCGGAAGCGGAAGACAAAATCCGAGTACGGATAAGAAGCAAATCGGCATAAGATGCCCCATAAATAAACACATCCCGCCCACAGATCTCACGGATCCCCGTTCCCGGAATCTCTACACCGAATGATCGTTGCCCATATCGTCCGTCTCTTCCACCCAGTATCCATCTTGCGGGTTTACCTGTTCATCTGAATCAAACAATTTATCGTGTGAGACCCTAGGGGTACTCAGCAAGTCTTTATGCCTCTAAAGGAGACACAACCCGGGGTGACGCAATTGCAGCAAAAGATAAACCCTAACAATTCTAGAGATACTCGCTAACCATCCGCCTAACCAGAGATAGACGGATGTCCGTGAATTAATAACAACAGTTATAATGGTAATGACGGTAATAACGGTAATATCCACAGATCCATCCTCCTCCTCGCTTACCGACGAGGAAGCGGACGAACAACCCCCATCCGTTGGCAGTTTTATTAACCATTCCATGATTGTTGCACTATTTACTAGACAAGTACTTAGTCAAATTAAGGCGGTACTTTAGTTATGCTTGTCTATGATCGAGAAACTGTGCTCCAAGTCGTCCATAACCGCGGACACGGCCGAAAGTTTTACCTGAGGTGCACAAATAGCAACACACACTCGATCAACCTCAAAAGAACCAAATCAAAACCCAACGAGGCGATCACGACAAAGCGATCACAGATTCAGAAATATTTCAGGGGCCACCCCATTGCTACCATAGCAACGAAGCTGAGACGGACTCCAGGTTTGGGTGGCGGGCTATAAACGACTGGGAACCCGAAAGTGTGACTGGGCTTGTCGATATAGAGAAAACGGGTCAAGGACCTAAATAAGACAAAGCAAGACTCGCACAATTTAAATAAAGCAAGAAGCATGGCATAAGTACAGGATAGTAAATAAAACCTCAAACTAGTTTGTGGCCCCAAGAAATAAGAATGAATCAAGCTCTGCTCGGGGGTTCATAAGCCTCCCGGATGTGGATAGCGCGAATAATCAAGGAACAGGAATCAAGTACTCGGGGTCCTACGGGACACAAGTGAGCCTGAAAAACCAAATAGCAAATATGGCTCACCGATGCCACTTTCATTAGTTATCCCATTACTACTCAGGTTAAGTTGTTTAGGTACCTCGTTATCCATCAGACACTCACATACCCTACACATGCTGTTCTACGACTCGCATGGCTCAAACAACTCCTGTAGTAATGGCTCATGGGATGGAGGAACAAGCTTCGGTGGAGTTTAAAAGTAAAGGCTATGCAATACTTGGGATTCAATTTAATGCAATCGCGACTCAAAGATGCAAGAATAAGATAGAGGCAATAGGTACTATATGTATGCAAGCATGTGGTAGTGCTTGCCTGGCAGCCCAGTTGAAGCAATGGATGGATCTGGGTAGTGCTCCTGGTTCTCTTGATATATCCCCTGCTCAGCGTCTATTCGGAGAAGAACCAAACAAACAAGGGCTAACATAAATAAAGTGCGCAATCATATGAATAAAATGCGACAAGCAAACAATCATGCCATGATGAATTATGCACAATTTGCATGGCAATAAGGTAGCATGGCATGGGTGAGGTGTGGAATACAAGAATAAACATTTTTATTGGGTTTTAACCACATTTTATCCTCATATTAGTTGCTGTACACATTATATTTATATGATGCATGCTTCAAATCAAAACATGGAATGCATAAACAGAAAGGTCTCGTTGAGCTAATCATTTTAGACATATCATTTGTTAAATTTGGAGTTATAAATCAAAAGTTATTAATTATTTAAGGTAAAAGGGCATTTTGTTGTAATTTTAATCAACTTGGAAAATAAAGTGTTCAAAATATATTTTGAATGGCATATTTGAATTCCTCACATTTTTCTGATTTGAAAACATATATTGTTTGTATTATTTGGATTTATATTTCAAAAGATATTTAAAAACAGATTTAAGTTTGAATTTGAATTAATTTGAAATAGATTTGAATTAAAACAGAAAACGGAAAATCTTTTGTCACACAGACCAGTTCTAGCCGCAGACACTTACAGGTGGGGCCAGGCTGACTCAGCAGCACCGCGCGCAGAAAACGTTTTTACACCGCGGGCTAGGCCAATCGAGATCGATGGCGGGACCGGGGCTCGATGGGGCCACTGGCATCGCCCAAAGAAAGACGCCACGTGGGTGATCCCAGGACGCGGGGAGGGATCGGTTCGTGATGGCTATACTTTTCCAAGGGGTTTCTTTGCAAAAGGGCGCTGAGGCTGGCAGGTGGAGCACTAGGGAGCTCGGGTTGAGGCGGGAAAAACTACAGGGGGCTAAGCGCAAAACGACGTCGGCTGTGGCTGCACGCGCTGACGGAAAAGTCCTGCCGGCGGCGGATCCGGCTGCTTTCCGTCGACGGTGGCGACGAATCCGCTGGGAGAAACGCATCGCGGTAAAAACGAAAGCTGAAGAGGGGACCTAGGGCTACGTCTTTCGTTCAGGTGGCACCGCCGGAGGAGGGCTACAGCGCAAGCAACGCAGCGAAGAACAGGGGCGGGACAGATGCTGCTGCAGCTGCTGCTGCCGCCTGCCAGCAGAAGCGCTTCGGCGGCGGCGATGCAAGGTGAGAGGGGGCGGGAGACGATGTCTAGGGGGTCGATGTGCTCACCAGGGACTCGTCGGTGTGGTCGCCGGAGCTGGAGGTGGCTCAGGTCGGAGCAGAGGCAGGGGCTCTGCGAGCTTCGGCTCCGGTGGCTGCGGCGTGTCCGGGGAGCTTCGGAGGGCTTCGGGGAGACGTGGCCGGGGCAGGGCGATGTGGAGGAGACAGAGGGGAGTCCTGGTGCTCCTGGATCGCCTTGGGGAGCAGCAGGCTGCGCAGATCAAGATCAAGGCCGAAGTAGCTAGGGTTTAGGGCATGATGGAAAGCTTGCATGGCTTGGGGAGGAAGAAGGGAGGTAGAGGAGGACCTGGGCGCCTCCCAGATCCGACCTGAGAGGGATAAGGTGAGCTGGGGTGGTTGGGGAGATAAGGGAGAGAGGAGAGAGGCACATGGGGTGGTGGTGGCTTTGGCAAAAAGGGAGGAGGGTGATCGGGGCTCCCTCTTTCTCCTCTTTGTCTTGTAGCCAAAGAAAGGGGGAGGGCAGAGAGGCTGCCAGGTGGGGCCAGGTGGTCAGGTGGGGCCAGCAAAGAAGAGAGAAGAGAGAGGCCGAGAGAGAGGGGGTATAGATAGCATGGGCTCGGTCTAGGGTTAGAGAGGACTCGGGTTAGGGTTTGGAGGGATAGGGTAGATCATGGGTTAGGTTTAGGGTTTAGCTAGGTTTAGAGAGAGAGGTTAGAAAAAGGGGTGGAGAGGTGGTTTTGTAGATGAGCACAAGGTGGTGGTAAGGAGACCACAAAGAGAGAGAGAGAGAGGGGGGTATGGTGATGATGGGGTAGGTGATATGAGTGGCATGGTTTAGGGTTTTAGGGAGAGATAGAAGGAGTGGCTTCCTTTTGACAAGACCAAGCTAGAACATGACAAGCTCCAACAAGATCAAGGCAAGAAAAAGAGAGGGATGTGGTGATAGGGTTTAAGCAAGATCGAAATAGATCAAGCCAAAAGAAGGGATAGAGATAGAGATGATCCACTCAAAATTCAAATAAAATCCAAATGACAAGCAAAAGGTGGTACTTGCATGGCCCATGTAAAATATTTATTGCCATGCTGATTCTTGTGAAAACAATATTATTACATGGCATTATTATTATGCATTCCCAAAATTGGAATAAAAGCCAAGCAAAAAGAATTAAAACGATGCTCCATGTGGAGTAGTTGGTGATGACCATATTTGAATAAAAATGGGACATGCTAGTGTGTATGTGCCACTAGGTATTTAGTAAGCCCAAAAATATCCAAGCATGATAATAACCCCAAAACAACACATATGGAAGCTAGGAAAAGGTTCCACTCACAAGGCATGCAAAAGTGGCCATGTGGCTCCCATATATCAATAATGTGAAAACAATATGATGCTAAGATGAGAGCATGTGGAAAAGAATTGGATCCATCCCAACCCACATGAGCTAGAGGTAAGATCCAAATAAAGTGCAAAGCTCACATTTAGTTGGATGGTGGAATTATATGGGGTGGTGACAAGAAAGGTGATGGAGTTTGAATAAAAGATATGCCCCCATCTCAACTTGGGCATTTAAACAATATATCAATAACCAAATACAATATCAAGAGGCAAATACAATTAATAATGCATATGAGAGAAGAACCAAATCAAAAGGGTTTTATATGATGCTCAAATGCAAGGAGGCATGATGACATGAGCATGATATAATGATGATGCAACTAATTATATATTTGAAGTAGCCATTATATTACTAGACCAAGTAGCATTGCAATTGTTAGACAATTGGGATGCTACAAGCACCTCGCTCTTACGAGACCTACCATTAGATCAGCCATTTGCAGTACTTCTTATCTTATCTTTATCTTGTCTCTTATCTCTTACAATACCATACCACTACATATAGTGTAGGGATTAACTTTGAACATTAACCATTGGATCAAGACTAGAAAATCCAAGCATTGTTAACCGTTGGATCTTCTTTTCCTTTATTAGCATCTTGAAAGATTCTACTGATAGTCTTTAGCACGATGAACGCTAGTATGCGCAAACCTCAAAGCACAGTACTTCATTGCTCAGTTTTAGGGTCCTTGTGCTAAATGCATGGACTTGGATGCAATTTTCATTCTTTATGAGGTCCTTGATGTAACTTCTACTTCCACCGACCGTGTTAACTCTCAAGCACCTCGCTCCTACGAGACCTACCAAGGTTAAAAGAAAATACAACCGCCCCAATTATCACACAAACTAGACCACGGTTTCTTATACGTAATACCCAAGTTTTTAGTACTAGGATTTTTCAAGCTTCCTATTTAACTTCACGCACTTCGGTGACTTCTTGTAAATTTAACAAAATTAAGTCAAACTTTAGCTACAAGTAAGTGCGATAGATTGCTCTTGAATTAAATGTCTTTTTGGAGGTAGATGTGTGTATCTTCTTGTAGTAAACAATGTCGTCGGCATGAGTTTCCAACTAACAGGAAAGAAAATTCTTAGTTTTCTGACTGATGACGAGATGATTCTTTTCCATAAAGAAAGTCCAAAGAATATGGATGTCAATGTCATAAGCCAAGCTTCTAGACATATTAGCTAGGTGGACTGATGTCTACGCACGCTTCTTTTCTTGTAGACAGTGTTGGGCCTCCAAGTGTAGAGGTTTGTAGAACAGCAACAAGTTTTCCCTTAAGTGGATCACCCAAGGTTTATCGAACTCAGGGAGGAAGTAGTCAAAGTATCCCTCTCAAGCAACCCTGCAATCAAGATACAAGAAGTCTCTTGTGTCCCCAACACACCCAATACACTTGTCAAGTGTATAGGTGCACTAGTTCGGCGAAGAGATGGTGAAATACAAGTGATATGGATGATTATAAGTGGTAATTGCAATCTGAAATAAGAGTGGCAACAAGCAAACATGTAACATGACTGATTGTAAACATCGTTTCAATGCTTAGAAACAAGGCCTAGGGATCATACTTTCACTAGTGGACACTCTCATATAAATATCTTCTCTTCATTATACTACCCCGAACTACTCTCCGGTTGGACGATGTAGGGTATAACAACACACCTTAAAGTTTTGCATTCCCCATTTAGATAACCCCTTACTATCACCTTGAGCACTAGATGGTTCCAACAAACACCACAATCTCATAGAGACATCCAACTCAAATTATACTCATGATAAGTATTTATGTAACCTTAGCCAAAGTGCCACATGGTGTGCACACTGTCAACTTCACACACGTGGGGATAAGCAGAGATTAAATAAAGCACTTGAGTAGCAGAATAGATCTATTAGATTACAAAGCTCATGTTCTTAATAAGATCATGCATAGAGAGAGATGAACACGTAGCTACCGGTAGAGCCCTTAGCCTCGAGAGAGAACTACTCCCTCCTCATCATGGGAGTCAACACCAACGATGGAGATGGCGATGGAGTCGATGGGGATGGCTCCGGGGGCACTTCCCCGTCCCGGCAGGGTGCCAAGAGAGAGTTCTGTCCCCCGAATCTCCTTTTCGGTGGCGGCGGTGCTGTGGAACTTTTCATGGAAATCTGATCTTGTCCTTAGGGTTTTCGTCCCAGGGGGAATATATAGGCGAAGATGCAAGGTTGGTTGGCGCCCGAGGGGCCCACACCGCCCCTGGCACGACCTGGGCTGGCCCGCGCCACCAGGTGGTGTGGCCACCTCGTGGACCCTCTCCATCTTGTCTTTTGGCTCCATGAGTCTACTGGTAAAATATTGACTTTGGCTTTTGTCCGGTCCAATTCCGAGATTTTTACTTTTCCAGCTTTTCTGAAACCAAAAATAGCAGAAAATAGGCAATTGGCACTGTGGCATCTTGTTAATAGGTTAGTTCTAGAAAATGTATAAAAATACCTCAAAGTGTGAACAAAACATAAGAAAGTAGATACTAAATAAGCATGGAACATCAAAAATTATAGATATGTTTACGACGTATCATGGACCATTGTGTTTTACTTACGATTCCCATGTTTTATGAGTTTTCAAGGTTCCTGACCCTGTCCACTTGTTGAATGACTTTATGTCGATGTATCAAAATAAAAGGTCAAATTTTAACTACAAGCAATAAATTGTAGGTTGGTTTGAAAGTTTTATGTAAAAAGCTTTTGGGGGTACCCATCGAGCGGTCAATTAATATATCAGTTGACGATTGGTTCGACTTCTAGCTACTTAGATTTTGCATCTTGAAAATTTTGAACCCCTTTTGAAAACGATCACATGAAATAAGGAGAGAGGGGAAATGGTTTTTCTATTCTCTATGGTCAACACACAAGCTTGAGGTGCACCTTAGGCTTAAAGATAACTTTATGGTTTCCACTATGTATAAGGTGAACCTTAGCGGATGCCACATAGTAGGCCTTATTAAGGTGTGCTTTTTCTCTACTACTATAATGGAGCGGTTTTGAATTGGATCCATAACACCAATCCTGACCATTGGGCTATTAGATCCAATGGTTCATGTTGAATAGTACCTAGAGCAAACTCCACCATGTTCTAGAACCATCATGTCACCCCCCCCCCAAAATTTCATAGCACAGTAGGTTGTATTCTCAATATGTGTAGATAGTTATTATTAATAGACTTAATCTATGCATTTTGGGGGTGGTGACATGATGGTTCTAGAACATGGTGGAGTTTGCTCTAGGTCTGTACTCCCTCCGTCCCAAAATATAAGGCGCCTAAGGATTGGTCAAAAGTCAAACCTTACTAACTTAGACCAAATATTTAGAAAAAAAATCTACATCTACAATATTGAATGAACATATTAAGAAGATATACTTTATGGTGAATCTATTGATATTAATTTAGTATTATAAATTTTTATATTTTTGTGTATAATCATGGTCAAACTTAAAAAATGTTGACTTCTAACTAATCCTTAGGCGCCTTATATTTTGGGACGGAGGGAGTGCTATTCAGCACGAATCCAGTTGCTCTCAACCATTGGATCTAACAGCCCAACGGTCAAGATCGGTGCTATAGATCCAATTCAAAACTGCTCCACTATAGTAGTTGAGAGAATACAACCTACCGTGCTATGAAATTTTGGGGGTGGATCATGATGGTTCTAGAACATGTATGATGGAGTTTGCTCTAGGTATTATTCAACATGAATCCAGCTTCTCTAAACTATTGGATCTAACAGCCCAACGGTCAAGATTGGTGCTATGGATCCAATTCAAAACTGCTCCATTATAGTAGTAGATATATATTACCACTATATAGTGTACGAAAAACTTTGAATATTGACCGCTGGATCAAGACTCGCGAATCCCAACATTTCCAGCCGTTGCATCTCCTTTTCCATTCTAGCATCTAGAAAATTCTATTGATAGTCTTCAGCATAATGAATTCTATGCACAAACCTCAAAACGCACTTCTCCATTATACTAGAATCTTCTCCCTCATAGCTAATAATCGTTGACTTCTATGTGATCTTACCTTATCTTATATTACCACTATATAGTGTACGAATAACTTTGAATGTTGGCCGTTGGATCAATATTCGCAAATCCTAGCATTTCTAGCCTTTGTATCTTCTTTTCCATTCTAGCATGTACAAGATTCTATTCATAGTCTTCGGCATAATGAATGCTATGCACAAACCTCAAAACACACTTCTCCATCATACTAGAATCTTCTCCCTTGTTTCTCTAGACCATGTTATAAAAAATTTCATGTGTTAGGTAACTTCTACATGATGATACAAAGTAAAAGGACCAAATATACACCCATACTTTATAGATGTTGATCAAATTTATATTTTTTTGTGCTTTACCAATTATAATTTTATATAGTGAGGATATGTCATACGTCTACTATATGAGTCTCACGTGGAAGGCACGTGCAACTTACTAGTCTCTACTACTATAATGGAGCAGTTTTGAATTGGATCCATAACACCAATCCTGACTGTTGGGCTGTTATATCCAATGGTTCAGAGCAGCTGGATTCGTATTGAATAGTACCTAGAGCAAACTCCACCATGTTCTAGAACCATCATGTCACCATCCCAAAAATTTCATAGCACAGTAGGCTGTATTCTCAATATTTGTAGATAGTTATTATTAATAGACTTAATTTATGCATTTTGGGGGTGGTGACATGATGGTTCCAGAACATGGTGGAGTTTGCTCTAGGTCTGTACTGTTCAACATGAATCCAGCTTCTCTGAACCATTGGATATAACAGCCCAATGGTCAGGATTGGTGCTATGGATCCAATTCAAAACTGCTCCATTATAGTAGTAGAGATATCTTGCCAATATATAGTGTACAATAACTTTGAATATTGACCGTTGGATCAAGACTCGTGAATCCCAACATTTCTAGCCGTTGGATCTTCTTTTCCATTCTAGCATCTAGAAGATTATATTGATAGTCTTCGGCATAATGAATGCTATGCATTTTTTAAACCTTAAAACACACTTCTCCATCATACTAGAATCTTCTCCCTTGTTTCTCTAGACCATGTTATCAAAAATTTCATGTGTTAGGTAGCTAATAATCTTTGACTTCTACATGATGATACAATGTATAAGGACCAAATATACACCCATACTTTATAGATGTTGATCAAATTTATAATGTTTTGTGCTTTACCAATTATAATTTTATATAGTGATGATATGTCATACATCTACTATCTGAGTCTCACGTGCAAGGCACATGCAACTTACTAGTTTAAACAATGGGGGAGTAGTATATTTCTTTGCTTAGACATATGCTCACCTCTGTCCACGCGCTGTACATGCTGAGAAAATAAAACGTTGGCTGGGGAAGAGGGCAATAGCGAAGAGAAGTTGAAGGCGGTTCCATGTCAGAGCAAAGTTATGATGGGTTTTTAACACGAGGTACTACTGTGGCCTTACAGTGTACACTCTACTAGTAGTAAATTTCAGGACCTATGTACACAAAACAAATCGTGTGTTTTCTCTCTCCTTCAATATGCTCCATCTCTCCTCCCCTTTCGTGGCGCTGCGCACATGTGCCTTGGTACGGCGGCTCTGTGTCTCTGGCGTGTTCGGCAGCCGCGCGTTGGTGTGGAGTAGGGACGAGGAGTATTAGTACATAGGAAGGAAACCACTTTGGTCCTTGGCGGCACAAAAATTCAAACTTTTCTGGTTTTGGAAATTTTTACTTGCTTCCCAAACATCGGGAGGGAAGGTTATTCAAAAGATCGGCCAAATATCGGGAGGGAAGGCAATTTTGAACCCATTTTAAAAATCATCACATTGAATAAACAAAAAACAAAAAACAAAAGTTTTACTCATGATGTCCTATCATGTCTTGTGCACCACATGCCATGAAAACTGTAATCATGGGATTAGATAAGTTTTGGAAAAATAGCTTCACAATATTTTCCTACCATGTGTATGGACATTATCGGGTTTATTTCAACCCAAACGACTAAGGTCATCAAGGTTATATTGACATCATAGTTTACAATTTGATATAGTTCCCACGATAGTTTGGTAGATGGGTGCATCTTGGCGTAGTAAGCATAGTTGCATGTGGGAGTTTCCAACAATTAGTAAAAAAGAAATTCAATTTTCCCAGTGAGAACGGTGATGTTTTTTTGTGAAAAAAAGTCCAAATAATATGGTTCAGAATGCCACAAGCAAATGGTTTCACACATACTGTAGTTGATCATGGTTCCTATCTAACTTCAGCATAAAAGTTACATATTATGATGGGTTCATGACACATGGTACTAGTAGACATACTACTAGTAGATTTTCTCTCTGCTTCGCCCCTTCTCACCATCCATCCACTATACTCTCCATTTCTCCTTCCTTCCCGTGTAAGCTTTCACGCAATGATTATACTTCTAGTATGAGATGTAGCAATGCAGAAAAACATGAGGCCAACATCATATCACCATCAATCAAGTTCGGTGACGCAACTTTGTGAAGAGTATACGTATACTAGTAGTACTGTAGCTAGATAAGCATGTACTACTAGAGACACTTAATTTTTAACGGAGGAAGTAAGTGTTGGGGGGATACCCCCGGGTAGGGTCACACCGGGGTATAGCCAAGGTACGCCACGGTCAAAGCAAGTGTTGGCCAGGTCACCTCAAGGCAGGCCAACTTACGGGGTAACCTGACCTAGTGGGTATCCACCTAACATTAACCTGACCGACATAAGATGTATGTCGTCCATACTTAATTTACCATGTATGCAGGTACCCTCGTAGCCGGGGTAGCCAGGTGCTAGCCGGACTACCACTTGGCTTCCAAGATAAGGAAGGAATCTCCCGCTAGTCAAAAGGTGGCCTCTGTCCACTGTAGCGTAAGCGAAGCGAACAGAGGGAAGGACCAGCGGGGCGTGGCCGGCAAAGGTGATGCAGGAAATGTCGGCTGACGTAGTCCGTGTCTGGTGACGCCAAAAGACAAGGAGCTCACAGAGGGTTATGTCCATAGTCCGGACTAGCTAATTAAAGTGAATAAAGAGGCATCTAGCTTTAAACAAGGGGCATATTCGGAGAATATGCCTCCACGTATGCCCTAACTTTGTAACCTGGGTTCCCCTATATAAGGAGCACCAGGGCCTCCATAGCAGGGGATCGATCATTCTGTCTTGGGAGAACCCAAGAGCATTATAGTGGGGGGTAAGATAACTAGTCTTCTTCTCACGAACAGCTCAAGGAGCCCTTGTAATCCACCATTGATAGAGAGAAAATCAAACATCCGTGTGTGGAATCACCACACTATCCCTCCCTGGATTCCTCTAGTGCTCATTGGCCTCATCTTTAGCCTATCCATGGCATCTTCCGTGCCACCACCACAATAGTTGGCGCCCACCGTGGGGCTAGCGGCGCTAGCAGGGGTAAAAATTTGGATGGGAAACATATTTGACACCGACGATCTCGTCGTCTCTAGGCTCGTTCAATGCTTTGGAGCGCCGGATTATGTCAGCGGCAACGCAGGGAGCTTTGGTAGGAACCCTCCTTCGCGCAACGGCCTCTTCATTAAGCTTGGCGCGCACAAGGTCTACATCAGCATCGACGAGTCCTGCGTACATCCGCGACACGTTGTCGAGGGAGGCGAACCACCTCTCAGCGCAGCTCGCGGCATGTGAATCACTCGCCCCGCAAGCTGCGTTAAGGTCATGATGACATCGCCAGACATAAGAGCAAGCAAGGTCCCAGCGCCGGAGCCGGACCCAACACCAAAGCAGGCAAGGTCTAGATTTCCTCCACTAGAGAGGCCAGAGAATGTATTGTAGCAGGCAATAGATATCTTAGCTACACCCATAGCGCTAGTAGTAGATCCGGCTCAGGCACAGGCCGAGTTGGAGGAAACTAGGCAGAAGATGCTAGCTGGTGCGAAAAAAGTAGCTGAGTTGCAACAGTCATTGAACATCACTCTGCGGGAGTATGCAAAAGCAAACCGTATAGATGGACTGAAAATCCGAGTTAGAAACTTGATCACTGAGATTGACAGGGAGTATGTGCCTAGGTCGGGTCAGACAAATACGATAGTAACTATCGGACTAGAGAGATATAGTTGATGATGGTTTAACTCATCAATGCCCATTGTTATGGACTTGGGTTTTGGATAAGGAGGGAGCGCTGGAGACATCTATCGGCTAGAAAACAATCATGGGACAAAGATTTACCCAAGTTCAGGCCTCGTAGAGGTCCCTACTCCTGCTTGTCTGCTCGTGGAATTATCGAAGGACTCGAAGATTACAATGGTGCGCAGATGCAATCTGGCGAGGGTTGTGAAAACTAGGGTTGCGTGTGTCCTCCTCGCCGCCCCCTCCTAGCCCTTATATAGATAGGCTAGGTCTCGGGTAGCAGGTCGAGTCGGTTACAAGTTAGGGTTTTCCCCTTCAAACTTTCTATCTTTAGCTTCTTCTTGTTCTTCAAGCAATCGAGAGTCCGTAGGTTACTCGAGTCCTTCATTTTGGGCCTTGGCGACACCGTGGGCCTGTACGTATTTAGACCGTATATACCAAGCTCGAGTACCTATAGGGTATACCCATGTCAGTAGCCCCCGAGTGTCTAGTGGAATCGCAGATTCGACTGGGGACTTTTGAAGACTTTCGAGTGCATGAATGAGTATATTTCAACTGCTTTATTTGTGTCATAAGGATTGTTGATGTATGTGCCTGATATAACCGAAGTATCGGTATCAGTTAACCACCTTTGGGTGAAACAACGCAATCTACTCGAACTCGAGTCCCCGGACTCTTATCTAGAAAAGTGCTGGTGTAATTCGACTCAAGCCACGGAGGTATTACAGGAGTCGAATTCTAGTTATATGGGTGTGAGCACTCGACGCGTCCGTCAAGGCATGTTCATCGTACTTGTAGGTATGGATACATTTCTGGTAGTGCGCAGCTAATGCATTGTCAGGCCTTATTTAGGTCTTACCTTCATGCTGTAAGCGCGGCATCCGAATTTTATCATCGTGGAGACGATTCGGGTGACCCAGGAGACGCAGTCAATTTGTAGGGAAAAATTATGAGGCGGTGTCGCCATGAGTTTCGAGTGTGGATGTTATCAACACACAGTTTTTTGTATAAATAATCATTGGGTGCGCAACCAGCGCACCCTATGGGAGTAGCCCCCGAGTGCCTGGTTGAGTTGAAGACTCATGCAGGGACTGAAGAATCATTTTGTGACTGCTGTCGTCTTTTGTTTGCTTGTTTCAGTCGAATTTGTTTCCGGTGCTCCTGATGGGAGTAACCCATGCCCATAGTCAAGCCATGCTGCGAGTGGTTGGGTTTGATTTGATTATCCATGTTCCTAAAAAAGAAGAAGAAAGAAAAAATCGTAGGGTGCGCGACCAGCGCTCCCTATGGGAGTAGCCCCCGAGTTCTTGGTGGAGTCGAAGACTCGAGCAAGGACTAAAGTAGTCGAAGTCTTCTGCTGCGTAGCTTTGATGACATCAGTGCTGACGGTTTCATGACCTCAGTTGCCCGCGTAAGAAAGTTTGATGGGACATGACAGGCAGTGGGTCCCACTTTCTGACTTTGATTTGACTGGGCGTGCGTAATCTTTATTTTAACTGCGCCTCCTCGATTTCCGCACGTAATGGGAGTAGTGGAGGGACGGTTCATGCTTCCACTCCTCCACGTGGCGAGCACGATGTTTGCCACGCATCCAGTAGGGTTTTTCTGAGCCGTTGGATTGCATCTTCTAGGGGTTAAGTAGCGGCGCTGTGACGGTAATTTTCTCATCTGCTCTCATTCATCCTTTGCTTCCATCGCCATTGCTGCTGCTCCTCTGCTTTTCTCTACGCCCGTTTCTTTCGCAACACTGGACCAGCTCCGCTCGTTTTCGAGCTACTTCCTTCGCTCGCATCGCCGCCGTGCAATAGGGAAGAAGAAAGGAGGCGCTGCGGCTGATTCCGCGGCCACCACTGCTGCGACGAAGAAGAAAGGCGGCTCCGCGCTATGGGCACCAGCACCGCTGTCGGCGGGAAGAAGAAAGCCGCAGGCACCCGCATCACGAATGGTGCATGGCGCCCCTCCATCATCAAGTCATCTGATCTCCGTCTTCTTCGCCAAGATAGAGTACTGTCCGCCGCAGTCGCCGACGCGCGCGTCCCCGGCGGTGAGACAATTCCTGCTCCTCCCGCTAGTTTTCGTGTGATGTTTTTAGCATTTCATCATTCGTGGTCTCTCCTTGCCTCTTCACCCCTTTTTTAGGGGCCTCCTTTGTTTCTACGGGCTTCAGCTCCATCAGCTGTCCCCGAACTCTATCCTCCATATCTCTTGCTTCATCACTCTCTGTGAGTGCTGGCTCGGAATCGAGCCGCACTTTGGCCTCTTCAAGCGCCTCTTCAAATTGAAGCGCCAATCTGCATCTGGCTCTTTAGTCTATGATGTAGGTGGTTGCGGAATCCACGTTGACCCATCCACCACCTACTTCGACATCAAGCTCACGGCGTCCGTCCAAGGGTGGAGGGACAAATGGTTCTACATCCGCGATGAGAAGGCTAACGGTGAGCACTTCGGACTCACACCCTTCGATCCCACGATGCCGTGCAAGAGGATGCTCTCCTGGAAGAATGTAGTCATGCCTGGCGAGTCCGCGGAGACAGATGTGCTGTACCAGCGCATCTGCGACCTCGAGAGTCGCATAGGAAAAGAGGAGGGAGGCTGCGCCCTCATTCGCACTTGGCTGCGCCGTCGCATCCAGCCCCTGTAGGCCAGAGTCCACCCCATGTTTCAGTGGGCTGGCGCTGATGATGCCACTCACGTGTCTGCCGATGGCATGTCCGCGAGTGAGGTGGACAAGAGGGTTCGACTAGTCACCAAGTACACCGTCAAAGATGTGCTCCCCAGTGAGCCAGTTGTTCCTCCATTCGATGCTCCTAACCCTCCTCATGAGGTATAGTTGTGCTACGCAGTAGCTTAATTTGTCGATTGCTTTTCTGCTATTTGTTTGTTTTTTGCTGAACTTGTTGTCTATATGCAGGATTGGGCGGTGTCGCCTTGTATGCCCCCTCTTCCTGAGGGGATTATTCCTCGCGAAGCATTGGAGGAGGACGAGTCAGAGTCGACCGTCCCTTCTGATGTGGAGGAGGAAGCCCCCGAGTCCGGTAGTCCGGATACTCGCAAGCGTTCGTGCTGCGAGGATTCTGATGCGTCGTCTCCTTCGACTCCGGAAGGTGCAGGTGTAGGTGCGGAGTCACCGATCCCTGCCATTCCTATGAGCACCGTTGCACCTTCCTCTAGCAAGAAGATGCGATTTCCCAAGGAGTCCTCATCAGAGTCGAAGGAGGCCACTTTTGACTTTGACAAATTTGATTGGTAAGTTTTCTAATTCATTTTACTCTTCTCTGGATTTACCCTTGTTTGGCTCGTCTCTGTGTTTGTCCTATTTTGATGTGGATTTTGTCTTGCAGCCAAGAGGCGTCGTCATCTTCTGGCGACATTCAATTCTTGAAAGAATCAGGAGTCGCGACCTCAAGGGCCAATAAAGAGGTCGAGCGCTCTCCTTCCCCTCCATTGGCGGCCCACTCCGGGCACAACTCTTCCAGTTCTCCTCATGCAGGGGAGCATTGAATGGTTGCCCGGATGACGGTACATCAGACATCTTCGGAGTCATTGGAGGACCATGTAAGTGTAGTTTTTCTCCTTTTTAGTGTTGCAGTTGATGTTATCTATTGCCTCTGCTGATTCCTTGTTGTGTGATAGCTCCTTGTGAAGGAAGCCGCACACTTGGCGGAGCAAGTGCTTGCAATGGGCCGCCAGCATGCGATGTTGGAGACGCGTCATCGCGCGGTTGAAAGTGAGTGTCCTGCGCTTCTTCTTTTTCCTCGTCTCCTTTTGATATGGTCGACTGATAGTCAACCCCTTTTGGTTTGTAGCTGAACATAACGCCCTCCTACGCAATGCTGCCACCATGGAGAAAACCCTCGCCGCGGCTGTGAAGGGTCATGATGAGGCAATCGCGGCACGTGACGAGGCGCAAAGGCGCGAAGAGGAGCTGTGTGCCTCCTTCGCAGCCAGGGAGAAGTTGTTCGAGGGATAGCTTTTCTCAATCGCCAAGGCCCTCTCAGGTATTTTGCTTTGGGTATCGTTGTCCTTCTCTGCTGGACTTTTTGCCGTTGGCACTGATGTTTTGTCCATGTGCGGATTTATGCGCAGATGCCGGCGACTTGAATTTTGACCCGCAGGCCCTTCGTCGTGATGATGCTCTGGCGGGTGCACTGTCGGCAGTCGAGGACCGTAGCACCACCGTCCAGGATACGCTTGTAGGGGTTCGTAGCATGGAAAACAAAAAATTTCTATCGCATACAAACAAACAAGCCAAGATCTATCTACTAGATTGCAGCAACGAGTCGATGGAATAACTCACCCTCGAAGATTCCAAAGTGTTTAACGAGAGCAGATTCTCGTGGGTGATGTAGTCGTACTCTTTCCGATCTCAAGATCGCGTGAGCGATCCTTCCGGGCAGCGTTCCATAGCGCTCCAAGATCGGTCACACGTTCGATTTTCGACGAGACCTTCCTCTCCTTGTTCCAGCAGGCAGCGGAGGTTGTAGCACTCTCCTCGCGATTCCGGCAGCACAACGGCGTGGTACCGGAGGTAGAGGGGAAATCCCGCAGGGCTTCGCCTTAAGCCGGTGCGAGTATGGTGGAGCTTATGAGAGAGGCTATTAGTGGTCTAGTAATTAGACACACCAATTAGAAGGCTCTAAACCAATTAGAAGGCTCTAAACCGAATAGCTCTAAACCGGGGTCTAGATCTAGGGTTTAGTTTAGAGGATAGGAAACTTGTGTGTCTAGGAGGGGAGCCCTGCCCCTCCTTATATAGGTTGGAGGCTGGCCGGCCAGGGAGGAGTTCCTCCCCAACTCGGCCTTGGGAGGTGCGCCCAAGGAGAATTCCTCCAACTCGGCCTCCTCCTCCTCCTCTTTTCCCACTTCCCAAAACTTGCCGTTTGACTTTCAAACTGGCCGTTTGACTTTTCAATTTAGGATTTAAATAAACCCTTTATTTTGGACAGCAAGAACACCTAGTACATGATGCAATCATTCCAATATGTAATGACACATTCATGTACACTTCCTCCCGGTCTTGGGACATTCGGGACCTTCTAGAATGTTCGATGAAAACACGGAACCATTCCCCAACTCCGAAGCGGACTTTCCTTATATGAATCTTATTCTCCGGACCATTCCGGATCACCTCGTGATATCCGGATCCCATCCGAGACTCCGAACAACATTCGGTCTCTTTCTCATAATACCATAACTACTCAAACAACGTCGAATCCTTAAGTGTGTCTCCCTACGGTTCGTGAATTATGCAGACATGATCGAGACACTTCTCCGAACAATAACCAATAGAGGAATCTGGAAATTCATATGGCTCCCACATATTTCTACGATTACTTTGCGATCGAATGAACCACTTACATACGATACCAATTTCCCTTTGTCTCACGATATGTTACTTATCCGAGGTTATGATGTCGGTATCTCTGCATACCTAGTTCATCCTCGTTCGATAAGTACTCTTTTCTCGCTCCGTGATATGTGATCCCTTGTGACCAAGTCACATGCTTGCAAGCTAATTGGATGACATTTCACCGAGAGGGCCCAGAGAATATCTATCCGTCATGTGGATGGACAAATCCCACTCTTGATCCATGTGTTTCAACCAATACTTTCCGAACACTCAATGCCACCTTTATAGCCACCACATTACGGTGTGGTGTTTGATGACATCAAAGCATCCATCCAAAGAAAGGTGATATGCATGATCTCATGGTCGAAGGAATTAGGTTACTATGTATCAGAAAGCATATAGCAATTGAACTATTGAAATGACTTGATCTTTATGCTACGCTTGTCTATAGGAGTATGTCCACCATATCATTCTCCTAACGATATGATCTTGTTGTTGATAACATCTCAATGTTCATGACAAAGAAACCACATCATTAATCAACCAACAAGCTAGTGAAGTATAGAGGCTATACTAGGGACTTCAAATTAAGTTTCCAAATCACACAAGTATTAATGGTTTCCTTGTTAATACTATTATAGCATGAATGTAAACATTTATCATAAACACAAAGATATATAATAATAACTACATTTATTATTACCTCTAGGGCATATCTCCAACAGTCTCCCACTTGCACTAGAGTCATCTAATCTAGATTACATGGTAATATACCGAACACCCATGGCAGTTTGGTGTTGGTCATGTTTTGCCCTCGGGAGAGGTTTAGTCAACGGATCCGCCACATTCAGATCTGTGTGTACTTTGCAAATCTTTATATCCCCATCCTGGATATGTTCTCGAATAGCGTGAAAACGCAGCTTGATATGCTTCAGCTTCTTGTGTGACCTTGGTTCTTGCGCATTGGCTATGGCGCCCATGTTATCACAATAGATAGACATTGGGTCCAGCGCACTTGGAACCACACCCAGCTCTGTAATGAACTCTTTCATCCATATCGCTTCTTGTGAAGCCTCCGAAGCAGCCATGTATTCCGATTCAGTTGAAGATCTCGCCACAACGCTTTGCTTTGCACTCCTCCAGCTAACTGCTGCACCATTCAAAATAAATCATTATCCAGTTGTGATTTAGAATCATCCGGATCGGTGTTCCAACTAGCATCGGTGTAACCATTAACAACGAGCTGTTCATCACCTCCATAAGAAAGAACCATATCCTTAGTTCTTCTCAAGTACTTAAGGATGTTTTTGACCGCTGTCCAATGATCCACTCCTGGATCACTTTGATATCTGCTAGTTAAACTAACAACATATGCAATGTCGGGTCTAGTACATAGCATGGCATACATTAGAGATCCTATGGCTGATGCATAGAGTCTTACTCATCCTTTCTCTATCTTACGCGATGTCGGACTTTGAGTTTTACTCAAGGTCGTATTGGGCAACATGGGCAAGAACCCTTTCTTGCTATCTTCCATTCCAAATCTCTTTAGAACTTTGTCCAAATATGTACTTTGTGACAATGATATTTGGCGTTTCGATCTATTTCTATAAATCTTTATGCCTAATATGTAAGCTGCTTCGCCAAGATCCTTCATTGAAAAACTATTATTCAAATACTCTTTGACACTATTAAGAAGGTCTACATCATTCCCAATCAACAATATGTCATCCACATACAGTATTAAGAATGCTCTGAGCTCCCACTCACTTTCTTGTAAATACAAGCTTCTCCATAAGTTTGTATAAAACCAAAACTTTGATTACCTTATCAAAACGTTGATTCCAACCGGGATGCTTGCTTCAATCCATAGATGGACCGTTGAAGCTTGCATACCTTGTTAGCATCTTTAGGATCGACAAAACCTTTGGGTTGTATCATATACAACTCTTCATCAATGTCTCCATTGAGGAATGCTGTTTTGACATCCATCTGCCATATCTCATAATCATAATATGCAGCGATTGCTAACATAAGCCTCACAGACTTTAGCTTGCTACGGTGAGAAAGTCTCATCGTAGTTAACTCCTTGAATTTTTCGAAACCCTTTTGCGACAAGTCGAGCTTTATAGATGGTTACATTACCATCAGCATCTGTTTTCTTCTTGAAAATCCATTTGTTCTCGACAGCCTTCCGGCCATCCGGTAAGTCCACCAAAGTCCATACTTGGTTTTCGTACATGGATCCAATCTCGGATTTCATGGCTTCTTGCCATTTATTGGAATCTGGGCTCATCATCGCTTCCTCATATGTCTCGGGGTCATCGGTGTTGTCCACCAACATGACATTCATAACGGAATCATACCAATGCAGGTGGTACGAGTTCTCGTTGACCTCCGAGGCTCTGTAGCAACTTCAACGAAGTTTCATGATCACCATCATTAGCTTCCTCTCTTATTGGTGCAGGCACCACGGGAACTTCTTCGGTCTGCGCTACTCGTAATTCGAGAAGGTTCGACAACCTCGTCGAGTTCTACTTTCCTTCCAGTCACTTCTTTCGAGAGAAATTCCTTCTCTAGAAAGGATCCATTCTTGGCAACGAAGATTTTGCCTTCGGATCTATGATAGAAGGTATACCCAATAGTTTCCTTCAGGTATCCTATGAAGACGCATTTTCCGCTTTGGGTTCAAGCTTGTCCGTAACTTATTTACATAGGCTTCGCATCAACAAACTTTAAGGAACGACAATTTAGGTTTCTTCCCAAACCATAATTCATATGGTGTCGTTTCAACGGATTTAGAAGGTGCCCTATTTAAAGTGAATGGCTGTTTCTAATGCATAACCCCAAAATGATAGTGGTAGATCTGTAAGTGACATCATAGAGCGAACCATATCTAAGAGAGTTCGATTCGACGCTCAGACACACCATTACTGTGTGGTGTTCGGCGGTGTCAGCTATGAAAGTATTCCACATTTCCTTAAATGCTCGCCAAACTCGTAACTTAGATATTCACCTCCACGATCGTAACGTAGAAATTTAATCTTCTTGTTACGTTGATTCTCTACCTCACTTTGAAACTCCTTAAACTTCTCGAAAGTTTCGGACTTATGTTTCATGAAATAGATATACCCATATCTACTCAAGTCATCCGTGAAGGTAAGAACATAACGCTAACCATCTGGCGATGCTACACTCATTGGACCACACACATCGGTATGTATGATTTCCAATAAGTCCGTAGCTCGCTCCATCATACGAAAATGGAGTCTTAGTCATTTTACCCATCGGACATGCCTCGCATCTTTCAAGTGATTCAAAATCAAGTGATTCAAGAAGTCCATCGAATGGAGTTTCTTCATACGTTTCACTCCAATGTGACCAAGACGATTGCCACATATAGGTCGAGTTATCGCTGATTTCAATCGTTTAGCTTCAATGTTATTAATATGTGTATTTCTACTATCGAGATTCAACATGAATAGACCATCTATCAAAGGTGCATGTGCGTAAAACATATTACTCATATAAATCGAACAACCATTATTCTCGGATTTAAACAAGTAACCGTCTCTCAATAAACAAGATCACGATATAATGTTCATGCTTAACGCAGCACCAAATAACAATTATTTAAGTATAAAACTAATCCCGATGGTAGATGAAGAGGTAGCGTGCGACCGCGATCACATCAACCTTTGATCCGTTTCTCGCGCATCGCCACCTCGTTCTTCACTAGCTTCCGTTTATTCTGCAGCTCTGTTTGAGTTACAAATATGAGCAACCGAACCAGTATCAAATACCAAGGCAATACTTCGAGTACTAGTGAGATACACATCTATAACATGTATATCAGATATACCTTTCTTCTTGATGTTGCCGTTCTTCAAATCCGCCAAGTACCTTGGGCAATTCCGCTTCCAGTGACCTTCTCCCTTGCAGTAAAAGCACTCAGTTTCAGGCTTAGGTCCAGCCTTGGTCTTCTTCGTCGTGGTAACTTTCTTACCACCCTTCTTGAAGTGTCCCTTTGCTTAGACTTGCCTTTCTTGAATTTGGTGGTCTTATTGACCATCAACACCGGTGCTCTTTCTTGATCTCCACTTCGCAGATTTCAACATAGCAAATAGTTCGCAACTCTTTGTTCATGTTCTGCATGTTGTAGTTCATCACAAAGTTCTTGTAACTTGGTGGTAGTGATTGGAGGATGCGGTAAACCCCAAAGTATTAGGAATCACTATACCCAAACTTTGAAGTTTATTTGCGTGCCTGCACATCTTAAGCACATGCTCACCGACGGAGCTACCCTCTTCCATCTTGCAGTTAAAGAACTTTTGAAGCTTCATAACTTTCAATTGCGCATGAGTCTCAAAGATTAATTTGAGATCCTCGACAATATCATATGGATCGACTCTTCAAACCTTTTACAAGCTCCGATTCTAAACCATACAAGATAGCACACTGAACTATGGAGTCTTGATTCTTAGGCGAGGTAAACATTCTTTACTTCATCGGTAGCATCATGCAGTGGGTCACCTAGCGGTGCATCCAAAGACATAGGTCAAATTACCATGTGAGGACAATCCTCAAATTGCGGAACCAATCCATGAGTTGCTTCCATTGTTTTTCAACTTTTCTTTCTCTAGAACGCATTAAAATTGATGGTAGGGCTGCCATTGATCTACAACATATTTGCAATAGTTTAGACTAAGTTTATGACAAATTGAGTTCAAATTAATTAATGAAATTAAACTAGGTGAACTCCCACTCAAAACAACATCCCTCACATTGTTTTAGTGATCACACGAACCAAATCCACTACATCAACACCGATCATCACGAGAGCTGATATAGTTTTAATGGCGAACAATCATCATGTTCATCATATCTACTATATGATTCATGCTTTGCCTTTCGGCGATCCGTGTTCCTGAGGCCATGTCTGTACATGCTAGGCTCGTCAAGATCAAACCTTAGCTACCGCATAAGCAAATCTGGCTTGCTTACGTTGTATTCACCCGCGGAATCAAAGACACCCGATCATCACGTGGTGCTTGAGCGACAAGCTTTGCAACGGTGCATACTAAGGGTGAACACTTTAGAACTTGAAATTTATGTGCATGAGGATCATCTTATAATGCTACCGTAAATGCTAAGCAATACAAGATGCATAAAGGATTAACATCACATGCAATTCATAATATGTGATATGATATGGCCTTTCTTCTTTGTGCTTCCGATCTCCATCTTCAAGCACGAATATGATCTCCATCATCACCGGCATAGCATCAAGGTCAATGACGCTTCTTCATGGTTGTCGTCCACCAGCTTCAACTATTACAACTATTTTGAATAGACACGCAGGTCTTAACAGAAATTAAAGACAACCATATGGCTCCCGGTTGCCAACTTACAATAAGGAACATTGCATACATCAAATATAATCACAATCATGGCCATATCATCACTTTGCACACCTGCAAAACAAAGTTAGACGCTTCTACTTTCTTTGCATATTTTACGTGGTTTGGGGCTTTCCATAAGTGTCGTTCTAACTTACGAACAAGAACCACAACATTGATACTAGCATTGTTGATCACCCGTTGTAAATTGGATCTTTACTATGCTAGGAGAAACAGGCACCCGCAAAGCCACTTATGCAAAACGAGTTGCATGTCAAGCGTGGAGCAAGTCTCATGAACGATGTCATGTAAGGTTAGCCGGGCTTCATCCCAACATACCGCAAGATGCAAAGTACACAAAAGCAATCTACAATAAAGCATCAACGCCCACAATGACCATTGTGTTCTACTCGTGCAGATCTACATATAAACCTGGCTCGATACCCTTTGTAGGGGTTCATAGCATGGAAAACAAAAAATTTCTATCGCATACAAACAAACAAGCCAAGATCTATCTACTAGATTGCAGCAACGAGTTGATGGAATAACTCACCCTCGAAGATTCCAAAGTGTTTAACGAGAGCAGATTCTCGTGGGTGATGTAGTCGTACTCTTTTCCGATCTCAAGATCGCGTGAGCGATCCTTCGGCGCCAGCGTTCCCATGGCGCTCCCTTGATCGGTCACACGTTCGGTTTTCGACGAAGACCTTCCTCTCCTTGTTCCAGCAGTGAGCGGAGGTTGTAGCACTCTCCTCGCGATTCGGCGACTGTGGCGTGGTACCGGAAGTAGAGGGGAAATCCCGCAGGGCTTCGCCTTAAGCCGGTGCGAGTATGGTGGAGCTTATGAGAGAGGCTATTAGTGGTCTAGTAATTAGACACACCAATTAGAAGGCTCTAAACCAATTAGAAGGCTCTAAACCGAATAGCTCTAAACCGGGGTCTAGATCTAGGGTTTAGTTTAGAGGATAGGAAACTTGTGTGTCTAGGAGGGGAGCCCTGCCCCTCCTTATATAGGTTGGAGGGCTGGCCGGCCAAGGGGAGGAGTTCCTCCCCAACTCGGCCTTGGGAGGTGCGCCGGCCAAGGGGAGGAATTCCTCCAACTCGGCCTCCTCCTCCTCCTCTATTCCCACTTCCCAAAACTTGCCGTTTGACTTTCAAACTGGCCGTTTGACTTTTCAATTTAGGATTTAAATAAACCCTTTATTTTGGACAGCAAGAACACCTAGTACATGATGCAATCATTCCAATATGTAATGACACATTCATGTACCCTTCCCCTCCGGAGTGCCGGACATTCCGGGACCTTCTAGAATGTTCCCGATGAAAACACCGGAACCATTCCCCAACTCCGAAACGGGACTTTCCTTATATGAATCTTATTCTCCGGACCATTCCGGATCACCTCGTGATATCCGGATCCCATCCGAGACTCGAACAACATTCGGTCTCTTTCTCATAATACCATAACTACTCAAACAACGTCGAATCCTTAAGTGTGTCTCCCTACGGTTCGTGAATTATGCGGACATGATCGAGACACTTCTCCGAACAATAACCAATAGAGGAATCTGGAAATTCATATGGCTCCCACATATTTCTACGATTACTTTGCGATCGAATGAACCACTTACATACGATACCAATTTCCCTTTGTCTCACGATATGTTACTTATCCGAGGTTATGATCGTCGGTATCTCTGCATACCTAGTTCATCCTCGTTCGATAAGTACTCTTTTCTCGTTCCGTGATATGTGATCCCTTGTGACCAAGTCACATGCTTGCAAGCTAATTGGATGACATTTCACCGAGAGGGCCCAGAGAATATCTATCCGTCATGTGGATGGACAAATCCCACTCTTGATCCATGTGTTTCAACCAATACTTTCCGAACACTCAATGCCACCTTTATAGCCACCCTGTTACGGTGTGGTGTTTGATGACATCAAAGCATCCATCCAGTAAAGGTGATATGCATGATCTCATGGTCGAAGGAATTAGGTTACTATGTATCAGAAAGCATATAGCAATTGAACTATTGAAATGACTTGATCTTTATGCTACGCTTGTCTATAGGAGTATGTCCACCATATCATTCTCCTAACGATATGATCTTGTTGTTGATAACATCTCAATGTTCATGACAAAGAAACCACATCATCAATCAACCAACAAGCTAGTGAAGTATAGAGGCTATACTAGGGACTTCAAATTAAGTTTCCAAATCACACAAGTATTAATGGTTTCCTTGTTAATACTATTATAGCATGAATGTAAACATTTATCATAAACACAAAGATATATAATAATAACTACATTTATTATTACCTCTAGGGCATATCTCCAACAACGCTCTCCAAGGCCAAGGGCGCCCTCAGTCGCCTCCGGGAGGAGCTGATGTCTAAGGCGGAGTTAATCGAGAATATAGACGAGCTGGTGGAGTCACTCGCTGGGGGTGTGCCTTCCAGCTACAAGAACTCACTCCGCGCGGCTGGCGCGTCCATGTTGCTTGCCATGGTGCAGGCCCACGGAGTCGAGGTTGATCCTGTCGCAGTGTCGAAGGCGATGCCTGTTAGCACGGACGGCCAGCAGGTAGTCTTTGCTCCTTTCGCGACTTCCTGTGGCAAGTATGGGCCTCAGTTGATAAATACTGTTGCAAAGTATTCCGAGGAGCTACACTGCACCAAGAAGGCGGCAAAAGCGGCGGCAGCAAGGGCTGGCGGAAAGTCAGTGGCATCTGACACTGCCACGGACTCGATGAAGCCCCCGAAGCCGTCGAAGTCGAAGAAGCCAGTTGCTCCTTAGTTAGATTTTGTAATAGTTAATTAGTTTATGTCCTTTTGTTTAAGAACATGCCTGTTGGCGAGTGTATCTGCTAATACTTTTGCTAGTCTTGAATGCATTTGAATCCTTTGTCTTTGTGTTGATTTGGTCGTCTTATTTGCTTCTATCTTGACTTGTGGTAGGGTACATCAAGTGATCCTTTGAGGGAAACTCAGGACTCGCCGACTCTTGATGATACCGTGGTACCGCCGCGCTCCAGAGTAGATGAGCTGTCATTGCTTTCGCGACTGCGTGACTACGTGAAGCAGCTGGAGCGTGAGTTGCCCGTGCTCCGCGGTAACGCGGATGTATGGAAGTCGAAGGCGGAGAAAGCCGCCGCACGAGAGCAGTATCTGCTTGGCGACGGCGGACTTGGGCGACCAATTCAAGTGTTAGTTTGCTTGCTCTCATCTTTTCCTTGTAGTCACTCGCAATGGTACGTTGTACTTATGCTGCTGTTGCTGCTTCGTGTAGTTGTCACCATGCGTCATCCGCAGGAGGAGAAGGATAGAATTGCCATTCGCATGCATGATCTTACCCAGGAACAACTTCAAGAGAGTGGATACTTCTGGGTAGATCATGATCGTCTTGATCGCTTAGCGACCTCGAGGATCGTGCGTCGCGAGTGCTGCACTTTCTGAAGAAGTCACAGTCATGCTTGAAGATCATTTATCAGACGTTGTTTCCGCTGGATGATACTCCATCAAGCTTGCTAGTGCTCCTTGCCAAGTTTCAAGACCTGACCGCGGTTCGCGAGTGCGTAAGGCAACACTTGGTGGCTGGTGCCAAGGCTGCTCTATCAATGGTGCGACTGCACAGGCCTGACGTAGATGTTGCGGCAATTGCATCTGGGCCGCCTGCACCACCAGCAGGTTCTGCCTGGAATATGGTGCCGCACTACCAGGCGGTGGATCGCCCGGCAGAAGAGATCGTCGACTTCTTTGAGGAACAAACCAATGTTCTCCTGCTGTAGTAGTTGCCTAGTTTGTATCCTGCACATAAGTGTACTTGTGTTGTAAAGTTCGTATAAATGTTGTGTATAAGTTATTGTATAAAGAGCTTTGTTAGCATGAAGTGCGTTGCACTATGCGAGTCCCTTTCGTTAGCCTGGTCATGCTTTTATCTCAGTCCCTTGTCAACCTGTCAGGTGCGTTGCAGCTGGGTTGATGTTTGTGTCAAGGGTTTCGATTGATGTTCTAGCTACTCAGGATATCGCGTTTTGGTTCGTAGAACAGATGTATATAGGGTGGCGCAGCCCCCGAGTAGATAAAATTGGAGAAGTAAAGGAAAAACACGGAGTTTTGGGGCACTTAGCTTTATTTATTCGAAGAATAGTGCGAGGTACAATGTGTAGCCTTGGCTGAGAAGCCTTATTTGCAATGTAAAAAGTAAAAAGTGACTAGGGGTAGAAGCGTCGCAGCTGTGCGACGTTCCAGGGGTTGGAGTAGTTGACTCCTGTCTCTAAGTCTTGAAGGCGATAGGGGCCACCTGGGATTACTTCTGTAATCACGTACGGTCCTTCCTAGGGGGACTCGAGCTTGAGATGCCCCTGCTGTTTCAGTCGCAGGACCAGGTCGCCTTCGACGAAGGATCTGGGGCGTAGCCTCCTGCTGTGGTAGTTGCGCAGGTTCCGCTGGTAGATCATTTATCTTTCCGCGGCGATTTCTCGTGCCTCGTCAAGGAGGTCGACGGAGTCTTCGAGTGCGAGGGATGACTCTTATTCGCTGTAAGCGACCACGCGCGGCGCCTTGTATCGTACCTCGGCGGGCAACACTGCTTCTGCTCCGTGCACCATAAAGAATGGCGTGTAGCCCGTGGCGCTATTTGGAGTTGTGCGTAGGCTCCAGAGTACGGATTGCAGTTCGTCTAGCCAGCAACCCACGGCTTGTTCGAGTGGCCGGAGGAGTCGCTTCTTGATGCCGCCGCAGATGAGCCCGTTTGCTTTTTCCACCTGACCGTTGGTCTGTGGATGTGCTACCGAGGCGTAGCTGATGTTGATCCCCAGGTTCTCACAGAATTCTTGGAACTCCTTGGATGTGAAGTTCGTGCCGTTGGCCGTAATGATGCTGTGTGGCACCCCAAAACGGAAGACGATGGACTCGAAGAACTTGACTGCGCTGTGGCCTGATTGATTGGTTGCTGGCATGGCCTCTATCCACTTGGTGAATTTATCGACTGCCACCAGGAGCTAGACGTATCCTCCTCGTGAGGACTTAGGGATCTTGCCGACCATGTCGAGTCCCCATTGCGCGAAGGGCCAGGCCAATGGAATTGGCCGAAGTTCTGCGTCAGGTGCGTGCGGCTTGTCCGCGAATCGTCGGCATACGTTGCACTTCTGGACGATGTCCTTGGCGTCGCGCATGGCCGTAGGCCAGTAGAACCCAGCTCGCAGAGCTTTGGCCACGAGGGCACGATTGCCGGCGTGGTGCCCGCAGGTCCCCTCATGGATGTCGAGGAGAACAACTCTTCCGTCGGCCATGGAGACGCATCGTTGCAGTACTCCTGTGATGCTGCGTTTATACAGTTCGTCGTTGATAACATCGAATTCTTTGGATCACCGCGCGATGTGCCGTGCATCAGTTGGATCATCTTGTAGCCTTTTGCTGAGGAGATACGTGATGTACGGTTGCGTCCAGGATTGCTCAATCATCATAACGCTCATTGGTCCCTCGAGTCCTATGTCCAGCTCCAAGTCATCGAGTGCCATTGGCTCATTGGGCGGCATAGCCCTCGAGTCCGTTGCCGCGCTTGTTTTCTTCTCTGCGGCCTTTGGCTTGATGGAGCGTTCGCAGATGCACTCGAGAAATACCCCAGGTGGTATGGGGGCACAGGTAGAGCCTATGTTGGCGAGTGCGTCTGCCTCCTCGTTGCTTTCGCAACCTACGTGCCACAGCTCGCAACCGTCGAAGTCTCCTTCGAGTGTGTCGTAGAGGTCGCGATACGCGATCATGTTGTCGTTCAGTGTGTCGCGCTCATGCATTGTTTGGTTGACGACCAGCTTGGAGTCGCCGTAGATGATGAGCCTCTTGGCGCCGCAGGCTTTTGCCATCCTCATCCCGTGCAACAGGGCCTCGTATTCAGCCTCATTGTTGGAGGCTATGAACTACATTCGCAGGATGTACTTCAACTTGTCCCCTTGAGGTGATGTCAGTATGACACCTGCGCCTGCTCCGTCCTTCCGCTTGGACCCATCGAAGTGCATTATCCAGAGGTAGGACATATCTGGTTTGTTTGGGAGCTGGTTCTCCATCCAGTGCACGAGGAATTCAGGGAGAACTTGCGACTTGATTGCGTCGCGCTTTTCGTATGTGATGTCTCGTGGAGACAATTCTATTCCCCAAAGCGCGACTCATCCCATGGCATCGGGGTTATTGAGAATATTCCCCAACGGGGCGTCGTTGACCACCACGATTGGATGTTCCTGGAAGTAATGGCGCAACCGCCGGGCGGTCATGAAGACACCGTACGCCAGCTTCTGGTAGTGCGGGTACCGCTGTTTTGTTGGTGTGAGGACCTCGCTGAGGTAGTATAATGGGTGTTGTACCTCGTGGACCTTATTTTCCTCGGCTCGCTCGACGACGAGCACTGTGCTGACCACCTGGTTGGTGGCGGAGATATACAGCAACAGTGGTTCTCTTTCCCGTGGGGTCACGAGTACTGGCGAGGTGGATAAAAGGCGCTTGAGGTCTTCAAATGCTTCCTTCGCTTTGTTGGTTCACTCGAACTTTTCGGCTTTGCGGAGGAGTTGGTAGAAGGGCAGCACCTTTTCACCCATCCGATTGATGAATCGACTGAGGGATACGATTCGCGCAGCCAGCTGCTGAACGCCCTGTATGTTTTTCGACTTCTCCATGGCCATTATGGATTTTATTTTCTTCGGGTTTGCCTCGATTCCCCTCGCGGAGATGAGGTACCCGAGTAATTTCCCAGATGGCACGCCGAAGGCGCATTTGTCTGGATTGAGCTTAATCCGGTAGCGGTCGAGGTTGGCGAAGGTTTCGTGCAGATCGTCGATTAACGAGGCTTCCTCCTTGGTCTTGATTACTATGTCGTCGACACAGACTTGGATACTGCGACCCAGTTGTTCCTTGGGGAAAGCCTGCATGCACCGCTGGTAGGTAGCTCCCATGTTCTTTAGCCTGAAGGGCATTGTGTTGTAGCAGAACACACCAAAGGGCGTTGTAAACGCTGTTTTTTTCCTGATCTTCCTCCTTCATTCAAATCTGATTATAGACTGAGTAGGCGTCGAGGAAGTAGAGGCATTCACATCCCGCAGTGGAGTCGATGATCTGGTCGATGCGTGGCAACGGGAAGTGATCCTTTGGGCAATGCTTATTTAGAGAGGTGAAGTCCACGCACATCCGCAGGACATCCATGTCCTTTTTTGGTACCAGCACTGTGTTGGCGAGCCAAGTGCTTTCCTTGATCTCGCGTATGAATTTGGCGTCGAGGAGTCTGTTGATCTCCATGCCGACTGCTGCGTGGCTTTCGGACAAACGCCAATTGTTTGCTTGACTGGCCTTGCGTCGTGGCGACGTTGAGTGCGTGCTCGTGAATTCCACAGGAACTCCTAGCATGTCCGCGAGGACACCAGTAATTTCCCAAAGTGCTCACGGAGAAATTCGACACCGAAGGAGGAATTCCTATGCGAGACTCAAGTTGTTGGCGGTGAGAGCCGTCTTGGCAGGATCCGATGGGTGGACCTGCACTTTCTTTGTGTGCACCGATGAGTTGAAAGAGAGATCTGGTGAGCTTGGCCGGCTCAGCAGAGGCAGACTGTTGTCTGTCGACTCCTTTAGTCTCGCGAGTTCTTCCTGCATGCCGAAGGACTAGGAAATTTTGTTGAATTCCCTATCGCAACTGTCAGATCTTTTGAAGCTCCCGTTTATCGTGATGACTCCATTGGGACCTAGCATTTTCATCTGCAGGTAGGCGTAATGGGGTACTGCCATGAACCTAGCGAACACGACGCGCCCGAGGATGCAGTGGTACTGTGAGGGCCAGTCGACGACCTCAAAGTCGATGCGCTCGCGCCGGAAGTTCTTCGGCGTGCCGAAGATGACGTCGAGGTTGATTTTTCCCAGGGGGTATATGCCTTTCTCTGGGATGATGCCGTGGAATGTTGTGTCCGAGGCCTCCAGGCAGGTTAGCGGGATTCTCATTGCTCGCAAGGTACTCGCGAATATAAGGTTGATGCCGCTCCCACCGTCCATGAAGACGCGGTTCATGTCAAAACCTCCGATTTGTGCCTCGAGTACGAGGGGGCAATGGCCTAGACGGGGTACCTGAGGCGGATGGTCACGTTTGTCGAAGGTGATGCATGACTCGCTTCCACTGAGGTACTTAGTGGTAGATGGTGGCGAGTGTGTGGCCAAGTTGACTTGGCGAGTGATGGCCTTCTGCACCCGATTGGAGGGGCGTCCCTTTTGGATCATCATGGTGCCCATGGCTCGTGGGTACGGTTTGCCTCCGTGGTGCTGGTCCGGTGCAGCTGCGTTCGGGGGTGGCCCAGGTGGTGGTGGTGGAGCGCCATGTGCCACGGCGCCTGGGGCAGCGCCGTAACCTCTTTCGACTATGTTGCGGTTCATTTGAGCTAATCCCTCATGTAGTTTGAGGAACTCGTGGTAGTCCTTGAGGAGGTGGCTGGACTTCTTCTTCCCATCGTGCTTGTCAATGTAGAAGTGCATCGTGCATGGCCCGGACAGTTTGTCTTTAATGGTTGTTGCAGGTGCCTCATCGCAAGTGCGGCGTTTCCATACTGGCGTGGTTTTCCCAGAGTCGCGGTATCCGCCGCTACGGTATCCGTTGTTGTGGTTATTGTCGCGTCTCTCAGCGTAGCCGGCCGCGACCATGTTGACGTCGTCGTGGTCATCGTAGATGCGCATGCGAAGTTTGCCTCGGCGATCACGTTTGCGCTCGAGTTCTGCCTCTTCGTCGGAGTGAACGCGATTCTTCACCGAATCTTCTCCATCGGCCCACGATTCACGATCTCCATCAGGTGGTCGATGGTTTTGGGCTTTGAGCGGCCCAGCTCCTCCTTGAGTTCTAGGCGGCGGACGCCGCCGTTGAATGCATCAATCGCGCGATCCTCCGAGATGTTTTCTGCGGAGTTCTTGATGATGGACCACCTTTGGATGTAGGAGCGTAGCGATTCGCTTGATCGTTGTTGGCAGCATCTTAGCTCTTCGATTGATGCAGGCCGCTTGTACGTGCCCTTGAAATTGCGCACGAAGCTGTAAACCAGCTCGTCCCAACTACGAATGGATCCGCGTGGGAGGTTGTTGAGCCATGCTCGGGCGGCGCCCTGCAGCTGTAGCTGCAAGCATTGCATGGCCGTGCTTCGACTGCCCCCGTGGAGCCTGACGGAGGAGATGTGGTCCTCCATCCAGATTTTCGGGTCCTGTAGATCGTCGAACTTCGGGTTCTCCGATGGGAGTTTGAACCCCTTTGGCATTCGTTTCTGCTTGATGGACCTACTGAAGCATCTGGCACCGCAGAGCTCCACGTCTTCCTCTTCTGAGTCAGTTGACCGAGCATGTTGTGCCCTTGATTTGTCGATCTTGCGCTGCGTGATGTCATCACGCGCGTCGTAGTCGTGGTCATGTCGTCGTGAGCGACAACGTCGAGACAGTTCGTGACTGTCATCACTGGATGAGGGCGAGGAGTAACGCTTTGCTAGCGCTTTGCCCTTCTTTGGTTCCGGTGTTGGCTCTTTGTCGAGGGCGGCCTCGATTAATCCTAAGCCCGCGATCGTGGATCGGTGCATGGCGGCTCGGGGATCTCCAGCCGGTGGCTGGTTGTTGAGGAGGTACATGGTGGCCGCTGTCACTGCAGCCTGCGGCGTCTTGGGGACCATGTTGCCCCTAGTGTCGTCTGTCATAGAGACGAAGTCGAGGACCTTTGCGGCTTCTATGCGTTCTTGCTCGGTGAGGTGGGCCATCCGAGATTGCCTCTTCTTGGCGAGTTGCTCGTTGCCCTTTGAGGAGGATCCTCCGTAGGAGGAGAGCCCAACACGACGAAGGCTCGATTCGTCTGCCGCCTTTTTGCGATCCTCTGTACTTGGCGCTTGAATTCTTCCTTCAGGAGCTAATGGTATCCCATTAGGAGTTCTTGCGGAGATCCGAAGGGTAGAGGAGTGCCTCGTAGGGCCTCGCGGCAGCGAGCCCATTCTTGCTCGTTGAGCCTGATCACGACGCGTTCGCCGGTTTGCTCATTTACTACGGTTGGAGGTTCGACTGCTTCTCCATTGTTGGCGTTGGTGCGATCGCCACCGTTGCCGTCGTTGCCGCTGTTGCCGCCATTAGGCGGGTCAGTTCCGTTGTCGTGATTGCCACCGTTGTCACGGTTGGCAGAGGTATCGCCTGCGTTGATGACGGCGCACATGAAGTGATTGGGGGAAGCTGCTGCTTCCACATCTCTCAGATCCCGAACCGTAGGTCCCATCTTCAGTGGCCAGATCGCTCAGATCGGAGTCGCAACTGCTGTCGCTGACCATGTTCTCGACTGTTGTCGGGGCGTTGGGCTCACTGAGGGTGCCGATCGATGGAGGGAACCATGATGCTGGGGCAATCGACGTCGGCTGCCGTCGATCGTGCATGTAAGCGTGCCCATCTGACTAACTTGGAAGCGGAAGCTTCCTATGGCTAGGCTAATTCTGTCGCCCACGGACTCGAAGGCCGGGCGAGTGGCCGGCGTGTGGACGGTGAAGTCGAACACGCCGAAGAGCTGGCGGATCTCCACTATTGCGGAGTTGTAGATCGCGGTTGATGGGGCCGAAGAAGCCGCAACATCAGCACTCCCAATTCCCACAGACGGCGCCAATTGACGAGGGTTTAACTCATCAATTCCCATTGTTATGGACTTGGGTTTTGGAGAAGGAGGGAGCACTGGAGACATCTATCGGCTAGCAAACAAGCACACAGGGGACAAAGATTTACCCAGGTTCAGGCCTCGTAGAGGTCCCTACTCCTGCTTGTCTGCTCGTGGAATTATCGAAGGACTCGAAGATTACAATGGTGCGCAGATGCAATCTGGTGAGGGTTGTGGAAACTAGGGTTGCATGTGTCCTCCTCGCCGCCCCCTCCTAGCCCTTATATAGATAGGCTAGGTCTCGGGTAGCAGGTCGAGTCGGTTACAAGTTAGGGTTTTCCCCTTCAAACTTTCTATGTTTAGCTTCTTCTTATTCTTCAAGCAATCGAGAGTCTGTAGGTTACTCAAGTCCTTCATTTTGGGCCTTGGCGACACCGTGGGACTGTACGTATTTAGACCGTATATACCAAGCTCGAGTACCTGTAGGGTATACCCATGTCAACAGTACTCCGGCTAAGACCCTCAGGGCTACAAATGCAGCTGCCTCCGAGTTAGAAGGCTTAACCGGAGAAGCCCGAGAGAGGCAACAGGAAAGAGTTAACCACCTGTTGAGGGTAGCGTGTCAGCAGAACGAGGAAATAAACAAGGAAAACCCGGCTTAGCCCAGAGCATCTCGCGTGTATATTGGAGAAGCCCAAAATCTGCTAGGGCCGCGTCGTCCCCGGGTCACGGTCCTAGGAGAGAGGAAGTCGTAACTGATACGTCCATAACGTATCTATAATTTTTTATGGTTTCATGCTAATAATATGCTTTTGACACTCCTTTTTGTATAAAGTTTATGATTTATTTGGACTAACCTACTAGTAGTTTCAAAAGTGCACAATGTTCTTGTTTTACACTTTGATGTGTAGGAATTATCAAGAATACAAGTGGAAACCTAGTTGCAGTCAAATTGGGATTTTTTCTAGAAATCTATCTCAGAACTCTTTTTTGAAGATGGTCACGTTTTGGGTCGAAGGCAGCGTCAAACGGAAAACTCTTCAACTACAAAGTTGTTGAAATTTCACGACAAACGATGTGGACGTAAAATTTAGCTGATTCTGAGTCCGGACCGGCCTTTTAGGCCCGATTTACTGCAGCCCAAGATGGGGTGACGGGAATCCGAGAAGCTATATAAAGGGAGGAAATCTAATTCGCCCAGGGCATCTCCACCCACGTATTTGCAGCCACCAAAACCACATTTTTTCCTCCCCCATGGATCCCATCTCCATGGGGGAGGGCTCCCAAGAAGCCATGAAGGAAGGGGGCTAAGGGGCGGTGCTCCCCCATGATACCGGCATCGGGGAAGGAGTTCCCCGTGCCGCCGCCAGCGACGCCGCCGCCCTCTTCACCATCTTCACCATCTTCACCGCCATCTCCATCACCTAATCCTCCTAGTATGGCAGTGGTTCATCCGTCCACACACCTCTGTACCGTCCTATGTAAACATGGTGTTTGATGCTATAAGTTATAATCCTATGATCTATGTCATGCTTGCGTAGGTTTTTTTCTCTTAGATTGAATGGTTTAACGTATTTGGTTCATTAGAGTTGTATGTTGATATGGTACAGTCCTTTGGTGTCCATTATATTTGTGCGTGCATGGATTAAACATCATAGGGTTTGTAGTATGTGTAAGAGGAAGGGGAAGTTACGCGGTGATAAACACGAGGGCCGAACGAATGTTGCACATATGGGAGTAAGAGGACCATTAAACTTAAGGCTATGGTTGGGGAAACCTTAATGCATTGATTAGTACTTACGGATATTTGCTAACAATCCAATCATATAGTACATGTAATTCCATGTAGTGACGTGCATGTATATTTAGCCTCTCCCACATAGAAAACTGCATCGAAGATAATGAATCCGATCTATTTGCTATTTAAACTTGGACAAAGACACCACAATTACCACCACTATTCCACACTCATGGTTCTGTTAGTTTAGTGTATTTTATTGCTGCAACAACTAGCTTTACTTTCTTGTTATTTATTATCATGCAAAGCTATCTCTATTACTCGTATTGTTGCTCTAGTTTTATTTCCTAGATAATGAAAACGTTTAGTGTGCGTAGAGTTATATCAGTGGTTCATAGAACTTGAGAGAATATTTATCCTACCTTTAGCTCCTCGTTGGGTTCGACACTCTTCTTATCAAAAAGACTACACACGATCCCCTATACTTGTGGGTTATCAAGACCTTTTTGGTGCCGTTGCCGGGGAGCAATAGCGTGTGGGTGAATATTCTTGTGTGCACTTGTTTGCTTTATCTCTAAGTAGGTTTTAATTTCAGTTTTAAGTTGTTCTCTATCTTAGTATGGATAGGGAATGCGAATTACAAAAATAATTAGTTGTACTTGTTACCTAAAAATGTTTTCAAAAAGGAAAGTGATTGGAAAGATGAGTAATGGTTAAGTGGGGGTCGACCTTGAACACTTGTGTTCATGCCTATGAAACCACAACAAATCATTCCATGGAAGATTTTCAGTTAAAAACTTGTAGGAATGCATAAAGCCTTGAAAAATAAAGATATTTCTGGTATTCATCTTAATGCTTATTCATTCGAAAATACATGAATCTTGCTCCTATGCCTAAGTTAAAGGTTTTAAAGAAAAGTACTTATTGGGAGATAACCCAAAAATTTTAGATGAGTCTTGGAAGTTATTACCTCTATAATAACCGCTCCTTATCATTTTTATTTGCTTTTTGTGCCAAGAGTAACCTCTAATGAGAGAGCAGTAATGCTTGGGAAAGTTGCTGTCCCGAAACAGATTTTTGTGCTTCGCTGTAAAAATTCGTGAAAAATCTTTGTATGTTGGTTTGAGCTGTGAATTATTGTGCTTCTGCCTCAGGTTGTTATATAACTTTAGTTAGTTCAACACTTGTCGATTTGAGCAACAGAAGGTCTTCGAAAAAATTGGTCTTTACCTGCTGGTCTGTTTTGACAGATTTCTGCCATTATTTGCATTTGCTTCTTGTTGATTCCTTTTTGGGTTCTTTTTATGGAATTGAGATTTTTGAGGGAAGTGCTACAGTAGCTTGTATTTTAATGGAAGTTTTATTGGTGTTGGAACTGAACCCAAAGACTTATTATCTTGAGTGCACTAATGTTGCTAATAAAGATTGTGTAAAGTTTTGTATGAAGGAAAAATTTCAGGTGTATATAAAGAGTGATGTAATGAGATGAAGAATGGACTAAAGCTCAATCTTGGGGATGCCACGTGTGTCACCCCAAAAATATCCAATAAGTACAAGCATCAAAGCTTGGGGATGCCCAAGGCATCCCCTTCATGAATAAAAATCTCAGGTCTCTTCCAAACACTTCATTTTTATTGTTTCATGCACAATTGTGTTGTTCTTGGAGCGTCTTCGTTTTTGTTTCTGTTTGCTTGGTTTTCTTAGTTTGCTTGAATAAATTGGTTGGACCCCCTCTTTCATACATTAGTTTTCAAATAAGTGTGGTTTCGATTGGAAAAAAGTAGGAAAAGTTCATGCTTAAGTGGTAAAAGAAGCTCGTTTTTTACGGTGGCCTATGCTTTTTCATGTCATGCTTGATATTGTTTTGGCTTTATGCTTAGTGATTTGTGCTGTAGCATGACATTTTATAAACAATTGAGATTTCTTAATGTGCCTTGAAAGAGTCATGCATTGTTTTAGCATATTAAAACATAGTATTGTGGTATTCTCCTTTGATGCTTTATTTGGATTAACTTGGCGCATGCTCACACCATGTTATGACTATCCCAAGTCACCATAGCCTTTATGATCCTTTAGTTTTCGACTTGTAATTTCACTTTATGCTTTAATTAATGATGTTTTGTCGCTTTGCATGATTATGGCCATTATTGCTCTTTTAGTTGGTCGCTCCCAGTCTTTTGCTAACCTCCATAACCAAGTATGAGTTCCAATCATGCATCCAACTCCAAATAAACCCAAGTTATACCAAAGAGTCCACCATACCTACCTATTAGCATTATTGCTATTCCAAGTATATTCATGTTTTTATCTACCTTCCGAATTAAACTTGTTATGTGAAAATTAGTGATTAAAGCTCTCACAAACTTGATGGCACACTTTACTTTCTTTCACTTAATAAACTCGAACCATTGTGCCCATCTATGTTGCGCATATGCTTGCGCTTTATAAGTTGTGAATTAGTAGAACCATGTTACCATGGGGAACGCTTTCAACATTGCACTTTATTTAGTTGATATCATGATTCTTTTGCTTATGGATCCCAGCGGTGTGAAATAAAAGGGGAGCATGTAAGCTCATGGAGTTTGTATATGTGTTAGAGAAACGCCTGAGCGGCTAGCCTAATCCATGCCTAATCATGGTGGAAACTTGCAGCATAACCATACTGAGCAATCTATGAAGCATCCTCAATAAAAACCTATGCAAGTAGCAACTAAAAAGATCACTGAGATGCTCATTGTCTGTTGCCTTGTCATTTTGATATGGGACAGCTCCTGTATCATGGGGCAAGGGGTACCCCGTTGGCGGTTCTCTATGATACGTGTGTACTTACAGTGACAAGAACTTACTCGTGACTAAAGTTGAGTAGCATGAGGTTCGGTACTCGTAAGTAAGGGGCATGAGAATTTCAACTTATGACTTGTCAAGCATATCCTCATATTTGTTCACTTTAACCTTAATCACCTAAAGATTCTGATGGTAGGGGCAATGAGAGCTGAAAGCTAATAAGTACCATAATTTTTGGAAGCTATTTATGAAACTTGAATCTTTGCTTCCCTCTATGAAAGGTCTTTCTTTTTACTTTTATGTTGAGTCTCCATCTTCTATCTTTATGCGCCTATTGAGAGAGCATAGTGGCCATTCTTAGTTTAATATGCATTGTCCCAAGACTTGTTGATTGATACATAACTTTGATATTGCTTGTTCTTAAACTATTTGTATCTAGTCACCCTTATGATCTTTGAAGGTGTCCTATGCATTTATATTTTGCTACACTATGAGGGACAAGCTGAATACCACTCTTATTATGTTTTCTATATGTGAAACAAACAAATGTCTTTCAATGCATTGTTATTCATGGTCTTTTGTTTTTACCTTTTCATGTTACAACATAGTTGCTATGTCTTATTGTTAGAACTCTATCTTTCATGTTCATATTTAGTGTACCTTTGATCTCAACTATCAACGCTTTTACAATAATGATGATCAAGATTGTGTTGTCTGCATGTCACCTCAAAAATTATATTGTTTTTATCGTTTACCTACTTGAGGACGAGCATGAACTAAGCTTGGTGATGTTGATACGTCCATAACGTATCTATAATTTTTGATGGTTTCATGCTAATAATATGCTTTTGACACTCCTTTTTGTATAAAGTTTATGATTTATTTGGACTAACCTACTAATAGTTGCAAAAGTGCACAATTTTCTTGTTTTACACTTTGATGTGTAGGAATTATCAAGAATACAAGTGGAAAACCTTGTTGGAGTCAAATTGGGATTTTTTACAGAAATCTGTCTCAGAACTCTTTTTGAAGATGGTCACGTTTCGGGTCGACTACAAAATTATTGGAAATTTCGCGGCAAACGTTCTGGACATAAAATTTAGCTGATTCTGAGTATGGACCGGCCTTTTAGGCCCGATTTACTACAGCCCAAGATGGGGTGACGGGAATCCGAGAAGCTATATAAAGGGAGGAAACCTAATTCGCCCAGGGCATCTCCACCCACGAATTTGCAGCCACCAAAACCGAGTTTTTGCCTCCCCCATGGATCCCATCTCCATGAGGGAGGGCTCCCAACAAGCTATGAATGAAGGGGGCTAAGGGGCGGTGCTCCCCCATGATACCAGCGGCGGGAAAGGACTCCCCCGTGCCGCCACCAGTGCCGCCGCCGCCCTCTTCACCATCTTCACCGCCATCACCTAATCCTCCTAGTATGCTGTGGTTCATCCTCCCACACACCTTTTTACCGTCCTATGTAAACATGGTGTTTGATGCTATAAGTTATAATCCTATGATCTATGTCATGTTTGCGTAGTTTTTTGCTCTTATATTGAATGGTTGAACGTATTTGGTTCATTAGAGTTGTATGTTGATATGGTACAGTCCTTTGGTGTCCATTATATTTGTGCACACATGGATTAAACATCATAGGGTTTGTAGTATGTGTAAGAGGAAGGGGGAAGTTCTGCCGGAGTGACAAACCTGAGGATGCGAACCGGAACGTTGCACGTATGGGAGTAAGAGGACCATTAAACTTAAGGCTATGGTTGGGAAAACCTTAATGCATTGATTAGTATTTACAGATGTTTGCTAACAATCCAATCATATAGTACATGTAATTCCAAGTAGTGAAGCACATGTATATTTAGCCTCTCCCACATAGAAAACAGCGTCGAAGACAATGAACCCGATCTATTCGCTATTTAAACTTGGACAAAGCGACCAAAATTACCACCACTATTCCACACTCATGGTTCTGTTAGTTTAGTGTATTTTATTGCTGCAACAACTAGCTTTACTTTCTTGTTATTTATTATCATGCAAAGCTATCTCTATTACTCGTATTGTTGCTCTAGTTTTATTTCCTAGATAATGCAAACATTTAGTGTGCATAGAGTTGTATCGGTGGTTGATAGAACTTGAGAGAATATTTATCCTACCTTTAGCTCCTCGTTGGGTTCGACACTCTTACTTATCGAAAAGGCTACACACGATCCCCTATACTTGTGGGTTATTAGTAACCTCGAGGAGACGAGATAAGCAGATGGTCCCGTATGACCCAGTAAGGGCAGGAAAAGGAAAAGCAGTACAAGTTGATGAGGATCGCCTCAATGCTAGCCGAGGTAACCGTGACCAAGGCAATGCCAATCAGAGGAACGTTATTAACGGCAATGCCGGATAGCGTAATCCGGCGGAAAAAGGGCAAAATGCACCTCGACAACACCAACAAAAATACGCACCTTGACAGGAGAGAAGTGCAGGCAAAGCAATGCAGCTGCAAAAAACTCGTCAGGATCAGGACAGATACAATGATAGTTATTCGGCGATGGTAGAAGCCGGATACCCAGGACCAGAGCACCATGTGATTGGATCAAGATTGGGAAGCAGGAAACTGCAGCTGGATGACGCGCGGCTAAAGCTGTACCGGCTTTACAGGTCGGAGATGATCGAGGTACAAGGTCCCCCAGGTTCGGCATGCTTTGGACCTCGGATCATGAAAGAACCACCGGTGCCAAATTTTCAGTTGGCCAGAGGAACAAAGTCATACGATGGCAGCACAAAGCCGAAGGATTGGCTCATTGACTACGCAACCGCGGTTAAAATTGCAATAGGAAATTTGAGATGGGCTGTGAGATATGCACCATAGATGCTAGAAGGACCGGCGAGGGTTTGGTTAAACAACTTGCGGCCAGGAAGTATCAACTGTTGGCTGGATTGAGGAGTTATTCGTCAGCAATTTCTCAAGCACCTACAAGAGGCCGAGCAGGCCACATACTTTGGCATTATGCAAGCAGAGACCAAATGAGTCGGACCGAGAATTTCTGACTCGGTGTTGTAATGTGCACAATTCATGCGAAGGGGTAACTGAATCACAAGCTATAGCATGGTTCGCCCAAGGATGTAAGTATGGTAGTATGCTGTTGCAGAGGTTGCAGCGAGATATGCCAACCACATTGGCTGAGACAATCCCGGATTGCAGATTCATATTCCTTAGGAAACCCAACGTAACCCCGGTCAATGTTAAGCGAGTGAAATGAAGAATACTACAATAGAGATGGTTTCGGATCATCCAGGAGGAATGAGTTCTGAGGTAAAAGAAGGGATGATTGTCCAGATTACTGGTACAGTTCGCAGCAAGTGGCCGCTGTGGACCGGGATCAGCCCAATGCTAGCGCAAGCCAATGCTAGAAAATTGGAGGGTAACAATGGCAACAAAAGAGTGAGGGTAAAAAGCCTTGGACCCCGGAACAGAAGAAACAGTGGCAGAAGAGAAAGGACCGTATGAGGTACACGTTCGAGTCTATGCTGGATCAACCATGCAAGTTCCATACGCCAAGTCCGAATAGTCCGGTGAACCATACGACCCGGTAATGTGAATGGATGAGGAATTTAGAGCAAGGTAGTTCGGGGAATGCTCAGGCACCTCGGCATGATGCCCCTCGGCATGACGGACCTCGGAATGAAGCACCTCGGCAGCAATCACTCACTATGGGGAACATGCAGCAGCTTATGTTGCCTCCGCCTCCACCAAGGTATGAGAATCAGGAAAGGAGGGATGCTGTACACCAAGTTAATAACCAACAGCAACAAGACCAAGGATATCACGACAATGAGGGAAGAAATGAGTAAAGGGAGCATCATCAAAGTTACTATGTGTTTACCACGGAGGAAACTGACAGAGAGAGTTTGTAGTGCCGGCATATGGAGGTAAATGTAGTAATGCTGGCCGTGGTGAGGTATATGCCTTGGTCGGATCAGGAGATTGTTTCGAGTATCAAGGATCACCTGAAGCTTATACCAAGTCCAGGGACCTACATGTTGGTACTAGATCCGACCTTCATTGGGACAAATATTAATGTGAGGTTCTCCAAGGTGTTGATAGACAACGGCAGAGCATTAACATCATGTACAAGGATACCATGCACAAGTTGGGGATATCAGAGAACATGCTCCAGGCAACAAGGACAACTTTTCATGGCATCATGCCTGGTATCTCCTGTGAGCCCATTGGTAAAATCTGGGTCGATGTGTTGTTCGCTACAAGAGACAATTGCCGGACTGAGAACTTGGAGTTTGAGGTGGTGAACATGGAGAGCGCATACCACGCGTTACTCGGCCGGTCTGCTATGAGCAAATTTATGGCAAGTACTCACGTTAGTTACCTGAAAATGAAACTGCCTGGACCAAGGGGGTGATAACCATAGCTGGGGACTTTAGGCGATCTATAGAATGTGCTTCTGCCAGATCTAACCTGGCCGAGTCACTCATAATCGCTCAGGAGAAGAGGAAAATCATGGAAGTGGCTGCACTAGCTCAGTCTGCGCAGCAGCATATGCCGGATCGGAGTAACCCGCACGGGAGTGTTTCATTTCAAGTAACGATGGATACAAAGAAAGTGCCAGTTGATGATCAGTTTCCGGAGCACACCATAACTATTGGTTCCAGGTTAAGTGACAAATAGGAAAGCTAGCTCGTCAACTTCCTCCGTGAGAATTGGGACATTTTTGCTTGGTCTACACAGGACCTGCAAGGTGTGCCGAGGGAGTTGGCCGAGCACTCTTTGAATGTAAGACCCGGGGCAAAGCCGGTGAAGCAACCTCTCTGCCGTTTCACCGAGGATAGGAGAAAAGCCATTGGAGATGAGATAGCTCGGCTCCTTGCAGCCGGATTTATCATGGAGGTACTTTATCCGGATTGGCTCTCTAATCCGGTGCTCATGGAGAAAAGGAAGGATGGTCCAAATGTGGCAGTGGTATGGCGCATGTGTATCGATTACACGAACCTGAATAAGGCGTGTCCAAAAGATCCATTTTCGCTGCCAAGGATATATCAGGTCATAGATTCTACTGCTGGGTGTGAGTTGATGTCACTCATAGATGCATATTCTAGTTTCCACCAGATACCCTTGAACCCGGATGATCAAATAAAGACTGCATTTATCACCCCGTATGGGGCTTATTGCTATCGCACTATGCCGTTCGGATTACGTAATGCCGGAGCAACGTACCAACGATGCATGGAAAATGTTTACATGACCAAATAGGTCGGAATGTGCAAATTTATGTGGATGATGTGGTGATAAAAACCAAGGAAAGAAAAATGCTCCTTGAGGATATCTGGCAAATGTTCGCGAACCTAAGGAGGTTCCGGATGAAGCTTAACCTGGAAAATGTACCTTTGGTGTGCCGGCATGTCAACACCCAGATTTTTAATCCCAGATGCCTGTTATGCCATACCTTGCAATCCCAGGATTACCATTTTTGCAAGACATAAAAGATTGATATCACAGTACATCATCCATTACAAACCATAATAAGGTCTTACAAATAAAGGATCTCATGATCCAGTCTTAATACAAATCAAGAAGCCAAACATAAATGTAGTAGGGGCTCCATCTTCAGGGTCACAGGCAATGCTGATGACGGGAGATGATCCTAGTTGTCATAGACCTACTGCTGTCCATCATCCTGGTAGTCCTCCTCATAGTCTGGCCACGGGAATAGCCAGGGACAAAGCCATGAGTACTCTTTAAGTACTCCCAAAGTATCACTAACAAGTAAGGTAGTTCTAGTAGGAATCTTAAGCTCTAGGTTTATTTGCAAAAAGCCAGGTTTATCTAAAACTGAGTTTAGAAGTAAAGAAAACTAAGTTAATGTTCTAAATCACTTAAGTGGGAACCTAGTTTTCATATCCACAACCCTGTTGTGGTCAAGTCAAAGTCATAGTTCAATTCACAAGTCATTTTGAAAACATCTGACGATGGAACAGTATGGCCACTCCAACTGTCCATGACCATGGATGGGGCTATCCGAATAGTTTGACACTCTGCAGAGGTGGTACACTTTCACCACAAAATACGATACATCCATCAGGGATAACCCTGAATCATCATACTTAGTATGCGGATAATCAATCATAACCTTTCAATTACACACTCTAGTATAGGCACCTCCCCTATGAGCTTGGCCTCCCAGCCATGGCCATCTGCCATCCTGGGCACTACATAGGTGGACATTCACACTCACGAGATAGCCTCAGCTCAACCTCTTCCACGAGGGAACCCATACTAAGTGACGAGGGTTTAACTCGTCAATGCCCATTGTTATGCACTTGGGTTTTGGAGAAGGAGGGAGCGTTGGAGGCATCAGTCGGCTAGCAAATAAGCACACAGGGACGCAAGTTTTACCCAAGTTCAGGCCTCGTAGAGGTCCCTACTCCTGCTTGTCTGCCCTTGGAATTAACGAAGGAATCGAAGATTACAGGGGCGCGTAGATGCAATCTGGCGAGAGATGTGGAAACTAGGGTTGCATGTGTCCTCCTCGCTGCTCCCTCGTAGCCTTTATATAGATAGGCTAGGTCTCGGGTAGCAGGTCGAGTCGATTACAAGTTAGGGTTTTCCCCTTCAAACTTTCTATCTTTAGCTTCTTCTTGTCCTTCAAGCAATCGAGAGTCCGTAGGTTACTCGAGTCCCTCCATCCGGGCCTTGGCAACACCGTGGGCCTGTATGTATTTGGACCGTATATACCAAGCTCGAGCACCTGTAGGGTATACCCACATCAGTAGTCCCCGAGTGTCCAGTGGAATCGCAGATTCGACTGGGGACTTTTTGAAGCCTTCAAGTGCCTAAATGAGTACATTTCGATTGCTTTTATTTGTGTCATAGGGATTGTTGATATACGTGTCTGATATAGCCGAAGTATCGGTATCAGTTAACCACCTTAGGGTGAAACAACGCAATCTACTCAGATTCGAGTCCCCGGACTCGAATCTGGAAAAGTGTTGGTGTAATTCGACTCAGGCCGCGGAGGTCTTACAGGAGTCGAATTCCAGTTATATGGGTGTGAGCACTTGACGCGTCCGTCAAGGCATGTTCATCGTGCCTATAGGCATGGATATGTTTCTGGTAGTGCGTAGTTAAATGCGTTGCCAGGCCTTATTCAGGTCTTACCTTCACGCCGTAGGCGCGGCATCCGAATTTTATCATCGCGGAGACGATTCGGGTAACCCAGGAGATGCAGTCTCTTTGTAGGGGAAAAATTATGAGGCAGTGTCGCCATGAGTTTCGAGTGTGGATGTTATCAACACATAGTTTTTTGTACAAATAATCATAGGGTGCGCGACCAGCGCTCCCTATGGGAGTAGCCCCCGAGTGCCTGGTTGAGTCGAAGACTCAGGCAAGGACTAAAGAACTTTTGTGACTGCTGTTGTCTTTTGCTTGCTTGTTTCAGTCGATGACTCAGGTAGGTACTAAAACACTTTTGCGACTGCTGTCGTCTTTTGCCTGCTTGTTTCAGTCGATGACTCAGGTAGGTACTAAAATACTTTTGCGACTGCTGTCGTCTTTTGCCTACTTGTTTCCGGCGCTCCCTATGGGAGTAACACATGTCCATAATCAAAATTTGTTTCGAGTGGTTGGGTTTGCTTTTGTGATTGTCCATGTTCCTGCAACAAGAAAAAGAAAAGTCGTAGGGTGCGCGGCCAGCGCTCCCTATGGGAGTAGCCCCCGAGTGATTGGTGGAGTCGAAGACTCCAGCAAGGACTAAAAATAGTCGAAGTTTTCCACTTCATAGCCTTGGTGACGTCAGTGCTAACGCTTGTATGACCTTAGTTGCCCGCGTGAGCGATTTTGACGGGACATGACAAGCGGTGGGTCCCACTTTCTGACTTTGATTTGACTGGGCGTGCGTAATCATATTTTTAACTGTGCCTCCTCGATTTCCGCGTGTAATGGTAGAAGTGGGGGGACGGTTCGCGCTTCCTCTTCTCCACGTGTCCAACGTGATGCGTGCCACGCGTCCAATAGGGTTTTTGTCAGCCGTTGGATTGCATCTCCCAGGGGTTAAGTAGTGATGCTACGGCGGTAATTTCCCATCTGCGCCCTTTCTTCCTTGCTGCCATCGCCATTGCTGTTGCTTTTCTGCTTTCCCCTGTGCCCATCTTCTCCATGACGCTGGACCAGCTCCGTTCGTTCCCGAGCTACTTCCTTCGCTCACATCACCGCCGTGCAATGGGGAAGAATAAGGGAGGCGCTGCCGCTGATTCCGCGGCCACCCTTGCTGCAGCGAAGAAGAAAGGTGGCTCCGCTGCTGCGGGCACCAACACCGCCGCCGTCGGGAAGAAGAAGGTCGCGGGCACCCGCGTGACCAATGGCGCATGCGCCCCTCTATCATCAAGGCGTCAGATCTCCGTCTTCTTCGTTAAGATGGAGGTATCTCTGTAGCAGTCGCTGATGCGTGCGTCCCCAGCGGTGAGACTATTCCTGCTCCTCCCGCTGGTTTTCGAGTGATGTTTCTTGCATTCATCATTCGTGGTCTTTCCTTGCCTCTTCACCCCTTTCTTCGGGGTCTTCTTTGTTTCTATGGGCTCCAGATCCATCAGCTGTCCCCAAATTCGCTCCTCCACATCACTTGTTTCATCACTCTCTGCGAGTGCTGGTTCGGAATCGAGCCACACTTTGGTCTTTTCAAGCGCATCTTTAAATTGAAGGCCACCGTGATCCGCTCTTTAGTTTATGACGTAGGTGGTTGCGGAATCCACGTCGACCCATCCGCCACCTACTTCGATATCAAGCTTACCAAGTCCGTCCAGGGATGGAGGGACAAATGGTTCTATGTTCGCGACCAGAAGGCCAAGGACGAGCACTTTGGACTCGCGCCTTTCGATCCCGCGACTCCCTGCAAGAAGATGCGTTCTTGGAAGAACGTGATCATGCCTTCTGAACTCGTGGAGACAGACGTGCTATATCAGCGCGTCTGCGACCTCGAGAGTCGCATAGGCGCAGAAGAGGGAGGCTACGCCCTTGTCAGGACTTGGCTGCATCGTCACGTCCAGCCTCTCCAGGCTAGGGTCCATCCCATGTTTCAATGGGGTGGCGCTGATGATGCCACTCGCGTGTCTGCTGATGGCATGTCCGCGAGTGAGGTAGATAAGAGGGTGCGACTGGTCACGAAGTACACCCTCAAGGATGTGCTTCCGAACGAGCCAGTCGTTCCTCCTTTCGATGCTTCGAATCCTCCTCCTGAGGTACAGTTGTGCTACGTAGTAGCTTATTTTCTCGATTGCGTTTTCTGTTGCTTATCTTTTATGTTTGCTGATCTTTACTGTTTGTATGCAGGAGTGGGCGGTGTCGCCTTGTATGCCTCCCCTCCCTGAGGGGATTATTCCTCGTGAAGCTTTGGAAGAGGACGAGTCTGAGTCGACTGTCCCTTCTGATGTGGAAGAGGAATCCCCTGAGTCCGAGAGCCCGGATACTCACAAGCGTTCGCGTAGCGGGGATTCCAACGCGTCGACTCCTTCAACTCTAGGAGGCGCGACTGTTGGCACGGAGTCGCCAATTCCCGCCGTTCCTGTGAGGGCTGTGGCACCGTCTTCTCGCAAGAAGATGCGATTGCCCAAGGAGTCTTTGTCGGAGTCGGCGGAGGCCACGTTTGATCTTGACAAATTTGACTGGTAATTTTGCTAGTGCATTCATTCTTCTCTGTTTTCTTCTTGTTGGCTTTGTTCTGGAGTTTTCCCTTTCTGAGTGCGGATTTTGTCTTGCAGTCAAGAGGCGTCGTCATCTTCTGGCGACGTCGAATTTTTGAAGGAATCAAGAGTCGCGACTTCAAGGGCCAAGGTAGAGGTCGAGCGCGCTCCTTCTCCGGCGGAGGCCCACTCCGGGCACAATTCTTCGAGCTCTCCTCACGTAGGGGAGCATCGAGTAGTTGCTCGGATGATGGTTCAGCGAACTTCTTCGGAGTCGCTGGAGGACCATGTAAGTATAGCTTTCCTTCTTTGTTTAATGTGGTAGTCAACGCCTTCTGCTGCCCTCTGCTAACTCCTTGTTTTGTGCGATAGCTCCTTGTAAAGGAAGCCACGCAGGTGGCGGAGCAGGTGATGGCGATGGGTCGCCAGCATGCGATGCTGGAGACGCGCCACCGCGTGGTCGAGAGTAAGTGTTCTATACTTATTCTTTTCGTCTTCTCTCTGTTTTGGTATAATCGACTGACAGCCAATTATTGACTGCCATGTAGCTGAGCATAACGCTTTACTGCGCGATGTCGCCACGTTGGAGAAGACACTAGCTGCAGCTGTGAAGGGGCGCGACGAGGCAATCGCGGCTCGTGATGATGCCCAGAAGCGCGAAGAGGATCTGCGCGCCTCCTTTGCGGCTAGGGAGAAGTTGTTCGAAGAGCAATCGTTTCGCCGCCAAGGCCCTCTCAGGTACCTTTACTGGTAGATATTTTATTGATGTTCTTCTCTTCCTCTATAGTGCCGGTGGCACTAGAAGTTTGATCCATGTGTGTATTTTGGTGTAGATGCTGGCGGCTTGAGTTTTGATCCACAAGCCCTTTGTCACGATGATGCTCTGGCGGGCGCGGTATCTACGGTCGAAGATCATAGCGCCGCTGTCCAAAATACGCTGTCCAAGGCCAAGGCCACCCTGACTCGCCTCCGGGAGGAGCTGATGCCGAAGGCGGAGCTGGTCGACAATGTGGAAGAGCTGGTGGAGTCGCTCGCTGGGGGTGTGCCTGCCACGTACAAGAACTCCCTCCGCGCAGCTGGCGCGACCATGCCGCTTGCCATGGTGCAAGCCCACGGAGTCGAAGTAGATCCTTCTACGGTGTCGAAGACGAGGCCTGTTGGCGCGGATGGTCAGCAGGTAGTATTCGCTCCCTTTGCGACTGCCTGTGCCAAATATGGCCATTCCTTGATAAACACTGTTGCCAAGTATTCGGAGGAGCTCAATCGTGCAAAGAAGGCGGCAAAAACTTCGGCCTCAGGGGCCGGCGGAAAGTCAGTGGCATTTGATACTGCCACGGACTTGATGAAGCCCCCGAGGTCATCGAAGTCAAAGAAGGCAACTGCTTCATAGTTAGTTTCTTGTAATAGTTGATGAATTGCTCTTTTGATTGGAGAACATGCCTGTTGGCGAATGTGTTTGTAGATACTTTTATGCTGATCCTGAATGCATCTGTTACTTTTGACTTTTGAGTTGGTCGCCTTATTTGCCTCTAGCTTGATTTTTGGTAGGGTACATCAAGTGGTCCTGTGGGGGGAACCCCGGACTCGCCATTTCTTGAGGATACAATGGCACCACCATGCTCCAGGGTAGAGGAGCTGTCCTTGCTTTCGTGACTTCGTGATCGCGTTAAGCAACTGGAGCGTGAATTGCCCATGATCCACGGTAGCGCGGACGTGTGGAAGTCAAAGGCTGAAAAAGCCGCCGCCCGCGAGCAATATCTGCTTGGCGAGGTGACGCAACTGGGTGACCAGTTTAAGTGTTAGTTTGCTCATCCTCGTCTTTTCCTTTGTAGTTAATCGCAATGGTACGTTGTACTCATGCTGTTAATGATGCTTCATGTAGTTGTTAGCGCACGCCATCCGCAGGAGGAGAGGGATAGGATTGCCATCCGTCTTCATTATCTCACCCAGGAGCAACTTCAGGAGAGTGGATACTTCTGGGTAGATCATGATCGTGCGACTGCGTTAGCGACCCTGCAGGATCGCGTGTCGCGAGTGCTGCTCTTTCTGAAGAAGTCGCAGTCGTGTTTGAAGAACATCTATCGGGCGATGTTCCTACTTGATGATACTCCATCAAGCCTGCTGGCTCTCCTGACCAAATTTCAAGATATGTCCGCGGTTCGCGAGTGCGTGAGGCAGCAGTTGGTGGCTAGTGCCAAGGCTGCCCTTTCCATGGTGCGTTTGCATAGGCCTGACGTGGATGTCGCCGCCCTTGCCTCTGGGCCACCGGTGCCACCAGTAGGATCTTCCTAGAACATGGTGCTGCACTATCAGGCGATGGATCGTCCAGCCGAGGAGGTCGCCGAGTTCTTCGAGGAACAGACTAATGTTCTTCTGTTGCAAGGGTAGCCAAATATGTATCCTGCACATAAGTGTACTAGTGTTGTAAAGCTCGTATACATTTGTAGATAATTTACTGTTGAATGTGTACAAATAGCTTTAAGCGTGGGGTGCGTTGCACTTATGCGAGTCCTTTTTGTTAGCCTAGCCATCTTTGTATCGTTCCCTTGTCAACCTGTCAGGTGCGTTGCAGCTGGGTTGAGTTTGTGTTAAGGGGTTCGATTGATGTGCCAGCTACTCAGGATGTCGCGTTATTGTTCAAAGAACATATGTGTATAGGGTGGCGTAGCCCCCGAGTATGAAAGTTGACAAAGTAAAGGAGAACACGGAGTTTTGGGGCACTTAGCTTTTATTTATTCGAAGAACAGTACGAAGTACAATGTGCGGCTAAGTAGCCTTGGCTGAATAGCCTTATTTGTGATGCAAAAGTAAAGAAAAACGACTAAGGGTAGAAGCGTCGCAGTTGTGCGATGTTCCAAGGGTTGGAGTGTGCGATTCCTGTCTCTAAATCTTGAAGGTGATAGGCGCCACCTGGGATTACTTCTGTAATCACGTATGGTCCTTCCCAGGGGGACTCGAGCTTGAGATGCCCCTGCTGCTTCAGTCGCAGGACTAGGTCACCTTCGACGAAGGATCTAGGGTGAAGCCTTCTGCTATGATAGCTGCGCAGGTTCTGCTGGTAGATCGTGGATCTTTCTGCGACAATTTCTCTTGCTTCGTCAAGGAGGTCGACGGAGTCTTCGAGTGCGAGGGATGACTCCTGCTCGCTATAGGCGACTACGCGTGGCGCTTTGTACCGTACCTTGGCGGGTAGTACTGCCTCTGCTCCGTGTACCATAAAGAATGGCGTGTAGCCGGTGGCGCTGTTTGGAGTTGTATGCAGGCTCCAGAGTACGGATTGCAGTTCGTCTAGCCAGCAGCCCGCGGCTTGTTCGAGTGGTCGGAGGAGTCGCTTCTTGATGCCGCTGCAGACGAGCCCGTTTGCCTTTTCCACCTGACCGTTGGTCTATGGGTGTGCTACTGAGGCGTAGCTGATGTTGATCCCCAGGTTCTCGCAGAATTCTTGGAACTCCTTGGATGTGAAGTTCGTTCCGTTGTCGATGATGATGCTGTGCGGCACGCCGAAGCGGTAGACGAGGGACTCGAAGACGATGGCCTCAATCCACTTGGTGAATTTGTCCACTGCGACCAAGAGGTAGACGTAGCCTCCTTGCGAGGACCTTGGAAGTTTGCCAACCATGTCGAGTCCCCACTAGGAGAAGGGCCAAGCCAATGGAATAGGCCGGAGTTCTGCGCCTGGTGCGTGTGGCTTGTCCGCGAATCGCTGACAAGCGTTGCACTTTTGGACTATATCCTTGGCATCGTGCATGGCCGTGGGCCAGTAAAATCCAGCTCGTAGAGCTTTGGCAACGAGGGCGCGACTGTCGGCGTGGTGCCCGCAGGTCCCTTCATGGATGTCGAGGAGGACTGCTGTTCCATCGGCTAGGGAGACACATCGTTGTAATACACCTGTGATGCTACATTTATACAGTTCGCCGTTGATAATGGCAAATGCCTTGGAGCGTCGCACGATGTGTCATGCGTCTGTCGGGTCGTCTGGTAGGCGCTTGCTGAGGAGGTACGTAATGTACGGCTGCGTCCAGGATTGTTCGATCATCATGACGCTCATTGGTCCCTCGAGTCCTATGTCGAGCTCCAAGTCATCGAGTGTTATTGGCTCATTGGGTGGCGTAGCCCCTGAGTTCGTTGCTGCGCTTGTTTTCTTCTCTGCGGCCTTTGGCTTGATGGAGCGTTCGCATATGCGCTCGAGAAATACCCCAGGTGGTATGGGTGCGCCAGGTGGAGCCTATGTTGGCGAGTGCGTCCGCCTCCTCATTGCTTTCGCGACCTATGTGTCGCAACTCGCAACCATCAAAGTCTCCTTCAAGTGTGTCGTAGAGGCCGCAGTATGCGATCATGTTGTCGTTCAGTGCGTCACACTCGTGCATTGTTTGGTTGACGACCAGCTTGGAGTCGCCATATATGATTAGCCTCTTTGCGCCGCAGGCTTTTGCCATCCTCATCCCGTGTAACAGGGCCTCGTATTCAGCCTCGTTGTTTGAGGTCGTGAACTGCATTCGCAGGACGTATTTCAGCTTGTCCCCTTGAGACGATGTCAGTATGACACGTGCTCTTGCTCCATCTTTCCTCTTGGACCCATCAAAGTGCATTGTTCAGAGGTAGGACATGTCTGACTTGTCCAGGAGTTGGTTTTCCATCCAATATACGAGGAAGTCAGGGAGAACTTGCGACTTGATTGCGTCGCGCTTTTCGTATGTGATGTCTTGTGGAGACAGTTCGATTCCCCAAAGCGCGACTCGCCCTGTAGCGTCGGGGTTGTTGAGGATATGTCCCAATGGGGTGTCGTTGACTACCACGATTGGGTGTTCCTGGAAGTAATGGCGCAGTCGTCGGGCGGTCATAAAGACACCGTACGCCAGCTTACGGTAGTCTGGTATCGCTGTTTTGTTGGCGAGGACCTCGCTGAGGTAGTATACGGGCGTTGTCGCCGTGGACCTTGTTTTCCTCGGCCCGTTCGACGGCGAAGCACTTGTGCTAACCACTTGGTTGGTGGCGGAGATGTACAGCAGCAGTGGTTCCCTTTCTCGTGGAGTTACCAATACTGGCGAGGTGGATAGCAGGCGCTTGAGGTCGTCGAATGCTTCTTGCGCTTCATTGGTCCACTCGAATTTGTCAGCTTTGCGGAGGAGCTGATAGAAGGGCAGCGCCTTTTCTCCCATTCGACTGATAAATCGACTGAGGGCCACGATTCGCCCAGCTAGTTGCTGAACGCCTCTTATGTTCTTTGGCTTCTCCATGGCCAGTATGGCCTTTATCTTTTTCGGGTCTGCCTCAATCCCTCTCGCGGAGATGAGATACCCGAGCAGCTGCCGGAGATGCGCGAAGGCATTTGTCCGGATTGAGCTTTATCCGGTAACGATCGAGATTGGCGAAGGTTTCGCGCAAGTCGTAGATTAGAGAGGCTTCTTCCTTGGTTTTGATTACTATGTCGTCAACATAGACTTGGATGTTGCGACCTAGTTGCTCCTTGAGGCAAGCCTGCATGCACCGCTGGTACGTGGCTCCTGCGTTTTTTAGCCCGAAGGGCATTGTGTTATGTGAGAACACAGAAGGCGTTATAAACGCGGTCTTCTCTTGGTCTTCCTCCTTCATTCGAATTTGGTTATAGCCTGAGTAGGCGTCGAGGAAGCAGAGGCGCTCGCATCCAGCGGTGGAGTCGATGATTTGATCGATCCGTGGTAGCGGGAAGTGATCTTTTGGGCAGTGCTTGTTTAAAGAAGTGAAGTCCACGCACATCCGTAGGATATCCGTGTCCTTTTTTGGCACCAGCACCATATTGGCGAGCCAAGTGCTTTCCTTGATCTCGCGTATGAATTGTCCTCGAGGAGTCTGTTGATCTCCATTCCATTTTGTGCCGTGGCTCGAACGATCGCTGATTGTTTGCTTGTGGCCTTGCGTCGGGGTTGGCGTTGAGTGCGTGCTCGGCGAATTCCACAGGAACTCTGGCATGTCCGCAGGACACCGGTGAAAATTTCCAGTGCTCACGGAGGAATTCGACGAGCGCGAGTTCCTATGCGGGACTCAAATTGTTGGCGATGAGGGCCGTTTTAGCGGGATCTGATGGATGGACCTGCACCTTCTTTGTGTGCACACATGAGTCAAAGGAGAGGTCAGGTGAGCTTGGCCTACTCAGGCGGCATATTGTCGTCATTTCCTTCAATCGCCGAGCTCCTCCTGCATGCGAAGGACTAGGAGATTCTGTTGAATTCCGTCATATGGCCGGATCGCTCGAAGCTCCCGTTGATTGTGATGACGCCGTTGGGACCTGGCATTTTCATCTGTAGGTAGGCGTAGTGGGGTACTGCCATGAACCTAGCGAACGCGACGTGTCCGAGGATGCAGTGGTATTGTGAGGGCCAGTCGACGACCTCAAAGTCGATGCGCTCACGCCGGAAGTTCCCTGGCGTGCCAAATATGACGTCGAGGTTAATTTTGCCCAGGGGGTATACGCCTTTCCCTGGGACGATGCCATGGAAAGTTGTGTCCGATGCCTCCAAGCAGGTTAGAGGGATCCTCATTGCTCGCAAGGTACTCGGGAATATGAGGTTGATGCCGCTTCCGCCATCCATGAAGACGCGACTCATGTCGAACCCTCCAATTTGTGCCTCGAGTATGAGAGGGCAATGACCTAGGCGAGGTACTTGAGGCGGGTGGTCGCGTTTATCGAAGGTAATGCACGACTCACTGCCACTGAGGTACTCAGTGGTGGATGGTGGCGAGTGCGTGGCCAAGTTGACTTGGCGAGTGATGGCCTTCTGCACCCTATTGGAGGGGCGCCCCTTTTGGATCATCAAGGTACCCATGGCCCGTGGGTATGGTTCGCCTCCGTGGTGCTGGTCCGGTGCAGCTCCGTTCGGGGGTGGCCCAGGTGGTGGTGGTGGTGCGCCATGTGCCATGATGCCTGGAGCGGCTCCGTAGCCTCTTTCGACTGCATTGTGGTTCATCCAAACCAACCCCTCATGTAGCTTGAGTAACTCGCGGCAGTCCTTGAGGAGGTGGCTGGACTTTCTCTTGCCATCATGCTTGTCGATGTAGAAGTGTACCATGCATGGCCCGGACAGTTTGTCCTCGATGGAGGTCGCGTGTGCTTCATCGCGAGTGCGGCGTTGCCATACTTGCGTGGTTTTCCCAGAGTCGCGGTATCCGCCGCTGCGGTATCCGCTGTTGCGGTTATCGTCGCGTCTATCGGCGTAGCTGGCTGCGACCATGTTGACGTCATCGCGATCGTCGTAGACATGCATGCGACGCTTACTCCGGCGGTCGCTTCTTCGTTCGAGTTCTGCCTCCTCGCCAGAGTGAACGCGGTTCTTCACCGGATCTTGTCCATCAGCCCACCGATTCGTGATCTCCATCAGGTGGTCGATGGTCTTGGGCTTTGAGTGGCCTAGCTCCTCCCTGAGTTCCATGTGGCGGACACCACCGTTGAATGCATCAATCGCGTGGTCTTCCGAGATGTTCTCCGCGGAGTTCTTGATGATGGACCACCTTTGGATGTAAGAGCACAGTGATTCGCCAGATCTTTGCTGGCAGCATCTCAGTTCTTCGATTGAAGCGGGGCGTTTGTACGTGCCCTTAAAGTTGCGCACGAAGCTATAGACCAGCTCATCCCAGCTGCGAATGGATCCGCGTGGGAGGTTATTGAGCCATGCCCAGGCGGCGCCCTGCAGCTGTAGCTGCAGGCATTGCATGGAAGTACTTCGACTGCCTCCTGTAGCCTGACGGAGGAGATGTGATCCTCCAGCCGGATCTTGGGGTCCTGCAGACCGTCAAATTTCGGGTTCTCCGATGGGAGTTTGAACCCTTTAGGCATTCGCTTTTGCCTAATGGATCTGCTAAAGCATCTGGCGCCGCAGAGCTCCCCATCTTCTTCTTCCGAATCAGTCGACCAAGCACGTCGTTCCCTTGACTTGTCGATCTTGCGTTGCGTGAGTTCATCGCGTGCATCGTAGTCACGATCGTGTCACCGTGAGCGGCGGCGCCGAGACAGGTCGTGACTGTCATCGCTGGACGAGGGCGAGGAGTAGCGCTTTGCTAATGCTTGGCCCTTTTTTGGGTCTGGTACTGGTTCTTTGTCGAGGGCGGCCTCGATTAGCCCCAGGCCCGCGATCGTAGATTGGTGCATGGCTGTTCGGGGATGTCCAGCTGGTGGCTGGTTATTGAGAAGGTACATGGTGGCCGCTGTCACCGTGGCCTGTGGTGTCCTGGGAACCACGTTGCCTCTCGTGTCGACTGTCATAGAGCCGAAGTCGAGGACATTCGCGGCGTCTATGCGTTCTTGTTCGGTGAGGTGAGCCATCCGCGATTGCCTCTTCCTGGCAAGATGCTCGTTGCCTCTTGAGGAGGATCCTCCGTAGGAGGAGATCCCAGCGCGACAAAGGCTTGACTCGTCCGCCGCCTTTTTACGCGCCTCAAGTTGCGCGATTGCTTGTTTTTGGCGCTTGAATTCCTCTTTTAGGAGCCAGTGGTAGCCCATCAGCAGTTCCTGCGGGGACCCAAAGGGTAGAGGTGCACCTCGTAGGGCTTCGCGGCAGCGTTCCCACTCTTGCTCGTTGAGCCTGATCACGACGCGTTCGCCGGTTTGCTCGTTGATTATGTTGGGAGGTTCGACTGCTCCTCCATTGCCGCCGTTACTGCCGTTGGCGGCGTTAGGCGGGTCGGTGCCATTGCCGGCGTTACCACCGTTGCCGCGATTGGGTGGATCGGTGCCGTTACCGGTGTTGCCACCGTTACCGCGGTTGGCGGAGGTGTCGCCCGCGTTGATGATGGCGCACATGAAGTGATTTGGGAAGCTGTTGCTTCCACAACTTTCGGATCCGGAACCGTGGGTTCCATCTTTAGTGGCCAGATCGCTTAGATCAGAGTCGCGACTGCTGTCGCTGACCATGTTCCCAACTACCGCCGGAGCATTGAGCTTACTGAGGGTGCCGATCGATGGAGGGAACCATGACGCTGGGGCAATCGCCGGTGCCGTCGGCTGATCGGGCATGCGAAGCGTGCCCATCTGACCAACTTGGAAGCGGAAGCTCCCAATCGCCAGGCTGATTCCGTCGCCCACGGACTCGAAGGCCGGGCGAGTAGCCGGCGTGTGGACGGTGAAGTCGAAGGCGCCGAAAAGCTAGCGAATCTCCACCGTTGCAGAGTTGTAGATCGCGTTTGACGGGACCGAAGAAGCCGCAACATCAGCACTCCCAATTCCCACAGACGGCGCCAACTGACGAGGGTTTAACTCGTCAATGCCCATTGTTATGGACTTGGGTTTTGGAGAAGGAGGGAGCGCTGGAGACATCTATCATCTAGCAAACAAGCACACAGGGGACAAAGATTTACCCAGGTTCAGGCCTCGCAGAGGTCCCTACTCCTGCTTGTCTGCTCGTGGAATTGTTGAGGGAGTCGAAAGTTACAACGGTGCGCAGATGCAATCTGGCGAGGGTTTGTGGAAACTAGGGTTGCGTGTATACTCCTCGCCGCCCCCTCCTAGCCTTTATATAGATAGGCTAGGTCTCGGGTAGCAGGTCGAGTCGGTTACAAGTTAGGGTTTTCACCTTCAAACTTTCTAACTTTAGCTTCTTCTTGTCCTTCAAGCAATCGAGAGTCCGTAGGTTACTCGAGTCCCTCCATCCGGGCCTTGGCGACACCGTGGGCCTATATGTATTTGGACCATATATACCAAGCTCGAGCACCTGTAGGGTATACCCACGTCAGTTACAGATTAGGGTTTTCCCTTTAAACTTCCTATCTTAAGCTTCTTCTTGTCTCACAAGCAATCGAGAGTCCATGGGCCACTCAAATTCTCCATTTGGTCCTTGGCAACGCTGTGGGATTCCGCTGTATCTGGACCGTATATACCGAACTCGAGTAACTGTAGGGTATACCCATATCAGTAGCCTCCGAGTGTCCAGTGGAATCGGAGATTCGACTAGGGACTTTATGAAGTCTTTTCGAGTGCATGACCGAGTATATTTTGAGTGTTCAGTTTGTGTCATAGGGATTGTTGATATACGTGCCTGATTTATCCGATGTACCGGTATCAGTTAACTGCCTTAGGGCAAAACAACACAATCTACTCAAACTCTAGTCCCCGGACTCGAATTTGGAAAAGTGCTGGTGTAATTCGACGCAAGCCGCGGAGGTCTTACAGGAGTCGAATTCCAGTGTATAAGTGTGAGCACTCGACGCGTCCGTCAAGGCATGTTCATCGTACCTGCAGGCACGGATATATTTCTGGTAGTGCACAACAGATGCGTTTCCAGGCCTTATTCAGGTCTTATCTTCACGCTGTAAGCGCGACATCCGAACTTTGTCATCACGGAGATGATTCGGGTGACCTAGGAGACATAGTCTCTTTGTAGGGATAGTATGAGGCGGAGTCGCCATAGCATTCGGGTGTGGTTGTGATCAACAGACAGTACGATGTACAAATAATCATAGGGTGTGCGACCAACTCTCCCTATGGGAGTAGCCCCCGAGTGCCTAGTTGAGTCGAAGACTCAGGCGGGGACTAAAAACTTTTTGCGACTACTGTCGTCTTTTGTTGCTTGTTTCAGTCGAATTTGCTTCTGGCGCTCCCTATGGAAGTAACCTATAATCCTCAATCAAATCGTAGATTCGAGTGGTGGATATGTCCTGAATGTTCTTATACCTGCATAAAGATAAATCATAGGGTGCGCGACCAGCGCTCCCTATGGGAGTAGCCCCCGAGTGCTTGGCTGACTCGAAGACTCGAGCAAGGACTAAAGTAGTCGAAATCTTCTGCTGCTGAAATGACGTCAGTGCTGACGATGTGATGACCTTGGTTGCCCGCGTGAGTGGCTTTGATGGGACATGACGAGTGGTGGGTCCCACTGTCTGACTTCGATTTGACCGGGCGTGCGGAATCTTCTGTTTTAACTGCGTCTCCTCGATTTCCATGCGTAATGGGAATAGTGGGGGGACGGTTCATGCTTCAGCCTCGCCACGTGTAGATGGCGATGTGCGCCACACGTGTAGTAGGGTTTCTGCTGGCCATTGGATGGTTTCTGCGAGGACGTTAAGTAGTGGCACAACTGCGGGAATTTCCCCATCTGTCTTCGTTGTTCTTGCCTCCATTGCCATTGTTGCTGCTTCTCTGCTTCCCTGTGCACTTTCTCGTTGCGGCGCTGGACCAGCTCCGCATCTTTCCGAGCTACTTCCTCCGTTCTCACTCACATCAGAAGATGGGCAAGAAGATGGGAGGCACCACCGCTAGGTTTGCCGCCGCCAAGAAGAAGGGCGGCTCCTCCACTGTGGGCACCAGCACCGCCGGCGCTGGGAAGAAGAAGGGTGCGGGAACCCGCGTCACCAATGACGCTTGGCGTGCATCCATCATCAAGCCCACCGAGCTGCATCTTCATCGTCGAGATGGAGTTCTTCCCTCCATGGAAGACGACTCGCGAGTGCCCGGCGAGGAGGTAATTCCTTGCCCTCCTGCTGGTTTCCGGGTGATGTTCCTTGCGTTCATCATCCGAGGTCTTTCTCTGCCCTTGCATCCTTTCTTCAGGGCCTCCTTTGCTTCTACGGGCTCCAGCTGCATCAGCTGTCCCCAAATTCTATTCTCCACATATCCTGCTTCATTACCCTTTGCGAGTGCTGGCTCGGAGTCGAGCCACACTTTGGCCTCTTTAAGAGGCTTTTTAAGATGAAGCGCTAGTCGGCATCTGGTTCTATAGTCTACAACGTAGGAGGCAGCGGAATCCATGTCGACTCTTCCGCCACTTATTTCGATATTAAACTCACGACGTCCGTCCGAGGGTGGAGAGACAAGTGGTTCTACATCCGCGACTAGAAGGCCAACGGAGAGCACTACAGACTCGCACCCTTCGATCCCACAATGCCGTGCAAGAGGAGACGTTCTTGGAAGAACATAGTGATGCCTGGCAAGTCCGAGGAGATGAAAGTGCTGTACAAGCGCGTCTACGACCTCGAGAGTCGCATAGGTAAAGAAGAGGGAGGCGCTTCCCTCATTCGCACATGGTTGCACCGTCGTGTCCAGCCTCTATAGGCCAGAGTCCACCCCATGTTCCGCTGGGCTGGTGTGAACGATGCCACTCGCGTATCTGCCGATGGCATTTCTGCGAGTGAAGTAGATAGGAGGCCGCAATTGGTGACGAAGTATACCGCCAAGGAGGATCTTCCAGGCGAACCAGTCGTGCTTCCTTTCGACGCCTCTAACCCTCCTCCTGAGGTAGAATTGTACTACGAAGTAGCTTTCTTTGTCGATTGCTGTTAAGTACTTGATGTATAATAAATTATCTTCTAAATGCAGGATTGGAAGGTGTCTCCCAATTTGCCCTCTCTTCCTTAAGGGGTTATTCCTCGCGAAGTGGATGAAGAGGACGTCGGAGTCGACCGTCCCAATTGAAGAGGAGGAGGGTGCCCCGAGTCCAGCGACCTGGACACTCGCAAGCGCTCCCGCAGCAAGGACTCAGATGCTTCGTCGCCGTCGACTCCAGAAGGCCCTTCTGTTGGTGCAGAGGAGCCAATCCCCACTATTCCTGTGCGCTCCATGGCTCCTCCTGCCCGGAAGAAGCTACGACTGCCAAAGGAGTCGTCGGAGTCGGAGGAGCAAACCTTCGATTTTGACAAATTTGACTGGTAAATTTTTGACTTTGTCTTAGTTTTGTTTTTGGAGTTGCGTTCCCTGAAGTTTCTACTGGATGCGTTCTGTAGTCAAGCGGCGTCGTCGTCTTTTGGCGACGTCCAATTTTTGAAGGAATCCTGAGTCATAGACTCCAAGGCCAAAGAGGTGGCCGAACGATCTTCTTCTCCTCCATTGGCGGCCCACTCCGGGTACAATTCTTCAAGTTCCCCGCATGCTGGGGAACACCAGATTGTTACCCGGACGACTGCACGACAATCATCTTTGGAGTATCTGGAGGACCCCGTAAGCATTCTTTTGTTTGTTGTGGCAATCGAATATATACTTGGTGCTATTGCTGAACTCTGTTTTCTTCTAATGCAGCTCATCGTGAAGGAGGCCGCTCGCCTGCCGGAGAAAGTTCTGGAGATGGGTCGACAGCATGCGCGGCTGGACAATCGCCATCGTGTTGTTGAAGGTTAGTATTGCCTTTGTCTTTGTCTTGGTGAAGTGTCTAGATGCGATTGATGATACGTCCTCTCTTGCAGTTGAGCATAATGAACTTTTGTGTCATGCTGCTTCAGTTGAGAAGGCACTTGCTGCGGCGGCGAAGAGTGACGACGAAGCAATCGCGGCTTTAGAGGAATCGCAAAAATGCGAGGAGGACTTGCGGAAGCGCAAAGAGGACTTGCGTTCCTCCAATGCCGAGAGGGAGAGGTTGCTCGAGGAGCAGCTTGTCTCGATTGCTAAGTCCCTCTCAGGTATTCTTTCAACTGAATTTTCTTTGTTTCTTGCTTCGACATCGTGGTATCGTACCAACACTTTGCTTTGTGTAGATGTCGGCGGTCTGAGCTTTGATGCCCAGGCCCTTCGTCGTGATGATGCATTGGCTGGTGCCATCACCGCAGTCGAAGACCGCAACGCTTCTCTTCAAAGGACGCTGACGAAGGCTAAGAATGTGCTCAGTCGCATACACAGGGATCTAACTCCCAAGGCTGAACTGTTTGACAACCTAGAGGACCTAGCGGAATCCCTTGCTGGGGGTATTCCCATGGAATTCAGGAACTCCCAGCGGTCCGTCGGCACCACCATGGCACTCACAATGGTGCAAGCCCATGGCGTGGAGGTGGATCCTGCCGCGATTTCCAAGGCGATGCCCATTAGTGCAGATGGCCAACAGGTAGTGTTTGCTCCCTTCGCTACTGGTTGTGGTAAATATGGGCCACAACTCATCAATATAGTCGCCAAATACTCCGAGGAGCTGCAGAGAGCGAAGAATGCGGCGAAGGTTGCGGCATCAGGGGCCGGAACTGGAAAGTCTGTGGCGTCAGAGACCGCCACAGATTCGACGAGGCCCCAGAAGTCTAAGTCGAAGTCGAAGAAGCAAGCTGCTCCTTACTAGCTATCTTGTAATAGTTGTAGTTTTAACTTCTGTGTTGGAACAATGCTTTTATGGAAGTGTCCCATTTGAAACTTTTGTTGAGCTTGAATGCGTCTATGCCTTCTGTCAATGTATTCTTGGTCTCTTATTGGCTGTTTCTTGGTTCGTGATAGGGTATGTCGAGTGGTCCTCACGATCCTCCACCCACCGATGAGATCTTGGCTCAGCCACGCTCAAAGGTGGACGAGTTGTCCTTGATTTCGCGATTGCGCGATCGCATTATGCAACTGGAGCGTGAGTTGCCCATCCTCCGTGGTAGCGCGGATGTATGGAAGTCGAAGGCGGAGAAGGCTACCTCCCGCGAGCAGTATCTATTGGAGGAGCTGACGCAGCTGGGCGATCAGTTCAAATGTTAGCTTTCTGCCCACTTATCTTTTCTTTTAGCCAGTCGTGGCAATGCCTTGTCTACATACTTTGCCCTTTTTTGCTTGGTGTAGTTTTCAGTGCTCATCATCCACAGGATGAGAAATACCGGATTGCCATTCGGATGAATGACTTGACCCAGGAGCAACTTCAGGCGAGTGGGTACTTTTGGGTGGACCATGACCATGCGGTCGCGCTTGCGACCCTGCAGGATCGTGCTTCTCGAGTACTCCACTTTTTGAACAAGGCTCAGTCGTGCCTTAGGCATATCTATCAAACGATGTTCCTGCTGGACGCCGTCCCTTCAAGCCTGTTGGCTCTTCTGGCGAAGTTCCAAGATTTGAGTGCAGTTCGCGAGTGTGTGCGGCAGCAGTTAGTGGCCGGTGCCAAGGCTGCTTTGTCGCTGGTGTGACTACATAGTCCAGATGTAGACGTTGCAGCTGTTGCCGCTGGGCCGCCGACCCTGCCGGAAGGTTCGACCTAGAACATGTTTCCACATTACCAGGCGGTTGATCGCCCAGCAGAAGAAATCATCGACTTCTTCGAGGAGCAAATGGACGTTCTTCTATTGCAGCAGTAGCTTTAGCTTTGTGTCCTGCGCATCATTGTACAAGTGTTGTAAAGTTCGTATAGATATGTTGAGTGTAATTAATTTCTATTGATATGTAAAGAGCTTGCTAGCTTATATATTTTTGCGAGTGTATTTGTATTCTGTAGTTCCTTTTCATTAGCCTGACTTGTTTTATCTCAGCACCTTGCCAACCTGTCAGCTGCATTGCAACTGGGTTGGTTTTTATCAAGGGTTCAATTGTTGTTGTGTCAGCTACTCGGGATACTGCGACTTGTTCGTAGAATGAGGATGTAAAGGGTGGCGTAGCCCCTGAGTGATAAGATTGCCAGAAAAATAAGGGAAAACACAGAGTTTCGGGGCACTTAGATTTATTTATTCGCAGGACAGTACGAGGTATAATGTGTGGCTAAGTAGCCTGACTGAATAGCCTTATTTGAAATGTAAAAATGACTAGAGGTAGAAACAACGTAGATGTGCGACGTTCCAGAGGTTGGAGTATGCGACTCCTATCTTGAAATCTCTAAGGCGATAGGCGCCACCTGGGATTACTTTTGTAATCATGTAGGGTCCCTCCCAGGGAGACTCGAGCTTGAGATGCCCTTGTTGCTTGAGTCGTAGGACCAGGTCTCCTTCGATGAAGGATATTGGGCATAGCCTTCTACTATGGTAGTTGCAGAGGCTTTGTTGGTAGATCGTTGATCTTTCCGCTGCGATTTCTCGTGCCTCGTCAAGAAGGTCGAGGGAGTCTTCGAGTGCAAGGGTTGACTCCTGCGTGCTGTAAGCGACCACCCGTGGGGCTTTGTAGTGTACTTCTGCAGGTAGCACCGCTTCAACGCCGTGCACCATGAAGAACGGGGTATATCCCGTGGCGCTGTTTGGAGTTGTGAGCAAGCTCCAGAGCACGGATTGCAGCTCGTTTGGCCAGCATCCAGCGGCTTGTTCGAGTGGCCGGAGGAGTAGCTTCTTGATTCCACCACAGACGAAGCCGTTGGCCTTTTCGACTTGACCGTTGGTTTGCGGGTGAGCCACTGAGGCGTAGCTTATGTTGATTCCTAGGTTTTCGTAGAATTCCTAGAACTCCTTGGAGGTGAAGTTCATCCCGTTGTCCATGATGATGCTATGTGGCACTCCGAAGCGGTAGACAATGGACTCAAAGAACATGACGACGCTGGCTCCTGATTGGTTTGTCACCGGCATGGCCTTGATCCACTTGGTGAATTTTTCGACTGCGACCAAGAGGTATAGATAACCTCCTCACGAGGATTTCGGGAGCTTGCCAACCATGTCGAGTCTCCATTGCGTGAAGGGCCAAGCCAATGGTATTGGTCGGAGTTCCACGCTAGGTGCGTGCGGTTTGTCCGCAAATCGCTGGCAAGCGTTGCAGCACTAGACGATGTCCTTGGCGTCACGCATGGCCGTGGGCTAGTAGAATCCAGCTTGTAGAGCTTTGGCGACGAGGGCGCGACTGCCAGCATGGTGCTCGCAGGTCCCTTCATGGATGTCGAGGAGGACGACTCTTCTGTCCCTGTTGGAGACGCACCGTTGGAGTACTCATGTGATGCTGCGCTTGTATAGTTCACCATTGATGATGGCGAATGCCTTGGATCGTCGCGCAATGTGTCATGCATCAGTCGGGTCGTTAGGCAGCCTCTTGCTAAGAAGATATGTGATGTAGGGTTGAGTCCAGGATGGCTCGATCATCATGACGCTCATTGGTCCTTCGAGTCCTATGTTGTGCTCCAGGTCGTTGAGTGCCATTGGCTCATTGGGTGGCGTAGTCCCCCGAGTCTGTTGACGCACTTGCTTTCTTCACTGGAGCCTTTGGCTTGATGGAGCGTTCGCAGATATGCTCGAGAAATACCCCAGGTGGTATGGGGGCGCAGGTGGAGCCAATGTTGGCATGTGTGTCCGCCTCTTCGTTGCTTTCGCGGCCTACATGCCGTAGTTCACAGCCGCCGAAGTCCCCTTCGCGTGTGTCGTAGAGGTCGCGATAGGCGATCATGTTGTCGTTCAGCGTGTCGCACTCGTGCATCATTTGGTTGACCACCAGTTTGGAGTCACCATAGATGATAAGCCTCTTGGCACCGCAGGCTTTCGCCATGCGCATCCCATGGATTAGGGCCTCGTACTAAGCTTCATTGTTGGAGGCCATGAACTGCATTTGCAGAATGTATTTCAGCTTGTCTCCCTGGGGGGATGTCAGTATGACACCTGCACTGGCCCCGTCCTTTCGTTTGGACCCATCAAAGTGCATTGTCCAGAGATAAGACATATCTAGATTTTCGGGGAGCTGGTTCTCCATCCAGTGCATGAGGAAATCACGGAGGACTTGCGACTTGATCGCGTCACGCTTTTCGTATGTAATGTCTCGTGGAGACACCTCGATTCCCCAAAGTGCGACTCGCCTGGTAGCATCAGAGTTATTGAGGATATGCCCGAGTGAGGCGTCGTTGACCACCACGATTGGGTGTTCCTGGAAGTAGTGGCGCAGTCGCCTGGCTGTCATGAAGACGCCGTACGCCAACTTTTGGTAGTGTGGGTACCGCTGTTTTGTTCGCATGAGCACCTCACTGAGGTAGTAGATTGGGCGCTGGACCCCATGGACCTTGTTTTCCTCAGCTCGTTCTACCACGAGTACCGTGCTGACCACCTGGTTGGTGGCGGAGATGTAGAGCAACAACGGCTCTTTTTCACGTGGGGTCACTAGTACTGGCGAGGTGGATAGTAGACGTTTGAGGTCTTCGAATGCTTCTTGCGCCTCGTATATCCACTCAAACTTGTCGGTTTTGCGGAGAAGTTGGTAGAAGGGCAGTTCCTTTTCGCCCATTCAACTAATGAATCGGCTGAGCGCCGCAATTCGCCCAGCCAGGTGCTGGACGCCTCTTACATTCTTTTGCTTCTCCATGGCCAGTATGGCTTTTATTTTCTTCGGGTTTGATTCGATTCCTCTCGTAGAGATGAGATACCCGAGTAGTTGCCCAGATGGAACGCCGAAGGCGCATTTGTCCGGATTGATCTTGATCCGGTAGCGGTCGAGGTTAGCGAAGGTTTTGCATAGATCATCGATTAGCGAGGCTTCCTGTTTTGTTTTGATGACGATGTCATCAACATAGACTTGGATGTTGCGACCAAGTTGATTCTTGAGGCAGGCTTGCATGCATCGCTGATAGGTGGCTCCTGCATTTTTTAGCCCGAAGGGCATCGTGTTGTAACAGAACACGCCAAATGGCATTGTAAACACCGTTTTCTCTTGGTCTTCCTCCTTCATGCGGATCTGATTGTAGCCTGAGTAGGCATCGAGGAAGAAGAGACGCTCACATCCTGCGGTGGAGTCGATAATCTGGTCGATTCGTGGCAACGAGAAGTGATCCTTTGGGCAGTGCTTATTCAGGGATGTAAAGTCCACACACATCCGCATGATATCTGTGTATTTTTTAGGCACACGCACCGTGTTGGCGAGCCAAGTGCTTTCCTTGATCTCGCATATGAATTTGGCGTCGAGGAGTCTATTGATCTCCATTTCGACTGCCTTTGGTCTTTGTTCAGACAGTTGCCGAATTGTCTTCTTGACTGGCCTTGCGTCTGGATTTACGTTGAGTGAGTGCTCGGCGAATTCCCTGGGGATACCTGGCATGTCCGCTGGACACCAGGCGAGGATCTCCCAGTGCTAACGGAGGAATTCGACGAGCGCGAGTTCCTATGTGGAACTCAAGTTGTTGGCGATGAGGGCCGTCTTGGTCGGGTACGTTGGGTGGACCTGGACTTTCTTCGTGTGCACCGAGGAGTCGAATGACAGGTTGGGTGAACTTGGCCTGCTTAGGTGAGGCAGACTGTTGTCTGTCGACTCCTTTAATCTTGTGAGGTCCTCCTGCATGCCGAAGGACTGTGATATTCTGTTGAATTCCCTGTCGTAGCTATCGGACCTCTCGAAGTTGCCGTTGATTGTGATTACACCGTTTGGACCCGACATCTTCATCTGCAGGTAGGCATAGTGAGGCACTGCCATGAACCTCGCGAACGCGACACGTCTGAGGATGCAGTGGTATTGTGAAGGCCAATTGACAACTTCAAAGTCGATGCGCTCTCGCCGAAAGTTTTGCGGCGTGCCGAAGATGACGTCGAGGTTGATTTTGCCTAGGGGATATATGCCTTTCCCTGGGACGATGCCATGGAACGTCGTGCCTGAAACTTCCAGACACGTTAGAGGAATCCTCATCGTCCGCAAGGTACTCGCGAACATGAGGTTAATGCCGCTGCCGCCATCCATGAAGACGCGACTCATGTCGAAACCCCCAATCTGCGCCTTGAGTACGAGGGGACAGTGGCCTGGACGAGGAACTTGGCGCGGGTGGTCACGCTTGTCGAAGGTGATGCAGGAGTCTCTTACACTGAGGTACTCAGTGGTGGAAGGTGGAGAGTTTATCGCCAAGTTGACTTGGCGAGTGATGGCCTTCTGCACTCTATTTGAGGGACGCCCCCTTTGAATCATCCCCATGTTTCCCACGGCTCGCGGGTATGGTTCACCTCCGTGATGCTAGACTGGCTCGGCCGTGGGTGGTGGTGGTCTGGGCGGTGGTGGAGGAGCTCCATGTACCACGGCGCCTGGGGCGGATCCATAGACCCTGTTGACTGCGTCGCGATTCATCCGGGCCAGGCCTTCATGGAGTTTGAGGAACTCGCGGCAATCATTGAGAAGGTGGCTGGATTTCTTCTGGCCATCGTGCTTGTCGATGTAGAAGTGCATGTTGCATGGCCCGGATAGTTTGCCCTTGATAGATGTTACGGGTGCCTCTTCGCGAGTGCGGCGTTGCCACACCTGCATGGTTTTTCCGCTCTCGCGGTATCCACCACTGCAGTATCCGCTGTTGCGGTTGTCGTCACGTTTGTCGGCGTAGCCGGCTGCGACCATGTTGACTTCATCGCGGTCATCGTAGACACGCGTTCGACATTTTCTTCGGTGATCGCGTCTGCGCCCAAGGCCGTCGTCGTCATTGGAGTATGTGCGGTTCTTCAGCGAGTCTTCTCTGTCAGCCCACTGATTCGCGATTTCCATCAGGTGGTCGATTGTTTTGGGCTTCGAGCGACCCAGCTCCTCTCTGAGTTCTATATGGAGAACACCGCCATTGAACGCGTCGATTGCGCGGTCCTCCGAGATGTTTTCTGTGGAGTTCTTGATGATGGACCACCTCTGGATGTACAAGCGTAGCGATTCGCCTGACCTTTGTTGGCAGCTTCTCAACTCTTCGATTGACGCGGGCCTTTTGTAGGTGCCCTTGAAATTGTGCACGAAGCTGTAGACCAGCTCTTCCCAGCTGCGAATGGATCTGCACGGGAGATTGTTGAGCCATGCGCGAGCGACGCCCTGTAGCTGTAGCTGCGGGCATTGCATGGCTGTGCTTCAACTACCGCCATGTAGTCCAACGGAGGAGATGTGGTCTTCCAACCAGATTTTCGGGTCCTATAGACCGTCAAATTTTGCGTTCTCCGATGGGAGTTTGAACCCCTTAGGCATTTGCTTCTGCCAGATGGCCCTGTGGAAGCATCTGGCGCCGCAGAGTTCAGTCTTGTCCTCTTCTGAGTCAGCCGAACGAGCGCGTCTTGCCCTTGATTTGTCGATTTTGTGCTGCGTGAGGTCATCGCATGCATCGTAGCCACCATCGTGCCATCGTGAGTAGTGACGCCGGGATAGGTAGTGGTTATCGTCGCTGGACGAAGGCGAGGAGTAGTGTTTTGCCAGAGCCTTGCTTTTATTTGGCTCCGGTGCAGGTTTTCTGTCGAGGGATGCCTGGACTAGCCCCAAGCCCGCGATCATAGATCAGTGCAAGGGAGCTCGTGGATCTCCAACTAGCAGCTGGTTGTTGAGGAGGTACATGGTGGCTGCCGTTACCGCGGCTTGCGGTGTCTTTGGGAGCATGTTGCCCCGTGTATCCACCGTCATGGAGCCTAAGTCGAGGACTTTCGCGTCTTCCACACGCTCCTCCTCGGTGAGGTGGGCCAGTTGAGATCTTCTCTTGTTGGCCAGGTACTCATTGCCTTTGGAGGAGGATCCTCTGTGGGAGGAGAGCCCAGCTCGCCGAAGGCTTGATTCGTTCGCCGCCTTTTTACGCTCTTCAAGTTGCGCGATTGCATGTAGCTGGCGTCTATACTCCTCCTTTAGTAGCCAATGGTAGCCCATCAGCATGTCTTGCGAGGAATTGAGGGGCGGGGGATTGCCTCGCAAAGCTTCTCGACAACAGGCCCATTCGTTGTCGTTGAGCTTGATCACCACGCGCTCTCCCGTGTGCTCATTCACTATGGTAGGCGGTTCTCCTACCGCTCCATTGTTGACGGGTGCGCCGTTGCTACCATTGGTGGGGCCTCCATTGGGCGTGCTGCCGTTGGGCAGTCCAGTGCTGTTGGGCGGTCCGGTGCCAGATCTGGGCCAATGTTTTCACGATTTGTGGTAGTGTCGCCTGCGTTGATGACTACGCACATGAAGTGGTTGGGGAAGCTGTTGCTCTCGCAACTGCTATCGCTGCCCGTGCTCTCAGCTGTTTCTGAGGCGTTGAGCTCGCTGAGGGTGCCAATTGGTGGCGGGAACCACGATGCTGGAGCAATCGCGGGTGCCGTCGGCTGGTCAGGCATGCGAAGTGTGCCCATCTGACCAACCTGGAAGCAGAAGCTCCCAATCGCTAGACTAATTCCGTCGCCCACGGACTCGAAAGCCAGACGAGTGCCTGGGGTATGGATGGTGAATTCGAACGCGCCGAAGAGCTAGCGAATCTCCGCTGTTGCGGAGTTGTAGATCGCGGTTGATGGGGCCGAAGTAGCCGCGGCATCAGCACTCCCAATTCCCACAGACGGCGCCAATTGACGAGGGTTTAACTCGTCAATGCCCATTGTTATGGACTTGGGTTTTGGAGAAGGAGGGAGCACTGGAGGCATCAGTCGTCTAGCAAACAAGCACATAGGGACGCAAGTTTTACCCAGGTTCAGGCCTTGTAGAGGTCCCTACTCCTGCTTGTCTGGTCTTGGAATTAATGAAGGAATCGAAGATTACAGGGGCGCGCAGATGCAATCTGGCGAGATTTGTGGAAACTGGGGTTGAGTGTTTCCTCCTTGCCGCCCCTCCTAGCCTTTATATAGATAGGCTAGGTCTCGGGTAGCAGGTCGAGTCAGTTACAGATTAGGGTTTTCCCTTTAAACATTCTATCTTAAGCTTCTTCTTGTCTCGCAAGCAATCGAGAGTCCGTGGGCCACTCGAATTCTCCATTTGGGCATTGGCAACACCATGGGCTTCCGCCATATCTAGACCGTATATATCGAACTTGACTACCTGTAGGGTATACCCATGTCACTAAGGCATATAAACTTCCAGTTAAGCCCTACCCAATTTAGGTATTGTGGTTGTACGGTAAAATTTGGAATGGTACCGCATCCGAACCCAGCCATCAGTTTTTATAAAGGGCTAAGGCTCATGCCTCAACATTTTCATCCTCAAATCCTTTTGTGTCCATAACACATTTCAATAGAATGAATCCTCATTCCAAGGTTTTCATAATCATTTTCACCAAGTATTCCCATCTAAAGTGATCAACTTTTATGCTTAGCACTAGCCACTAAAGTTGAGGGTATTCACTAATGAGGGGTGCTAATCAAGAGTAACTATCCAACTCTAATCTCATGCCTTGGAATGACATCTAAGTATAACTAGTTAGGCCTAGTTTATACTCTTTATGGTACCTATACTATTGTTCCAATACTCACAAAGCACTAACCAGAAGTAAAGAACTTTGGTAAAGTAAAAGAATAAAGCTTGCGAGTAAAACTTGGGATTGGTATAATCAAGGCTGGATAACCAAGCATGCCTAATGCATCTTGCATAGGTTATGAAGTGGGCAAGTGTTAACTTGCATAGTTCTAGCTTACAATCAGTGATGGCTTGCCTTGAGTAGTGTAGTGGTTGAAGTTTTCTTCTTCTTCTTCTTGGTAGTACTCCTCCTCCTCATATCCCAGGTCGGTACTATCGTCTATAAATGAATACAAGGTAGACAATCACCAAACAATACTAAACTATTTCTATTTAGCACACTAAGGTTCACACTAGATGATCTAGCATCATCACAATCATCATATGAAATAAAGACTTAATCTTGTTAGTCTTATTTTAGAAAAGTAATTTCTACTCATTGAAAATACTTAAGATTTAATATTCGCCAATTAAAATATGGGATCATGTTGGCACATGTCATCACCACATATTCTAATACATGGGAATGTGATTTAAAGTGGTGGTCATATTTTATAAAGTTTAAGATTATCATTTAATAGAATTAAAGTGACTAGAAATGCCTATATAGCATTCTTTTGGTACTAGTCCAATGTCACTGCATGCAAACCTAATTATTTTTACATATTCAGATAGATCTTATCAAATGTGATTTTTGAGAGTTGGAATCAACTCAAAAGCATTTCGGTTGATTTTTGAAAAATGTTTGAAGTTGAAAAAGTCTCTGTCTTGTTATTTTCACTATAGGTGATCTCTAAATCCAAAAGATTTGAATCCAATGGGCATGGATAGATAATTTAAATACCTTTCTAACAAAATTGGAAGTATGCAATTTGGTTCAGTGAATATCTTTGGATTGATTTTTGAATCTACTGACAGAATCTGGTTTCAACTAAAATGGAAAATAGCTATTTGAATTTACAGGCCTGCGCGGGAAAGTAAACGGGCCAGCCCAATCTACACAGTGTGGCGCATAGGGCTACTAACAGGGGTGTCCCACTTGTCAGCGACTCTATCTAACCGAAACGGTATCTTTAAATCTAGGCCCTACGATTAGAATCTGATCTAACGACTGAGGTTCATCGTCAACGACGAACAGCTCCGGCGAGGTTCTAATCCTAACGCGGCGGTGGGGGTCATGTGAGGTTCACCAGGGCTCTAGCTAGGGTCGGCGATGGGGGCGAACGGCGTGGTCGAGGACGGCGGTTCGAACGGTGGTCGCAGCAGCTCATGGGGCGGCTCCAATCGACGGATCCCTTCTCCTTCTGCAGCGGCAGGCTCCGGCCAAATTCCGGCGATGCGGCACTCGCCTTGCTCCGGGGAAGGGTGTGGGATGTGTTGTGAGGAGTGGGGAGTGAGGTGGTGTGGTAAATTGAGGCGGAGAGGGCCTCTATTTATACACCGGCGAGGGGACCGAGCAGGATGGGCTGGCTTCTCCGGCGACGGCGGTACGGCGAGCTATCAGCGTGGTTGAGGGTAGGGGCGACCTAGTGCTCCCTAGCAGTCGTCACGGGCTTAATGGCATAGCACGGGGCGGTCAAGGATGGTCGGGCGCGTGCGGTGCTCTGCACGGAACTAGCGGTGTCCGAGATGGCGCACGAGGGCTACGGGTCGCGCGACGGCGAACGGGGATGTCTGGGAGCTAGCTGTTATCATGCCGAGTCTGTGCACGCGAGGTGAGGGCAAGGCGCAGTGCGTGCGAGCTGGTCGGCTATGGCACTCTGGCGTGCTCTCGGCACAACACAGAGAAAGTGGGTGCGGCTGGTTTCTGGTGGTCCACGGCCTGGCTGCGGTCAAGGGCTAGATAGGGGGTGGCGATGGACGGTGGCTTGCCTTCTGGACATCATGGACGAGGGCAGCATGGTCTCTATTGAGCGGTCCCTGGTCGGCCGACGTGGCAAGCTCCAGGCGGCGCTACACTGGCGCAACGGCAAAGAGGGGGTGCGTGTCTAGCGCTGCTGTGTGTTGGTGGAGACCAGGAGAGTGAAGAGGGGACTGTGGGGTGAGTGATCACTGCTCAAAACAGTGAAGTTAGGCAGTGGTTTAATTTGTGTCTGCAAGGTGTTCGACTAAATGGCCGCAAGAATTTAAATTTGAAACTTTTGAATGAAATTTGGTGAGTGATCTAACCTTATGTTTGGTAGTCTCTGGTTGCTTGGATTTGCCAATGTGAATTGATTTGGATGGTTTTTGCAAAATGGTGATCTTACCATAGAACTTGATTCAATTTTGAACTGTCCTTTAAATAGATTTGAAAATAGTTTCTGTGAGTTTGTAAAGTGGGCCTTGGTTCACTTTTACTTGGTCTAGCAAGGGGTGAAAAGAAGTGGAAATGTTTCTATTAGAAATTCTTTACTAGGAACACCCTAAGTGGCCTAGTGGTTATCTTTTGTCAAAATGACCATTTACTCATTTGATTCATATTTGATTTCTTTTTCCTTGGATTTTGTTTGTAATTGGCCTAGATGATGTAGTATCCATCTTTAAATCATTTATTATCATTTGTAGAAATCAAACATGGAAATTTCACTCAATCATACACTAATGCAAAACACACATGCATTCATATTCCATTTATTAATAAAAGTTTTTGTTAATCCTAAACTTGGGTGATTAGACTTGATAATCTTGATTAGTATTTTTGGGGTGTTACAAACCTTCCCTCCTTAAACAAAATCTCGTCCCGAGATCTGGAAACTCAGTCCTAATATAATCTTCTCGCTCCCAAGTAGCTTCTTCTTCAGTATGGTTGCTCCACTGGATCTTCAGAAACTTGATACTCTGGGTCCTGGTGGTTCTGAAGGCTTCTTCAAAAATACGAATGGGAACTTCACGATAGGTGAGATCCTTGTTGATATCTATGGCTCGGTGATCGATGTTCTTGAAAACCTTGGTCTTCTCCAGAACTTCTAGGCATTTGCAAAGTAACGAGATATGGAACGCATTATGGATGACTGACATCTCCTCTAGCAGTTCCAATTGATATGATACTTCTCCTCGGTGATTCAAAATCTTGAAGGGTCCAATATATCTAGGAGCTAACTTCTCTTTCAGTTCAAAACGTTGCATTCCCTTCAAGGGTGATACTTTGAGATACACAAAATCTCCGACATTGAAGGTCATTTCTCTACGTCTCTTGTCAGCATAACTCTTCTGTCTAGATTGGGCGGTCTTGAGGTGTTCACGTACTTTGTGAACCTTCTCTTCGGCTTCTTGTAGGATGTCAGGTCCGAAAATCTAACTCTCTCCTACTTGCGACCAATTCAAGGGGGTATGATTATTGGCTCAACACGTCGAGCTCGTTGGGGAACCTCAAGAGGAAGGTATGATGAGCACAGCATCAAGTTTTCCCTCAGTTATGAAACCAAGGTTATCGAACCAGTAGGAGCAAGGAAACACCTCCAAGGTGTTGTTGCCAACTTGGAAACCTGCACAACACAACCATAGAACTTTACCCCAAATTACAATGAGGTTGTCAATCTCACCGGTTTTGCTGAAAACGAAGGATTAAACGTATTGTGTGGTAGAAAGTAAAAGCTTGCAGAAAGTAAACAGAAAGCAATAAACAGTTGTAGATTGATAGTAATAGAAAGGATCGGGGTCCATAGTTCACTGGTGGTGATTCTCCTTAAGATAGATGACATGTTGGGTGAACAAATTACAGCGGGGCAACTGATAAACATAGAGAAAGCATACATGCATATACTAATGATCTTGACTCCTATGAGATTTGATTGGGCATTGCAACATTATACATAGACCGTAATCCAACTGCATCTATGACTAATAATCCACCTTCAGGTTATCAATCCGAACCCCCTCCAGTATTAAGTTGCAAGCAACAGATAATAGCATTACACATTGCGTGTAAAGTAAACAATACGATTGTTCTATGATCAAAGGATTGCTGTTTTCTCCCTAGTAGCAATAGCACATCTAGTACCTTAGAGATTTCTATCACTTCCCTAGATTACTAGAGGCATGAACCCACTATCGAGCATAAATACTCCCGCTTGGAGTTGCCAGCATCTACTCGGCCAAGATATCTACTAACAACGGAGAGCATGCAAGATCACAAATAACAAAGACATGATAGATTCAATAATCAATCTGAAATAGCATCTCAATATCTATCGGATCCCCGCAAGCACAACATGTATGATTACAAATAGATGATCTTGATCATGAACGGAGCTCACAAGATCTAGACATGATAGCACAAAGGAGAAGAACCAACCATCTAGCTACTACATGGACCTATAGTCCAAGGATGAACTACTCACGCATCACACCGGAGGCTTGCATGGTGATGAAGAAGTTCTCCAGGGTGAATTCTCCCCTCCGACAGGGTGTCGGGAATAGCTTCAGATCCCTCCCGATCTAGGGATGGAGATGATGGTGCCTACAAACTCTTTCGTGGAATTTTGATCGGGTCCTTATGGTTTCTGTATCGGAGGCATCTTATAGGCGAAAGGGGAGGCCAAGGGGGTGCCCTATGCGGCCACACCACCCCTTGGAGCGGGCCAGTCCTGGCTGCACGGCCAGGTGGTGTGGCGTCCCTCTGGCCCCTCTCCGTCTCGTATTCTGGCTCCGTGTCCCCCTCGGTGAAATACTGACTTTCGCTTTTGTCCCGTCCAATTCCGAGAATATTCATTTTCTGACTTTCCTGGAACCAAAAACAACAGAAAACAGGCAGCTGGCAGTGTGGCATCTTGTTAACAGGTTAGTCCAAGAAAGTGTATAAAAGGTACTCCAAAGTGTGGACAAAACATAAGAAAGTAGATAAAAACCAAGCATGGAACATCAAAAATTATAGATACGTTTGCAACGTATCAACATCCCCAAGCTTAACTCCTGCTCGTCCTCGAGTAGGTAAGTGATAAAAAGAAAGAATAATTTTTGAGGTGACATGCACCATCATAAACTTGATCAAAGTATTTGTAAAACATGGATAGCTAGGATCATAGTACTTCAACATAGCATGAAAGATAATGTTCTAACAATAAGACATAGCAACTATGTTGTAACATGAAAAAGGCACAAACAAAAAATTCATGAATAACAATGCTTTGCAAGATGTTTGTTTGTTTCACAAAAAGAAAACATAGCATAATGGCATTCAGCTTGTCCCTCATAGAGTAGAAAACATAAATGCATAGGACACCTTCAAAGCTTATAAGGGTGACTAGATACAAATACTTTAAGAACAAGCAATATCAAAATTATGCATCAATCAACAAGTCTTGGGACAATGCACATATAACTAAGAATGACCACTATGCTCTCTTAATAGTTGCATAAAGATAGAAGGTGGAGACTCAACATAAAAGTAAAAGAAAGGCCTTCATAGAAGGAAGCAGGGATTCAAGTTTCATAAAGAATTTCCAAAAATTATGGTACTTATTAACTTTCAGCTCTCATTGCCCCTATCATAAGCATCTTGAAGTGATTAAGGTTAAAGTGAACAAACTATGGAGTATATGCTTGACAAAGTATAAGCTGGAAATCTCATGTCCCTTGAATATGAGGGCCGCTCCTCATGCTACTCAAGTTTGGTTAACGGTAAGTTCTTGTCATAGTAAGTACATGTGAATCATAGAGAACAGCCAACGGGGTACCCCTTGCCCGATGATACGGAAGAATCCCCATATCAAAATGACAAGGCAAGCAGACAATGAGCATCTCAGCAGTCTTCTTATTTACCATGGGAAAATGGTGCTTTTTTCTCTCTTTCCTCTTTTCTCATATCTTTTTTTTCTTTTTCTCTTTTTATCAATATCTGACTCTTTTTTATAACAAGAATGCTTCATAGACAACTCATTATGGTTACGCTGCAGGTTTCCACCATGATTAGGCATGGATTAGACCGGCGGCCCAGTTGTTTCTCTAACACACATACATAACTCCATGGACTTACAAGCTCCCCTTTCATTTCACACCGACGACATCCATAGACAAAAGAGCATGATATCAACTAGGTACAAAGTACAAGTGCAATGTTGAAAGCGTTCCCCATGACAGCATGGTTCTGGTAATCCCCATCATATAAGTGCAAGCATATACAACCTAGACGACACAATGGTTCAAGTTTATTAAGGGCAAGAAAAGTAAAGTGTGCCATCAAGTTTGTGAGAGCTTTAATCACTAGTTTTCTCATAACAAGTTTAATTCGGAAGGTAGATAAAAACATGAATATACTTGGAATAGCAAATGCTAATAGGTAGGTATGGTGGACTCTTTGGAATAACTTGGTTTTAGGAGTTGGATGCATGAGTGGAACTCATACTTGGTTATAGAGGCTAGCAAAAGACTGGGAGCGACCAACTAAGAGAGCAATAATGGCCATAATCATGCAAAGAGAAAAAACATCATTAATTAAAGGATAAAGTGATACTACAAGTCGAAAACCGAAGGATCATAAAGGATATGGTGACTTGATATAGTCATAACATGGTGTGAGCATGCGCCAAGTCAACCCAAATAAAACATCAAAGGAGAATACCACAATACTATGCTTTAATATGCTAAAACAACACATGATTCTTTCAAGGCACATTAAGCAATCTCAATTGTTTATAACATGTCATGCTACAGCAAAGATCACTAAGGGTAAAGCCAAAGCAATATCAATCATGGCATGACGAAGCATATGCCACAGTCAAAAACAAGCTCTCTTTACCACTTTAAGCATGAACTTTCCTACTCTTTTCCAATTCAAACCAAACTATTTTAAAACTAATGTATAAAAGAGGGGGTCCAACCAATTTATTCAAGCAAACTAAGAAAATCAAGCAAACAAAAACGAAGACGTTCCAAGAACAACACAACTGTGCATGAAACAATAAAAATGAAGTGTTTGGAAGAACCTGATATTTTTATTGATGAAGAAGGGGATGCCTTGGGCATCCCCAAGCTTTGATGCTTGTACTTCTTGGATATTACTTGGGGTGACACGGGGTGGTATCCCTGACCTTGAGATTTAGTCCATTCTTCATCTCATTACATCATTCTCTCCATACACCTGAAATTTCTTCCTTCATACAAAACTTCACACAATCTTTATTAGCAACATTAGTGCACTCAAGATAATAAGTCTTTGGGTTCAGTTTCAACACCAATAAGACTTCCATTAAAACACAAGCTGCTGAAGCCCTTCCCTCAAAAATATCAATTCCCCAAAGAGAACCCAAAAAGGAACCAACAAGAAGCAAATGCAAATAATGGCAGAAATCTGTCAAAATAGCCCATCAGGTAAAAACCAATTTGTTTGAAGACCTTATGTTGCTCAAATCAAAAAGTGTTGAACTAACAAAAGTTATATAACAACCTGGGGAAGAAGCACAAAAATTCATGCCTCAAAACGATGTACAGATATTTTACACGAATTGTTACAGTGAAGGACAAAAATCTGTTTCGGGACAACAACTTTCCCAAGCATTACTTCTCTCTCATTAGAGGTTACTCTTGGCACAAAAAGCAAATAAAAAGGATAAGGTGTGGTTATTATAGAGGTAATAACTTCCAAGACTCATCTAAAACTTTTGGGTTATCCCCCAATAAGTACTTTTCTTTAACGCCTTTAAGTTAGGCATAAGAAGCAATAAAAAGAATCAAGTGTTCTCAAATGAAGAAGCATTAAGAGGAAATTTTGTTTTCATGGGAGAGGCAAAAGGAATCTTCTATCTCTTCTTAGGGTAGTTTTCTATACCTTTCTTGAGTGGGAGTTGATATTTAATGGGGCCTTCTTTCATATCAATAATGGCACCAACAGTTCTAAGAAAAGGTCTTCCCAAAGTAATAGGACAAGAAGCATTGCATTCAACATCCAAAACATAGAAATCAACGGGGACATAGGTATTGTTAACCATAATAAGAACATCATTAATAGTCCCCATGAGTTTCTTTCTAGCATTATCATCAAGTGGGACATTCAAGTAACAATCTTCCAATGGTGGCAAATCAAGCATATCGTAAATCTTTCTAGGCATAATAAAAACACTACTATCAAGATCACATAAAGCCTTAAGATCAAAATCATTCACTTTCATATTAATGATGGGTTCCCAACCATCTTCTAGTTTCATAGGAATAGAAGCTTTATGTTTCATCTTTTCTTCTTTAATTTTTACGAGAGCATCAGTAATGTGTTTTGTAAAGGCCATATTCATAGCACTAGCATTAGGACTTTTAGCAAGCTTTTGTAAGAACTTAATAAATTCAGATATATTGCAACCATCAAGATCAAAATCATAATTATTATGTAAAGTAGTAGAGCTATTACTAGCTTCAACACCAGTGGTAGTGATAGTAGAAACACTAATGTTTCTAGCAATTTCATCTTCTCTTTCCCACTTAGCATGCAATTCAGCTAATAATCTAACATTTTCATCAATTCTAACTTGTATGGCATTAGTAGCAGCAAAGGGATTTATCAATAGTTTCAGGTTTAGCAGCCATTTTATTCAAAGAAGATTGTGCTTCAGCCAATGATGCTATATTTCTTTCAGCATTAGAGAGTTTTTCCTCAATAGTTTTATTGAAAGCAGTTTGTTTACTAATAAAATCTTTAAGCATAACTTCAAGTTCAGAGGGAGCACTCCTATTATTGTTGTAGGAATTTCCATAAGCATTACCATTATTGGGAGGATATGGCCTATAGTTATTATTACTAAAATTATTCCTGTAGGCATTGTTGCTAAAATTATTATTTCTTATAAAGTTCACATCAACTTGATCTTGTTGAGCAACCAAAGAGGCTAAGGGGACATGATTCGGATCAATATGAGCTTTCCCATTAACAAGCATAAACATAATAACATCAATTTTATCACTCAAGGAAGAGGTCTCTTCAACAGAATTTACCTTCTTACCTTGTGGAGATCTTTCAGTATGCCATTCAGAATATTTAACCATCATATTATCCAGAAGCTTTGTTGCAACACCCAAAGTAATGGTCATAAAGGTACCTCCAGCAGCAGAATCCAGTAGATTTCTTGAAGAATAGTTCAATCCTGCATAAAAGGTTAGGATAATCATCCAAGCAGTCAGTCCATGAGTGGGACAATTCTTTACCAAAGATTTCATTCTTTCCCAAGCTTGAGCAACATGTTCATTATCAGATTGTTCAAATTTCATTATTTCACTTCTCATAGATATAATCTTAGCAGGAGGATAGTATTTTCCAATGAAAGCATCTTTGCATTTAGTCCAAGAATCAATACTATTTCTAGTTAGAGATTGCAACCATTATTTAGCTTTTCCTCTCAAAGAGAAAGGACACAATTTAAGCTTAATAATATCTCCATCTATATCCCTATGATTTTGCATCTCACAAAGTTCAACAAAGTTATTTAGATGAGCAGCAACATCTTCAGTACCAATACTAGAAAATTGTTCTCTCATAACAAGATGGAGTAAAGCAGGTTTTATTTCAAAGAAAGTAGCTTCAGGTACCGGTGGAGCAATAGGTGTGCACATGAAATCATTGTTGTTGGTGCCAGTGAAGTCACACAACTTAGTGTTTTCAAGAGTAGTCATTTTTTTGTGTTTTTAATAAAGAAAGCAAACTAGTAAAACTGATTTTTTGTGTGTTTTTGATAAAGAAACAAGCAAACAAAGAAAAAATAAACTAAGAAAAACAAGGACAACAAAGTAAAGAGATTGGTTATGAGGGACTCCCCTTGTGAAGATGTCCTTGACTCCCCGGCAATGGCGCCAGAAAAAGCTTGGCGGCGCGTGGTTGACGTGGGAACTACTTCTTCTTCAATCCCCAGCAACGGCGCCAGGAAAAGCTTTGATTATTGGCTCAACACGTCGAGCTCGTTGGGGAACCCCAATAGGAAGGTATGTTGAGCACAGCAGCAAGTTTTCCCTCAGTTATGAAACCAAGGTTATCGAACCGGTAGGAGCAAGGAAACACCTCCAAGGTGTTGTTGCCAAGTTGGAATCCTCCACAACACAACCACAAAACTTTGCCCCCAACTTACAGTGAGGTTGTCAATCTCACCGGTTTTGCTGAAAACAAAGGATTAAACGTATTGTGTGGTAGAAAGTAAAAGCTTGCGTAAAGTAAGCGTAGCGATGTAGTTGTAGATCGATGGTAAAAGAAAGGACCGGGTTCCATAGTTCACTAGTGGTGATTCTCCTTAAGATAGATGACATGTTGGGTGAACAAATTACAGCGGGGCAATTGGCAAACATTGAGAAAGCATACATGCATATACTAATCATCTTGACTCCTATGAGATTTTTTTAGGCATTACAACATTATACATAGACCGTAATCCAACTATATCTATGACTAATAATCCACCTTCAGATTATCAATCCGAACCGCCTCTAGTATTAAGTTGCAAGCAATAGATAATTGCATTAAGCATTGCGTGTAAAGTAAACAATACAATTGTTCTATGAACAAAGGATTGTTGTTTTCTCCCTTGTAGCAACAGCACATCTAGTACCTTAGAGATTTCTGTCACTTCCCCAGATTACTAGAGGCATGAACCCACTATCCAGCATAAATACTCCCTCTTGGAGTTGCTTAGCATCTACTCGGCCAAGATATCTACTAACAACGGAGAGCATGCAACATCACAAATAATAAAGACATGATAGATTCAATAATCAATCTGAAATAGCATCTCAATATCCATCGGATCCCCACAAACACAACATGTATGATTACAAATAGATGATGTTGATCATGAACGGAGCTCACAAGATCTAGACATGATAGCAGAAAGGAGAAGAACCAACCATCTAGCTACTACATGGACCTGTAGTACAAGGATGAACTACTCACACATCACACCGGAGGCTTGCATGGTGATGAAGAAGGCCTCCAGGGTGAATCTCCCCTCCGGCAGGGTGCCGGTAAGAGCTTCAGATCCCTTCCGATCTAGGGATGGAGATGACGGCGGCTATAGACTCTTTCGTGGAATTTTGATCGAGTCCTTAGGGTTTCTGTATCAGAGGCATCTTATAGGCGAAAGGGGAGGCCAAGGGGGAGCCCTAGGAGACCACACCACCCCCTGGCGCGGGCCAGGCCTGGCCGCGCGGCCAGGTGGTGTGGCGTCCCTTTGGCCCCTCTCCGTCTCATATTCTGGCTCCGTGTCCCCCTCGGTGAAATACTGACTTTGGCTTTTGTCCTGTCTAATTATGAGAATATTCATTTTCTGACTTTCCTGGAACCAAAAACAGTAGAAAATAGGGAGCTGGCACTGTAGCATCTTGTTAATAGGTTAAGAATGTGTATAAAAGGTACTCCAAAGTGTGGACAAAACATAAGAAAGTAGATAAAAACCAAGCATGGAACATCAAAAATTATAGATACGTTTGCAACGTATCAGGGTACGACACTTCCTTCCATACAGAAATTCAAATGGGGCCATTTGCAAACTGGCTTGATAACTATTGTTGTATGAGAATTCTGCGAAAGGCAGACAATCTTCCCATTTTGATCCATATTCTAGCACACAGGCTCTCAACATATCTTCTAAGATTTGGTTGACTCTTTCGATTTGTCCGTCGGTCTGCGGGTGATAAGCTGTGCTGAAGTTCAGCTTGGTTCCTAATCCTTCTTGGATTTTCTGCCAAAATCTTGAGGTAAATTGGGTTCCTCAATCCCACACTATGGTCTTAGGGGTTCCATGCAAACTTACGATCCTAGCAATGTATAGCTCTGCTAGCTTAGAACTCTGGTAGGTAGTCTTGACGGGTATGAAATGGGCTACCTTGGACAGTCTATCAACTATGACCCAAATAGAGTCATTTCCCCTACTAGAAGTAGGTAAACAGGTGATGAAATCCATTCCGACAGAATCCCATTTCCATTCTGGAATCTACAATGGTTGCAAAAGTCCCGCGGGTCTCTGATGTTCAGCTTTGACTCTCTGACAGATATCACACTTGGCTATGTAGCTTCCGATTTCTCTCTTCATCTTGTGCCACCAAAATTGCTCCTTCAAATCCTGATACATCTTCGTTCCTCCAGGGTGGATAGAATAAAGAGTATCACGAGCTTCCTGCATGATAACTTGTTTCAGCTCCGAATCTGCTGGCACACAGATACGTCCTTTGTACCACGAAACTCCTTCATTCTCGGTGAATCCTGGTACCTTCCCTGTACCGATACGACGCTTGATTCCGTCGATACTCGCATTTCCTGTCTGCACCTCCTTGATCTGACTGATCAAAGTGGGTTGAAGTTCAATGCTAGCTAAAAATCCTTAGCTAACTAGCTCCATTCTAAACTACCCCAACTCTTCATGCAAACTTGGCTGGGCTTCTTTTATCATGGTGTTTAGTCTACACGGAAATCTACTAAGAGCATCTGCTACCACATTGGCCTTGCCGGGGTGATAGTGAATGTCAAGGTCATAATCCTTGATTAACTCTATCCATCTGCTCTGCCACATATTCAGCTCCTTCTGGGTGAAGATATACTTCAGACTCTTGTGATCCGAATAAATTTGACAACAGTTAGCCATAAGGTAATGACACCATGTCTACAATGCTAAAACTACAGCTGCTAGTTCAAGATCATGGGTAGGGTAGTTTTTCTCATGGTGCTTTAGTTGTCGGGACAGATATGCTATGACTTTGCCTTCCTGCATCAACACACATCCGAGACCAATATTGGATGCATCACAATACACATCAAAAGGCTTCTTGATATCTGGCATAATCAAGATTTGGGCTGAAATCAGTCTCTTCTTGAGCTCTCGAAAACTTGCTTCACATTTGTCGGTCCATTCAAACTTCTTATCTTTCTTCAACAACTGGGTCATAGGTCTTGCGATGGTCGAAAATCCTTCAACAAACTTGTGGTAATATCCCGCTAATCCGAGAAATGCACGGACTTGGGTTTGAGTGGTTGGGGCTTTCCATTCTTCAACATATTTGATCTTGGCGAGATCGACATCGACTCCTCCTGCCGACACAATATGTCCTAGGAATCCTACTTCCTTTAACCAGAACTCACATTTGCTAAACATAGCATACAACTGATGTTCTCTAAGGGTTTCAAGGATGGTCCTCAGGTGTAGCTCATGGTCTTCTTTTGACTTGGAATACATCAGAATATCGTTGATAAACACAACGACAAACATATCCAGGAAGTTCATAAAATTCTTATTCATGAGATTCATGAAATAAGCGGGGGCATTGGTTAATGCAAAAGACATGACCGTATACTCATACAATCCATATCTGGTGGTAAAGGTGGTCTTTGGAATATCCGTTGCACGAATCTTGAGTTGATGATAACCAGTTCTATGATCAATCTTAGAAAACACTCTGGCACCAGTCAACTGGTCAAATAGATCCTCTATCTTCGGCAGTGGGTACTTGTTCTTGATGGTGACATCATTCAGCTTCCGATAATTCGTGCACAAACGGTTACCTCCATCTTTCTTATCCACAAACAAAATAGGTGATCTCCATGGCGATGCGCTTGGTTGAATCTGACCTTTCTCCAACATGGCATCAAGTTGCTTCTTCAGCTCCACTAATTCAGATGGGTTCATACTATAAGGTCTCTAAGCTATGGGTCCAGTTCCAGGAATTAGTTCAATGATGAACTCGATATCCCGATCTGGGGGCCTACCGGGCAATTCATCTAGGAATATGTCGGGGTATTCACAGACTACACTGACTTGGTCTATGGTTGGTTGGGCTAGACTCTTTTTGCATTTGAATTGATGGGGCAATGTCTCCGATACATGCTCTACTGATACTCCAGAGCTACTGGTCATGGTTATGGCTTTCTTGGCACAGTCGATCAATCCTTTATGTTTCGACATCCAATCCATTCCTAGTACTACTTCCAAACCTTTGGTTCCAAGTATTATTAGATTGGCATAAAAATCTATTCCATGGATTCTGATAGGTACAACCTTGCAAATTTTTCTAGCTTTGGTGGTTGAACGAGGTATTTGAACTATCATAACATGATTCAATTTTGTTGGTTGAATCTTACTAGTGCATGCAAATTCTTCTATAACAAACGAGTGCGATGCTCCAGAATCAAACAACACTCTTGCAAGTACTAAGTTAACAGAAAACATACCCAGCACGACATCAGGCGCTTCCTGAGCTTCTTCAGCATTCACGTGGAACAGACGGCCGTGGCGGTTGAGCGACTTCCCTGGGGAAAATCTCCTTCCAGGCTGAACACGACGTTGCTACTGAGCGGGTGCATTCACATTGGTGGTTGCTGCAAGCTTCTTAGGGCACTCATTGGAGTAGTGACCCTTGACTCCACATTCAAAGCAAGTAATCTGGGACTTGTCTTTTCCTGCAACAGGCACAACATTGCTTCCAGTCCTTGGGGCAGTATTGTTGTTGTTGTTGTTGGACTTGGGCAGTGCATGGCTGAAGTTGTTGGAGTTGCCGGGGTTGTTGTTGTGGTTTCCTCTAGACTTCAAGTTTCCTCCGCTACGATTGGGATAGTTTGGACGGGACATAGGGGGTTTGTTGTTTCTTGGGGTGTATCCTGCAGACGGGTTAGGACGATACTTCTGAATATTGTGGGATCCAGTCCGGTGCATCATCCCGCGCTTGCGATTTTCATTGGCTTGGTTGATCTTCCCTTCCATCTGAATGGCAGAGTCTACTAGCTCTTTTAGATCTGAAAAACGGATGTTGACTAACACAGTCTGCATCTCATCATGCAATCCATTCAGGAACCTTTCCTTCTTGTTTGTTTCGTGTTAATCTCATTAGGGGCATATCTAGCTAGGGACAGAAATTTGTCACGGTACTCAACTACCGTCATCCTTCCTTGCTTCAGTTCCCTGAACTCATCCCTCATCCTGGTGACCAAACCTTGGGGCACATGGGTACGCCTAAACTTGATCTTGAATTCTTCCCAAGTCATCATCTGCCCTTTGTTCATGGTACGTGTGCTATTCCACCAGGCTCTTGCATCTCCTGCTAGATAATGGGTGGCAAACAGTACTTTTTCATCGGCTTCAACCCCTGCGACCTCCAGGTTGTTCTCCATGGTTTGCAGCCAGGCATCAGCATCTAAGGGATCCTCAGACTTATTAAAGATAGGTGGGTTGGTATTCTAAAAGTTCTTGAGCTTGGATCCATGGTGATCCTGGTTTCCGTGACCTTGGTTATTATGGGCCATCTGAGCTATCTGTTGAAGAGTGACTAGGTTGTCTTGGCGTTCAGCTCTACTAGCTTCATGGTCGGAAACTAGCATTTGCAGAATCTGCAGCATTGGGTCCTGATATGAACTGCTTCCTCCGGGGTTTCCACGAGTCATCTGAAGATTGAGATAGATAATGAGATAAGAGGGAAATCTCTAAGGTTCATGGTTTTGTTTCAAAAGCTTTTAAACTTTGAGTTTGACTCAGGTTTGGCAAACTAACAACTTCTTCTCATTCATTCATTCAAAGCACACAATACAAACACACACCACAACACAATTAGAAAACATATGGTTTTAAGAACCATTCTATGAAACTACGATACAGTGGGACCGGTACAACTCACTCCTACGGTAGTGCTCAAGTGCATCTAATCATCATCAATGAAGTCAGAATCATCATCATCAGTGTGGAACTCCATGGCATCATCCTCCAGGTAGTCGTTGTCATCACTGAGGTAAGAGTAAAGATCTCCATGAATATCTTCACCTTCCTCCTCCTTCGCTTCAAGCTGGATTTCCTGTTCACGGATGGTCTTCTCGAGAGTGGCCACCTTTTTGCGAAGATGATCGATGGTGCGATCCTTCTTGTCACGCTGACGATGAAGTGATTGGCGCTCCTTGGCGAGAATGGCGAGGGTTTGGTCCTTCTTAACTGCGATGGCATGGTTGTGGTTGGCGTAGGCGCGAACATTGTCCAACTCCTTCTGCCTATCATACAACATGAAGTCGAGATTGTCCACCTAGTGCTTCAGCTCCGGGGTGTCCTGGCATCTCCAAGGGCATTCCCATAGAATCACGCCTTGCAAAGTGAGCAAAGCGAGTTCCCTGGATCAGGTTGATGTTTTGCCCACACAGACGGGCAAGAGCTTCATGCATAGCCCTGGCTAATCCATCTAGCCAGTTGTTCTCATGCAAGGTGAATTGGATCTTCTCAAAAGTGGGTGCTTCCATCTTGCCTCCGAGATCTACAACTATCAGCAATTGTAGATCTCCTCCTATGTGATCATTGAGTTGGGCCCCGAAGAATTCTAGGTGCGGGCGCTCAAGATGCTCTGACAGTGCATCTAGATCCCTCTCAAAGATCAGTTGGCCTCCGTTGCCCAGCTGGTAGAACTTGCAATATTGGACTTTCATCTATAAGAATTTAGGGTGAGTAAGTTAGTGAGGTGATCAAGTGTGTCAAATTTTATGTAGGAATGCAAGAAGGTTTTGGAGGAACATGATTTTTTTTGAAAGAATCAAGGATAAGAGTGGGAATAGGTTTTCATAAATACTCACTTCTTTTGTTTCGAAACTAAGTTTTTGTTCGGACGTCCATTCTAACTAGGGTCTCCTATGGTCAGGATGGTTTTGATACCAACTTGTCAACACCCGGATTTTTAATCCCAGATGCCTGTTATGCCGTACCTCGCAATCCCAGGATTACCATTTTTGCGAGACATAACAGATTGATATTACAGTACATCATCCATTACAAACCATAATAAGGTCTTACAAATAAAGGATCTCATGATCCAGTCTTAATACAAATCAAGCAGCGGAAAATAAACGTAGTAGGTGCTCCATCTTCAGGGTCACAGGCAATGCTAACGATGTGAGATGATCCTAGTTGTTGTAGACCTCCTGCTGTCCATCATCCTAGTAGTCCTCCTCATAGTCTGTCCACGAGAATAGCGAGGGACAAAGCCATGAGTACTCTTTAAGTACTCGCAAACTATCACTAACAAGTAAGGTAGTTCTAGTAGGAATCCTAAGCTCTAGGTTTATTTGCAAAAAGCCAGGTTTATCTAAACTGAGTTTAGAAGTAAAGAAAACTAAGTTAATGTTCTAAATCACTTAAGTGGGAACCTAGTTTTCATATCCACAACCCTGTTGTGGTCAATTCAAAGTCATAGTTCAATTCACAAGTCATTTTTAAAACATCTGACGACGGAACAATATGGCCACTCCAACTGTCCATGACCGCGGACACGGCTATTCGAATAGTTTGACACTCTGCAGAGGTGGTACACTTTCACCACAAAATTTGATACATCCGTCAGGGATAACCCTGAATCATCATACTTAGTATGCGGATAATCAATCATAACCTTTCAATTACACACTCTAGTATAGGAACCTCCCCTATGAGCTTGGCCTCCCAGCCATGGCCATCTGCCATCTTGGGCATTGCATAGGTGGACATTCACACTCATGAGGTAGCCTCAGCTCAACCTCTTCCACGAGGGAACCCATACTAAGGCATATAAACTTCCAGTTAAGCCCTACCCAATTCAGGTATTGTGGTTGTACGGTAAAATTTGGAATGGTATCGCATCCGAACCCAACCATCAGTTTTTATAAAGGGCTAAGGCTCATGCCTCAACATTTTCATCCTCAAATCCTTTTGTGTCCATAACACATGTCAAAACATTTCAATAGAATGAATCCTCATTCCAAGGTTTTCATAATCATTTTCACCAAGTATTCCCATCTAAAGTGATCAACTTTTATGCTTAGCACTAGCCACTAAAGTTGAGGGTATTCACTAATGAGGGGTGCTAATCAAGAGTAACTATCCAACTCTAATCTCATGCCTTGGAATGACATCTAAGTATAACTAGTTAGGCCTAGTTTTATACTCTTTATGGTATCTATACTATTGTTCCAATACTCACAAAGCACTAACTAAAAGTAAAGAACTTTGGTAAAGTAAAATAATAAAGCTTGCGAGTAAAACTTGGGATTGGTATAATCAAGGTTGGATAACCAAGCATGCCTAATGCATCTTGCATAGGTTATGAAGTGGGCAAGTGTTAACTTGCATAGTTCTAGCTTGCAATTAGTGATGGCTTGCCTTGAGTAGTGTAGTGGTTGACGTTTTCTTCTTCTTGGTAGTACTCCCTCTCCTCGTATCCCGGGTTGGTACTATCATCTATAAATTAATACAAGGTACACAATCACCAAACAATACTTAAAAATTTCTATTTAGCACACTAAGGTTCACACTAGATGATCTAGCATCATCACAATCATCATATGAAATAAATTCTTAATCTTGTTGGTCTTATTTTAGAAAAGTAATTTCTACTCATTGAAAATACTTAATATTTAATATTCTCCAATTAAAATTTGGGATCATGTTGACACATGTCATCACCACATATTCTAATACATGGGAATGTGATTTAAAGTGGTGGTCATATTTTATAAAGTTTAAGATTATCATTTAATAGAATTAAAGTGACTAGAAATGCCTATATATCATTCTTTTGGTATTAGTCGAATGTCACTGCATGCAAACCTAATTATTTTTACATATTCAGATAGATCATATCAAATGTGATTTTTGGGAGTTGGAATCAACTCAAAAGCATTTATGGTTGATTTTTGAAAAATGTTTGAAGTTGAAAAAGTCTCTGTCTTGTTATTTTCACTATAGGTGATCTCTAACTCCAAAAGATTTGAATCCAACGGGCTTGGATAGATAATTTAAATACCTTTCTAAAAAATTTGTAATAATGCAATTTGGTTTAGAGAATCTTTTTGAATTGGTTTTTGAATCTACTGACAGAATCTGGTTTCAACTAAAATGGAAAATAGCTATTTGAATTTACAGGCCTGCACGGGAAAGTAAACAGGCCGGCCCAATCTACACAGTGCGGCGCAGAGGGCTACTGACAGGGGTGTCCCACTAGTCAGCGACTCTATCTAACCGAAACGGTATCTTTAAATCTAGGCCCTATGATTAGAACCTGATCTAACGGCTAAGGTTCATCGTCGACGATGAACAGCTCCGACGAGGTTCTAACCCTAACGCGGCAGTGGGGGTCGTGTGAGGCTCACCAGGGCTCCAGCTCGGGTCAGTGATGGGGGCGAACAACGTGGTCGACAGCGGAGGTTCGAACGGTGGTCGCGGCAGCTCCTAGGGCGGCTCCAATTGACGGCTCCCTTCTCCTTCTGCAACAGCTGGCTCCGGCCAAATTCCTGTTATGCGGCGCTCGCCTTGCTCCGGGGAAGGGTGTGGGAGGTGTTGTGAGGAGTGGGGAGTTAGGTGGTGTGGTGAATTGAGGCGGAGAGGGCCTCTATTTATACACCGGTGAGGGGACCGAGCGGGATGGGTTGGCTTTGCCAGCGACAGCGGTACAGCGAGCTATCGGCGTGGCTGAGGGTAGGGGGCGATGTAGTGCTCCCTGGCGGTCGTCACGGGCTTAATGGACGACACGGGGCGATCGAGGATGGTCGGGCGCGTGCGGTGCTCTGCGCGGAACTAGCGGTGTTCGAGACGGCGCACGGGGCCTACGGGTCACGCGGCGGCGAACGGGGATGTCTAGGAGCTAGCTGTGATCATGGCGAGTCTATGCACGCGAGGTGAGGGCGAGGCGCGGCGTGTGCGAGTTGGTCGGCTGCGGCGCTCTGACGCGCTCTCGGCACGGCGCAGAGAAAGTGGGCGCGACTGGTTTCTGGTGGTCCACGGCCTGGCTGCGGTCAAGGGCTAGACAGGGGATGGTGGTGGACGATGACCTGCCTTCTAGACATCTTGGACGAGGGCAGCGTGGTCTCTGGCGAGCGGTCCATGGTCGGTCAGCGTGGCAAGCTCCGGGCGGCGCTGCACTAGCGCAACGGCAAAGAGGGGGTGCGTGTCTGGCGCTGCTGTGTGTTGGGGGAGACTAGGGGAGTGAAGAGGGGACTGTGGGGTGAGTGATCACTGCTCAAAACAGTGAAGTTAGGCAGTGGTTTAATTAGTGTCTGCAAGGTATTCAACTAAATGGCCACAAGAATTTAAATTTGAAATTTTTGAATGAAATTTGGTGAGTGATCTAATCTTATGCCTGGTAGTCTCTGGTTGCTTGGATTTGCCATGGTGAATTGATTTGGATGGTTTTTGCAAAATGGTGATCTTACCATATGAACTTGATTCAATTTTGAACTATCCTTTAAATAGTTTTGAAAATAGTTTCTGTGAGTTTGTAAAGTGGGCCTTGGTTCACTTTTACTTGGTCTAGCAAGGGGTGAAAACAAGTGGAAATGTTTCTATTAGAAATTCTTTACTAGGAACACCCAAAGTGGCCTAGTGGTTAACTTTGGTCAAAATGACCATTTGCTCATTTGATTCATATTTGATTTCTTTTTCTTTGGATTTTGTTTGTAATTGGACTAGATGATGTAGTATCCATCTTTAAATCATTTCTTATCATTTGTAGCAATCAAATATGGCAATTTCACTCAATCATACACTAATGCAAAACACATGCATTCATATTCCATTTAGTAATAAAAGTTTTTGTTAAACCTAAACTTGGGTGATTGGACTTGATAATCTTGATCAGTTTTTTTGGGGTGTTACACGGCAGGAAAATTACTCGGTTTCCTTGTCTCTAGCCGAGGTATTGAAACCAATCCCATAAAAATCCGAGCCATACAGAGAATGGAACTGCTGAAGTACCTTAACGATGTGCAGAAGTTCGTTGGTTGCCTGACATCGTTAAGCCGATTTGTAAGTCGGCTGGGAGAGAAGGCCTTGCCCCTCTACCAGTTAATGAAAAAGGTAGATAAATTTACATGGACATCACAAGCTAATAGCGTATTCTAGGAGCTAAAAAAGATGCTATCATCAGCACCAATATTAGCTGCGCCACTACCCAAGGAGACAATGTTGCTCTATATAGCCATGACCAACCGAGTCATAAGTGCAGTAATAGTAGTGCAACACGATGAAGAAGGAAAGTCCATGCAAAGACCGGTGTATTACTTGAGAGAGGTATTGTTGGCTTCAAAACAGAATTATCCTTACTATGAGAAGATGGCGTATGGCATGTATATGTCGGCTACGAAACTCAAACACTACTTTGAGGAGCAACCCATCAAGGTGGTATGTGAAGAACCCATATCCGAAATTATGGATAATAAAGATGCTAGTGGCTGAATCGCAAAATGGGCAATTGAGCTAGCCCCATGCGCACGACAATTTGATAGAAGGGATGCGATCAAGTCACAAGCAGTGGCGGATTTCTTTGTGGATTGGGATGAGATGCAGTATGAACCACCTCTACTGAACTCAAATTACTGGCGGATGCACTTTGACGGGTCAAAGCTAAAGGAAGGACTGGGGGCCGGGGTAGTGCTTACCTCGCCCAAGAAGGAATAGTTGAAGTACGTCCTCTAGATCCATTTTAGCGCGTAAATCAATGTGGCCGAATAAAAAGCACTTGTGCATGGGCTTAAGGTTGCAAAGGAAGTAGGCATACGTCAGATACTATGTTTCGGTGATTCGGATTTGGTGGTACAACAAGTTTCTCGCAATTGGGATGCTCTTGACGCGAACATGGCACTTTACATATTTTATGTCCAGAAGATAAGTGGTTTCTTCGAGGGGTGTGAATTCCATCATGTACCTCAGATTGAAAATGAGGCAGCTGATGTGTTATCCAAGTTGGGGTCATCCCGGCTACCAATTCGGCCAGGCATTGCATTGGAACACTTGAGAAAACCATCTATTACACCATCACCGGAATCCGAGTCAATTTATATCCCGGCCCTCTCTGGATCAGAAGCTACTCCTATGGAAATAGACTGGGAGAACACCTCAGCAAGCCTGGGGACTACTTCAGTAAACCCGGGGACTGCTCCAGCAGACCCGAGGACTGGCTCATATAACTCGAGGAATGTTCAGCTTAGTCCGGCTAGAGTTATGTTTGTAGATGCAATGGAAATTGATGAGGAGATTTTGCCCATCCGAGCTATACCTGCATGGGCAAAGCCAATATTTAAATTCCTAAAGGAAGGTACTTTTCCAGATGATGAGATACTATCAAGGCAAATCCAGAGAAGAGTAAAGGCATACACTATCATCAACGCCGAGTTATACAAAAGAAGTGTAACCACTGTGCTGCAGCGATGCGTAGACCCGGAAAAAGGGCTTGACATACTCCGAGACATCCATCAAGGGGAATGTGGTCATCATGCATCCTCTAGAGCATTAGTGGCAAAAGCTTTTCGGCATGGATTTTATTGGCCAAGTGCCCTGGAACAAGCAGAGGATCTTGTGAGGAAATGCAATGGCCGTCAGAGATACGCCACAAAAACCCACATGCCAATGTTGGAACTCAAGACCATCCCCATTACTTGGCCATTTGCTGTGTGGTGCCTTGATATGGTAGGACCATTTAAGCCGGCAAGGGGAGGAATGACCCACATCTTGGTTATGGTGGACAAGTTTACCAAATGGATTGAAGTTAAGCCAATCAAGAAATGTGATGGGGCAACAACAGTTGCTTCCTCAAAGACATAATCTTGAGATATGGATATCCCCAGAGTACCATAACTGATAATGGCACAAATTTTGCTAAAGGGGCATTTGTGAGGTTCTGCCGAGAAAAGAAGATCCGGCTAGATGTTGCCTTTGTAGCCCACCCCGCATCGAACAGGCAAGTGGAAAGATCCAACGAACTAGTATTGTCCTGGATAAAACCCCGGCTCATTGAGCCGCTGCAAAGATCAGCGGGGTGCTAGATAGAGGAACTACTAGCGGTATTGTGGAGTTTAAGAACAACTCCGAATCGATCAACGGGCCATACGTCATTTTTTCTGGTATATGGGGCATAAGCTGTACTACCAGCCGACATAGAGCATGATTCGCCAAGAGTCACCCAATACATAGAGGCCAAAGTGCATGAAGCCCAGCAAAATGATGTTGATCTGTTGGAAGAAGCGAGAGAACTGGCCTTGTACAGATCCGCCATATATCAGCAAAATCTCCGATGCTACCATAGCTAGAAAGTAAACCCCCAAGTCTTCCGGGAAGGTGATATCATACTTCGGCTAGTGCAGCGCACTGCTAGCATGCATAAAGTATCCCCTCCATGGGAAGGACCTTTCATTGTAAGCAAAGCTTTGCACAATGATTCCTACTATCTTATCGATGCACAGCCATAGGAGAAGAACAAGCCGGACAAGTCCAGAGAGGAATCTAAGTGTCCATGGAATGTAGCGCTACTTCGTCCATTTTACACGTGACAAAGAGGTGAATGTATCCGATTTACTCATATGTCGGTATCTATGTCGACAATGAGCTTATCAATGAAACTTCAGCACCCCTAGCAAAAATCGGGGACTGCCTTAATAATTGTATTTCCCGTACTTATTTTTATATGTCGGCTGGCTTAAATTGCTTATACCTTAGACAGATTAGTAGTGTGTAAGCACCAAAAACCTAACTATTCGACTTTGCTGTTGTCCAACAAGAATTTGCTTCATGGCAAACAAGAGAACAAGTTTGGAATCACAATGCACATGAAAAACGACTAAGGAAAGGAACGTAATCGAGCCGACATTTGTTATTCGGACTAACCCTGTATTTATTTTGTCTATGTGTCGGATTATTTTGAGCTAATCTCAAAGTTTCAAGTATTGTTAAGTCAATTTTTTGAACCTCAGACTCGTAAGTCAAAAACCAAACCAAGGTAGACGCGAGCTGAGTCATAAAATTGGAGGAACAAGAAAAGGAAACTCGAGGACTTCGCGGCATTAAAAACATAGTAGCAAAACGAAACTAATTGTAGCAAAGAAAACCATTGTGCATAGATACAATTGCACCCGGCATACCGGGGATCTCATGAATATTGTTCAAGTGTTTTATAGCTCAAGGAGCAGTAGCTAGAGCCGAATAATCGGTTGAGGGAGGAGGTACTTCGGCATCAGTAGGCGGGGCACTAGTCCCGGCCTCGTCTGCAGGTTTAGCCTCCTCGTCCTCCGGGTCTTCAGCGTCATCGCCAAGCTCAGAGGCTTCCTCCTCATCCTCTTCATCTTTAGCACCCTCAGAAACATAGCCATCATCAGTTGCATCGAGGTAGATGTGACCCTCGTTCTAGCTATGGCAGAAGGCATATTGGATGAGCTTGTTGCCATGGGCTTTGCATTGAGCGATGCACTCCGGGTCATTGGACCATTTAGATCCAGTGCGCATACGATCAAGCAACCCCAAGTCTATCTCTTCATACCATGAAAGAACGAAGTTCAGTGCTCTATCAGCTCGGGCTCGAACAGCAGATTCTCGCCATAGGTGCACTTGGGTCTCGCACTCCATAAGTTTTGTTATAAAAGAAGTGCTTCCATTAGGGGTGGGCTCAGTAGGACAGAGAGTGTTGAACATCTGAACTGCTACCATCATTATGTCTGTACCATAGTTCTTCATAACTTCAAGGCGGGCAGTGAGGCTAACAAGCAAATCCTTCATGTCATAAGGAATTGACCCGGTGGCAGGACCTATTGGAATACCCCGCTGCTGGCGAGAGCTAGCCACAGCACCAGACGTAATAGACTCACTCTCTGGAAACTTGCCTGCAAGAAAAACGAAAAGTATCAATGAGTAAAAACACTTGACCCGGAGAAATAAACGTGGACAAAGGAAAGGAACTCACGAGCGATCTGGCTGAGAATCCGAGTCAGCTCGTTGTGCTCATCTGCGCTCTTGGCCTGGAGCTTCTCATATTCGGAGGTCAAACTTAAGTTTTATGTCGGTTTCCTACAACAAGTCGTGGTCCTTGGAGATCTAGGTATTCAAGTGCCCTTTCTCCTTGGAAAACTCCTGGTCAGCCTTGTCCAGCTCGGATTTGTGCAAGTCCTTGAGCTTCTGGATTTCAGCGTTCAGCCGAGTAATCTCCGAGTCCTTGAGGCGCAGTTGAGCAATTTCGTCATCCTTTTTCTTCAGCTTGGCCTGGTGCTTCCCTGTTTTCTCGAGAAAATGAGTCATCATGTCAGGGATGGGCACGCTATCTTGAAGTGTAACTGTAATAATGGGTTGACCCGGTAGAGCCGAGGTATAAATATCCACCGAGTCAAGGAATGAGCATATAATGGCTAAGTGAACAAGATAAGTTACCTTGGATCTCAGCCAAATTTTTGCGCATAATGACATTTTCAGCCTCGACCTCGGCTGCATAATTCAGATAGTAAGTTAATATGGATAGCAAAGGACTAGAGGGAGCAAATATGAAAAGGCATTAAGCAAAGGAATTTACCTTTATTCTGGTGATCAACCAACAACTTGCCATATCTGGCGCGAAGATCTTTGTATGATTCCAACAGACGTTGGAACTCAGCAGTTCGATGCTTGGTGGTGATCCGAAACAAGCCAAGTGGAACTTAACCCGGCTCTAGGTATGTGGATATTCAAAATATATAAGATCCGGGCCAAGTGGAACTTAGTCCGGCTCTACGTGTGTGGATATATGAAAATACTCAGGACTTACGCTAATTCTCTAAGAGCATCCGACCGAGTAATAAATTACTCCCTCGTAAGCTCGGGGACTAGTGGGTATATCTATAACTGTTGGCGTATATAAAAGGCATAGCAGAAAAGGGATTACCTCCATCATATGGCCAGTAGGGAAGATGGCCTTGGTAGCGGAGTTCATTTGAGCGCTGAACTCCGCCGGACCAAACTTTTCCAGCAGGTCATCCTATGGGTTGATAAACTCGACGTCATTCCAATTATTGACATATTCAATGAGCGTTGGGCTGTAACTCTCCCTGCTGGCTTACTGGGTCGTCACCAGGCCCTTGACATGGGCCTCCCGCCTCGCGGACGGAGCAACAGCTGGACTGGTATCCAGCATCAGTTGCTTGATGCTCTTAGATCCGACAGCAGAAGGGTCGGATGTTGAATCCTTAGCTAGCTCAGCGGCCTTCTTGCTCTTTCCAGATGATTCTGGGCGCTGAAGAAGAGTCGAGGTTGCCACTCCAGATTGGGCTTGACAGGCCGGCTGAAATATGTCCTTGATAGACACAGCTGATCCGGAGGCAGCAGATGGAGGCTTTTTCTTGGCAGCGGGCTTTGCTATGGCTGATGCTGTTGTTGCTGGTGTTTATGTTGTTGCTGCTGCTGGTGCTACTGGCGTTGCTGCTGGTGCTGGTACTGGTGCTGCTAGTGTTGCCGGTGATGTTGATGCTGGTACTGCTGGTATGGGAGAAACTGGAATAGAAGAGGGAGTTGTCTGGGGTGGTGCCGATGAAGCTGGCACCTCAGATCTTGACGGTTGCGGTGGAGCAGAAAAAGCTAGGGAGATCCGGCATCACCGTATCCTCGGCTACTCCTAGGAGCACTGCAAAAACGTAAAGCAACAAATCAAAGGAAGAAAGAAAAGCAAGTAAAAGGCATGAACAAAAGCAGCAAGACCCGGAAATGAATAGGTAAATAAAAGTGACTTACTCATCTAAGGTTGGGGGCTGCCGAGGTTTGGGCATTCTCCGGACAGTGCTCTTGGCCACGGGCTTAGCCAGACCCTTGACCCCGGATTTCTTTTGCCTCTTCTTGGGCGGGGACGCCTCCGAAGCTACGGCCGAGGTAGCCGGACGCTTATGGGAAGAGGCAGGAGACGGATCATCCATGGCGAGAGGGGGGACCTCGAGGACCTGACCGGCCGGGTGAGCTGAAGATTCGGAGGTAACCGGGAACACGTAAGAGATGGGCACCAGATCAAGTACCTCCATAACCTCAACATCGGAGTCATCGTCATCCATCCAATCCCTTAGACAAGAGGCCTTACCAAAGGTACACTTGGTGCTGTCCGAAGTAGGCAAGAACCTCTCTGAGTCAGGCTCCTCCTTGTTCGGCTCTGCGTTGTCTGCCACCCATTTTGAGGGCCGCCTCCTTGCCGTCCTCAACTGTATGCTGGAGAAACATCTGAGAGCAAAAGTACTTAATGGTTAAGTTAGGAAGCTATAAAATATACCGCAAGACCTAGAAAAAAATACTAGGAGAAGAGTATACCTTAGGAGGCAAGTTGGCCCGGGTGAAGGGTGCAAGCCCCCACTTCCATGCCTCGGTGAACTCCTTCTCTACCTTAAAAATGGCCTTGACCCGGTGGAACACCTCGGAGTTGTTAAGCTCGAAGGAGGAGGTCCGGTGGGGGTCAAGGGAGCCACTCAAATGGCAGATCTTGTGGGAGCGCTTCTGAAGGGGAGAGACCTGGCTACGGACAAAAGTGATCATGATGTCCTCGCTCTGCAGCCCCAACTTGACCAGCTCCTTGATTCGGCGATCTACCTGATTCGCCAGAGAAGTAGGTCGCTTCGGGATCTTCTCCCATAGAGAGGTGTCCGGGACACCCATCTTGAAGGGAATCAGCCATATTAGGTCCTCATCTAAGTTGTTCCGGATGTAGAAGAAGGTCCGGGCCTAGCCTTTGCAAGATCCAAGGCCAGTAACCTGGGGGAAAGCGGAGTTCTTGCAGGGAGAGATTGAAGCTCAACCGCGCTGGGTCAGATGCTTATCGGCAAGAGCGAGATGTTTATCTGCAACAATTTTTTTCTTAAGGCCAAAGAACTTGATCCATAGTTCTTTGGCGGGCCAGAGGACGACGTATCCCTCTATGCTAGAGGCAAAAGAGGAAAGAGATGTGATTGAGTTGGCAGGAAGGTGGTGAGGTTGAAGTTGATAGGTGGTAAGGAAATCATGGAAGAAATCAGAGACAGGCAAGCCAATGCCGTGCTGAAAGTGGGAAAGAAAGACGACAAACTCGCCTGGGTTGGGAGAAGGGGATATTTCCTCAGCGGCGAGGCGGCAGGTGACGCCCGCAGGGATGCGGCGGGTCGCATACAACCAATCGATGTCATCCTGGCACGTGAACGCGCCTGCCCAGGCGCCGTGCTCATGAGCCTCATCTTCTTCCTCCTCCTGAGCAACAACGGCAGCCTCTTCCTCTGTCATGGCTAAATCAAGCTCTTCGAGGAAGTAGTCGGAGAAGGAATAGATGGCGGAGGGGAACTAGGAGGTGTAGGGCCCCGTGATGGAAGGCTTGATAAAAGCGGTGGCGCGGTCGTGAGGAGAGGCTAGGCACGGCAGCGGCGACGTAGCGCTAAGGCAGAAGTAGCGACGGCGGTGGCGTACATGTGGAGAAGAGGGGGCAAAGGGCAGGGGAGCGTGCAAAGTGGAAGAACTTCCCCAAGAGCCACCCTGCCCCTAGTTAACCGCACCTCAAGGGCGCGTAGTGGGATCGAGCACTGTGGCCCAACCGCACGATGTGGCCGTGTATTTTCCAAGCGCACCAATCAGCGTAATGCCACAACAAGGTCCACAAGGAGAAGAGGATCCCACGACGCGACATTATGATACAGTTAACAAGGGCTGCCATGACGTGACACATGCAACAGTTATTCCTGACAATCAATACAGTAACCGACACAGTAAACTGGCGTGACCCTTAAAATGAGGGAAAGTGATGATTACCCTCCATGTGGGATGTGGGGAAGCGTATGAGAGAAGGAAAGACAACCCGGATATATGGAAAATGACCCGACCAACGAGAAGTAACTCGGATTGAGTCAAGGGAATGTTGCATCGAAGAGACCGGGTTACAGAATAACTTGTCAAAGAGAGTACCGATCTTGATAGTTGGAACCTGCTGTGGCCTTATCAGCTGAAGTTGCCAAGACCGCACCAGCTTCGGGGACTAATGTTGGGGGGATACCCCTGGGTAGGGTCACACCGAGGTATAAAGGCCGAGTTAGCCGAGGTACGGCACGGTAAAGCAAGTGTTGGCCGGGTCACCTCAAGGCAGGCCGACTTACGGGGTAACCCGGCCTGGTGGGTATCCACCTAACATTAACCCGACCGACATAAGATGTAGGCCGGCCATACTTAATTTACCATGTATGCATGTACCCTCGTAGTCGGGTTAGCCAGGCGCTAGCCGGCCTACCACTTGGCTTCCAAGAGAAGGAAGGAATCTCCTGTTGGTCAAAAGGTGGCCTCTATCCACTGTAGTGTGAGCAAAGCAAACAGATGGAAGGACCAGTGGGGCATGGCTGACAAAGGTGACGCGGGCAATGTCGGTTGACATAGTCCGTGTCTGGTGATGCCAAAGACAAGGAGCTCACCAAGGGTTACATCCATAGTCCGGACTAGCCGTTTAAAGTGAATGAAGATGCATCTAGCTTTAACCAAGGGGCATATTTGAGGAATATGCCTCCATGTATGCCCTAACTTTGTAACCTGGGTTCCCCTATATAAGAGCACCAGGGCCTCCATAGCAGGGGATCGATCATTCTGTCTTGGGAGAACCCTAGAGCATTGTAGTGGGGGTAAGAGAACTAGTCTCCTTCTCACGAATAGATCAAGGAGCCCTTGTAATCCACCATTTATAGAGATAAAATACAAACATCCGTGTGTGGAATCACCACACTATCCCTCCCTGGATTCCTCTAGTGCTCATTGGCCCCATCTTTAGCCTATCCATGGCATTTGCCATGCCACCATCATGATAGTAAGAGACACCGAGTAATTCAGCAGGATCTGCATGATTCTCTTTATTTTTGGATAAAGCGGGGCACCTCCTGAATTATCTGGGCCGAGAAAAATCAAGAACCGACAAGTCTGGTATAATCCTTTTTTTGTTGATGGTACAAGTCTAGTACAATCTATTTATGATATTTTGGGATAGTTTTTAGGGTATTAACACAAGCACGACTATAAATAGACATTATAAATTGCAACAGTACACACGCCTCCTTTCACCCAAAACACCCAACCTACCATTGCTTAGAACTTGATCTCTCTCTATTTCCTTCCAAAATGTCATATGACAACTCTCTCAGAACACGTCGATTGACTTGACAAATGGGAAGGTCCCCAAAACTCCGCCTGGAAGCCTGGACTCAATCAAAAGGCCATGGTTGTCGCTGCTGACTGACTCCTCTGATGAAGAAGATAGCCATTGGCAGTGCTTTTTTGAAGGGATGCCACCACCAACGCCGAGCGACTCTGATAAGACGGAAGATGAGACTGAGGAAGAGGAGGAGTCTGAGGTCGACCTTGAGGAGGAGGCCGAAGACGATGACATGGAGGAGGCCGAGGACGACAACAAGGAGGTCTCTTCCCGTCCCCCCCGAAGAAGCGTGCCCGAGTGCAAAATTAAATGGCGTCCAGAGAAGAGGCGGGTGATACGTCGTAAACGTATCTATAATTTTTTTGAACCAAAACTGTGAGGCAACTGCCCCACAGCAATTTATTACTCATAAATCACCGAACCAATTACAGAAAGTAAGAAAATACAAAAAAAGAAGGAAAAAAACCTACCTAAGAGTGCGATCTGTATGTACACAGAACATACAATGGTAAACAAACTAACACGTGACCTATGGTAGGTTTGCAATCCATGCCAACAGAGCAACTCTATGTTTTGCCTTAATTCGATCCTGAAGTAAAGATATGTCATGTATAAACTATGCTTTCCATTTCGCAAAAGAAGGCTTTTCCTGCTTAAAATTTTTGCCATTTCTGAGTAACCAAATATTCTAGCAGGCCAAAATGACTACTTTCAGAAAAAATGGCTGTGCGAATTCCATCCTTGCCCATGTCATAGACTGCTGAATATCGTCATTGTTATACCATGTAATCTGTAAATAGTTCTAAACTCGGACACTAAAGTTGCACTGGAAGAATAAATGGAACCTGTTTTCATATGCACGTGTGGGGAACATCTCACAGTGTGTGTCACCAGACACCTGATGACCCACAAGTATAGGGGGTGTATCGTAGTATTTTCGAGGGAAGTGAAACCCAATTTATTGATTCGACACAAGGGGAGCCAAAGAATATCTCTAAGCCTTAACAACTGAGTTGTCAATTCAGCTGCACCTGGAAACAATCTTGCTCACAGCAGTTTATCAGTAGCAACAGTTTTGTAGTAGGAATAGTAAAGTAACAACAGTAGTAAAGTAAAGATAGCAATAACTATAGCAGCAAATAGTAGGATTCGAGTGCGGTAGGCATAGGGATGGATGGACGGGCGTTGCATGGACTAGACAATTCACATAGCAATCAGAACATAGGGAACTTGCAGATAAATAAGATAAAGCATCCAAGTACTAGATAATCCTAGGCATGTGTTCCATATATAGTCATACGTGCTCGCAATGAGAACTTGCACAACATCTTTTCTCCTGCCAGCCCGTTTGCAGTGGGGCGTCAAGGGAACTACTGGCAATTAAGGTGCTCCTTTTAATAGAGCACCGGAGCAAAGCATTAACACTCTGTGAACACATGTGATCCTCACATCAAAGCTATTCCCTCTGGTTATCCCGATTTCTGTCACTTCAGGGCCATTGGTTCCGGACAACAACGTGTGTAAACAACTTGCAGATAAGAACAAAAACAATACTATCATAATGAATCAATAACATGTTCAGATCTGAAATCATGGCACTCGGGCCCTAGTGACAAGCATTAATCACAACAAGTCGCAACAAAGTCATAAAGCACTAATAAAAGATACTAGGCACCATGCCCTAATAATCCGATGCCATTACATGAACGATCTCATCCAATCCCTACCATCCCCATATCCTACAGCAGGGGATTACTCACTCATAGATGGGGCAAACATGGATGGTCGATGGAGAAGCGTTGGTGATGATGATGGCGATGATCTCCTCCAATTCCCCGTCCCGGCAGGGTGCCAGAACGGAGTTTCTGGTGCTGTTTCGTGGAATCTGGTGGTGGCGGCGAAGCGGAACTCCTTCTGGAAAAACGTCAAAACCCCCAGAGTTTTTGGGTCAGAAGGCTTCCTATAGGTGAAGAGGGAGACCGAGGGGCAGCCTGGGGCGGCCAGACCATGCCCAGCGGCTGGCCCCCCTCCGTCTCGTATTCTAGCTTCATGAGTCTTCTGGAAAATAGGCACTTTGGCTTTTGTCCCATCCAATTCCGAGAATATTCATTTTCTGACTTTCCTGGAACCAAAAACAGTAAGCAGAAATTTGGCACTGGCTCTTGTTAATAGGTTAGTCCAAGAAATCATATGAAAAGTACTCCAAAGTGTGGACAAAACACAAGAAAGTGAATAAAACCAAGCATGGAACATCAAAAATTATAGATACACCTTCCAATGCCTTCGCTGTAACATGTCTCGCGTATTTAGTCTATCTCTCACGAGTAGCCAGCAAACACCTTCATCTTCATCATACGACTTGATCTCCATATCCAAGAGTACATTATAGGAGCTGGAATATGCTGATGGATTATCTTATAAAATTGTCTAGGAGAATATCCCTCTCCCCAACTATATGACCAGCTATCATTCTCATCAGACAGAGGATTCGCCTCCATAATAGACTGTAACTGATTCAGTTCTTGATAAGCCCCTGTTGAAAGAGGTAGATAGAAAAGTGAAAGCATATATGTCTCCAAGTAGACTCTTTTAGCAGACATATTCTCATTGAGCACAAAAGAGAATAGGGGACGAAACCTATTTTTAATAGGCTGCATACTTCCTTGTAGGGACCAATTATCCGACAAAAAAGGAAAGTTTCACCCTTCCCATGTTTAAACAGCAGCCACACCTCTGAAGTTGTCCACCTATTTTAAGTACATCGCGCCACCAAAAGAACCCGCACAACTTCTGAGCATGTGGAATTTTGTTGTCGTAGTATGCACTCCACACCAGCTGCACCCACAGTACATCCTTTTTATTATAGAACTTGTCAAGAAATTTAATCAGTAGCGTAACATTTTTTCTAGAAATCCACCACACCTAATCCACCTTTATCCTTGGGCAAACATACCAATTCCCAGGCTGCGAGAGATAGTTTTGGTTCACCTGATTGGTCTCTCTAAAGGCATTGTCTAAGGATCCTATCCAATTGTATCATGAGACCTTTAGCCAGCTGCAAGGTGCACAGAAAGTGTAATGGCATTGATGACAGAGACGAATTGATTAGTTGCAATCTTGCCCCTTGAGATAAAAAGCTAGAACTTGATGTTAACTTCCTTTCTAACTGACAAACCAGTGTCATTAATTCACTAATTGTTGGTCTAGTAGTCCCCAACAGCAACCCCAAATAAGTGAAAGGCATATTTCCCACTTGGCAGCCAAAGTCCTCTGATAAGATCCTCATTGCAGCATCAGGTGTATTAATAGATATCATCTGAGATTTTTTATAATTCACTTTCAATCCCATAGATAACGAGAAATTATGAAGCAGATGTTTGAGTGCTCTCAACTGCTCCATATCAGCAGGCATAACCATCAATGTATCGTCCGTGTATTGTATTATCGGAAAATCCTCCTCATTGGTATGATTCGGTCTGCTAATCTCTCCCTGTATCACCGCATCATTCACCTCAGACTGTAACAAATCAGAGCTGAAAGTATATAGTAGAGGCGAAAGCGGATCACCTTGCCTAACACCCCTTTTGCAATGAAACTGTTTACCTAGGATGCCATTCAGTAGAATCACAGAAGTACCTGAAGATAAGATTGCTTTAATCTAGCTGAGCCATTTGTCATTAAAACCCTTGTGGCGCATAATTTGTATGATTGCTTCATGTTCCACCGTATGAAATGCTTTAGCAAAATCCAATTTTAGAATAATGATTGGTTTTTTAGAGGAGTGGCAAAGGAAAAGGTACTCAAAAGCCCAAGCCAAAAAATCTTGGATTGACCGTGATCTCAGAAACCCATATTGATTATTATGAATACAGTCTAAAATCCTTCCATGTAATGTATTTACCAGCAACTTTGTGAGGAATTTCAGACATACATTAGTTAATGAAATTGGTCGGAAATCATTAACCTCAAGAGGGGCCTATTTCTTGGGCACCAAAGTGATATAGGAACCGTTAATGTTCTCTAAACTGATCTTACCACTATGAAAGTCCTCTGCTAGGCGGTATAAATCGTTTTGAATGATGGGCCAACATCTCTTTAAAAAGAGTCCATTAAAGCCATCCGGCCCAGGAGCCCGATCCGAAGGCATGGCAGTGACAATAGCATCCATTTCTTTCTTCTCAAAAGGAATAGTGAGTTCATCCAAATCTTCCACTCTTCTCGGTAATCTCGCAAGATTAAACTGCATATTAATGCCATTCGAATGTCCCATTTTGTTTTTATAGCTATTCCATAGTAACCCTACCATGAACTCATGATCAAACAGTTTGTTACCGTTGTCATCTTTAAGCATAGAGATGTTATTTCTATAGAACCTTTCTGATGCCATCGCATGAAAGAATTTTGTGTTGTCTTCCCCCTGTTTAATCCAACGAATCATACACCTCTTCTTCCAATAGTTAGATTCAGCCAGTAGTAATTCATCCAAATGTTCCTTTACAATTCAGTTCTATAAAGAGGCCTGTGCTCCTCTAGCGTGTCCATACACAAAATCACCTTATTGCACTCTTGAATCAAACACTTCAGTCTGGGAAAACTCACTTGCCATTTCTTTAAATCATATCTTAATCTTTTAAGCTTATCAGCCAGAATCGTTGAGCTATAAGCTTTCCTAGACTGATTTTTCTAGGAGTCAGACACACAGTCACGAAAACCTGGCATATCCACCCAATAGTTCTCAAAACAAAAGATATTAGTTTTAGGTATGCTTGTATCAATGTTAACCACACAGGGTATATGATCTAAGCCAGTATTTGCAAGGGGAAGCACGATGGAATTTGGATATTCGGAAATCTAGCTAGCACTCGTAAAGAACCAGTCCAACTATTCTAGAAGAGGAACAACCTGCCTATTCGACCATGTAAACGATCTAGCTTTTAGTGTAATCTCTAGCAATCCAAGGTGTCCAATTATCTCATTGAATAAGAACATATCATTTAAGTTTCCTCCCACTCTGTTTCAATTATCTTGTGATCATATGAAGTTAAAGTCACCAAGTAAAAGCGAATGTTCATCATTTGGAATTTGAAGGTTATACAACCAGTCCACAAACTCATCCCTTTCTGGCCCATTACAAGGTCCATAAATGCAAACCAGAACCCAATTATTATTATTGTGTGCCAAGATGAAATTCAGGATTAGACCATATCTCAGATTTTCCACAAGCAGACCCGCAAACACAGAAGATTTCCAAATTACTATTATTCCCCCTGGGACCCCAACTGAAGGGGAAAACACAAATTTATCAAATCTTTTGGGACAAAAACTCCTCACTGATTTCCAGGTGAAATTCTCACACTTCGTCTCTTGCAAGCACATGACATCACATTCACTTTCATTTATTTTGTTATACACTGATCTCTAACGGATTTTAGAATTAAGACCATGTACATTCCAGCACAGGACACACCATTTCCTTTTATTAATGCGAGACATTTAAAAACTGCAAATAGATACTCTCATAACCCCAGCACATAATACCAAGGAAAACACACTACAAACCAAATATATCTCTTGCTCTTAACCACACACTAACACAAATCATTGCAGACATAGAATTCAAGTAGTTCACAACTAACATAACTTCCACACACTGACACCGACCAATCCCACCACAAGTTCGACAAATGCACTCATATAAACCATTTATCTGGTGAGACCTATTCACCATGCAGACATACTTACTCATCATCAGAATCAGAATGTGCCTCCACCGAAGGATCAACTTCAAGTTGTTCCTTAGTCAATTTTGCAAGGTCAATGCCCAGCTACAACCGCACATGCTGCATGACTAACACTGGTTTAGCAGGTATACCTGTACTTGTCTCCTCCTATTCATCTTCTTCCCTATTATTCCTATTACTCTGAGGTTCTCCCTCTTCAGAATCTTGGTGCACCAACAGCAGTTTGGCCCGGATCTTTTTCTTAGGCCATGTAGCCAGAGTATTCACTGGCTTAGGCCTCCTTCCATCATCCTTTAAGCAGCTTCTAGTAAATCTTCGCTCCGTTGGTTGAACAAAATGTTTCTTTTTTCTAACAGCCCTTTTTTTGACCGAAGTAGCTGGTGATGCCGCAAATAAAGGAGGTTCCTACACCTCATCATCCTTTTCAAAAGATAGATCTCAAGCCACCAGTTTGCGCCTCAGAGAGATCAACTTCCTACCCTCAGAACTTGGCCCCTATATAGACAACCATCCAGGCATAGCAGGAACGAAAGCAGATTCCCAAGATTGTTTCAACTCTAGCATTCTGAAAGGGGAGATTTTCAGAGATAGTGGCAGCGTCCTTGACATCAGGAAGGGAAGAATTTTCTCAAATGTACGTCTCCACATCATGTCAGGTGGGAGTACCGGTCCAACTCTCAACTGCACATGCCCCACGTGTAAAAAATCAAAAAATATAGGTCCCTCCCCCTGATTATCCATCTGATGTCCTACGTGCAGATTCAAGTTGACATGTTGGAACTGTCCCATCTGCTGATTATCAGAGGAACCCTCTTGAATTTAATCCTCCACAACAACCGACTCTTGAAACTCCTACATCCCCTCCTCATGTTGACCAATGTTATCCTCTCTAGCGACAGGAACCTCTGGCATATGCACTACATCCCATCCCATCTCAGGGTACTAAGGTCCCACAAAAAGATTTTTTTAGGCACCAAGTTACCTGGCATTGGGTGGGGCTTTCCATTAGGAGGCATATGATCTTCCTCTGCTGGCATTGCATCTACAAAGTCCGCAAATAGGATAAAAACCGCAGTAGTCCATGATTCAGTAGCTCCTCCTACTATTGCAAATCTTCCAAAGACCACATATCTAGGAAATAAGGCGGGGGATGAGATAAAAACATCTATAATTTTTGATGTTCCATGCTTGTTTAGTATCTACTTTCTTATGTTTTGTTCACACTTTGAGGTATTTTTATACATTTTCTAGAACTAACCTATTAACAAGATGCCATAGTGCTAGTTGCCCGTTTTCTACTGTTTTTGGTTTCAGAAAAGATGGAAAAGAAATATTCTCAGAATTGGACCATACAAAAGCCAAAGTCAATATTTTACTAGAAGACTCACGGAGCCAGAAGACGAGACAGAGAGGGGCCACGAGGTGGCCACACCACCTGGTCGCATGGGCCAGCCCAGACTGTGCCAGGGGGTGGTGTGGGCCCCTCGGGCATCCACCGACCTTGTCCTTCCGCCTATAAAAGCCTCCCGGGACGAAAACCCTAAGGACACGATCAGAATTCCACTAAAAGTTCCGCAGCGCTGCCGCCACCGAAGAGGAGATTCAGGGGACAGAAGTCTTTGTTCCGGCACCGTGCCGGGATGGGGAAGTTACCTCGGAGCCATCTCCATCGACTCCACCGCCATCTCCATCATCGTTGCTGACTCCCATGATGAGGGAGTAGTTCTCTCTCGAGGCTAAGGGCTCTACAAGTAGCTATGTGTTCATCTCTCTCTATGCGTGATCTTATTGAGATCATGAGCTTTGTAATCTAATAGATCTATTCTGCTACTCAAGTGCTTTAATCAATCTATGATTTTCCCCACGTGTGTGAAGTTGACAGTGTGCACACCGTGTGGCACTTTGGCTAAGGTTATATAAATACTTATCATGAGTATAATTTGAGTTGGATGTCTCTACGAGATTGTGGTGTTTGTTGGAACCATCTAGCGCTCAAGGTGACAGTGAGGGGTTATCTAGATGGGGAATGCGAACTTTAAGGTGTGCTGTTATAGCCCTACATCGTCCAACCGGAGGTAGTTCAGGGTAGCATCATGAAGATAATTATATGAGAGTGTCCACTAGTGAAAGTATAATCCCTAGGCCTTGTTTCTAAGCATTGAAACACCATTTACAATCAGTTTTGTTACATGTTTTCTTGCTGCCACTATTACTTCAGATTGCAATTACCACTTATAATCATCCATATTACTTGTATTTCACTATCTCTTCACCAAACTAGTGCACCTATAAACCTGACAAGTGTATTGGGTGTGTTGGGGACACAAGAGACTTCTTGTATCTTGATTGTAGGGTTGCTTGAGAGGGATACCTTTGACCACTTCCTCCCTGAGTTCGATAAACCTTGGGTGATCCACTTAAGGGAAACTGGCTGCTGTTCTACAAACCTCTGCACTTGGATGCCCGACACTGTCTACAAGAATAGAAGTGTGCGTAGACATCAAGTTATTTTCTGGCGCCGTTGCCGGGGAGGTAAGGTAAAAGGTACTCACATCCTCTGGTTACTAAGCTATCTTCTAGTACTGTAGCTGGTGTGTGAGTGCTCGAAGTTATTTCCTTTAGATTATACAATTATATCTTTTTGTTTCTTGTTTTTATTTTCACTAGTTAGGTTTAATGGAAAACAACAAAAAAATTAGAGAGCTTTATAGTATTTATCTTGAGTTAGGACATGAAGTGTTTGAAGAGAAAATTAAAAAACCTATGGAACTTCATTTGCGTGCTAATAGCAATGTTATTAGTATGAATTCTTTGAACACCATTATTGCTAATGCTATGGAAAAGTCTAAGCTTGGGGAAGTCAGTTTTTATGAAAATGATCTTTTTAGTCCCCCAAGCACGGAGGAGAAAATTTACTTTGATGATACTATGCCTCCAATATATGATGATTACAATGATGAATATGATATTTTTAGTCCACCTACTATTGAGGAGAAAATTCATTATGATTACAATATGCCTCCTATATTTGATGCTTATGGTGATGAGAATAATAATGATATCTATTTTGTTGAATTTGCTCCCACTATGATTAATAAGAATGACTATGCTTATAGGGAGAGTAATAATTATTTTATGCATGTGGCTCATGATAAGAATGTTTTATGTGATAGTTATATTGTTAATTTTATTCATGATGCTACTGAAAGTTATTATGAGAGAGGACATGGTTTTATGTGTCTCAACAATGTTAAGTCCCCCCTCTTTATGTTAATTTTTTTGAAGTTGCACTTGTTTTGCTTTCCTATGCTTGTTGCTTTGTGCTTTCATGACTTGTTTCTTTACAAGATTATTTTTCATACGAAGTGGGTTAGACTTAAATTTGTTCCATATTTGCTTCTTGATGCTCTCTTTTACTTCAATTCATATTTCTTATGTGAGCATCATCGAAACTATCATGTCTATCTTAATGGCTATAAAAAAGAGCTTTTGGGAGACAACCCACTATATTTTACTTTCAGTTTATGTATTTTTTTGTTAAGTCTTGGCAATTATTGCCTTTGTAATAACCTCTCTTTATCCTTTTTGTGTGGTTTTTGTGCCAAGAATAACCTCTAATGAGAGAGAAGTAAGACTTGGGAAAGTTGCTGTCCCGAAACAGAATTTTGTGCTCCACTAAAAAAATTCGTGAACAATCTGTGTACATCGGATTGAGCTATAATGTTTTGTGCTTCTGCCCCAGGTTATTACCCAACTTTTGTTAGTTTAGCACTTTTCGATTTGAGCAACAGAAAGTCTTCGAAAAATCGGTTTTTACCTGCTGGTCTGTTTTAACAGATTTCTGCCATTATTTGCATCTGCCTCTTAATCTCTTTCTCTTTGAGTTCTCTTTGATCACTTGAGATTTTAGAAGGAATTGCTACAGTATCTTGTGTTTTCATGGAAGTTTTTACTTGTGTTGAAACTAAACCCAAAGACTTATTATCTTGAATACACTAATGTTGCTAATGAAGATTGTGTGAAATTTTGTATGAAGGAAATTTTAAAGTGTAGGGAAGAATAATGTGATGAGATGAAGTAGGGACAAAAGCTCAAGCTTGGGGATGCCACCCGTGTCACCCCAAGAAATATTCAAGAAGTACAAGCGTCAAAGCTTGGGGATGCCCAAGGCATCCCCTTCCTCATCAATAATCTCAGGTCTTCTTTAAGGACACTTTATTTTTATTACCTTATACACTATGAGTTTTTCTCGGAGCGTCTTTGTTTTTAGTTTTCTTTTGTTTGGTTTGCTTAAATAAGTTGGTTGGATCCCAAAACACTTATTTTGGAGAGAGATACACCCCATAATTCATTTCCTAGAACACTCTAGTTTTCACTCTTATTGTTCTGTGAGTGTTCTCCTTTGCTAGCACTGCATTTAGCTTTGGTTTTCGATTGGTGTTGGAAAAGAGTAGGGATTTTCATACTTATAGTGGTACAAAAGGAATCTTGTTTTGACTGTGACTTAGACTTTATCATGTCATGCTAGATGTTGCTTTGACCATATGCTTAGTGATTATTGTTGTAGCATGACTTGTTTCAAACAGTTGAGATTGCTTAATGTGCCTTGAAAGAATCATGCGTTGTTTTAGCATATAAAAGCATAATATTGTGGTATTCTCCTTTCATGATTTATTTGGGTTGACTTGGCACATGCTCACACCATGTTAAGTATATACCAAGTCACCATAGCCTCTATGATCATTTAGTTTTCGACTTGTAATATCACTTTATGCTTTAATTAATAATGTTTTGTCGCTTTGCATGATTATGGCCATTATTGCTTTCTTAGTTTGTCGCTCCCAATCTTTTGCTAGCCTCCACATGTACCAAGTATGAGTTCCACTCATGCATCCAACTCCAAATAAAACAAAGTTATTCCAAAGAGTCCACCATACCTACCTTTTAGCATTGTTGCTATTCCAACTATATTCATGTTTTTATCTACCTTCCAAATTAAACTTGTTATGTGAAAATTAGTGATTAAAGCTCTCACGAACTTCATGACACACTTTACTTCCTTGCACTTAATAAACTTGAACCAGTGTTCCCATCTATTTGTTGCGTATATGCTTGCGTTTTGTAAGTTGTGAATTAGCAGAACCATGTTACCATGGGGAAGGCTTTCAATGTTGCACTTTATTTAGTTGATATCATGTTCTTTTGCTTATGGATACCGGCGGTGTGAAATGAAAGAGGAGCTTGTAAGACTCATGGAGTTCGTATATGTGTTAGAGAAACGCATGGGCGGCTGGTCTAAGCCATGCCTAATCATGGTGGAAACCTGCAGCATAACCATAGTGAGCAATCTGTGAAGCATCCTCAATAAAAAAGGAAAAAACCCTATGCAAATAGGAAAGAAAAAACATATGCAAATAGGAAATAAAAGGATCACTGAGATGCTCATTATCTGCTTGCCTTGTCATTTTGATATGGGAAAGCTTCCGTATCATCGGGCAAGGGGTACCCCGTTGGTGGTTCTCTATGATACACATGTACTTACAATGACAAGAACTTACTTGTGACTAAAGTTGAGTAGCATGAGAACCGGTACTCGTAAGTAAGGGGCATGAGGTTTTCAGCTTATAACTTGTCAAGCATATCCTCATATTTGCTCATTTTAGCCTTAATCACCTAAAGATCCTTATGATAGGGGCAATGAGAGCTGATAGCTAATAAGTACCATAATTTTTGGAAGCTCTTTATGAGACTTGAATCCCTGCTTCCTTCTATGAAGGGCATTTCTTTTACTTTTATGTTGAGTCTACAACTTCTATCTTTATGCACCTATTGAGAGAGCATAGTGGTTATTCTTAGTTTAATGTGCATTGTCCCAGAACTTGTTGATTGATTCATAACCTTGATATTGCTTGTTCTTAAACTATTTGTATCTAGTCACCCTTATGAACTTTGAAGGTGTCCTATTCATTTATATTTTGCTACACCATGAGGGACAAGCTGAATACCATTTTTATTATGTTTTCTATATGTGAAACAAACAAACGTCTTTCAAAGCATTGTTATTCATGAATCTTTTGTTTGTACCTTTTCATGTTACAACATAGTTGTTATGTCTTATTGTTAGAACTATATCTTTCATGTCTATGTTAGAGTACTATGATCCTAGCTATTAATGTTTTACAAATACCTTGATCAAGATTATGATGGTGCATGTCACCTCAAAAAATATTCTTTTTATTACTTACCTACTCGAGGACGAGCAGGAGTTAAGCTTGGGGATGTTGATACATCGTAAACATATCTATAATTTTTGATGATCCATGCTTGTTTAGTATCTACTTTCTTATGTTTTGTTCACACTTTGAGGTATTTTTATACATTTTCTGGAACTAACCTATTAACAAGATGCCATAGTACCAGTTGCCTGTTTTCTGCTGTTTTTGGTTTCAGAAAAGCTAGAAAAGAAATATTCTTAGAATTGGACTGGACAAAAGCCAAAGTCAATATTTTACTAGAAGACTCACAGAGCCATAAGACGAGACGGAGAGGGGCCACGAGGTGGCGACACCACCTGGTGGCGCGGGCCAGCCCAGGCCGCGCCAGGGGTGGTGTGGGCCCCTCGGGCATCCACCAACCTTGCCCTTCCGCCTATAAAATCGTCCCGGGACGAAAACCCTAAAGACAAGATCAGAATTCCACGAAAAGTTCCGAAGCACCGCCGCCATCGAAGAGGAGATTCGGGGGACAAATGTCTTTGTTCCGGCACCCTGCCGGGACGGGGAAGTGCCCCTGGAGCCATCTCCATCGACTCCACCACCATATCCATCATTGTTGCTGACTCCCATGATGAGGAGGGAGTAGTTCTCTCTCGAGGCTAAGAGCTCTACAAGTAGCTATGTGTTCATCTCTCTCTCTCTCTCTCTATGCGTGATCTTATTGAGATCATGAGCTTTGTAATCTAATAGATCTATTCTGCTACTCAAGTGCTTTAATCAATCACTGCTTTTCTCCGCGTGTGTGAAGTTGATAGTGTGCACACCGTGTGGCACTTAGGCTAAGGTTATATAAATACTTATCATGAGTATAATTTGAGTTGGATGTCTCTATGAGATTGTGGTGTTTGTTCGAACCATCTAGTGCTCAAGGTGACACTGAGGGGTTATCTAGATGGGGAATGCGAACTTTAAGGTGTGTTGTTATAGCCCTACATCGTCCAACCAGAGAGTAGTTCAGGGTAGCATCATGAAGAGAAGATAATTTTATGAGAGTGTCCACTAGTGAAAGTATGATCCCTAGGCCTTGTTTCTAAGCATTGAAACACCATTTACAACCAGTTCCGTTACATGTTTGCTTGCTGCCACTATTATTTCAGATTGCAATTACCACTTATAATCATCCATATTACTTGTATTTAACTATCTCTTCGCCGAACTAGTGCATCTATACACCTGACAAGTGTATTGGGTGTGTTGGGGACATAAGAAACTTCTTGTATCTTGATTGCAGGGTTGCTTGAGAGGGATACCTTTGACCACTTCCTCCCTGAGTTCGATAAACCTTAGGTGATCCACTCAAAGGAAACTTGCTGCTGTTTTACAAACCTCTGCACTTGGAGGCCCAACACTGTCTACAAGAATAGAAGCGTGCGTAGTCATCAACGGCCAGTGTACTATATCTCGTTCTAGGAAGCATCTTGGCTTTGGTAAATAATGTTGTCAATGAGAGTTCCGAACTTTTAGGAAAATGCTTTTCAATTTCCAAGTGATAGGATTTGTTTTTTAGTAATTAAGTAGGTCCGGATAATTTGGCTAAGAGTGCACTCAATGTATTCTAGCAAAATATAAATAAGTTCCACTACATGTTAGTACTATATGAAAATACATATTTCAATGTGTGTAATGATACATATTTTTTGGGGGCAGGGGATGTAATGATACATAGTTAAAACTTAAATGGTGTCCTCTTATATTTGTTCTTTTTTGGACGAAAACTTCAAACATGGATTTGGACAACTTTCGAAAAACTTGCTACACAATATGGTCACAACCATGTATGGACATTGTTCACATTATAAGCCAAGTTACCAATGTCAAGGTCATATCTGCATCACTCGTCCTGTTTATTGGGATAAATTAAAGAATACAATAAAAAGTTAAACACTTATGTATGGTGTCCTCTTCCGTAAATGATAAACATGAATTTTGACAAGGTTTAAAAACACTTCTTCACAATATGACCAGCGATGTGTTAACATACTTGGGTTTCAAGTTAAATAATGACAAAGGTCGTGTCCATTTCTGGTAGACGAGGTGCATCTTGGCATGGCATACTAATGTTGTTAATTGGACTTTTCAACTTTTATGTATAGAATTTTGTTAAATAATTTTAGAAGTGCCACATATAATTTTTTTAAAGAAAAGGCAAATAGTATGGCTCCGAATGCCACAACACACTAAATTTCATACAAGATAGAGTATGTTTCATGGTTAACAAGTTTCATGAATTTTCAAGCCTTCTAGCTAATTTCACATAATTAAATGACATTTTGTCAATAAAACCAAAGTAGGTAAAATTTGAACTACAAGTGCGTGATAGATTACTTGTAAATTTGTCAGAAATTCATATATACTAATTATTGTAGCCACACAGTCATACTGAAAACAGACTATTGTTTTGAAAGATACAACTTCTTTGTATGAATTTTCATGCTGATACATCTGACCATGCTTCAAAAAAGTGAAAGAAAATAAGGAAACATGGAAAGAATGACCAAGGTCATGTCCATATTATACAATAGTACTCCAAAAAGGGGAGTAGAACCCCGACCTATGCATTGGTTGATGCATACAACCTTTTAGTAGTATTAAAAATTCATACTTGTAAAATAGTAAAGACAGCTTTGTTAAAGTTTCAATACAAGGGACTCGGGCACCTTCATCATCCCTCCACAATTAACCTTTCTTCCTCTTCTTCCCATTGCTCCTTTAATACTTGGAAGCTATGGCTCCAAAGACCGGAGGTCCCCGTGGGAAGAAGAAGAAGACCCAGGTGGCAGCGACAAAGGCCGTGGAGAAAAAGAAGACATGTCACCGGCTTTCGAATCCTGCTCTGGCCACTCTAGGTCATAATCTCGCACAAGGCAGCCGCAGAAAGAAGTAGGTGTCGAGGTCCGTCAAGGCCGGGCTGCATTTCCCCGTCGGCCGGATCGGCCGCTACCTCAAGGAGGGTCGGTACTCCCAGCGCATAGGCTTCAGGGCTCCCATCTACCTCGTGGACGTTCTCGAGTACCTCACCGCCGAGGTGCTGGAGCTTTCTAGGCAAGCCGAGAAGGACAACAACAAGATCCACATCATCCCGAGGCACGTGATGCTCGACTTCATGCGCGACGAGGAGCTCAGCAAGCTGTTGGCCGGCGTTACCATCATGCACAGCGGCGTGCTTCCCAACATCCATGGGTCCCTGCTTGGCGATGGTACCGCGGAGGATGCAGCCAAGTTGCCCGCGGAGGATGCTGCCAAGTCACCTGAGAAGACCGTGGAGTCCCCTAGAATTCATTAAGTTGTACTACTACTACTCCGTATGAGTGTGGGTTTTCTCTGTTTGCAGTTTGGTTAATCATCAGTGTCAATGTAATATTTAGATTTGTGATGCGAAGAAAAAGCTTGTGAGGGTTCTAAAAAAAATGTTGTTTTCCTAATCTTAACCTATACTCCATTTATTTAATATTACTCAACATATTAGGTTTAGTCAAAGTCAAACGTTACAAAGTTTGACCAACTATATACAGTATTAAATAGTATACTAATTGAAAAAAATCAATACAATGTCGTCGATGTGAGTTTTGAACTATTAGGAAAGAACATTCAATTCTCAATTTTCTGAGAGATGACAAGCGAGGTTGTTATTTTTCATAAAGAAAGTCCGAAGAATATGGATCTGAATGCCACAATCCAGGTTTTCAGACATATATAGTGGACCAACATGTTGTACTGACGATACTCATGTTTTATGTGCTTTCAAACTTCCTATCTAACTCTGCCAACTTGAATGACTTTATCCCTATTTAATGAAATTATATTAGGTCGAATTTGAACTACAAGTAAATTGTAGGTTGCTTTGAAAGTTTTATGAAAAATCTTTTGGAGGTACCCTTCAGGGGAGGGGGTGAATTAATATATCAGAAACCACTGAGAGTTTTGTTGATAGGTTCAACTTCTTTCTAAGATTTTGTATCTTGAGAATTTAACAAAATTGAGTCAGAATTGAGCTACGAGTAAGTGCGATAGATTGCTCTTGAATTAAATGTCTTTTCGGAGGTAGATGGGTGCATCTTCTTGTAGTAAACAATGTCGTTGGTGTGAGTTTCCAAATATCAGGAAAGACCATTCTCAATTTTCCATGTGATGTCAAGATTATTTTCTCTCGTGAAGGAAGTTCGAAGAATATCGATCTAAATACCAGAAGCCAAGTTTTCACACACATATATATATAGTGGACCAACATATTATACTTATGATTTCCTGTGTTTTTTGAATCCTCAAACTCGCTACCTAACTTCGCCCACTTGAATGACCTTATGTTGACTTATAAAAATTAGGTCCAATTTGAAGTACTACGAGTAAATTGTAGGTTACTATGAAAGTTTTACGAAAAAGATTTTGAAGGTACCCATCGGGGGGTCACAATTAATATATGAGTAACCATCCAACGAGATTTTTGAGGACAAATTCAACTTCTTGATAAGATTTTGCATCTTTTTAGTTTAAAAAAATTAGGCCAAACTTTAGCTACAAGTAAGCCTAATACATTTCTCTTGATTTAAAAGTCTTTTCAGAGGTAGATATAGGTGCATCTTCTTGTAGTAAACAATGCCGCCAGTGTGAGTTTCCAACTATCTTAGGAAAGAACATTCTTAATTTTTCGAGTGATGACTAGATTGTTCTTTCCCATAAAGAAAGTCCAAAGACTATGGATCTGAATGCCACAAGCCAAGTTTTCACACATATATAGTGGACCAACATGATGCACTTACGATTTCCCATGTTTTATGAGTTCTCAAATTTCCTATCTAACTCCACCAACTTGAATGAGTTTATGTCGATTTATTGAAATTAGGTAAAATTTGGACTATTATAGGTAAATTGTAGGTTGCTTTGAAAGTTTTACGAAAAAGCTCTTGGAGGTACCCATCGGGGGGGTCAATTAATATATATCAGAAACCACTGGTAGTTTTGACGACAGGTTCATCTTCTTGCTAAGATTTTGCATCCTAACTATTTAATGAAATCAGGTCAAACTTTGCTAACCGTTTCATGAAATTAGGTCAAACTTTGCTAACAAATTAACTTTGAACATTGACCATTGGATCAAGAGTGGCAAATCCAAACATTGCTAACCATTGGATCTTCTTTTCCATTTTTAGCATCTATAAAGATTCTACTGATAGTCTTTAGCACGATGAACACTAGTATGCGCAAACCACAAAACACACAGTACTTCATTACTCGGTTTCAGGGTCCTTGTGCTAAATGCACAGACATGGATGCAATTTTATTTTTTATGAGGTCCTTAATGTAACTTGTACTTCCACCGACCGTGTTAACTCTCAAGGACCTCAATCTTACGAGACCTACCATTAGATCAGCCATTCATAGTACTTCTTATCTTATCTTTATCTTGTCTCTTATCTCTTACAATACCATACCACTACATATAGTGTAGGGATTAGCTTTGAACATTAACCGTTGGATCAAGACTGGCAAATCCAAACATTGCTAACTGTTGGATCTTCTTTTCCATTCTTAGCATCTAGAAAGATTCTACTGATAGTCTTTAGCACGATGAATGCTAGTATGCACAAACCTCAAAAGACAGTACTTCATTGCTCAGTTTTAGGGTCCTTGTGCTAAATGCATGGACTTGGATGTAATTTTCATTATTTATGAGGTTCATGATGTAACTTGTACTTCCACCGACCGTGTTAGCTCTCAAGCACATCGCTCCTACGATACCTACCAAGGCTAAAAGAAAATGCAACCACCCCAATTATCACACAAACTGGACAACAGTTTCTTATACGTAATACCGAAGTTTTTAGTAAAAGGATTTTTCAAGCTTCCTAGCTAACTTCACGCACTTCGGTGACTTCTTGTCAATTTAACGAAATTAAGTCAAACTTTAGCTACAAGTAAGTGCAATAGATTGATCTTGAATTAAATGTCTTTTTTAGGTAGATTTGTGCATCTTCTTGTAGTAAACAATGTCGTTGGTGTGAGTTTCCAACTATCAGGAAAGAAAATTCTCAGTTTTCTGAGTGATGATGAGATGATTCTTTCCGTAAAGAAAGTCCAAAGAATATGGATCTCAATGCCATAAGAGAAGCTTCTGGACATATTAGCTAGGTGGACCAATGTGTTTTACTTACGATTCCCATGTTTTATGAGTTTTCAAGGTTCCTAGCTGACCTCGCCCACTTGTTGAATGACTTTATGTCGATGTATCAAAATAAAAGGTCAAATTTGAACTACAAGCAATAAATTGTAGGTTGGTTTGAAAGTTTTATGTAAAAAGCTTTTGGGGTACCCATCGAGTGGTCAATTAATATATCAGTTGACGACTGGTTCGACTTCTAGCTACTAAGATTTTGCATCTTGAAAATTTTGAACCCCTTTTGAAAACGATCACATGAAACAAGGAGAGAGGGGAAATGATTTTTCTACTCTCTATGGTCAACACACAAGCTTGAGGTGCACCTTAGGCTTAAAGATAACTTTATAGTTTCCACTATGTATAAGGTGAACCTTAGGGGATGCCACATGGTAGGCCTTATAAAGGTGTGCTTTTTCTCTACTACTATAATGGAGCAGTTTTGAATTGAATTCATAGCATCAATCCTGACTGTTGGGATGTTAGATCCAATAATGGTTCAGAGAAGCTGGATTCGTGTTGAATAGTACCTAGAGCAAACTCCACCATGTTCTAGAACCATCATGTCACCACCCCCAAAATTTCATAGCACATTAGGTTGTATTCTCAATATGTGTAGATAGTTATTATTAATAGACTTAATTTATGCATTTTGGGGGTGGTGACATGATGGTTCTAGAACATGGTGGAGTTTTCTCTAGGTCTGTACTATTCAACACGAATCCAGTTGCTCTAAACCATTGGATCTAACAGCCCAACAGTCAGGATTGGTGCTATGGATCCAATTCAAAACTGCTCTACTATAGTAGTAGAGAGAATACAACCTACTGTGCAATGAAATTTTGGGGTGGTAACATGATGGTTCTAGAACATGCATGGTGGAGTTTGCTCTAGGTACTATTCAAGACGAATCCAGCTTCTCTGAACCATTGGATCTAATATCCCAACGGTCAGGATTGGCGCTATGGATCCAATTCAAAACTGCTCCATTACAGTAGTAGAGTTATCTTATCTTACCACTATATAGTGTGTGAATAACTTTGAATATTGACCATTGGATCAAGACTCGGGAATCCTAACATTTCCTGCCGTTGGATCTTCTTTTCCATTCTAGCATCTAGAAGATTCTATTGATAGTCGTCAGCATAATGAATGCTATGCACAAACCTCAAAACACACTTCTCCATCATACTAGAATCTTCTCCCTCGTAGCTAATAATCGTTGACTTCTACATGATCTTATCTTATCTTACCACTATATAGTGTACGAATAACTTTGATCATGAATCCCAACATTTCTAGCAGTTGGATCTTCTTTTCCATTCTAGCATCTAGAAGATTCTATTGATAGTCTTCGGCATAATGAATGCTATGCACAAACCTCAAGCACACTTCTCCATCATACTAGAATCTTCTCCCTTGTTTCTCTAGACCATGTTATCAAAAATTTCATGTGTTAGGTAGCTAATAATCTTTGACTTCTACATGATGATACAAAGTACAAGGAACAAATATACACCCATACTTTATAAATGTTGATCAAATTTATAATTTTTTGTGCTTTACCAATTATAATTTTATATAGTGATGATATGTCATACGTCTACTATCTGAGTCTCACGTGTAAGGCACGTGCAACTTACTAGTTTACACAATGTGGGAGTAGTATATTTCTTTGCTTAAACATATGGTCACCTCTATCCATGCGCTGTACATGCTGAGAGAATAAAACATTGGCAGAGGAAGAGGGAAGAAGCGAAGAGGAGTTGAAGGCGGTTCCATGTCAGAGCAAAGTCATGATGGGTTCCTGACACGAGGTACTCCTGCGGCCTTATAGTGTACACTCTACTAGTAGTAAATTTCAGGACCTATGAATGCAAAACAAATCGTGTGTTTTCTCTATCCTTCGCTATGCTCCATCTCTCCTCCCTTTCCCCTCGTGCACCGGTCCGGCTGATCTCTCTCCCCTCGTCCACAGCGTGGCGCTGCACACGTGTGCCTTGGTATGGCAGCTTGATACATTGCAAATGTATCTATAATTTTTGATGTTACATGCTTGGTTTTATCCACTTTCTTGTGTTTTGTTCCAACTTTGGAGTACTTTTCATATGATTTCTTGGACTAACCTATTAACAAGAGCCATAGTGCCAGCTGCCTGTTTTCTGCTGTTTTTAGTTCCAGGAAAGTCAGAAAATGAATATTCTCGGAATTGGATGGGACAAAAGCCAAAGTGCCTATTTTTCGGAAGGGATCAAGTGCCAGAATACGAGACGGAGAAGGGCCAGGGAGCCACCACACCACGTGGCCACGCGGCTAGGCCTGGCCCGCGCCAGGGGGTGGTGTGGCTGCTCCCGGCACCCCCTCGGCCTCTCCTTCCGCCTATATATTGCCCTCGGGACGAAAACCCTAAGTACCCAATCAAAAATCTATGAAAGAGTCTGTAGCCCCCGTCATCTCCATCCCTAGATCGGGAGGGATCTGAAGCTCTTCCCGGCACCCTGCTGGAGAGGGGAATTCACCCTGGAGGCCTTCTTCATCACCATGCAAGCCTCCGGTGTGATGCGTGAGTAGTTCATCCTTGGACTACGGATCGATGTAGTAGCTAGATGGCTGGTTTCTCCTCCTTTGGGCTTTCATGTTTAGATCTTATGAGCTCCGTTCATGATCAAGTTCATCTATTTGTAATCCATACATGTTGTGTTTGCGGGAATCAGACAGATATTGAGATGCTATTTCAGATTGATTATTGATTCTATCATGTCTTTTTTATTTGAGATCTTGCATGCTTTCCTTTGTTAGTAGCTATCTTGGCCAAGTAGATGCTAGCAACTCCAAGAGTTAGTATTTATGCTCGATAGTGAGTTCATGCCTCTAGTAATCTGGGGAAGTGACAGAAATCTCTAAGGTACTAGATGTGCTGTTGCTACTAGGGAAAAAACAACAATCCTTTGTTCATAGAACAATCATATTGTTTACTTTACATGCAGTTCGTAAAGCAATAATCTGTTGCTTGCAACTTAATACTGGAGGGGGTTTGGATGATAACCTGAAGGTGGATTATTAGTCATAGATGCAGTTGGATGGCGGTCTATGTATTATGTTGTATTGCCCAATCAAGTCTCAAAGGAGTCAAGGTGATTAGTATATGCATGTATTGCTTTCTCGGTGTTTGTCAATCGCCCCGCTGTAATTTGTTCACCCAGCATGTTATCTATCTAAGGAGAGCCATCTCTAGTGAACTATGGATCCCGGTCCTTTGTCTTTACATACAATCTATAAACTGTTTTTGCTTTGTGTTTACTTTCTACAAACTTTTACTTCTTTCCATTCAATACGTTTAATCCTTTGTTTTCCGCAAAACACGGTGAGATTGACAACCTCATCGCAAGTTGGGGACAAAGTTCTGTGGTTGTGTTGTGCAGGTCTCCATGTTGCTACTAGCACCGGTAGTGCGCCCTGCCAAAGCTCAACTAGTAACACGTTTGGGGTGTTTCCTTGCTCCTACTGGTTCGATTAAACCTTGGTTTCATAACTGAGGGAAAACTTTCTGTTGTACTCATCATACCTTCCTCTTGGGGTTCCCAACGAGATCTACGTCGATCGTCGAGCGCATCAAGACGTTTTCTGGCACCGTTTACGGGGAGTCAAGCACATCTTCACAAGGGGAGTCCCTCATAACCAATCTCTTTACTTTGTTGTTTTTGTTTTGCTTAGTTTCTTTTTGCTTTATTTGCTTTCTTTATCAAAAACACAAAAAAATTAAGTCTCCTTTAGTTGTCACCCCTTCCTTAGCTCACCATGTTGATCCCTACTTTCACCTTGAAAGACCTTTCAATTGGTAGTGGTTCTATAATTGTGAAAGATAATATTGAAGAATTCTTTAATCATGTTAGCAAACATGAAGATACTGAGGATAGATCCCTTGTAGAACTTGCTCCAAATTTTGAGATTGCTGCAGCTTCTTTAATTCACATGTTAGAAGCTAGGTTTGTTAACCTCAACCCCTTAATGCAAGTAATGTTTCTTAAGCTTAAAGAAATTGAGGACCCTGAAAAGAGGGATTTTATTCTAGAAACTTTGTTTAAGGAGTTCTATGATGTTGCCAAGGAAGCTAGAAAAGTTTTTCAATGTTTCAATATGCTAGGATCATGTGTAGATGTTGTTGGTACACGAGAAAAGATGAACAAAACCGAACCTAATGGGGAGGAACCTCAGATACCAATACCCTTTAAACTAGTAGCAATACATGATGCCATAGAAAAGAATCTTGACTGGATTGTTCCTGCAAACCCTTTTGATGAGAATAGTGAACCTAAGATCATTGAGAGAGGATCCTCTAGAACTTATTTGGATGATATACCTTGCCTTGTTGAAAATATTTCTGGTATTGATCTTAATGCTTCTTCATTTGAGAACACTTGATCCTTTTTCTTGCTTTTTATGCCTAACTTAAAGGCGTTAAAGAAAAATATTTTTTGGGAGATAACCCAAGAGTTTTAGATGAGTCTTGGAAGTTATTACCTCTGTAATAACCACTCCTTATCCTTTTTATTTTCTTTTTGTGCCAAGAGTAACCTCTAATGAGAGTGAAGTAATGATTGGGAAAGTTGCTGCCCCGAAACAGATTTCTGTGCTTCACCATAAAAATTCCTGAGAGAGATCTGTACGTCGGATTGAGCTGTAATTTTTTGTGCTTCTGCCCCAGGTTATTATCTAACTTTAGTTAGTTCAACACTTTTTAATTTGAGCAACATAAGATCTTCGCAAAAATTCGTCTTTACCTGCTGGTCTGTTTTGACAGATTTCTGCCATTTTCTGCATTTGCTTCTTGTTGGTTCCTTCTTGAGTCCTTTTGGAGAATTGAGCTTTTTGAGGGAAGTGCTACAGTAGCTAGTGTTATAATGGAAGTTTATTTGGTGTTAGAACTGAACCTTAAGACTTATTATATTGAGTGCACTAATGTTGCTAATAAAGATTTTGTGAAGTTTTGTATGAAGGAAAATTTTCAGGTGTATGGAAGGAATGAGTAATGAGATGAAGGATGGACTAAAGCTCAAGCTTGGGGATTCCACGTGTGTCACCCCAACAAATATCCAAGAAGTACAAGCGTCAAAGCTTGGGGATGCCCAAGGCATCCCCTTCTTCATCAATAAAAATCCCAGGTTTCTTCCAAACGCTTCATTTTTATTGTTTCATGCACAGTTATGTTTTTCTTGGAGCGTCTTCTTTTTTGTTTTCGTTTTGTTTTTTAGTTTGCTTGGTTTGCTTAGTTTTCTGAATAAGTTGGTTGGACCCCCTCTTTCATACTTTGGTTTGCAATTAGTTTGGTTTGGTTTGGAAAAGAGTAGAAAGTTCATACTTATGTGGTAAAAAGAGCTTGTTTTTGACCGTGGATATGCTTTGTCATGCCATGCTTGATATTGTTTTGGCTTTATGCTTAGTATTCTTTGATGTAGCATGACTTGTTATAAACAATTGAGATTGCTTAATGTGCCTTGGATGAATCATGCATTGTTTTAGCATATTAAAGCATAGTATAGTGGTATTCTCCTTTGATGCTTTATTTGGGTTGACTTGGCACATGCTCACACCATGTTATGACTGTCACAAGTCACCATAGCCTTTATGATCCTTTAGTTTTCAACTTTTAGTATCACTTTATGCATTGATCAATGATGTTTTGTCGCTCTGCAAGATTATGGCCATTATTGCTCTGTTAGTTTGTCGCTCCTAGTCTTTTGCTAGCCTCCACCACCAAGTATTAGTTCCACTCATGCATCCAACTCCCTAAACCAAGTTTTTCCAAAGAGGCCACCATACCTACCTACTAGCTTATGCTATTCCAAGTATATTCATGCTTTTGTCTACCTTTCACTTGTTATGAGAAAACTAGTGATTAAAGCTCTCACGAACTTGATGGCACACTTTACTTTATTGCCTCTAATAAACTTGAACCATTGGGTCCTTTTTTGTTGTGTATATGCTTGCGCTTTATAAGTTGAAGTTAGCAGAACCATGTTTCATGGGGAACGCTTTCAACATTGCACTTGTACTTTGTACCCCGTTGATATCATGTTCTTTTGCTTACGGATCCCGGCGGTGTGAAATAAAAGTGGAACTTGTAAGATCATGGAGTTTGTATGTGTGTTAGAGAAACGCTTGGGCCGCTAGCCTAAGCCATGCCTAATCATGGTGGAAACTTGCAGCATCACCATAATGAGCACTCTATGAAGCATCCTCAATAAAAACCTATGCAAATAGCAAATAAAAAGATCGCTGAGATGCTCATTGTCTGCTTGCCTTGTCATTTTGATTATGGGAAAGCTCCCGTATCATGTGCAAGGGGTACCCCGTTGGTGGTTCTTAATGATACACATATACTTACAATTACAAGAGCTTACTCGTGACTGAAGTTGAGTAGCATGAGGATCGATCTTCGTAAGTAAGGGGCATGAGATTTCGGTTTATAACTTGTCAAGTATATCCTCTTAGTTGTGTCACTTTAACCTTAATCACCTTCAAGATGCTTATGATAGGGGCAATGAGAGCTGAAAGCTATAAGTACCATAATTTTTTGAAGCTCTTTATGAAACTTGAATCTCTGCTTCCTTCTATGAAGGCCTTTCTTCCACCATTATACTGAGTCTCCACCTTCTACCTTTATGCACCTACTTTGAGAGCATAGTGGCCATTCTTAGTTATATGTGCATTGTCCCAAGATTAGTTGATTGATGCATAACTTGATATTGCTTGTTTTAAACTATTTGTATCTAGTCACTCTTATGAAATTTGAAGGTGTCCTATGAATTTATATTTGCTACTCTATGAGGGACAAGCTGAATACTATTATGCTATGTTTTCTTTATGTGAAACAAACAAACGTCTTGCAAAGCATTGTTATTCATGAATCTTTTGTTTGTGCCTTTTCATGTTGCAACATAGTTTCTTTGTCTTATTGATAGAAATTTGTCTTTCATGTTATAATTGAAGTACTATGATCCCAGCTTTGAATGTTTTACAAATACTTTGATCAAGTTTATGATGGTGCATGTCACCTCAAAAATTATTCTTTCTTTTTATCACTTACCTACTCGAGGACGAGCCGGAGTTAAGCTTGGGGATGTTGATACATTGCAAATGTATCTATAATTTTTTATGTTCCATGCTTGGTTTTATCTACTTTCTTATGTTTTGTCCACACTTTGGAGTAATTTTCATATGATTTCTTGGACTAACCTATTAACAAGAGCCACAGTACCAGCTGCCTGTTTTCTGTTGTTTTTGGTTCCAGGAAGTCAGAAAATGAATATTCTCGGAATTGGACGGGACAAAAGCCAAAGTCACTAATTTACCGGAAGACATCTGGAGCCAGAATACGAGACGGGAGGGGTTGGGGCCTGGCCACACCACCAGCTGGTCAGGCTGGACCGCGCCAGGTGGTCGCCGCCTGTGCACCCTCGGCCTCTCCTTCCGCCTATATATTGCCTCTGACACAAACCCTAAGTACCCGATCAAAATTTCACGAAAGAGTCTATACCCGCCATCATCTCCATCCCTAGACCGGGAGGGATCTGAAGCTCTTCCCGGCACCCTGACGGAGAGAAGAATTCACCATGGAGGCCTTCTTCATCATCATGCAAGCCTCTAGTGTGATGCGTGAGTAGTTCATCTCTGGACTGCGGGTCCATGTAGTAGCTAGATGGCCGGTTCTCCTCCTTTGTGCTTTCATGTCTAGATCTTGTGAGCTCCGTTGATGATCAAGATCATCTATTTGTAATTCTGCATGTTGTGTTTGCGGGGATCCGATGGATATTTATATGCTATTTCAAATTGATTATTGATTCTATCATGTCTTTGTTATTTGTGATCTTGCATGCTTTCTGTTGTTAGTAGCTATCTTGGCCAAGTAGATGCTAGCAACTCCAAGAGTTAGTATTTATGCTCGATAGTGGGTTCATGCCTCTAGTAATCTGGGGAAGTGACATAAATCTCTAAGGTACTAGATGTGTTTTTGCTACTAGGGAGAAAACAACAATCCTTTGTTCATAGAACAATCGTATTGTTTACTTTACACGCAATTCGTAAAGCAATAATCTGTTGCTTGCAACTTAATACTGGAGGGGGTTCGGATGATAACCTAAAGGTGGATTATTAGTCATAGATGCAGTTGGATGGCGGTCTATGTATAATGTTGTAATGCCCAATCAAGTCTCAAAGGAGTCAACATGATTAGTATATGCTTGTATGCTTTCTCGATGTTTGTCAATTGCCCCGCTGTAATTTGTTCACCCAGCACATTATCTATCTTAAGGAGAGCCATCTCTAGTGAACTATGGACCCCGGTCCTTTCTTTTACATTCAATCTACAATCAATTGTTTACTACTTTGTGTTTACTTTCTGCAAACTATTACTTCCTTCCATTCGATACGTTTAATCCTTTGTTTTCAGCAAAACCGATGAGATTGACAACCTCATCGCAAGTTGGGGACAAAGTTTCGTGGTTGTGTTGTGCAGGTCTCCACGTTGTTGCTGGCACCGGTAGTGCGCCCTGCCAACGTTCAGCTAGCTACACCGTTGGGGTGTTTCCTTGCTCCTACTAGATTGATAACCTTGGTTTCATAACTGAGGGAAACTTACTGCTGTGCTCATCATACCTTCCTCTTGGGGTTCCCCAACGAGCTCGACATCAACCACGAGCTAGCAGTCGGCCATACTTAATTTACCATGTATGCAGGTACCCTCATAGCCAGGTTAGCCAGGCGCTAGCCGAGCTACCACTTGGCTTCCAAGAGAAGGAAGAATCTCCTGCTAGTCAAAAGGTGGCCTCTGTCCACTATTGCGTGAGCGAAGTGAACAAAGGGAAGGAACAGCGGGGCATGGCCAACAAAGATGACGTGGGCAATGTCGGCTGACATAGTCCGTGTCTGGTGACGCCAAAAGACAAGGAGCTCACAGAGGGTTATGTCCATAGTCCGGACTAGCCATTTAAAGTGAATAAAGAGGCATCTAACTTTAACCAAGGGGCATATTCGGGGAATATGCCTCCACGTATGCCCTAACTTTGTAACCTGGGTTCCCCTATATAAGGAGCACCATGGCCTCCATAGCAGGGGATCGATCATTCTGTCTTGGGAGAACCCTAGAGCATTGTAGTGGGGGGGTAAGAGAACTAGTCTCCTTCTCACGAACAGCTCAAGGAGCCCTTGTAATCCACCATTGATAGAGAGAAAATACAAACATCCGTGTGTGGAATCACCACACTATCCCTCCTAGATTCCTCTAGTGCTCATTGGCCCCATCTTTAGCCTATCCATGGCATCTGTCGTGCCACCACCACGACAGTTGGCGCCCACCGTGGGGCTAGAAGCGCTAGAAGGGGTCAAAATTCGAACGGGAAACATCTTCGACACCAGTGAGCTCGTCGTCTCTAGGCTCGTGCAGTGCTTTGGAGCGCTGGATTATGTCAGCGGCAACGGAGGGAGCTTTGGCAGGAACCCTCCTTCGTGCAATGGCCTCTTCATCAAGCTTCGCGCACAAGGTCTACGTCAGCATCGATGAGTCCTACGTACATCCACGGCACATCGTCGAGGGAGGCGAACCACCTCTCATCGCGGATCGCGGCATGTGAATCGCTCGCCCCGCAAGCTGCGTTGAGGTCATGATGACATCGCCAGACGCAGGAGCAAGCAAGGACCCTATAGGGAAACGGGTAGGCTACACTAGCGTAAAATCAAAATTTTCTACCGCGTCAACCAGGAATACTATTGTCATAGATCACGGGATTACCACTAGACGCGCAGTTATGGAACTCGATGAAGCACGTCGGGGCAGTGTAGATGTTCTACGTATCCTCCTCGTCCTCGTCCCATGAGCAACTCCCCTTTGCGCGACTCGTCCAAGTGCTACAGCTGCAGCACCTCCGAGGTATCCACACGTCCGGAGTGGAAGCCGTCACACGCCAGATTGCTAGGTCGGCACGTGCAACACAGGCGGAAGAGGAGTGGCGGCTGGGTGGAATGCTCAACCCTATACAGCTCGCCTCACTCTCTCTTAAATAGGCATCCCTGGTGGGCTTCTACATTAGCAGCCCATTAGCATCCTAAGCCTAGTCTAATTCAGATCCAATCCTCATTAGGCTTCCAGCCCCTAAAGTGTGTGACCCTATAGGTTCATACACGTATAGTCATGACACGAGTACACTTACTCCGTCAATAGTTGGTAGCGGCCTCTAGCAAGACGTGCCAACTCCTAAATGCATATAAAGATCATTCGGACGAACCATCATAAGGTTGAGTACATGTCTTTCCCTTTGCCTCACGATATTTGGTCTAGCTCCAACCTGACCTCTCTTTCTCGATACTGTGATTCGGAATCCCTTTACTAGGTTAACTCTTAACCATATGTAGCACAACCATGCATTTCTGGATCCGATCACTCGAGGGGCCCAGAGATATCTCTCTCAAGTAGAGAGGGGCAAATCCCATCTTGATTGACCGATGCCTTGCAGCATGTATCAGAACAAACCTGAAAGCTACCTTTATAACTACCCAACTACGGAGTAGTGTTTGATAGCCCCAAAGTAGGTCGATCCACATCTCAAGTACATGTGACAATCTCAGGTCTAAGGACAAAACGTACACAATGTGTAAAGAGAGCTGCAAGTATTATTGCTAGTCTCAAGTTGGGTCAGTCCAACCCCATGTTCATAACATGTGTCCACATCATTGGTTTGACATCTCCATGTCTATGAGTTGTGAAACATAGTCATCAACCAATCGATGTGCTAGTCTAATATTCACGTGTGTCCTCACATGGACTCTGACTAGGGACAATTATTAGATAACCATACAAGTAAAGAGTTTCACAAACAATTCACATAATTGCCAATCAATACAAGTTGCCTGGTATATGGATATTCAAGGAACATTATAATAACTCATGGATACACATGAAATACAATCATCTCTATGATTGCCTCTAGGGCATATTTCCTTCAGACCCGGTGCCGGAGCCGGACGCAACACCAAAGCAGGCAAGGTATAGGTTTCCTCCACTAGAGAGGCCAGAGAATGTATTGCAGCAGGCAATAGATAGCTTAGCTACACCTATAGCGCCAGTAGTATATCCGACTCAGGCACAAGTCGAGTTGGAGGAAACTAGGCAGAAGATGCTAGCTGGTGCGAAAAAAGTAGCCGAGTTGCAACAGTCACTGAACATCACTCTGCGGGAGTATGCAAAAGCAAACCATATAGATGGACTAAAAATCCGAGGTAGAAACTTGATCACTGAGATTGATAGGGAGTATGTGCCTAGGCCAGGTCAGACATATATGATAGTAACTACCGGACTAGAGAGATATAGTACTCCGGCTAAGACCCTCGGGGCTGCCAATGCAGCTGCCTCCGAGTTAGAAGGCTTAACCGGAGAAGCCCGAGAGAGGCAACAGGAAAGAGTTAACCACTTGTTGAGGGTAGCATGTCAGCAGAACGAGGAAATGAACAAGGAAAACCCGACGTAACCCAGAGCATCTCATGTGGTTCATTTGGCAAGGAATAACCTAGCAAAATCTGCTGGGGCCGCGTCGTCCCCGGGTCACGGTCCTAGCAGAGTGGAAGTGGTAACCTCGGGGAGACGAGATAAGCAAATGGTCCCGTATAACCCGGTAAGGGTAGGGAAAGGAAAATAAGTACAAGTTGATGAGGATCGCCACAGTGCTAGCCGAGGTAACCGCGACCAAGGCAATGCCGATCAGAGGAACATTGTTAACGGCAATGCCGAACAGTGTAATCCGGCGGAAACAGGGCAAAATGCACCTCAACAACACAAACAACAGTACGTACCTCGACAGGAGAGAAGTGTAGGCCAAGCAATGCAGCTGCAAAACGCTCGTCAGGATCAGGACAGATACAATGATAGTTATTTGGCGATGGTAGAATCCGGATACCCAAGACCAGAGCACCACGTGATTGGATCAAGATTGGGAAGCAGGAACCTGCAGCCGGATGACGCGTGGCTGAAGCTGGAACGACTTTACAAGTCGGAGATGATCGAGGTACAAGGTCCCTCTAGTCCGGCATGCTTTGGACCTCGGATCATGAAAGAACCACCAGTGCCGAATTTTCAGTTGGCTAGAGGAACAAAGACATACGATGGCAGCACAAAGCCAGAGGATTGGCTCATTGACTATGCAGCCGCGGTTAAAATTGCAATAGGAAATTTTACATGGGCTGTGAGATATGCACCACATATGCTGGAAGGACCGGCGAGGGCTTGGTTAAACAACTTGCCGCCAGGAAGTATCAACTGTTTGCTGGATTTCGAGGAGTTGTTCGTCGGCAATTTCTCAAGCACCTACAAGAGGCCGAGCAGGCCACATACTTTGGCATTATGCAAGCAAAGACCAAATGAGCTGGACCGAGAATTTCTGACTTGGTGGTGTAATGTGCGCAATTCATGCGAAGGGGTAACTGAATCACAAGATATAGCATGGTTCGCCCAAGGATGTAGGTATGATAGTATGCTTTTGCAGAGGTTGCAGTGAGATATGCCAACCACATTGGCTGAGACAATCCGGATCACAGATTCGTATGCCTTAGGAGACCCAACGCAACCCCGGTTAATGTCAAACGAGTCAAATGAAGAATACTACAATAGAGATGGTTCCAGATCATCCAGGAGGAATCATTTCCGAGGTAAAAGAAGGGATGATCGTCTGGATTACCGGTACAATTCGCAGCAAGTGGCCGCTATGGACCGGGATCATCTCAATGCCGGCGCAAGCCAATGCCAGAAAATTGGAGGGCAACAGTGGCAACAAAAGAGTGAGGGTAAAAAGCCTTGGACCCCGGAACAGAAGAAACAGTGGCAGGAGAGAAAGGACCGTCCGAGGTACGCGTTCGAGTCTATGCTAGATCAACCATGCAAGTTCCATACGCCAAGTTCGAATAGTCCGGTGAACCATACGACCCAGCAATGTGAATGGATGAGGAAGTTAGAGCAAGGTAGTTCGGGGAATGCTCAGGCACCTCGGCACGATGCGCCTTGGCATGATGGACCTTACAATGAAGCACCTCGGCAGCAATCGCTCACTAGGGGGAACGGGCAGCAGCTTATGTTGCCTCCGCCTCCACCGAGGTATGAGAATCATGAAAGGAGGGATGATGTACATCAAGTTAATAACCAAGAGAAACAAGACCAAGGATATCATAGAAACGAGGGAAGAAATGAGTACAGGGAGCATCATCAAAGTTACTATGTGCTTACCACGTAGGAGACTGACAGAAAGAGTTTGCAGCACCAGCATATGGAGGTAAATGCAGTAATGCCGGCCGTGGTGAGGTATATGTCTTGGTCGGATCAGGAGATTGTTTGGAGTATCAAGGATCACCTGAAGCTTATGCCGAGTCTAGGGACCTACGCGTTGGTACTGGATCCAACCTTCATTGGGCCAAATATTAATGTGAGGTTCTCCAAGGTGCTGATAGACAATGGCAGTAGCATTAACATCATGTACAAGGATACCATGCACAAGTTGGGGATATCAGAGAACATGCTCCAGGAAACAAGGACCACTTTTCATGGCATCGTGCCTGGTATCTCCTATGAGCCCATTGGTAAAGTCTAGGTCGATGTGTTGTTCGGTACAAGAGACAATTGCCGGACTGAGAACTTGGAGTTTGAGGTGGTGAACATGGAGAGCGCATACCACGCGTTACTCGGCCGACCTGCTCTGATCAAATTTATGACAAGTACTCACGTTAGTTACCTAAAAATGAAACTGCCCAGACCAAGGGGGTGATCACCATAGCTGGGGACTTTAGGAGATCTATTGAATGTGCTTCTACCGGATCTAACCTGGCCGAGTCGCTCGTAATCGCTCAGGAGAAGAGGAAAATCATGGAAGTGGCTGCACTGGCTCAGTCTGCGCAGCAGCATATGCTGGCTCTGAGTAACCTACACGGGAGTGTTTCATTTCAAGCGACGAAGGATACGAAGAAAGTGCCAGTTGATGATCAGTTTCCAGAGTGCACCATAACTATTGGTGCCAGGTTCAAATAGGAAAGCAAGCTTGTCAACTTCCTCCGTGAGAATTGGGACATTTTTTGCTTAGTCTACACAGGACCTGCAAGGTGTGCCGAGGGAGTTGGCTGAGCACTCTTTGAATGTAAGACCCGGGGCAAAGCCGGTGAAGCAACCTCTTTGCCGCTTCACCAAGGATAGGAGAAAAGCCATTGGAGATGAGAAAGCTCAGCTCCTTGTAGCCGGATTTATCATGGAGGTACTTTATCCGGATTGGCTCTCTAATCTGGTGCTCGTGGAGAAAAGGAAGGATGATCCAAACGTGGTAGTGGTATGGCGCATGTGTATCGATTACACGAAACTAAATAAGGCGTGTCCAAAAGATCCATTTCCACTTCCAAGGATATATCAGGTCATAGATTCAACTGCTGGGTGTGAGTTGTTGTCACTCATAGATGCATATTCTGGTTTCCACCAGATACCCCTGAACCCGGATGATCAAATAAAGACTGCGTTTATCACCCCATATGGGGCTTATTGCTATCGCGCTATGCCGGTCGGATTACGTAATGCCAGAGCAACGTATCAACGATGCATGCAAAAATGTTTAAATGACCAAATATGTCAGAATGTGCAAGTTTATGTGGATGATGTGGAGATAAAAACCAAGGAAAGAAAAATGCTCCTTGAGGATATCCGGCAAACGTTCGCAAACCTAAGGAGGATCCGGAGGGAGCTTAACTTGGAAAAATGTACCTTTGGTGTGCCGGCAGGAAAATTACTCGGTTTCTATAATGCCTAGAAAAATATTTCCCAATTAGATTTGCCTGTTATTTTTATTTTGTGCATCATCATGACATCATGCATATTTTGCCTCTAAAATATCTTCGCCAAAAGCCTATTTTGTTTTTTTACTTAGTCCTCTCCTTTATTTCCAAATTAAAATCCCGGTCTTTTCTAGATCTTTTATTTGTCTAAAAACTTTTTACAAAAGCCTTTCTAAAAACAAAACAAATAAAATAAAACAAAAAGGTTTCTTTTTAAGTAGGCGGCAGCCGGCCCAAGGGCCAGCCGTCCTACAACCCATAGACCAAACCCTAGCTATCGAACCGCGCCTGATCTAGTACCACACCCCGCCGCCACCGCCAGCTGCAACTCACACAACACACAACGTGCGCGCAGCCGCACCGACACGACCCTAGCGACGCACACAGCACGCATTGCCTCGCTCCTCACCACAGCCCCACCGGCCTCCAGACAGCGCCACCTGCCCGTCCCCTCGCGCATCGCACCCCTTCCTCGTCTCTCCCTCTAGCTCACCAACCACCCCGCCTCGATCCTCTCCTTACCGAGCCGCCGCCGCCTCCCTCTCGCCTCCCTTCATACGGTGCCACTGCCAGTGCAAGTTAGGGTCTCGGCTGATCCACAGACCTCGGTCGCCACCATGCCTCCCCGTCCTGCCGCTCGCCATGTTTCCCGCCTCTCTACAGGCCACGAGCCGCGCCGCGCGCGCCTCCGTGCTCTCCTCCAAGGTGCCCAGGAGGCCACCTCCTGCTGGCCTGCGACCTTGGCCTCCCTCCTGGCCAGGCACCGCCTCCTGCGCTCTTCCCTGGCCGCCTCTGGTGACCTTCCTCACCCCCATGTCCTTCTCCCTGCTCCACGCCTCCTGCCTCCTTGCCCTCCGGAGACCCCACCTCCCCTTGCCCCCACTGCCCTCGCCGACTATGACCGGTCTCCTTCTGTTTGTGCCCCCGTGCCGCACCCCTGTTTTCAAGGTGCTCGCGTTAAAGTCCGAACGACATGGCAGTATTCCTATGTTCCTGTTCTGCTTTGTGTCATTCTATTATGCACAAGTTGCTGCGGTCCGATGTGGTCATGTGTAAGAGTTTCTCCACATCGTGGTGTCATCCAATCTCTCGCCAAGATCTTTCGAAGACCAAGATGCACCCCAAGTTCGCCAACAATCATCAGCGCTGAACCCGAGTGCGACACCGACAAACAAAGCCGGAACCTCGAGGACATCGACACGGACCCGAAGATCTCCTTCATGGAACGCCAAGTTCCCCCCTTCATGGAACCCGAAGAACGACCTCGTCGACCCAAACCATAGAACGCCAAGATCACCGAGTCCTCAGGCAAAAACTTCAGAACCAGAACTCCCACAACTTTTGCATCCGAACTCCAAATGAGATGAAACCAATTTTGTTGGAAAGATAACCAATTTTGTTGGAAAGATAACAAACTCCGAAATATTCGATATCACCAAGGGAGAAAATACCATGAATATATATGTGAGATACCTCCCAAGGTGTGGAGCCAGAAAACCCGCAAGATCAAAAACACAATAAGATATGCAAGGGAAATCTGTTTTTGATGAACTAGAGCTTGTTATGAAGATAACCACAAGCTCTAGATCCTCACATGGACAAGAACAAAACAACAACCAAGAAATATGATGCTATGTATGCAAAGGTTTGAGCTCTCTCTGAAAGATACAAACGAGTCACCCACTCGAGAGCCCCTCTTGATAGTATGGCTATCTGTCCTAAACCCAGTCTCCCAACACTACAAGAGACCGGTAAAGTAGAAACCCTATCAAGATCATACCTTTGCCTTGAGCATCCCACTTGAGCTTGATGTAGACGATCTTGTCACCTTCAAGATGGAACACCTTTCTTGATTGCACATGCTTGATCTTGCTTGATGAAGACATGAGACATGCTCCCCCATACTCAATGGGGAAGCCTCTTCTTCGAACTTGTCTTCATCATTCCATCGAGCTTGCACATCAAATCTTGACGATGTCTTGAAGAAAGTCATGAGGAACTCCATCTTCTTCTTCTTCTTCAAGACATACTTGATATTCTTCTTCTTATACTTGATTCCAATAGGCACAAATCCCTTGGACAATGCTACATCTTTTTCATCCTTGAAACCAACACATGGTCCAAGCAATGCTAGTGGACAAACCTACAAGTGAAACTCAATTTGCACATTAGTCCATAGAGATTGTCATTAATTACCAAAACCACACATGGGGCATACGTGCCCTTTCAACAGTAGGTGATACCTTTGGATACGCGCGTAGTTATGGGACAGTTCTTGTTGTGAGATTCGGAAGGCACGCGTATTATGTTGCCTGAAGGGTTAAACATGCGTTTGGGTACAGTAGTGCACCCTTGCAGGGTAAATATTTTCGAGAAGTCGTGTGTCCACGGTTATGGACGCCTCAGGAGTACGGTGTCATGATCATAGACAACGCCACTATTGTTTTGCCACTAATAACTGTTTGGTCCGCAGCATAGAAAACAAAAAATTTCCTACGGTGTGAACTACACGCCAAGATCTATCTACTAGGTACAAAGCAACGGGTGGACATACATCCAACGAGAACTTACCCTCGTAGACAACGAGATTTGTTAACGAGTAGGAACTCGTGGTTGATGTAGTCGTACACTTGCCGATCTCAAGATCGTGATGAAGTCCAGCAGGTCCGGCTCCAGCACGTCCATCAGATCCAGCTCCAGCACCACCAAGTCCAGCCTTAAGCAGCAGTGCATCCGTGATCGCAAGACACGTCCGGTACCCGACAACCTCCGTCTCTCCTCCAAGAAGCAGCGGAAGCAGCAACTCCTTTCCAGATAAAGCCACCGGGAACATGTATCTCGCTAATCCGAGACCATGGGGAAATAATACTAGAGGGGGAGATAGATCCTTCACAAGGAGGTGTGTGTGAGAAGTGAGGAGGGGGTGACCTTTTATAGGAGGAGGGGGGTGCCCCTCCTTCATGGCCAGCGCATGGAGGGGGTGACCCTGCACCTCCTCCATTCATGTGGTGGTAACCCCTCCACATTAAAATGCCCCTTCACATTCTCTTTTAAAGTCTCCACTTTAAATGCATTAAATTTCTCCAAATTTAATGCTCTCTCATTTAATAAAACTCTTTTATTATTTTTATTCAGAATTTTGTTAATTACTTTAATTAACAAACATTCACATAAAACCCCCTGCAACATTTCAATATTACATGCAGAACCAATTTCAGCATTTTCACCCGAAACAGTTTCGGTGTCTATTGAAGTAATTACAGCGCTTTCTTAAATCTTTATCTGAAACATATTTGCTCCAAATGGTGTCGGTATCCCTTAAGTGTTTCACCCTACGGTTCGCGAATAGTGCAGACATGATCGAGACCCCTCTCTGATCAATAATCAGCAGCGGGACCTGGAGATCCATACTGACTCCTACACATTCAACGATGACTTCTGTGGTCGTGAGAACCTTTAACGCTAGTAACTAAATCCCTTTGTCCCGCGATATATTACATGTCCGAGATTCGATCATCGGTATCTCCATACCTAGTTTGATCTCGTTACCGACATGCACTCTTTTCTCGTTCCCGTGATATAACATTCCAGTGATCACATCACTTGCTTGCAAGCTATTTCAATGTGACATCACCGAGAGGGCCCAGAGTATATCTATCCGTCATCGCGATTGACAAATTCCACTCTTGATCCATGAGCCTCAACATAACACCTTCGTAGCACTGAACCCACCTTTATAGTCACCCTGTTACGGTGTGACGTTTGATGTTATCAAGATACTCTTCCGGTGTTAGCAATTAACATGATCTCATGGTCTAAGGACTAAGATTACTTCGTATGATGTTATAGCAATATAAAAATAATGACTTGATCGTAATGCTATACTTCGGATGAATGTTCATCACATCATTCCACTAATGGTGTGACCTTGTTATTAACAACATCCAATGTCTATGATCAGGAAACCTTGATCATCTTGTTAATCAACAAGCTAGTCTATAAGAGAGGCATAACTAGGAACCCTTTTTGTTTATTAAACACACATGTATTGATGTTTCCGATCAATACAATTCTAGCATGTAAAATAAACATTTATCATTAACATGGAATAAGATAATAACCACTTTATTATTGCCTCTCGGGCATATTCCCTTCAATAACATGACTAGTAATTAGCCTTATCAACTAAAAACCTGCTTAACTTAAATTGCCACCGCGTGTGTTCTGCAAGAGGACTTCCTCGATTGGTCTTCGAGGGGGAAACTCTTCGGATGAGTTATGTTTGGTGTTATATTATACTTATCGTATAGCGCTCTCTTATCTCACTCTAATAGCCGAAGTTGTAGTGTGTCTCTATAAGTTAGATAGTGCAAGCTTTCTTTGCTGAGCCCACCATACTGTGTGGCGAGGACCGAATTCTAGCCTCATTGTGTTGGCCTCGATCTTGACGCGCTCTCTTTCTATTTTCTTTTGCCCTTTGTCGGCACCCTTTGGCTTGGACAGGTATGTGATTGACGATGTTAGCAAGGTTACCCTTCCGGCTTGGCCTGGGCAGGTTTATGGACACCGCTAGGTTATTCTTCAGGACTCTTAGTCCCATTTGGTTCTTGTCCGTACTCAGACACTATTTTGCTTTCTCCATGAGTTGTATCTTTGTATTCTTGACTCGTTGAGTCGTTGTGGTATATATAAGTTCTTGTGGATTCTGTTGTAAACTACTGTGATGTAGTACTTATAATAAAAACCCACCCACACGAAAGTGTCTGGTGGGCATCTTTGAATCGCTTCTATGCGGATTTTGGCAGGAAATGCTGAGATCTGCATAGGCCCGATTATGGGGCGTTACAAGTGGTATCAGAGCAATGGTTTACGATACCTCACTGGTACAGCCTGTAGGTTAATCTTGCCAACGGACGTTCTCTAGTGTCAAAACTATTTTACTACAAATGCGTTAGATAGATCTGATTAGTTCTGATTTTACTCCTTACCTCTATTCTTTCTCCTCTTATCTTTGCATGTTTCAATCTGGTCTCTTACCTTCTTCAAGTCCAGGATTTCTCGTGGTTGGGTTTCCATCGTACCTCTAGGGTTTTGTGTCCTTCCTTTTTTAATGGTGGTTCTACATCTGGTTTTCTTTATATCCGATCTCCCTTCATATGTTTCCGGTGTTGTGACTTCTAAGATCACGACCTGCTCGTGTTCAGATTGTTTCTCCGAAGCTTTCTGAATGATGCTTGTTATGATCTTCAATCTAAATCCCGAGAGTTTTGTTGCCCGTTTTCCCTATTCATGTACGGAGTAATAGTTTGGGTGCATGATGGATTGGCCCCCATCCGACTACTCTTTCTATTAGCTCTTGTATGTTGAACTGGGCGAATGTATGACTTTACTCTTTTCATGGAACTTAGAGGTGGCCTTACCTTTGCGACCTTTACTTCCTCCTTTGTCTCTCGGGAGCTTTCTCTCGAAGGACGTGATCAACAGTCCTTGTTGGTGGTGTCGACAAGTTGAAGACGGAGCAAGAATTCTCGTTAGTGGTGTTGTGACCATCAACCTGACGCAAGAAGATCCGATCATCAAACCCTCTCCCCCCGATGTCTTTGCTTGGATCTCGGGACGAGATCCTTTGTTAGTGGTGTCGAGTTGTAATGCCCAGAAAAATATTTCCCAATTAGATTTGCCTGTTATTTTTATTTTGTGCATCATCATGACATCATGCATATTTTGCCTCTAAAATATCTTCGCCAAAAGCCTATTTTGTTTTTTTTCTTAGTCCTCTCCTTTATTTCCAAATTAAAACCCCGGTCTTTTCTAGATCTTTTATTTGTCTAAAATCTTTTTACAAAAGCCTTTCTAAAAACAAAACAAATAAAATAAAACAAAAAGGTTTCTTTTCCGGGGGAGGCAGCCAGCCAGCCCAAAGGGCCGGCCAGCCAGCCTACAACCCACAGACCAAACCCTAGCTATCGAACTGCGCCTGATCTAGTACCACACCCTGCCGCAACCGCCAGCTGCAACTCACGCAACACACAACACGCGCGCAGCCGCACCGACACGACCCCAGCAACGCACACAGCACGCGTTGCCCCCGCTCCTCACCTGGCCCCACCAACACTCCAGACCGAGTCGCCACCTACCCTGTCCCCGCACGCTACCGCAGCCCCCTTCCTCGTCTCTCCCTCTCTCTCACCAACCGCCCCGCCTCGGTCCTCTCCTTACCAAGCCGCCGCCGCCTCCCTCTCACCTCCCTTCCGCCACGGTGTCGCCGCTTCCACCAGCGCCAAGGCTGTGTCCGGCGCCGCCCTGGACCTCGGTCACCGCCGTGCCTCCCCGTCCTGCCGCTCGCCATGTTCCCCGCCTCTCTATAGGCCACGAGTCGCGCCGCGCGCACCTCCGTGCTCTCCTCCACGGTTCCCAGGAGGCCACCTCCTGCGCCTGGCCCACGTGACCTGCGAGCACCGCGTCGGTGATATCTACACACTTCTATTCTTGTAGACAGTTGTTGGGCCTCCAAGTGCAGAGGTTTGTAGAACAGCAACAAATTTTCCCTTAAGAGGATCACCCAAGGTTTATCGAACTTAGGGAGGAAGTGGTCAAAGGTATCCCCTTGCAAGCAACCCTGCTATCAAGATACAAGAAGTCTCTTGTGTCCCCAACACACCCAATACACTTGTAAGGTGTATAGGTGCACTAGTTCGGCGAAGAGATAGTGAAATACAAGTGGTATGGTTAAATATAAGTGGTAACGGTGATAGAAGATAACTTGATGGCGTGGAAGAGACTAAAAGCAAACTGAAATAAAGATGGAAGCAAGCAAACATGTAACAAATCTAGTAGCAAATGGTGTTTCAATGCTTAGAAACAAGGCCTAGGGATCATACTTTCACTAGTGAACACTCTCATATAAATATATTATCTTCATGATACTACTCTTAACTACTCTCCTGTTGGACACTCTAGTCGATGGTAGGGCTATAACAGCACACCTCAAAGTAAGCCTTTCCCATCTAGAAAACCCCACACTGTCACCTTGAGCACTAGATGAGTCCAACAAACACCACAATTTCATAAAGACATCCAACTCCAAATATAACTCATAACAAGTATTTGTAATCTCTAGCCTAAGTGCCACCATGGTGAGCATGCTGTCACTTTAACACACATGGAGAGGTATCGTAGAACCCTTAGCCTCGAGAGAGAACTACTCCCTCCTCATCATGGGAATCAACAATGGTGATGGAGATGGTGGTGGAGATCGATGGAGATGGCTCCGGGGGCACTTCCCCGTCCCGGCAGGGTGCCGGAACAGAGACTTTCTGTCCCCCGAATCTCCCTTTCGGTGGCGGCGGCGCTGCGGAACTTTTCATGGATTTCTAATTGATGATTTAGGGTTTTGGCCTAGGGAAGCTTCTTATAGGCCAGAGGGCAAGGTCGGTGGGCGGCCAGGGGGCCCACACCATGCCCTGGCGCGGCCTAGGTGGTCCCGCGCCTAGGGGTGGTGTGGCCACCCTGTGGCCCCCCTCCGTCTCTCCTTCTGCCTCACCAAAAACAGCAGAAAATAGGCAACTGGCACTGTGGCATCTTGTTAATAGGTTAGTCCAAGAAATCATATGAAAAGTACTCCAAAGTGTGGACAAAACATAAGAAAGTAGATAAAACCAAGCATGGAACATAAAACATTATAGATACATTTGCAATGTATCAACATCCCCAAGCTTAACTCCTGCTCGTCCTTGAGTAGGTAAGTGATAAAAAGAAAGAATAATTTTTGAGGTGGCATGCACCATCAAAGACTTGATCAAAGTATTTGTAAAACTTTCAAAGCTGGGATCATAGTACTTCAATCATAACATGAAAGACAAGGTTCTAGCAATAAGACAAAGAAACTATGATGCAACATGAAAAGGCACAAACAAAAGATTCATGAATAACAATGCTTTGCAAGACGTTTGTTTGTTTCACATAAAGAAAACATAGCATAATAGTATTCAGCTTGTCCCTCATAGAGTAGCAAATATAAATGCATAGGACACCTTCAAAGTTCATAAGAGTGACTAGATACAAATAGGTTAAAACAAGCAATATCAAGGTATGCATCAATCAACTAGTCTTGGGACAATGCACATAGAACAAAGGATGGCCACTATGCTCTCAAAGTAGGTGCATAAGGATAGAAGGTGGAGACTCAATATAATGGGGGAGGAAAGGCCTTTTGTAGAAGGAAGTAGGGATTCAAGTCTCATAAAGAGCTTCCAAAAATTATGGTACTTATAGCTTTCAGCTCTCATTGCCCCTGTGATAAGCATCTTGAAGTGATTAAGGTTAAAGTGAACAAACTATGGTGTACATGCTTGACGAAGTATAAGTCAGAAATCTCATATCCCTTGTATACGAGGGCCGCTCCTCATGCTACTCAAGTTTAGTCACCGATAACTTCTTGTCATTGTAAGTACAAGTGTATCATTGAGAACCGCCAATGGGGTACCCCTTTCCCGATGATATGGAAGAATCCCCATATCAAAATGACAAGGCAAGCAGACAACAAGCATCTCAGCATTCTTCTTATTTACCATGGGAATATGGTGCTTTTTTCTCTCTTTCCTCTTTTCAAGTATCTCTTTTTTTCTCTTTTTTTCTCAATATAGGACTCTTTTTTTTATTAAAAGAATGCTTCATAGACAGCTCATTATGGTTACGCTGCAGGTTTCCACCATGTCAGCATGGATTAGACTAGCGGCCCAGGAGTTTCTCTAACACATATACATAACTCCATGGACTTACAAGCTCCCCTTTCATTTCACACCGACGACATCCATATACAAAAGAGCATGATATCAACTAGGTACAAGTACCAAGTGCAATGTTGAAAGCGTTCCCCATGAAAGCATGGTTCCGCTAATTCCCAACAAATAAGTGCAAGCATATACAACATAGACGACATAATGGTTCAAGTTTATTAAGGGCAAGTAAAGTAAAGTGTGCCATCAAGTTCGTGAGAGCTTTAATCACTAGTTTTCTCATAACAAGTGGAACGTAAACAAAAGCATGAATATACTTGGAATAGCATAAGCTAGTAGGTAGGTATGGTGGAATCTTTGGAATAACTTAGTTTAAGGAGTTGGATGGATGAGTGGAACTCATACTTGGTTGTGGAGGCTAGCAAAAAACTGGGAGCGACAAACTAAGAGAGCAATAATGGCCATAATCATGCAAAGCGACAAAACATCATTGATTAAAGCATAAAGTGATACTACAAGTTGAAAACTAATGGATCATAAAGGGCTATGGTGACTTGAGATAGTCATAACATGGTGTGAGCATGTGCCAACTCAACCCAAATAAAGCATCAAAGGAGAATACCACTATACTATGCTTTAATATGCTAAAACAACGCATGATTCATCCAAGGCACATTAAGCAATCTCAATTGTTTATAACAAGTCATGCTACAACAAAGAATACTAAGCATAAAGCCAAAACAATATCAAGCATGGCATGACAAAGCATAGGCCACAGTTAAAAACGAGCTCTTTTTACCACAAAAGTAAGAACTTTCCTACTCTTTTCCAAACCAAACCAAACCAAACCAAACCACTTGCAAACCAATGTATGAAAGAGGGGGTCCAACCAATTTATTCAGAAAACTAAGCAAACCAAAGAAAATGAAAAACCAAAACAAAAATGAAAAAGAAGACGCTCCAAGAACAACACAACTGTGCATGAAACAATAAAAATGAAGCGTTTGGAAGAAACCTGGTGTCGTGGAAATGGCCACGGCAGTCGCTGCCATAGGCAGCGATTGAGTGTTTCGTGAGGAAGAGTTGGCGGCCATCTGTGGTGCGAGATGGGGGCGGATGCACATGGGTGCCGGAGGGTAAAGACCTACTCCTGCTAGATTAGATTATGAGAGAGCGAGTTACAAGGGTGGCGAGCTCGGCAGCTAGGCAGCGAGTCGCTTGAGGGGGTGTATGACGGAACGTAAGTCTCTAGGATACCCTAGGGAGGTTTATATATGAAGCACCTCGCTGGGGTTTACAAGCTGCCTCCGAACAAGATAAGGATCCGGGGGCTTTTGACCTAATCCAACTGGGCTTCTGCTACGCTTCTGGGCTTCTAGTCGCCAGTCGATGGGCCTCTCCTTTCTTCAGAGTCCAGTCGCTGTCCTTCAGGCGCACTTGCAGGCCTTTCGGCCCACTCGGAACGCACTGCTGAGCATACCCCCTTTGGCATATCCCCATCAGTAGTCCCCGAGGCCATCGTTGACGCAGGCGCGGGCGTCCTTTTGGTGTTCGAAGTAGGCGAGCCCAATTTGGGTGCCGAGTCGAATCGGCGATGGACTTTACTGGAACCAAGGAGAATTTCCCCACAGCCCCATCCGTCATTTTAGTAAGCATCACTGCCCGTCGATCGTCGTTTGACGAGAAGAAGGCGGCGGGTGGCGAGTAGACCAATAGGAGTTGGACCGTTAGACCTGGTCAAACAATCCGTTGGAATTTCCAACGGTAACTTCGGCGCAATTACCGTGAGTAATGGCTATCCCGATTTTGGCGGGTGACGTTTCCCGTATAAGTGGAGTGACGGATAAGCTTTGCGATCCTGCTCCGCATTCTTCATCCTTCCTCATTTTCTCTTTCTTTCTGCTTCCTCCCGACTTACTCTCCCCCCGTCACGTGATTCCACTTCTCACTCGATGGCGCCTCCCAAAGGCTCATGGGGGAAATCCAAGTGCACCACGGCCCAGCTGAGATCCTTTGAGGACGCCGGGGTGCTCCGCAAGGGGAATTGGCGGGTTCCCCCCTCCTCTAAGACCGAGCCGAAACCGTGACCTGGCGAGTTCATTTGCTTCACCAGCCATCTGGAGAGGGGCTTAGGGTTCCCTACTTCGCTCTTCTTCTGCCGCTTCTGCGCATACTACGCGATCAAGCCCTCAGATATTGGTCCACACAGCATCGAGCAGCTGGCGATCTTCGTCGCCTTCTGCGAATGCTACCTCGGTTGCAGGCCATATTTCCCGTTGTGGCTGGAGCTCTTGCACGGCCGCATTGGGCGCGAGGCGTGTAGCGGCTTGATGCTGGCCGCAGGCGGGGTCACCTTCCAGTTGAAGCCGAAGGCCAACTTCGTCAAGCTCCTCCTGCCGAAGAAGGCCGCCAACGAGTGGAAGAAAAGCTGGTTCTACGTCAAGGAAGCCACTCCCTCCGGCGAGGTCTCTCTTCCTGAATTCGTCGCCGAGAGGAGCGAGCCCTGCCGACTGGCGCCGAAGAAGCTCCCTGAAGATCAGCAGATGGCCGTCGCGGAAATGATGGATCAGATCCAGAAGCTGAAGGACCAGGGGTTGATTCCAATCAACCTCTACAATTGCTGGCTCGGGCGGCGCCTAGTTCCGTTGGCGGCTCGTCCACACTGGATGTACGAGTACAGCGGGAAGCATGATCCATCCCGAACCAGCATGGAGTCATGGGAGGCCGAGGACTACAAGGCCGCCCTAAAGAAGATTACCGACGTGGAGTTCACGGGCGCTGCAGTCGGGGTTGCCCCGTATACTCCCATGAAGAACGAGGCCCCCACAGTGAGTTCTCTTTCCAATCGCTGCATTCGTACCTCAATTTCAGTCTTTTCGCTTGGCGTGTCTTGACTCGCGGATCTTCTCAGCTTTTTCAGGTATTGGAGGGTTGGCTCCCTCCGCTTGATGAAGAAGTTCCCCAAGAACTGGAGGAAGATTCTGAGGGGGATCCTTCCGACAATGATGGGGAAGAAGAAGAGGTCCCTCCCCCAGAGCCTGCGGCTCGCAAGACCCGAATGGAGAAGCAACGAGAGGTCGAAGCGAGCCGTAGCCTGGACGGGTTCGAAGAGGGCGACGAGGTCGCCCAGGAGCAAACGTCCCGGCGCACTGCTACGCCGTCGAAGCCCCCATGTCGGCCCAAGTCGCCGGCAAAGAGGCCTCCATCACCGGCCAGGTCGTCAGTGGTGTTCGAGTCGGATGACGACTCCGACGACAAAGGGTCTCCCGAAGTATCGCACAAGGCCCCAAGGGACACGGTCCTGGCGAAGGGGTCGGAGGGCGAGGATACGGAGGTGGTGGTGGAGGTTCCCCTAGCGACGATCGCGCCGACGGTCTCGGGGGTTCCTAGCCAAGAAACAGCTGAGGCGACAGCGCCTAAGTCGCCGATCGTCGGCGGCGTCGGGCCGAAGATCCGCGACCATGACTTCATCGTCAAGGAAGCCCTCAGTTTCATGGGCTTCAGACGTCTTCGAGAGGGGGCTCAGCCGCAAGCTGGGTCCCGAGTTGGACAAGCCCGCCCATATCAGTACCAGGCTTCATGTCCTTCCAGTCGCCAAGTAAGCTGTGCGTCCTCATCCCAATTTGCCTTGCTTTTTTCGTGTTGTGGTTGTGCTGATTGGAGGGGTTCGTGCAGGTCGGGTACTAAGAAGGTTAGTCGCCCTTCGGTTGCCAAGATTCCACCGGCCACTGGCGCGGGAGATGGCGATCCGCCCAAGAAGAGGAAAGCCTCTGAAGATGTCGCAGTCGCCGAAGTCGCGAAGAAGCAGAAGGGGGGTGCTGACGACGCTGCGACCGGGAGAAGCGCCGTGGAGCCAGCTGCTGCGCCGCTCATCAAAGAGGTGGCGGCGACGCAATCAGAACCAGCACCGGCTGCGTCCGTGCCAGAGGTGCCGGTGCCGGCGGCCAGCGTCCCTGCCAGGGCATCTGCAATGTTCCCTCGCTTTATGGCGAAGGGGTTTCCAGGTGTTACGGACGCGCAGTACCCACAAAGTCCGGAAATCATGGACGCGGAGATTGGGGCTCGCCGCTGGCGCACCTCCTTCACGGTCCCGTCGACTGACGCCGCTGATCTTCACAAGATGCTCGGCGCTTCTATTCAGGTATGTCCAGTCCCCGAATTCCTAGTCGTTGAATTTCAACGGTTAGGAATTGTTTTTCTTTTCCTTCTCCAATCCCCGAGTTCCTAGTCATTGAATTTCAACTGCTGGGAACTGGGTTTTGTTTTTATTTCTTCTCTAGTCCCCGAGTTCCTAGTCGTTGAATTTCAACGGCTGGGAACTGGGTTTTGTTTTTCTTCCTTTTTCCAGTCCCCGAGTTCCTAGTCGCTGAATTTCAGCGGCTGGGGACTAGGTTTTCTTTTCCTTCCAATGCTTTAGCTGAGTTCTTTTTTAGGGTTCTGTTGGGAATCGATCGATCGGCAGGCTGCAGAGTGCTTGGGCGTGACTTCTTGGCGCAGGAGGTGAACCGGCGACTTCAGGAGGCGATCGGTGAGTGTCTGTTTGGCTTTGTTCTTCTTTGCTTGGTATGAGCTGGTTGTGTGCAATACTCTGATATCTCCACTTGCAGATGGTTTCCCGGCTGAGGTCTCCAATGCCCATGAGGGGTATGTCCCACTCGCCGAAGTGGACGCGGCGAATGGGCGAGTGGCCTCCCTGGTCAAGGAGTTGGAGGAGGCTAAGGCGGCCTCAATTTCTTCGGAGGAACGGGCGAAGGATGTCGTCGCCGCGGCTGAAGAGGAATGCAAGGCCACGGACTCCATCATCGTGGGGCTGCATAACGAGCAGACCGCCTTGGAGAAGCACGCCAAGGAGAATTGCCGCAAGCTTCTTGGTGAGTCTATGTCTTTGCATTAGTCTTTTGTCGGGTTCCCGCTTTGGGGGTTTCATTGTTTCACTGACATCTGACTTTGCAGCTGTGGTAGGCCAAAGCGACCCGGTGGTGCAGACTTACACCGCCTCGCGTCATGCTTGCCATGGTGAATGCAGCCACGGCCTCGGCGTTGTGTGTCCAGGCGGCTCTTCAGGGCATGTCTCCCACCGAAGTCATCCCTGGGGGGCTCACGGAGGTGTGGCGGTATCTGGAGGAGGTGCCCGCGGTTGTGGGGTGGATGACACGCTCGGCGTTTAGACGCGGGGCCGCCACGGTATTGAGCTTGGGTCTCGCGCATTTCCCCGACGACTTCGATCTTGACGATGTCACGAGTGGCTATCCCTCGGTGACCGGCACGGTGGAGATGTCGGAGGTGCTGAAGCTGACCGCGAAGGCCACTCCTTATGTCGACCGTGTCTTGGCGATGGGGGATCTGCTGCCATATCAGGAGACGGTGTTGGGGCCTGGCGACCCCGAGCCGGAGCACCGCGACATGAAGTCGGAGCAGCCCTTCCAGTCGTGATTGGCGAAGTCGCTGACCATGTATCTGACGAACCTGTGGTGGCCCTTTGTGCGCGTCAAGGGTGGTGGCGCTTCTTCTTCATCAGGGCCTGTGGAGTAAGAAAATGCAAGAGTTGTAATGGATGCCAAGTGGCGAACGCTGTATGACATTTTGTAATGTATGTCACGGGGACTTGGTCGAATCGTGTTATGATTAAGGAAATGTTTTGTTCAACAATTTGGGCGAGTCCCCGAGTGCGTCCGCCCTTTAATGGGATAATTCGATTGTGTATTTCTGTGTGTTTGATTTGTTTACGCGTTTGTTTTTATCCCTCGTGTCTTCTGAGTGGCGAGTCCCCGAGCGCGGGTAGGGTTTGCTTGTGAGCGAGTTCCCGAGCGTCGTGCCCGACCGTATTGGTCGTGATCCTGTTGCAGGTTGTGAATGCGTTGTTTTGTAACGCGTCTCCTCCCCTGGCCCGGAGAGCCAGTCGCTTGGCGAGCCCTAGGCACCTCTCTTACTTGGTGTGTTCTCGAGCCACGTGGGGTTCCTGTTTTGCGGAGTCCCCATGCGTGGTACTTAACCGTTCGAGTCGCTTTGCTCGAGGGTGGGAGGGACAGAACATTGTGGGAAGCGTGTATCGGACGTCTTGGCCCGGTGGGCCAGTCGGGCTAGGCAACTCCAATGGCGGCTCCGAATTGGCGTTTTCCGTGGACGACACAAGGCCCGAATATTTCTGGTGCCCTTGTGCCGCACTACTTTGCCATGCCTGTCGCTCGACCAGAGGTTGACTTCCGTGAATAGCTTATTGCTTACATGTACGAGTGCGAGTGGCACAAGAATATGGCGAGTGGGCACAATTTGTGCGATCTGAATGAACTTCATTTATATATTCCGACAGAGTACAGTGTGTGGTTCTAAGTATAGAACTTTCTAAGGAGGTTTACATTCCATGGCCTCCCGACCTCCAACTGGCCATCACCCCGTATGTCGATGAGGTAGTAGGCGTCGTTACCAAGGACTCGGCCTATGGCGAATGGCCCCTCCCATGGAGGGGAGAGCTTGTGCATTCCCTTCTTGTCTTGGGCCTGTCGTAGGATCAGGTCGCCTTCCTGGAAGGTGCGAGTTCGCACTCGGCGGCTGTGATAGCGGCAAAGTCCTTGCTGGTATATGGCGATGCGGGAGCAAGCCAGGTCGCGTGCTTCGTCAAGTTGATCGACGCTATCTTGGCGGGCGGTCTCGTTGGCCGCCTCGACGTAGTTGGCGACTTGAGGGGAGTCGTGCTCTAGGTCTGTTGGCATTACGGCCTCGGTACCATCCACCATGAAGAAAGGCGTGAACCCGGTTGATCGGTTGACGGAGGTGCGGATCCCCCATATCACAGAAGGGAGCTCGTCGACCCAACATCCTAGGTGCGCCGAGGGCACCTGCGATCGCAGCAGGCCCGTGGAGGACGCCTTCTGGTTGGCACGCTGGCTGCTTTGACTCCGGGTGGGCGACTGATGCGAGGTTGAGTCGTATGCCGTGCTCCTCGCAGAATTCCGCCATGGCCCCCTTGGCAAAGTTGGTCTTGTTATGCATTATGATCTTTGTGCGGGTAGCCGTACCGGTAGATGAGTTCGCGGAGGAACTTGGTAGCCATCTTGCCATCGCACTTCTTGATCGGCTTGGCCTCCACCCATTTGGTGAACTTGTCGACTACGACCAGGAGGTGGGTGAAGCCAGATGGGGCCTTCTTGAACGGGCCTACCATGTCCATGCCCCATACGGCGAATGGCCATGTGATGGGGATTGTCTTGAGTGCCGAACCAGGATGGTGCGTCTGGTTGGCGTACTTCTGGCATCCGACGCATCTTTGGACGACGTTGGTGGCATCAGCGTGTGCGGTGAGCCAGTAGAAACCATGCCGCATGGCCTTGGCGACTAGCAACTTGGCGTCGGCGTGATGGCCGCAGTCGCCGGCGTGAATGTCCTGGAGGATCTTGCGGCCTTCCTCTGGCTGGACGCAGCGCTGGAACACGCCGGTCATGCTGCGCTTGTGGAGCTCGCCGTTTATGATGACGAAAGATTTGCAGCAGCACACGATCATTCGCGCCTCTGTCTCGTTGCTCGGTAGGAGTTTGTGTTCCAGGAAGGCGACGTATGGCGCTGTCCAGTCGCTAGGTTCCACAACCATGGCGACTAAGGCCGGTTCTGGTTGTAGTGGGATCCCGATATCGATCTCCTTCGGTAGGCTGACGGTGGGTTTGTGGATGATGTCGAGGAAGACGCCTACTGGTGGCGCCTGTCGAGTTGATCCGATGCGGGAAAGGGCGTCTGCCTCCTCGTGTTTACGCCTGTCGATCCACTCGATGGAATAGCCGTCGAACTGTCCTCCCAACTGGTTGATGGCTTGGCGGTACGCAATCATTGTTGGGGAAACAGTGTCGCACGTCACGACCACTTGGCCGGCGACTAGGTCGGAGTCGCCGTAGCATCGTAGGTGGTTGATGTTCATCTCCTTGGCGGATCTCATGCCGTGGAGGAGGGCCTCGTATTCCGCCATGTTGTTGGTGCAGGGTTTGAAGTTGAGGTGGAGCACATAGCGGAGCTTGCCTCCTTTGGGGGAGGTCAGTATGACCCCAGCCCCCGTGCCGTCGGTGTTTTGGGAGCCGTCGAAGTGGAGCGACCAGTAGTGGAGGTATGGGAGCTTCTCTGGCTGTTGTGCTTCTTCCCAGTCTGCAAAGAAATCGGCCAAGGCTTGTGACTTGATCGCTTTTTGGGGCTCGTACTTGATGTTGTGTACGCCGATCTCGACGGCCCACTTGGCGACTCACCCTGTTGCCTCGTGATTGTGCATGATGTCCTGCAGGGGCGCGGGGGAGACCACCGTGATTGGGTGCTCCTGGAAGTAGTGTGGGAGCCGCCGTCGTGCTCGGAATACCGCGTACACCAGTTTTTGGTATTGCGGGTAGCGCTGTCGTGAGTGCGTTAGGACTTCGCTGATGTAGTATACGGGGCGTTGTATGGGGCGCTCCTTGCCCTCTTCTGGTCGTTCGACGACCATCACGGCGCTGACGACTCGATTGGAGGCCGCGACGTAGACGAGCATTGGCTTTTTGTCAAGTGGCACGGCGAGTAGTGGTGCCGCGAGTAGCACTTCTTTGAGTGCTTTGAGTGCGTCGTCGGCCTCCGCGTCCCATTGGAACGTTGGGTTCTTGCGCATCAGGCGGCAGAGGGGCATTGCCTTCTCGCCTAGTCAGGGGATGAAGCGACTGAGAGCCGCGACTCGCCCTGCCAACTTTTGGACGTCGTGCAGGCACTCGGGTTTCCCGAGTCGCGCGATGGTGTCTATCTTGGTGGGGTTGGCTTCAATGCCTCTCTTGGAGACTATGTACCCTAGAAGTTGTCCGGTGGGTACACCAAAGGTGCATTTTCTAGGGTTCAGCTTGATGTTGTCCCTCCGCAGATTTGTGAAGGTTTCTGCTAGGTCGGCAAGCAGATCGTCCTGGCGGGTGGATTTTACCACCACGTCGTCGATGTAGACATGAATGTTGCGGCCAATTTGGCTTGCTAGACACTCCTGCATGCACCTCTAGTATGTGGCGCATGCGTTCTTGAGGCCAAACGTCATGGCCGTGTAGCAGAATGCACCGAATGGCGTGATGAGCGTCGTCTCTCCTCGTCATCGTCCACCATCTTGATCTGGTTGTAACCAGAGTAAGCGTCGAGAAAACATAGCGACTCCGATCCCGCGGTCGAATCGATGATCCAATCGATGCGCGGTAGGACGAACTCCTCCTTCGGGCAGGCGCTGTTGAGATTGGTGTAGTCGATACACATTCTCCAGGTGTTGTTCTTTTTGAGAACTAGGACTGGGTTTGCCAGCCACTTGGAGTACTTGATTGGCCGGATTAAGCCTGCGGCTAGTAGGCATTGGACTTCCTCGGCGATTTCTCGACGGCGCTCTTCATTGAAGGGCCGTAGCGACTGCTTTACTGGTCGCACTTTGGGGTCGGTGTTAAGTTTGTGCTCAGCGAGTTCGCTCGGGACACCTGGCATGTCAGATGGCTTCCATGCGAAGATGTCGCGGTTCTCACGGAGGAACCCGATGAGCGGGCTTTCCTATGCGGGGCTCATGTGCGCCCTGATGGTGACCGTCTGGATGGAGTCGCCTCGGACGAGCTCGACGGTGCGGGTGTGCGTGGTCGCCTCGAACGCGGAGTTCGCGGCGATCGGTTTCTTCAAGATGGTGGGATCGTCCTTGTTGATGTTGCCCGCGTATTTCACGAGCTCCTCCGCGTGGTCAGTCTCCACGACGATGATGGCGTCGGCGAGTTTGGCGCCTTTTTCCTCGCATTCCACGACCATATCAGGGTCGCCGTGGACGGTGATGATGTCGCTTGGCCCGGGGAGCGTCATCATGTTGTAGGCGTAGTGTGGGGTCGCCATGAACTTTGTGAATGTCTGGTGGCCCAGGACGCAGTGGTAGGGACTGTGGAAGTTCACCAGCTCGAAGACGATTCTCTTCGTGCGGTAGTTTGCTGGGGTGCCGAAGGTGACTGGCAGCGTCACCTTCCCGATCGGGTACGCCTCCCGACCGGGGACGATGCCGTGGAAGGTCGTCAGTGTTGGCTTGATGGCTGTTTCTGGGAGCTGGAGCCTTTTGAAGGTCTCGAGGTACAGGATGTTGATGGAGCTCCCACCGTCCATCAGTGTCTTGGGCAGCCAGTTGTCGGCCACCTTTGGCCTGACCACCAGGGCGAATCGCCCTGGATATTCGATTCTTGGCGTGTGGTCCTGGCGACTCCAGGTGATGCTCTGTTCGGACCAGTTTAGGAAGCGGGGGATGTCGACTTGCGTCACCGCATTGACGGCAACCGCGCGGGCGAGTACCTTCTTCTCACGCTTGGTGCCAAGCCTAGTGAAGGTATGTAGCGACCCGACGGCGGTTCCGAAGCTGCCACCGTTCCCATTGTCCCGCGGTTGGTTGTTGTTGGGGTCCTCCCTTGCACGTCTCGCCTTCTCGATCTCTTTGAGAGAGTGGCAGTCGGTGGTGGTGTGGGTGGCGGGTTTTCCCTCCTTGCTGTGGTAGATGCAGGGCTGATTGAGCAGGGCGACGGGGTCGAATTTCGGCCTCGTCGTGTTATTGGCGTGGTAGTTCCCGTTGTCACGGTAGTTTCCTCCGTCGCGGCGGTAGTTCTTGGAGTCGCATTGGCCGTAGCCGGCGTTGGCGACGAAGTCGAATCGCCCGTCGGTCCGGCGCTTGCCGGTGATGCGGGTGTTGCTGTAGCGCATTTCGCGTAGGCGCCCGCTGTCGTGGATGCTAGTGCGCCGTCTTCCCCCCCCGACTTTTCGTTGGAGTCTTGGTTGGGGTCCTCCTCCACGTAGCGCTTGGCGATCTCCACGTAGCGCTTGGTTGGGGTCCCCCTCTTGATCTTGGCGACTAGAGGTTCATACCGGCACGCGTTCTTGAAGCAGTGTATCGCCGTGTCTGGGTGGATGCCAGAGGCGTTTATCCATAGTTCTTGCCACCTTTGGATCCACCGGCAGGTCGACTCGCGTTGTCCCTGGATGCATCGCTCTAGGTCCTGGATGGTGGTGGCGCGAGTGTAGGAGCCCTCGAAGTGCCTGACGAAGGCGTCCGCATTTCTTCCCAGGAATCGATGCTGTCGGCGGGTAGCGTGTTGATCCATTGCCGGGTCGTGCCCTCCATCATCAGGGGGAGGTAGCGAGCGGCGAGCAGGTCGGTGTGGCCTGCGATCCCCATTTCCATGAGGTATGTGTCCAGCCAGACGGCGGGGTCGTACGTCAGGTCGTACTTCTTGATCTCCTTCGGGGCCTTGAAGTTGGCGGGGTATTTTTCCCCGCGGATCATGGGTCCAAAGTATTGCGGCCCGACTTGGCTGAGCGAGCCTCTTGGCTCCGGGTCGCTGCGGTTGGCGAGGGTGTGTCGTAGGTCGTAAGGTTGGCACGACCGCCATGCCTGATTGTTGATGATGTGCGTTTGGGCATCGAGGGGTTGCGCATTTGCGGCGACGGTGTTGTTCGCAGGTCGCGGCTCGTTGGTCGACAACACGGGGTTGGCGGCCCTTGGTTGGTTCGCCAGGGGTTGGGGTGGTGGGCAAACTATTGCATTAGCCACGGTAGGGTGGCCGCTTGATGCCACCCTGCTTGCTGACGAGTGGGAATACATCTGCCCGCGCGGGTCGACTCCCGCGGCCTGTTGCTCGACGGCCCTAACAAGTAGGGCCTTGGCGTACTGGATCTGTAGCATGCCGTCGCCTTGGACATCGAGGTTGGCGATCGTGGCGTCAGCCGCGACGATGTTGTCCATCGGGGTGGAGTATAGTGGTAGCCCGTTGGCGTCCCGGGCTTGAGGTGAGATGATGATTCGTGGTTGGTCTAGTGGGGGCGCACGACCCATGGATGGTGGAGGGGCCCCTGTTGCTGGTGCTCTAGGTGGTGGTCTCGCGGGGTTGCCTCCTCCTGGCGGCGCGTTCTCGCCGTGTTCGCGCTCGGCGGCGCGTGTTAGGTCTCCCTCGTCGTTGAAATTCAGGACGCGGCCCTAAACATCGGGGTTCAGGCGGGTCCTGATGCGGCGCTGGTGATAGAGTGACAGCTCCTTCGCCGTCTCTCGTTCGAGGCGGTATTTATCGCGCTTGGCGAGTTCGTTGCGTTGTGCCTCCTGGAGCTGTAGGCAGGCTTGTTCCTCCTCCGTGGCCGTCGCGGTCGGCGGGATCGGCGTGGAGAACGGATCTGGCGGGACGGCCGTGCTACCCGCCATGTAGATCGCGTTGAAGCGATTGGATCTGGCGCGGAAATCCTCGGGGGATTCCCAGCCGGAGTCAGAGTCGAAGATCCCCAGGATAGAGGGATCCTCGAAATCCTCGGGGTTGGAGACTCGCGTGATGGAGTCCTCCTATGACGCGGCGCTCATGGATCCGTTGACCGATGCAAGGGTCGCGGAGTCGGCATCATCGTTTAGGGCATTGTTGTTGGTGGCGACGTTGGTCTCGACCGCATCGCTAGCGGCCGAGTCGTACTCGGTGACGAGGCCCCTGATGAAGCGAACATGCTCCTCCGAAAGCAGATCGCGGTGTGGAGGCGACCCACCGACGATCATCGTCACGACTGGATCGACCGTGCCGGTAAAGCCGACGAAGAGGTTGATGGAGCCGATCGGCATCACCGCGGCGTGCGTAACCGGGCGCGACGCCGGGATGTAGCTGCTGGGCAGGATCTGCAAGATCCCGCCGATGGCGATCATGCGGCTGGTGGCGAGTGGCCGCTCGATTGGCGAATAGGGTCTTGCCGCAGAACTCAGGCCAGTCCCGCTATGCCCCACGGTGGGCGCCACTGTCGTGGAAATGGCCACGGCAGTCGCTGCCATAGGCAGCGATTGAGTGTTTCGTGAGCAAGAGTTGGCCGCCATCTGCGGTGCGAGATGGGGGCGGATGCACATGGGTTTACCCAGGTTCGGCCCCCCGGAGGGTAAAGACCTACTCCTGCTAGAATAGATTATGAGAGAGTGAGTTACATGGGTGGTGAGCTCGGTGGCTAGGCAGCGAGTCGCTTGAGGGGGTGTATGATGGAATGTAAGTCTCTAGGATACCCTAGGGAGGTTTATATATGAAGCACCTCGCTGGGGTTTACAAGCTGCCTCCGAACAAGATAAGGATCCGGGGGCTTTTGACCTAATCCGACTGGGTGTCTGCTACGCTTCTGGGCTTCCAGTCGCCAGTCGATGGGCCTCTCCTTTCTTCAGAGTCTAGTCGCTGTCCTTCAGGCGCACTTGCAGGCCTTTCGGCCCACTCGGAACGCACTGCTGAGCATAGCCTCTTTGGCATATCCCCATCAGTTGGGATTTTTATTGATGAAGAGGGGGATGCCTTAGGCATCCCCAAGCTTTGACGCTTGTACTTCTTGAATATTTCTTGGTATGACACACGTGGCATCCCCAAGCTTGAGCTTTAGTCCATCCTTCATCTCATTACTCATTCCTTCCATACACCTAAAAATTTTCCTTCATACAAAACTTCACACAATATTTATTAGCAACATTAGTGCACTCAAGATAAATAAGTCTTACGGTTCAGTTCTAACACCAAATAAACTTCCATTAAAACACTAGCTACTGTAGCACTTCCCTCAAAAATCTCAATTCCCCAAAAGAACTCAAAAAGGAACCAACAAGAAGCAAATGCAGAAAATGGCAGAAATCTGTCAAAACAGACCAGCAGGTAAAGACGAATTTTTTCGAAGACCTTCTGTTGCTCAAATCAAAAAGTGCTGAACTAACGAAAGTTAGATAACAACCTGGGGCAAAAGCTCAAAAACTTACAGGTCAATCCGACTTACAGAGCTCTCTCACGAATGTTTACAGTGAAGAACAAAAATCTGTTTCGGGACAGCAACTTTCCCAATCATTACTTCACTCTCATTAGAGGTTACTCTTGGCACAAAAGGCAAATAAAAAGGATAAGGAGTGGTTATTACTGAAGTAATAACTTCCAAGACTCATCTAAAACTCTTGGGTTATCTCCCAACAAGTACTTTTCTTTAACGCCTTTAAGTTAGCCATGATAGTTTGAGAAGATGCTCACATAAGAAATATGAATTGAAGTAAAAGAGAGCATCAAGAAGCAAATTCAAAGCACATTTAAGTCTAACCCACTTCCTATGCATAGGAATCTTGTAAAGAAACAAGTCATGAAAGCACAAAGCAACAAGCATAGGAAAGCAAAACAAGTGCAACTTCAAAATTTTCAACATAAAGAGGGTAAACTTAACAATGTTGAGATAGATAAGACCATATTTCCCTCTCTCATAATAACTTTCAGTAGCAACATGAATAAAATTAACAATATAACTATCACAAGAAACATTCTTATCATGAGCCACATGCATAAAAGAATTAATACTCCCCACATAAACACAGTCATTCTTATTGATTGTAGTGGGAGCAAATTCAACAAAATAGCTATCATTATTATTTTCATCACCATAATCATCAAATATAGGAGGCATATTGTAATCATAATTAATTTCCTCCTCAATAGTAGGTGGACTGAAAATATCATATTCATCATTGCAATCATCATATATTGGAGGTATAGCATCATCATAAGCAATAGAATAGTTATCTTCCCAAGTGTGTTCATTTGTAAACATATCATCATTGGAAGGATCATGGATAGCACTAATAGTACAGCAATTATTAATATCATCATTTTTAGAATTGGTACCAAAGAGATTTTCAATATCAAAAGAAGTGTGCTTTTCCCAATCATGATCACTACTATAGGTAACAGGCATAGGAACATCATCGAGTTCAGACTCATCAAAAACTATAATAGGAGCTACATGCTTAGGGGAAAATACCGTTTCCTCCCTACTTTTACTCCTCCTTTTCTTCTTTATCTTCTTCTCTTTAGGAGGGAGAGGATTGAAAGGAAGCTTCTCCATATACCCTGGTTTATTATTAGAGACAATAGAAGAAACTTTGGAGGATTCCTTCTTTTCATTAATAAGATCAAAACACATATTAGTCCTATCATATTTTGGTAAAATCTCATCTTCTATAATATTTTGTATGTAACTATTTGTGTGGCAATTATCAACACAATAAAGATGACAACCATACAGGACACTATTCATATCAAAAGCACTCAAATCTACCAAAGAGGTTTTTCTTGATAACTCTTCACATCCCAAAATTAATGTAAGTTCATCATGCTGATTAGGAGTGATCATGTCATCACAATACAAACTTGCAGTACTCATTGGATTAGAAGGGCTATTATTATGGCCTGAGCATTGAAAATTGAAATGACCCACTTCAAAGCAAAGTTCACAAATAAAAGGATAAAGGGCACAAACTTTTTTACCAAGATCATTTAAAGCCCTATACCACATTCTAGTTTTTTCATTCCTGTGGGTGATACAATATTCTTCTTCAGTTTGATTAATCTCACAAGGTCTATGTATTCCACAAAAAATAACATGCTTATAAGAAATAGTACTTTCAGAGGTTTGAGCATGTTTATTGTTATCATTAACAACAATTTCATTTTCCATGCAAGTGTCTTTAAAAGGCTCATGATACATGTACCACTTTTCTTTAGGAGCATTAATATGAGAAGCAAAGGTTTTAAAACAATCAATAAGAATTTGAGGATCAAGACCATATTTAGCACTAAGCTCTTGAAAATCAGCAGTTTCAGCGAAAGACTTAATGCAATCATACTCATATTTTATACCTAGTTCTTTACCTTTGTTGTTATCCGAATCTTCGGTATTGCTTTGAATTGTTTCAAGAAGATCCCACTTAGCTTTGACCTCCTTACTCGTGAAGGATCCCTCTAAACAAGTATCTAGATAGTCCTTGTAATGTCCTGAAAGCCTTGCATAGATATTATTAATAACAATATTCCTGGGGAGCTCATGAATGGGACATTTGAGCATTAGTGACTTCAATATCCCCCATGCTTGGGAAATACTTTCTCCATCATGAGGATGAAAATTATAAATATAATTCCTATCTTTATGAATTTCATGAGGAGGATAAAATTTAGAGTAAAAGAGAGATTCAAGTTCCTTCCACTCCAAATGATGAGGATCATCTAGTAGCTCATACCACTCCCTTGCTTTGTCCTTAAGTGATAAGGAGAATAACTTCTTCTTGACATGGTCTGTTGTAATACCTGCACACTTGAACAACCCGCATAATTCGTGTATAAAGAACAAATGATCACCGGGATGGACAGTTCCATCTCCAAAATAGTAGTTATCCATAACACGATCAATAATTCTTGTAGGTATCTTAAAATTATCATTAGAATTACCACATATGGGAGATAAAGTATCATCAGAGCAAATTTTCTTCTTTAAAACTGGGGAAGTAAAAAGATCATTTTCATAAGAACCAACTTCCCCAAGCTTAGACGTTTCCATAGCATTAGTAACAAAGGTGTTCAAAAGATTCATACTAATAACATTGTTATTAGCATGCAAAGAAAGCTCCATTGGTTTTTTAATTTTCTTTTCAGACAATTCGAGTTCTAACTTAGGAAAAAGACTAAAAAGCTCTCTAATTATTTTGTTGTTTTCCATGAAGCCTAACTAGTGAAAACAAGAAACAAAACGACAAAATTGCAGAATCTAAAGGAAATAACTTCGAGCACTCACAATGGAGGATGTGAGTACCATTTACCTTACCTCTGCGGCAACGGCGCCAGAAAATAGGCGTTTGCCGTGGGAGGTTCTTCTTCTTTAATCCTCCGGTGTGAATACCTTTTACCATACCTCCCCGGCAACGGTGCCAGAAAATAGCTTGATGTCTACGCACTTCTATTCTTGTAGACAGTTGTTGGGCCTCCAAGTGCAGAGCTTTGTAGAACAGCAGCAAGTTTTCCCTTAAGTGGATCACCCAAGGTTTATCGAACTCAGTGAGGAAGTGGTCAAAGGTATTCCCTCTCAAGCAACCCTGCAATCAAGATACAAGAAGTCTCTTCTGTCCCCAACACACCCAATACACTTGTCAGGTGTATAGGTGCACTACTTCGGTGAAGAGATAGTGAAATACAAGTGGTATGGATAAATATAAGTGGTAACGGTGATAGAAGATAACTTGATGGCATGGAAGAGACTAAAAGCAAACTGAAATAAAGATGGAAGCAAGCAAACATGTAACAGATCTAGTAGCAAATGGTGTTTCAATGCTTAGAAACAAGGCCCAGGGATCATACTTTCACTAGTGAACACTCTCATATAAATATATTATCTTCATGATACTACTCTTAACTACTCTCCGGTTGGACACTCTAATCGATGGTAGGGCTATAACAGCAAACCTCAAAGTAAGCCTTTCCCATCTAGAAAACCCCACAATGTCACCTTGAGCACTAGATGAGTCCAACAAACACCACAATTTCATTAAGACATCCAACTCCAAATATAACTCATAACAAGTATTTGTAATCGCTAGCCTAAGTGCCACCATGGTGAGCATGCTGTCACTTTCACACACATGCGGAGAGCAGAGATCTATTAAAGCACTTGAGTAGCAAGGTAGATCTATAGATTACAAGCTCATGATCTCAATAAGATCATGCATAGAGAGAGAGATGAACACATAGCTACCGGTAGTACCCTTAGCCTCGAGAGAGAACTACTCCATCCTTATCATTGGAATCAGCAATGGTGATGGAGATGGTGGTGGAGATTGATGGAGATGGCTCCCGGGGCACTTCCCCTTCCCGGTAGGGTGCCGGAATAGAGACTTTCTGTCCCCCGAATCTCCCTTTCGGTGGCAGCGAGGCCGCGGAACTTTTCGTGGATTTCTGATTGATGATTTAGGGTTTTGGCCTCGGGAGGCTTCTTATAGGCCAGAGGGCAAGGTCGGTGGGCGGCCAGGGGGCCCACACCATGCCCTGGCGCGGCCTATGTGGTCCCGCGCCTAGGGATGGTGTGGCCACCCTGTGGCCCCCCTCCGGCTCTCCTTCTGGCACCGTGAGTCTTCTAGGAAAATAGTAACTTTGGCTTTTGTCCCGTCCAATTCCGAGAATATTCATTTTCTGACTTCCTGGAACCAAAAACAGCAGAAAACAGGCAACTGGCACCGTGGCATCTTGTTAATAGGTTAGTCCAAGAAATCATATGAAAAGTACTCCAAAGTGTTGACAAAACATAAGAAAGTAGATAAAACCAAGCATGGAACATTAAAAATTATAGATACATTTGCAATGTATCAGTCGGCCAGGCCTTCCCGCCTCCAAGCCATGCTGTCGCATCCTGCAGTGTCGCCAGCGACGTGCTCTCCCTTCCGCCACGACCTGGCCCGCTCCGGCCACCGTCGAGCCTGAGGTCTCCTTCTCATGGCTGACCTTCCTCTTCGGCCACCAGCCGCTCGCCGCTCTGGTCGCTGCCTCCTCCCCGCGTCCACGCCCCCTGCTCCACACAATGGAGCCGTTGCCCTGGTCTCTTCTCTGCAGCGCGCGTCCTCGCCCTCGTCCCCGTGGAGTCCGCCTCCTGCAACTCGCACCGGCGCGAGACCCCGCCCCCCTTGGGCCTCTGTAGCACCGCCACGTCTCCCCACCTGCGTGGTGCCCCTCTATCCTCGCCCTCGACCCGGTCTCCCTCTATTTGTGCCGCCTGCCGCATCTCGTTTGCAAGGTGCTCGCATTAAAGTCCGAACAACACAGCAGTGTTCCTATGTTCTGTTCTGCTTTGTGTCATTCTGTTGTGCACAAGTTGCTGCGGTCCGATGTGGTCATGTGTAAGAGTTGCTCCACATCATGGTGTCATCCGATCTCTCGCCAAGATCTTTCTAAGACCAAGATGCACCCCAAGTTCGCCAACGACCATCGGCGCCAAACTCGAGTCCGACACCGACAAACAAAGCCGGAACCCCGAGGATGTCAACATGGACCCAAAGATCTCCTTCATGGAACGCCAAGTTCCCCCTTCATGGAACCCGAAGACCGATCTCGTCGACCCGAACCGTAGAACGCCAAGATCGCCGAGTCCTCTCTGTGTGACTCCTATCCGCTCCTATTTTATAATATGATATACAATTTGTTGCATATAAAATGTACATGCTTGCATACATACTTTGTCATTTGGGGGTATTTGGTCGACTCACCTAATAATTACATATGGAGACTATATGCGGGTTATTCTAGTCTTATATTGCCTCCATTTAAATTTGTGTAGTGAATCGATGCCATGCTTTGCCTTGTTAATTCAACATTTAATTTGAGGGGTAGTTAAACAACTTGAATCATAATATTTAATTGTCAGGATCCCGATTCCGCCTAACATTGCTAAGTTAGATTGCATATTGCCATGCCATGCATTATATCATAAACATGCCGGATCTTTTGCCTAGTAATAAATATTGCATCGGTTGATCTTTCTAGTGTTTTGCTTCTTCACCAGATAGGACGATAAGTCGATGCGAGATACGACGAGCCCTTTGGTTGATCTTCTCAGGAGAGCATTCTCCCCTCTTCTACCTATTTTGCATTTATAGTCTTTACTTTCTTCCTTTGATCTATTGCTATCCTTATTATTGATGCTTTAGTACCGTTCCCTTATTTTACCTGCTCTACTATATTGCCTTGGTTATCCTATTGCCTTTGTTTGAGTAGCTAGATTTTCCCTTGCGAGTCGTAGTGCATGCTTAGGTCTGCTGCCCACTCTCATACAGGCGAACCGTGATAACTGGTTATGGTTGATAACATAATAAATTAAATTGGTGATGTTGGTTATGGTTATGGTTTCACCTAATGATAAGGCCCCGACTGGGACCACCTATGGGAACTGCTTGAGCCAACCTAGGACCCATTCGTTCTACGATACTAGTTCTGAGTTGATCGCGCTAACCAAACATGGGGGCCCCTGGGATCCCCCCTCAACTACCGGTGCTATTCGTTTATCCAGAGGGTCACAAAATTGGTTTTCCATTTGGTGCATACGCATAATATGTCCTCGGACATGGGTGAGTTGATATGTCTTCGGACTTGGTTATGATATGATTTGGTGGACAGCCTGGGCATTGCATACGTAAAAGCTGTACATGCCGGCGGTTCAAGGGGAGCTCTACAAGTTATCTTCCAGGGCCGTTCGGTATAGTAGTTGTGAGCACTGTGCCACCTTGAGGCTCGGTCGTGTCTCTGGGCTAGATAAAACACAGTAGGTGATACCTCTGGATACACGCGTAGTTATGGGACAGTTCTTGTTGTGAGATTTGGAAGGCACGCGTATTATGTTGCCTGAAGGGTTGAACATGCGTTTGGGTACAGTAGTGCACCCCTGCAGGGTAAATCTTTTCGAGAACTCATGTGTCCACAGTTATGGACGCCTCAGGAGTACGGTGTCATGATCATAGACAACGCCACTAATGTTTTGCCTCTAATAACATGACTAGTAATTAGCCTTATCAACTAAACACCTGCTTAACTAAAATTGCCACCGTGTGTGTTCCGCAAAAGGACTTCCTCGACTGGTCTTTGAGGGGGAAAATCTTCGGATGGGTTATGTTTGGTGTTATATTATACTTATCGTATAGCGCTCTCTTATCTCGCTCTAATAGCCAAAGTTGTAGCGTGTCTCTATAAGTTAGATAGTGCAAGCTTTGCTACCGCTGATCCCACCATACCTTTGTAGGCGAGGACCGACAAATTCTAGCGTCGCTGTGTACTGGCCTCAGTACTGACCGCTCTCTTTCTGTTTTCTTTTGCCCTTTGTCGGCACCCTTTGGCTTAGACAGGTGTGTGATTGACGATGTTAGCAAGGTTACCCTTCCGGCTTGGCCTGGGCAGGTTTATGAACACCGCTTGGTTATTCTTCAGGACTCTTAGTCCCATTTGGTTCTTGTCTGTACTCGGACACTATTTCGCTTTCTCCATGAGTTGTATCTTTGTATTCTTGACTCGTTGAGTCGTTGTTGTATATATAAGTTCTTGTGGATTTTGTTGTAATCTAAAGTGATGTACTACTTGTAATAAAAACCCACCCACACGAAAGTGTCTGGTGCGCGTCTTTGAATTGCTTTTATGCGGATTTTGGCGGGTAATGCTGAGATCTGCATAGGCGTGATTCTGGGGCATTACAGTTTCCTTATCTCCAGCTGAGGTATTGAAACCAATCCCACAAAAATCCGAGCCATAAAGAGAATGGAACTGCTGAAGTGCCTTAACGATGTGTAGAAGTTCACTGGTTGCCTGACATTATTAAGACGATTTGTAAGTCGGCTGAGAGTGAAGAGCCTTGCCCCTCTACTAGTTAATGAAAAAGGCAGATAAATTTACATGGACACCGCAAGCTGATAGCGCATTCCAGGAGCTATCATCAGCACCAATATTAGTTGTGCCACTACCCAAGGATCCAATGTTGCTCTATATAGCCGCGACCAACCGAGTCGTAAGTGTAGTAATAGTAGTGGAACGCGATGAAGAAGGAAAGTCCGTGCAAAGACCGGTGTATTACTTGAGCGAGGTATTGTCAGCTTCAAAATAGAATTATCCTCACTATCAGAATATGGTGTATGGCGTGTATATGTCGGCTAAGAAACTCAAACACTACTTTGAGGAGCACCCCATCAAGCTGGTATGTGAAGCACCCATATCCAAAATTATGGGTAATAAAGATGCTAGTGGCCGAATCGCCAAATGGGAAATTGAGCTATCCCCATACGTACCACAATTAGATAGAAGGGATGCGATCAAGTCATAAGCAGTGGCAGATTTCTTTTTGGATTAGGCTAAGATGCAGTATGAACCACCTCTACCAGACTCAAATTACTGGCGGATGCACTTTGACGGGTCAAAGCTATAGGAAGGACTAGGGGCCGGGGCAGTGCTTACCTCGCCAAAGAAGGACCAGTTGAAGTATGTCCTCCAGATCCATTTTAGCGTGTCAAACAATGTGGTAGCAAAGGAAGTAGGCATACGTTGGATACTGTGTTTCGGTGATTTGGATTTGGTGGTACATCAAGTGTCTGGCAATTGGGATGCTCTTGACGCGAACATGGCACTTTACAGATTTTATGTCCAGAAGATAAGTGGTTTCTTCGAGGGGTGTGAATTCCATCATGTACCTCGGATTGAAAATGAGGCAGCTGATGTGTTATCCAAGTTGGGGTCATCCCGGCTACCAATTCGGCTAGGCATTGCATTGGAACACTTGAGAAAACCATCTATTACACCATCACCGGAATCCGAGTAAATTTATATCCCGGCCCTCTCTGGATCAGAAGCTACTCCTATGGAAATAGACTGGGAGTACACCACAGCAAGCCTGGGGACTATGTCAGCAAACCCGGGGACTACTCCAGCAGACCCAGGGATTGGCTCATATAACCCAAGGACTGTTCAGCTTAGTCTGGTCGGGGTTATGTCAGTAGATGCAATGCAAATTTATGAGGAGCTTTTCCCCATCCGAGTTATACCTGCATGGGCAAAGCCAATATTTGAATTCCTAAAGGAAGGTACTTTGCCAGATGATGAGATACTATCAAGGAAAATCCAGAGAAGAGCAGAGGCATACACTATCAGCAATGCTGAGCTATACAAAAGAAGTGTAACGACTGTGCTGTAGGGATGCGTAGAACCGGAAGAAGGGCTTGACATACTCCGAGATATCCATCAAGGGGAATGTGGTCATCATGCATCCTATAGAGCATTAGTGGCAAAATCTTTTCGGCATGGATTTTATTGGCCAAGTGCCCTGGAACAAGCATAGGATGTGGTGAGGAAATGCAATGGTTTTCAGAGATATGCCACAAAAACCCACATGCCAATGTTGGAACTCAAGACCATCCCCATTACTTGGCCATTTACTGTGTGGTACCTGGATATGGTAGGACCATTTAAGTCGGAAAGGGGAGGAATGACCCACATCTTGGTTATGGTGGACAAGTTTACCAAATGGATTGAAGTTAAACCAATCAAGAAATGTGATGGGGCAACAACATTTGCATTCCTCAAAGACATAATCTTGAGATATGGCTATCCCCAGAGTATCATAACTGATAATGGCACAAATTTTGCTAAAGGGGCATTTGCGAGGTTCTGCCGAGAAAAGAAGATCTGGCTAGATGTTGCCTCTGTAGCCCACCCTGCATCGAACGGGCAAGTGGAAAGATCAAACGGACTAGTATTGTCTGGGATAAAACCCCGGCTCATTGAGCCGCTGCAAAGATTAGCGCGGTGCTGGATGGAGGAACTAACAGTGGTATTGTGGAGTTTAAGAACAACTCCGAATCGATCAACGGGATATACGTCATTTTTTCTAGTATATGGGGCAGAAGCTGTACTACCAGCCGACATAGAGCATGATTCGCCAAGAGTCAACCAATACACATAAGCCGAAGTGTGTGAAGCCCGGGAAAATGACGTTGATCTGTTGGAAGAAGCGAGAAAACTGACCTTGTCCAGATCTGCCATATATCAGCAAAATCTCCGACGCTACCATAGCCGGAAAGTAAACCCCCCGAGTCTTCCGGGAAGGTGATCTCGTACTTCGGCTAGTGTAGCGCATTGCTGGCATGCATAAGTTATCCCCTCCATGGGAAGGACCTTTCGTTGTAAGCAAAGCTTTGCACCATGATTCCTCCTATCTTATTGATGCACAGCCACGGGAGAAGAACAAGACGGCCAGGTCCGGAGAGGAATCTAAGCATCCATGGAATGGAGAGCTACTTCGTCCATTTTACACGTGACAAAGAGGTAAATGTATCCGATTTACTCATATGTCGGTATGTATGTCGGCAATGAGCTTATGAATGAAACTTCAGCACCCCTAGCAGAAACTCGGGGACTGCCTTAATAATTGTCTTTCCCGTTCTTATTTTTTATATGTCTGTTGGCTTAAATTGCTTATACCTTGGCCAGACTAGTAGTGTGTAAGCACCAAAAACCTAACTATTCGATATTGTTGTCCAACAAGAATTGGCTTCGTGGCAAACAAGAGAACAAGTTTGGAATCACAATGCACATGAAAAACGACTAAGGAAAGGAACTTAATCGAGCCGACATTTGTTATTCGGACTAACCTTGTATTTACTTTGTCTATTTTGCGTCGGATTAATTTGAGCTAATCTCAAAGTTTCAAGTATTGTTAAGTCAATTTTTTAAACCTCGGACTCGTAAGTCAAAAACCGAACCAAGGTAGACGCAAGACGAGTCATAAAATTGGAGGAACAAGAAACGGAAACTCGAGGACTTCGGCCATGTTAATCTGGCATTAAAAACTTAGTAGCAAAATGAAACTAATTGTAGCAAAGAAAACCATTGTGCATAGATACAATTTCACCCGGCATACCAGGGATCTCACGAATATTGTTCAAGTGTTTGATATCTCAAGGAGCAGCAGCTAGAGCTGAATAATCGGTTGAGGGAGGAGGTACTTCGGCATCAGTAGACGGGGAACTAGTCCTGGCCTCATCTTCGGGGTTAGCCTCCTCGTCCTCCGGGTCTTCAGCGTCATCGCCAAGCTCGGAGGCTTCCTCATCCTCTTTATTTTCAGCACCTTCAGAAACATAGCCATCATCAGGTGTATCGAGGTAGTTCTGACCGTCGTTCCAGCTATGGCAGAAGGCATATTGGATGAGCTTGTTGGCATAGGCTTTGCGTTGAGTGATGCAGTCCGGGTCATTGGACCATTTAGATCCGGTGCGCATATGATCAAGCAACCCCAAGTCTATCCCTTCATACCATGAAAGAACGAAGTTCAACATTGTATCAGCTCCGGCTCGAGCAGCAGATTCTCGCCACAGGTGCACTTAGGTCTCGGACTCCATAAGTTTTGTTATAAAAGCAGTGCTTCCTTTGGGGGTGGGCTCAGTAGGCCAGAGAGCGTTGAACATCCGAACTACTGCCGGCATTATGTCTACACCATTATTTTCATAACTTCAAGGTGGAAAGCAAGGCTAACAAGCAAATCCTTCGTGTCATAAGGAATTGACCCGGCAGCAGGACCTGTTGGAACACCCCGCTGCTGGCGAGACCTAGCCACAACACCAGAAGTAATAGACTCACTCTCTAGAAACTTGTCTGCAAGCAAAACGGAATGTATCAATGATTAAAAACACTTGACCCGGAGAAATAAATGTTGGACGAATGAAAGGAACTCACGAGCGATCTGGCTGAGAATCTAAGTCAGCTTGTTGTGCTCATCTGCGCTCTTGACCTGGAGCTTCTCATATTCGGAGGTCACCGACTTAAGTTTTATGTCGGTTTCCTGTAGCAAGTCATGGTCCTTGGAGATCTGGGTCTTCAAGCGCTCTTTCTCCTTGGAAAACTCCTGGTCAGCCTTGTCCATCTCGGATTTGTGCAAGTCCTTGAGCTTATGGATTTCAGTGTTCAACCAAGTAATCTCCGAGTCCTTGAGGCGCAGTTGAGCAATTTCGTCATCCTTTTTCTTCAGCTCGGCCTGGTGCTTCCCTGTTTGCTCGAGAAAATGAGTCATCATGTCTGGGATGGGCATGCTATATTGAAGTGTAACTGCAATAATGGGTTGACCCAGTAGAGCTGAGGTATAAATATCCGCCGAGTCAAGGAATGAGCATATTATGGCTAAGTGAACAAGATAAGTTACCCTGGATCTCAGCCAAATTTTGCGCATAATGACATTTTCAGCCTCGACCTCGGCTGCATAATTCGGATGGTAAGTTAATACGAATAGCAAAGGACTGGAGGGAGCAAAGATGAAAAGGCATTAAGCAAAGGAATTTACCTTTATTCTAGTGATCAATGAACAACTTGCCGTATCTGGCGCGACGATCTTTATATGAGTCCAACAGATGCTGGAACTCAGTAGTTCGGTGGTTGGTGGTGATCTGAAACAAGCCGATGTGTCGTGGAAATGGCCACGGTAGTCGCTGCAGTAGGCAGCGATTGATTGAATCGGGGGCGAGAGCTGGCGGCCATCTGCGGTGCGAGATGGGGCGGATGCACATGGACTTATCCAGGTTTGGCCCCCCGGAGGGTAAAGACCTACTCCTGCTAGATTGGATTGATAGAGAGCGAGTTACAATGGTGGCGAGCTCGACGTCTAAGCCGCGAGTCGCTTGAAGGGGTGTATGATGGAACGTAAGTCCTTAGGATACCCTAGAGAGGTTTATATATGAGGCACCTCGCTAGGGTTTATAGTTTACAACCGAATAGGATATGGATTCAGAGGCTTTGACCTAATCCAACTAGGCTTCGAGAGCGCTCCTAGTCCTCCAGTCTCCAGTCACCAGGCCTTCTCCTTAGTCGCATTCCAGTCACCGTCCTCCAAGCCCTCTTGTGAGGCCTTTGGACCAATCGGAACATCTTGCTGGGCATACCCCATTCATCATATCCCCATCAGTAGTCGCCGAGGCCATCATTGATTCAGACGCAGGTGTTCATTTGGCCGTCGGAGTAGGCGAGTCCAATTTGGACGCCCAGTCGAATTGGTGGTGGACTCCACCGAGACCAAGGAAAATTTCCCTAGGTTCTCAGTCGCTGCTTTGGCAAATGCAACCGCCGTCAACTCGTTGTTTCAGCAAAGTGTCAGGGCTCAGTTGCAAACGAGTCGAATGGAGGATTTGGACCGTCAACTTGGTCAAACTATCCGTTGGATATTCCAACGGTAACTTCAGCACAATTACCGCGGGTAACGGCTACCCGAGATTGGCGGGTAGGATCCCCTTATAAGGGGAGTGACAGACTAGTCCTGCAGATCCTTCTATGCAGTTTTCATTCTCACGCATCCATTTCTCCTGTCTTCCCTCGATTCACACCTTTCCAGACCAAGCGACTCCATCTTCCTTCTCGATGGCACCTCCGAAAGGCTCGTGGGGTAAGTCAAAGTGCACTGCGGCGCAACTCATGTCCTTCGAGGACGCTGGGGTCCTCCACAAGGGGAATTGGCGGATCCCCGCGTCTTCCGAGATCGAGCCGAAGCCACGCGCCGGCGAATTCATCTGCTTCCCAAGCCATCTGGAGAGGGGATTGGGATTTCCTACCTCGCTATTCTTTCGGCGATTCTGTGCATACTATGCGATTAATCCATCAGATCTTGGCCCTCACAGCATCGAGCAGCTAGCGATCTTTGTCGCCTTCTGCGAGTGCTATGTTGGATGCAGGCCATACTTCCCGTTGTGGCTGGAGCTTTTCCACGGCCGCATCGGATGTGAAGGGTCCGGCGGCCCAATCTTGGCGGCCGGAGGCGTCACCTTTCAGCTGAAGCCGAAGGCCAACTTCATCAAGCTCATGCTACCAAAGAAGGCCGCGAGCGAGTGGAAGATGAGCTGGTTCTATGTGAAGGAGTCCACTCCCTCCGGCGAGGTAGCATTGTCGGAGTTCGTCGCAGAGAGAAGCGAACCCCGCTGGCTAGTGATGGACAGGCTCCCCGATGATCAGACGATGGCTATTGCGGAGATGATGGACCAGATCTAGAAACTGAAGGACCAAGGGTTGTCCTCGATCAACCTGTACAATTGCTGGCTCGGGCGGCGATTGGTACCATTGGCGGCTCGGCCGCACTAGATGTACGAGTACAGCGGGAAGAATGACCCTTCCCGGAGTAGCAAGGAATCATGGGACGCCGAAGATTACAAGGCCGCCCTGAAGAAAATCACTGATGCAGAATTCACAACCACGTCAGTCAGGCTCGCTCCGTACATGCCTGTGAAGAATGAAGCCCCCATAGTAAGTTCTTCTCTCTGAGTTTAACTTCAGTCGTAATTCTCGTGGTGCGATTCGAAACCGCATCGTCTGAAATTTGTTCGTGTCCACTATCGGTTGTTTCAGGTTTTGGAGGGCTGGCCTCCCCCACTCGACGAAGAGGTTCCACACGAGTTCGAGGAGGGTGCCTCAGGAGAATCTTCTGAGGAGGAAGAGGAGGAGGTAGAGGCTCCTCCCCCAGCGCCCGTGGCTCGCAAGACTCGCATGCAGAAGCAATGCGAGCTCGAGGCGAGCCGTAATCTCGAAGAACGCGAAGAAGGCGATGAAATCTTGCAAGAGCACACTTCTCGGCGAATAGCCACGCCGGCCAAACCCTCGCGCGAGCCGAAGTCGCCAAAAAAGAAGGCACCATCGCCATCCAGGTCGACGGTGGTGTTCGAGTCGGATGACGAGTCCGAGGATGACACGGCTGAGACCTCGCAAAAGGCGTGGTTCCAATGACGGGATCCGAGGCTGAAGGCGCCGAGGCGGCGGTGGAGGTTCCTCTTGTAGTGATCGCACCACCAGCTTCGATGGCGCCAGAGCAGGAAGCAGCTGAGGCCACCGCGTCAAAGTCGCCGTGACCTTCGGGAATGGCAGCGTCTTCTGAACCGGAGGTTCCTGCGACTGTGGCCTCATCATCGAAGAGGCCCACGGTTTCGTGGGCTTCGGATGTCTTCGAAAGAGGTCTGACGCATAATCTAGGCCCGGAGTTGGATAAACCTGCCCATATCATCACGGGGTTGCGTTTTCCTCCGGTCGCCAAGTAAGACCCGGGTTCTCCCTTCTGATTCTGGATCCTCTTTTTTCTATGACTTCTAAACTGACTTTGGAGGTTTGGCAGGTCTGGCACCAAGAATAATGGTCGCCCTTCAGTGGCGAAAATTCCGCCAATCGCTACCGCAGGGGAAGGCGGTCTCCCCAAGAAGAGGAAGTCTGCTGAAGACGTTGCGCCTGTGGAGGGCGCGAAGAAGCAGAAGGGCGGTGTCGACGATGCTGTGGCAGGGGATTGCGCCAAGGGGAGTGATCTTCCTGCGGGCGCCGAAGAGGTGACGGTTACCCGATCGGAGCTAGCCACGGGAGCTCTAACGACGGAACCATCGGCTCCGAAGACTAGTGCGCCGGCTAGAGCTTCAGTGATGTTTCCACGCTTCATGGCAAAGGGGTTTCTGGGCGTGGTGGACAACCAGTCTCCGCAGAGCCCAGAGATCATTGACGAAGACGTTGGGTCTCATCGCGGGTGTACCTCCTTCAATGTCCCTTCGACGAACGCCGGAGAATTTCACAAGATGCTTGGGGCCGCCATTCATGTACGTCTAGTCCCCGAGTGTCTAGTCGCTGAATTTCAGCGGCTAGGCACTGAGTTTCTTCTATTCTCTAGTCCCCAAGTTCCTGGTCACTGAATTTTAGCGCCTAGGAACTGAATTTCTTCTAGTCGCCAGTCCCCGAGTGTCTAGTCGCTGAATTTCAGCGGCTGGGCGCTTATTTTGTGTTTTTGTAAGTGCTAACTTTTCGTTCTACTTGCAGGGCTTGCAGAGGGAGTTGACAGATCGACAGGCCGCAAAGGAGCGTTTGGAGCGTGATATGCGCATGGCGTAGGAGGCAAACCGGCGACTCTAGGAGACTATTGATGAGTACTTGATTCATTTTTTGGCTGCGAACTGTTGGTGTTCTGGAGTGTTGACAGTCGTTTCTTTTCTGTTCAGATGGTCTTCCGGCTGCGATTGCCAAGGCCCGAGAAAGATATGTCCCAATTGCCGAGATGGACGTGGCAAATGGGCGTATCGACTCACTGGTCAAGGAGTTGGAGGAGGCGAAGGCAGCCTCGATTTCTTTTGAGGATAGAGCGAAGGTTGCGGTCACTGCAGTTGAAGAGGAGCGGAAGGCCGCGGACTCGATCATCCTTGGGATGCAAAGCGATCACGCCGCCCTGGAGAATCACGTCACCGAGAATTGTTAGAAGCTCCTTGGTGAGTCGCTGTTCTTTTGCTTAACATGTGCGGTGAGTCCCCGAGTGGGGGAATCCGTAGTGTCACTAACGTCTGAAGTTGCAGCGGTGATAGGGCAAAGCAACCCGGTGGTGCAGACCTTCAACGCCTCGCAGTGTGTGACTGTCGTGGTGAATGGGGCCACTGCCTCGGCGTTGTGTGTCCAGGCAGTTCTTCAAGGAATGTCCCCCACCGAGGTTATTCCTGGAGGACTGACTGAAGTGTGGCGCTATTTGGATGAGGTACCCAGCATCGTGGAGTGGATGGCGCGCTCACCTTTCAGGTGCGAGGCCACCATGGCATTGAGTCTGGGGCTTGCTCACTTCCCCGACGACTTCAACCTCAATGACATCGCCAGCAGCTACCCTTCGGAGACTGGGACGGTGGAGATGTCGGAGGTATTGAAGCTGACCGCCACGGCCGCCCCCTTCGCCAATCGGGTGTTGGCGATGAGGGACCTTGTGCCGTACCAGGACATGATGGTGGCGCCAGGCGACCCTGGACCGGAGCATCGTGATCTGAAGTCGGAGAAGCCCTTCCGGTCGGTGCTATTGAAGTCGCTGTCGACCTACCCGACAAACCCATGGAAGCTATTCGTTCATGTCAAGGGTGGTGGGGACGCTTCTTCATCAGGGCCTGCAAAATAGATAGCTTTTCTAGTCGATTTGTGAGATATGCCAAGTGGCGACTGCTTGTAATATGAACGATATTTTGTATGAGAGTAAGAGGAGTCAATCGACTCGCAATGCAAGCTTGATTTTGTGGTGTGTTTAACTTTAGTGTGAGCGACTCCCCGAGCGCGTCCGCCCTTTAGTGGGGTATAACTCGTTTGTATACGTATGTGTTTGCTTTGGTTTTTGTTGTTTGTCCCTTGCGTTTTCTGAAGGGGCGAGTCCCCAAGCGCGAGTGGGATTGTTTGTAGGCGAGTCCCCAAGCGTAGTACTTAGCCGATTTTGGGCGCGTGCCTGTTGCGAGTTACTGGTGCGTTGTTTGTAACGCGTCTCCTCCCCTGGCTCGGAGAACCAGTCGCTGGGCGAGTCCAAGGCAGCTCTCTTACTTGGTGTGTTCCCGAGCCGCGTGAGGGTTTCCACTTTTGCAGGGTCCCCGTGCGTGGTACTTAACCATTCGAGTCGCTTTGCACGAGGATGGGAAGGACAGGTCGCTGTGAGAAGCGTATACCAGTCGTCTTGGCCCGGTGGGCTAGTCGAGCTAGGCGACTCCGATGGTGGCTCCGGGTTGGCATATTCAGGGATGACACAAGGCTCGAATATTTTCGGTGCCCTTGGGCCGCATTACTTAGCCGTGTCGGTCGCTCAACCAAGGGCTGACTTCCGTGGGTGGCATATTGCTAATTGTACGAGTGCGAGTGGCACAAGAGTATGGCGAGTAGACACAATTTGTGTGATCTGAATGAATTTCATTCTATATCATCTGGGTACAAGTTTGAGTTCTATGTATAGAACTTTCGGAGAAGGTTTACATTCCATGGTCTCCCGACCTCGAGCTGGCCATCGCCTCGTATGTCGATGAGGTAGTAGGCATCGTTGCCAAGGACTCGCCCTATGGAAAATGGCCCCTCCCACCGGGGGGGAGTTTGTGCATGCCCTTCTTGTCTTGGGCCAGTCGTAGGACCAAATCGCCTTCCTAGAAGGTACGGGTCCGGACTCGGCGGCTATGGTAGCGGCGGAGCCCCTACTGGTAGATGGCGATGCGGGAGCGAGCCAGGTCGCATGCCTCGTCGATCTGGTCGATGCTGTCTTGGTGGGCGATCTCGTTTGTCGCCTCGACGTAGTTTGCGACTCGAGGTGAGTCGTGCTCCACGTCGATTGGCATTACGGCTTCGGCGCCGTACACCATGAAGAAGGGTGTAAACCCCGCGGAGCGGTTGATGGAGGTGCGGATTCCCCATATTACAGAGGGGAGCTCTTCGACCCAGTATCTTGGGGTGCGCTCGAGGGGACTTGAACCCGTGGAGGATGCTTTGGTTGGCGTGTTCTCCTTGGCCGTTCGATTCCGGGTGGGCGACTGAGGCGAGGTCGAGTCATATGTCGTGCTCCTCGCAGAACTCTGCCATGGCACCCTTGGCGAAGTTAGTGCCGTTGTCTGTTATGATGTTGTGTGGGTATCCGTACCGGTAGATGAGCTCGCGTAAGAACTTGGTGCCCGTCTTGCCGTCCCACTTTTTGATCGGCTTGGAGTCGACCCATTTGGTGAACTTGTCGACCGCGACTAGGAGATGGGTGAAGCCGGATGGGGCCTTCTTGACCGGGCCTACCATGTCCATGCCCCATACAGCGAATGGCCATGTGACGGGGATTGTCTTGAGTGCCAAACCAGGGAGGTGCGTCTGGTTGGCGTATTTCTAGCACCCGACGCATCATTGGACAATGTCGGTGGCGTCGGCGTGCGTAGTGAGCCAGTAGAAACCATGCCGCATGGCCTTGGTGACCAGCAACTTGGCGCCGGTGTGATGGTCGCAGTCACCGGCGTGGATGTCCTCGGGGATCTTGCGGCCTTCTTCTGGCTACACGCAGCGCTGGAACACGCCAGTCACAATGCGTTTGTGGAGCTCGCCGTTGATGAATGACGAAGGATTTGCAGCGGCGCACAATCATTCGCGCTTCTGTCTCGTTACTTGGGAGGATCTTTTGCTCGAGGAAGGCGACATATGGTGCCGTCCAGTCGCTGGGCTCCACGATCATGGCGACTAGGGGCCAGCTCGGGTTGTAGTGGTATCCCGATGTCGATCTCCTTCGGTAGGCAGACCGAAGGTTTGTGGATGATGTCGAGGAAGACGCCTGCTGGTGGCGTTTGTCGAGCCGACCCGATACGGGAAAGGGCATCTGCCTCCTCATTCTTGTGTCTGTCGATCCACTCGACTGAGTAGTCGTCAAAGTGTCCTCCCAGCTGGTCTACTGCTTGGTGGTACGCTAGCATTATTGGGGAGACGGCGTCGCAGGTTCTGGTGACTTGGCCGGCAATTAGATTGAAGTCGCCATAGCACCGTAGGGGGTTGATGTTCATCTCCTTGGTGGCCCGCATGCCGTGGAGGAGGGCCTCGTATTCTGGCATGTTGTTGGTGTAGGGCTTGAAGTTGAGGTGGAGCACATAGCGGAGCTTGTCTCCTTTAGGGGAGGTCAATATGACCTCTCCCCCTGCGCCATCGGTGTTCTTGGAGCCGTCGAAATGGAGCGACCAGTAATGGATGTATGGTAGCTTCCCAGGCTGTTGTGCTTCTTCCCAATCTGCGAGGAAATCAGCCAGGGCTTGTGACTTGATCGCTTTGCGGGGCTCGTATTTGATGTTGTGGACGCCGATTTCAACGACCCACTTGGCGACTCACCTAGTTGCCTCGCGATTCCGTATTATGTCCTGCAGTGGTGCGGAGGAGACCACCGTGATTGGGTGCTCCTGGAAGTAATGGGGGAGTCGCCGTTGAGCTTGGAATACCGTGTATACTAGTTTCTGGTACTGCGGGTAACGCTGACGTGAGTCCGTCAGGACTTCGCTGATGTAGTAGATGGGGTGCTGTACGGGGCGCTCCTTGCCCTCCTCTGGTCGTTCGACGACCATCACGGCCCTGACGACTCGAGTGGAGGCCGCCACATAGACGAGCATTGGCTCTTTGTCGATTGGAGCGGCAAGTAGTGGGGTCGCGAGGAGCACTTATTTGAGTTCTTTGAGCGCATCATCCGCCTTAACGTCCCATTGGAACATGGGGTTCTTGCGCATCAGGCGGTAGAGGGGCATTGCCTTCTCGCCTAGCCGGGGAATGAAGCAGCTGAGAGCCGTGACTCGCCCGACAAACTTCTGGACATCGTGCAGGCACTCGGGTTTCCTGAGTCGCGTGATGGTGTCGATCTTGGTGGGGTTCGCTTCAATGCCTCGCTTGGAGACTACATATCCCAGGAGCTGTCCGGTGGGGACGCCGAACATGCATTTTCCTGGGTTCAGCTTGATGTTGTACCTCCGCAAGTTTGTGAAGGTTTCGTTCAGGTCAGCGAGTAGGTCGTCCTAGCGGGTGGATTTTACCACCACATCGTCGATGTAGACGTGAATGTTGCGGCCAATTTGGCTCGCAAGGCACTCTTGCATGCACCTTTGGTATGTGGCACCGGCGTTCTTGAGGCCGAACTTCATGGCCGTGTAGCAGAAGGCGCCGAATGGCGTGATGAACGCCGTCTTCTTCTCATCCTCGACCGCCATTTTGATCTGGTTGTAACTAGAGTACACGTCGAGGAAGCACAGTGACTCCGATCCTGCGGTCGAGTCGATGATCTGGTCGATGCGCGGTAGGACAAACTCCTCCTTCGGGCAGGCGCTGTTGAGGTTAGTGTAGTCTATACACATTCTCCACGTGTTGTTCTTTTTCAGAACTAGGACTGGGTTTGCCAGCCACTTGGAGTATTTTATTGGCCAAATGAAGCCTGCGGCTAGCAGGCGTTGTACTTCTTCGGCGATTGCTCGACGACGCTCTTCATTGAAGGGCCATAGCGACTACTTTACTGGTTGCACTTTGAGGTCGGCGTTTAGTTTGTGCTCAGTGAGTTCCCTCGGGACACCTTGCATGTCAGATGATTTCCATGCGAAGATGTCGCGATTCTCATGGAGTAACCCGATGAGCGAGCTTTCCTATGCGGGGCTCATGTGCACCCCAATGGTGACCGTTTGGCTGGAGTCACCCGGGATGAGCTCGACGGTACGGGTGTGTGTGGTCGCCTCGAATGTGCAGTTCACGGCGGTTGGCTTCTTCGGATAGTGGGGTCGTCCTTGTTGATGTTGCCCGCGTATTTCGCGAGCTCCTCCATGTGGTCAGTCTCCATGGCGATGATGAGCTGGTGAACTTCCCAGGTGCTGCGGAAGTTCACCAGCTCGAACACGATCCTCTCGATGTGGTAATTTGCCGGTGTGCCAAAGGTGACAGGCAGCGTCACTTTTTCAATCAGATACGCCTTCCGACCAGGGACGATGCCGTGGAAGGTTGTCAGGGTCGGCTCGATTGCTGCTTCTGGGAGCTGGAGCCTCTTGAACGTGTCCAGGTACATGATGTTGATGGAGCTCCCGCCCTCCATCAGTGTCTTAGGTAGCCAGTAATCAGCCACCTTGGGCCTGACCACAAGGGCAACTCACCCTGGGTATTCGATCCTGGGCGCATGGTCCTGGCGACTCCAGGTGATGCTCTGTTTCAACCAGTTGAGGAAGCGAGGGATGTCAACTTAGGTCACCACATTGACGGCGACTGCGCAGGCAAGGACCTTCTTCTCGCGTTTGGTGCCGAGCCCGGTGAAGGTGTGTAGCAAGCCGAAGCCATCGGCGTTTCTGTTATCCTGAGGCGGGTTGTTGTTGGGGTCCTCCCTTGCTCGCCTTGCTTTTTCGATCTCCTTGAGGGAGTGGCAGTCGGCGGTGGTGTGGGTGGCGGGTTTCCCTCCCTGCTGTGGTAGATGCAGGGTTGGTTGAGTAGGGCGGCGGGGTTGAATTTTGGCCTCGCCACGTTGTTGGCGCAGTAATTTCCGCTGTCGCGGTAGCATCCTCCATCGCGACAGTAGTTCTTGAGGTCGCGTTGGCCGTATCCAGCATTGGCGACAAAGTCGACTCACCCATCAGTGCGGCGCTTGCCGGTGATGCGAGTGTTACTGTATCACATGTCACGCTATCGCTCAATGTCGTGGCCGTTGGTGCGGCGTCTTCCTCCCGACTCGTCATCAGAGTCCTGGTTGGGGTCCTCCTTCGTGTAACGGTTGGCGATCTCGAGGAGATCGGGGATGTTGTCGAGCGTCCGGTATACCCTCTTGATCTTAGCGACCAGGGGTTCATACCGGCACACGTTCTTGAAGCAATGTATCGCCGTGTCCGGGTGGATGTCGGAGGCATTGATCCACAGTTCCTGCCACCTTTGAATCCAGTGGAGGGTCGACTCGCGTTGTCCCTGGATGTATCACTCTAGGTCCTCGATGGTGGTGGCGCGGGTGTAGGAACCCTCGAAGTGCCTGACGAAGGTGCCCCGCATTTCCTCCCAGGAGTCGATGCTGTCGGTGGGGAGGGTGTTGATCCATTGCCGGGTCGCACCCTCCATCATCAGGGGGAGGTAGCGAGCGGCTAGCAGGTCGGTGTGGCCAGTGATTCCCATCGCCATGAGGTATGTGTCCAGCCAGACCGCTGATCATACGTCGGGTCGTACTTTTCGATCTCCTTGGGCTCCTTGAAGTTTGCGGGGTACTTTTCCCCTCGGATCATAGGTCCAAAGCATTAGGGGCTGACTCGGCTGAGCGAGCCCCTGGGTTCGGGGTCGCCGCGGTTATTGAGGGTGTGCCTCAAGTCATTGGGCTGGCACGCCCGCCAAGCCTGGTTGTTGACGATGTGCGTTCGGACATCGATGGGCTGCCCGTTGGCGGTGACCGTGTTGTTCACCGGTCGCGGCTGGTTGGTGGAGCGTGCGGGGTTGGCATCCCGTGGGTGGGTTGCCAGGGGCTATGGTGGTGGGCAGGTCATGACGTTGGCGACGGTGGGGTGACTGCTTGAGGCCGCTCTGCTTGTCGAGGAGCGGGAATACATCCGCTCCCGTGGGTCGACTCCCGTGGCTTGCTGCACGACGACCCTAGCAAGTAGGTCCTTGGCATATTGGATCTGGAGCACGCACTCTCCCTGGACGTTGAGGTTGGCGACTGTAGCGTCGGCCGCGACGACATTGTCTGTCGGGGTGGAGTATAGTGGGAGTCCGTTGGCGTCGTGGGCCTGTGGCGAGATTATGATTCGTGGCTGGTCTGGCGGGGGTGTGCAACCGATGGGTGGTGCTGGGCCCCCGTCGCCGGTGCGCCAGTGGTGGTCGATTGCTGCCGCCTAGTGGTGCGTTCTCGTAGTATTCGCGCTCAGCCGCGCGTGCGGGGTCGCTCTCATCGTTGAATTTCAGGACGCGGCCTTGGACGTTGGAGTTCAGGCGGGTCCTGATGCGGTGCTGGTGGTAGAGTGACAGCTCCTGCATCGTCGCCCGCTCGAGGCGGAATTTCTCGCGCTCGGCTATATCCTTGCGCATCGCCTCCTCCAGTCGCTGGCAGGCTTCCTCCACCTCCGTGGCCGTGGCGGTTGGCGGGATCGGTGTGGAGAATGGATCTGGTAGGGCGACCGTGCTACCCGCCATGTAGATCACGTTGAAGCGATTGGATCTGGCATGGAAGTCCTCGGGGGACTCCGAGCCGGAATCGGAATCGAAGATCTCGAGGATGGAGGATTCCTCAAAGTCCTCAGGGTTGGAGACCCGCATGATGGAGTCCTCCCGTGATGCAGCGGTGATAGATCCGTCGACCGAGGAAGGGGTCACGGAGTTGGCATCGTCGTTTAGGGCCGCGTCGTCCGCGGCGGTGTTGGTCTCGGCTGTGTTGCTGGCGGCCGAGTCGTACTCGGTGACGAGGCTCCTGATGGAGCGGACCTGCTCCTCCGAGAACAGATTGCGGTGCGGCGGCGATCCGCCAACAATCACCGCTGCCGCTGGGTCGACCGCGCCGGTGAAGCCGACGAAGAGGTTGATGGAGCCGACCAACATTATCGCACTATGGGTGATCAAGCGTGACGCCGGGATATAGCTGCTGGGCAGGATCTGTAAGATCCCTCCGATGGCGACCATGCGGCCGGTGGCGATCGGCCGATCGATCAGCGAGTAGGGTCTCGCCGTAGAACTCAGGCCAGTCCGGCTGGGCGCCACTGCCGTGGAAATAGCCATGGCAGTCGCTGAAGTAGGCAGCGATTGATTGAATCGGGGGCGAGAGCTGGCGGCCATCTGCGGTGGGATATGGGGGCGGATGCACATGGATCTATCCAGGTTCGGCCCCCCGGAGGGTAAAGACCTACTCCTGCTAGATTGGATTGACAGAGAGCAAGTTACAATGGTGGCGAGCTCGGCGTCTAAGCCGTGAGTCACTTGAAGGGGTGTATGATGGAACGTAAGTCCTCAGCATACCGTAGGGAGGTTTATATATGAGGCACCTCGCTAGGGTTTACAGTTTACAACCGAACAGGATATGGATTCGGAGTCTTTGACCTAATCTGACTAGGCTTCGAGTGCGCTCCTGGGCCTCCAGTCTCCAGTCACCAGGCCTTCTCCTTAGTCGCATTCCAGTCGCCGTCCTGCAAGCCCACTCGTGAGGCCTTTGGCCCAATCGGAACGTCCTGCTGGGCATACCCCATTTGACATATCCCCATCACAGTGTTAGTTCAGAAACAGGAAGAAGGATATTCGAAGTCTACAAGATCTAGGCCAAGTGGAACTTAACCCGGTTCTAGGTGTGTGGATATTCGAAGTCTACAAGATCCGGGCCAAGTGGAACTTAACCCGGCTCTAGGTGTGTGGATATTCGAAGTCTCTAAGATCCGGGCCAAGTGGAACTTAACCCGGCTCTAGGTGTGTGGCTATTCGAAGTTTACAAGATCTAGGCCAAGTGGAACTTAACCCGGCTCTAGGTGTGTGGATATTCGAAGTTTACAAGATCCAGGCGAAGTGGAACTTAAACCGGCTCTAGGTATGTGGATATTCGAAGTATATAAGATCCGGGCCAAGTGGAACTTAACCCGACTCTACGTGTGTGCATATTTGAAAATACTAAGGACTTACGCTAATTCTCTAAGAGCATCCGACCGAGTAATAAATTACTCCCTCGGAAGCTCGAGGACTAGTGGGTATATCTATAACTATTGGCGTATATAAAAGGCATAGAAGAAAAGGAATTACCTCCATCATCTTGCCAGTAGGGAAGATGGCCTTGGTAGCGGAGTTCATCTGAGCGCTGAACTCCGCCATACCAAACTTCTCCGGCAGGTCATCCTACGGGTTGATAAACTCGGTGTCATTCCAATTATTGACATATTCAATGAGCGTCGGGCTGTAACTCTCCCCGCTGGCTGACTGGGTCGTCACCAGGCCCTTGGCATGGGCCTCCCACCTCGCGGACTAAGCAGCAGCTGGACTTGTATGCAGCATAAGTTGCTTGCTGCTCTCAGGTCCGGCAGCAGAAGGGCTAGATGTTGAATCCTTAGCTGGCTCGGCGGCCTTCTTTCTCTTGCCAGATGATTTTGGGTGCTGAAGAAGAGTCGAGGCTGCCGCTCCAGATTGGGCTTGAGAGGCCGGCTGAAATATGTCCTTGATAGACACAACTGATCCGGAGGTAACAGATGGAGGCTTCTTCTTCGCAGCGGGCTTTGCTATGGCTGATGATGTTGCTGCTGGTGTTGATGTTGTTGCTGGTTATGATGCTGCTGGCGTTGCTACTGGTGCTGCTAGTGTTGCTAGTGCTACTGATGCTGGTACTGCTGGTATGGGAGAAACTGGAACAGAAGAGGGAGTGGTCTAGGGCGGTGCCGATGAAGCTGGCACCTCAGATGTTGATGGTTGCGGTGGGGCAGAAAAAGCTAGGGAGATCTAGCATCGCCGTATCCTCGGCTGCGTCCCCCCCTCCCGCGTCGACATTGCCCGCCTCATGGTGAGGTGGGCTCTGATCCGGCACTACCGCGGAATCCTCTTGGATAGGACTCAGTGGACGAACATCATCGTCATGGGGGGGAGATGGGCTGCTCCAGACTGGAGAGGAAATGTTGGGGCCGCTCTGGGGAATAACCCTAGGTGCGCTACAAAAACATAAAGCAACAAATCAAAGGAAGAAAGAAAACCAAGTCAAAGGAATGAACAAAAGGAGCAAGACCCAGAAATGAACAGGGAAAGAAAAGTGACTTACTCATCCAAGGTTGGGGGATGCCGAGGTTTGGGCATTCTCTGGACAGTGCTCTTGGCCACGGGCTTAGCCGGACCCTTGACCCCGGATTTCTTCTGCCTCTTCTAGGGCAAGGGCACCTCCGGAGCTACGGTCGAGGTAGCCGGACGCTTCTAGGAAGGGGCGGGATATGGATCATCCAGGGCGAGAGGGGGAACCGCGAGGACCTGACCGGCCGGGTGAGCTGAAGATTCGGAGGTAACCGAGAACGCGTAAGAGATGGGCACCGGATCAAGTACCTCCATAACCTCAGCATCGGAGTCATCGTGATCCAGCCAATCCCTTAGAGAAGAGGCCTTACTAAAGGTCGCTTGGTGCTGTCCGGAGTAGGCAATAACCTCCCCGAGTCAGGGTCCTCCTTGTTCAACTCTGTGTTGTCCGCCACCCATTTGAGGGCCGGCTCCTTGCCGTCCTCAACTGTCTTCTGGAGAAACAATTGAGAGCAAAAGTACTAAATGGTTAAGTTAGGAAGCTATCCGACATACCGAAGACCCAGAAAAAATACCTGGAGAAGAGTATACCTTAGGAGGCAAGTTGGCCCGGGTGAAGGGTGCAAGCCCCCACTTCCATGCCTCGGTGAACTCCTTCTCTACCTTAAAAATGGCCTTCACCTGGTGGAACACCTCGGAGTTGTTAAGATCGAAGGAGGAGGTTCGGTGGGGGTCAAGGCAGCCACTCAAATGGAAGATCTTGTGGGAGCGCTTCTGAAGGGGAGAGACCCGGTTGCAGACAAAAGTGATCATGACGTCCTCGCTCTGCAGCCCCAACTTGACCAGCTCCTTGATCCGGCAATCTACCTGATTCGCCAGAGAAGTAGGTCCCTTCGGGATCTTCTCACATAGAGAGGTGTTCGGGACACCCATCCTGAAGGGAAGCAGCCGGATTAGGTCCTCTGCTAAGTTGTTCTGGACGTAGAAGAAGGTTCGGGCCCAGCCTTTGCAAGATTCAAGGCTAGTAACCCGGGGAAAGCGGAGTTCTTGCAAGGAGAGATTGAAGCTCCACCACACTAGGTCAGATGCTTATCGGCAAGAGCGAGATGTTTATCTGCGACAACATTTTCCTTAAGACCAAAGAACTTGATCCGTAGTTCTTTGGAGGGCCAGAGGACGACGTATCCCTCTATGCAAGAGGCAAAAAAGGAAAGAGATGTGATTGCGTTGGCAGGAAGGTGGTGAGGCTGAAGTTGATAGGTTGTAATAAAATCATGGAAGAAATCAGAGACAGGCAAGCCGAAGCCGTGCTAAATGTGGGGAAGAAATACGGCAAACTCGCCTGGGTTGGGAGAAGGGGAAATTTCCTTGGCAGCGAGGCGACAGGTGATGCCCGCAGGGATGCTGTGGGTCGCATACAACCAATCGAAGTCATCTTGGCACATGAACGCATCTGCCCAGGCACCGCACTCATGAGCCTCATCTTCTTCCTCCTCCTGAGCAACAACGGCGACCTCTTCCTCTGTCATGGCTAAATCAAGCTCTTCGAGGAAGTAGTCGGAGAAGGAATAGCCGATGGAGGGGAACTTGGAGGTGCAGGGCCCCGTGATGGAAGGCTTGATAGAAGCGGTAGCGCGGTCGCGAGGAGCGGCTAGGCACGGCAGTGGTGATGGCGTCACTATGGAGAAGAAGGGGGCAAAGGGCAGGGGAGCATGCGAAGTGGGGGAACTTCCCCAAGATCCGCCCCTTCCCCTATTTAACCGCCCCTCAGGGGCGTGTAGTGGGATCGAGCACTGTGGCCCAACCGCATGGTGTGGCCGTGTATTTTCCAAGCGCACCAATTAGCGTCATGCCACAGCAAGGTCCACAAGGAGAAGAGGATCCCACAACGCGATGTTATGATACAGTTAAGGAGTGGCTGCCACGACGTGACGCGTGCAGCAGTTATTCCTGACAATCAATACAGTAACTGGCGCAGTAAACTGGCGCGACCCTTAAAATAAGGGAAAGTGATGATTACCCTCCATGTGTGACGTGGGGAAGCGTATGAGAGAAGGAAAGACAACCCGGATATATGGACAATGACCCGGTCAACGAGAAGTAACTCGGATTGAGTCAAGGGAATGTTGCATCGGAGAGACCGGGTTACATAATAACTTGGCAAAGAGAGTGCCGATCTTGATAGTTGGAACCTGCTGTGGTGTTATCAGCTGAAGTTGCTAAGACCGCACCATCTTTGGGGACTAATGTTGGGGGTTACCCCCGGGTAGGGTCACACCAGGGTATAAAGGCCGAGTTAGCCGAGGTACGGCACGGTCAAAGCAAGTGCTGGCCGGGTCACCTCAAGGCAGGCCGACTTACGCGGTAACCCAGCCTGGTGGGTATCCACCTAACATTAACCCGGCCTACATAAGATGTAGGTCGGCCATACTTAATTTACCATGTATGCATGTACCCTCGTAGCCGGGTTAGCCAGGCGCTAGCCGAGCTACCACTTGGCTTCCAAGAGAAGGAAGAAATCTCCTGCTTGTCAAAAGGTGGCCCGTGCCCACTGTAGTGTGAGCGAAGTGAATAGAGGGAAGGACCAGCGGGGCATGACCGACAAAGGTGATGCGGGCAATGTCGGCTGACGTAGTCCGTGTCTGGTGACGCCAAAAGAAAAGGAGCTCACAAAGGTTTACGTCCATAGTCCGGACTAGCCGTTTAAAGTGAATGAAGAGGCATCTAGATTTAACCAAGGGGCATATTCGGGGAATATGCCTCCACGTATGCCCTAACTTTGTAACATGGGTTCCCCTATATAAGGAGCACTAGGCCTCCATAGCAGGAGATCGATCATTCTATCTTGGAAGAACCCTAGAGCATTGTAGTGGGGGTAAGAGAACTAGTCTCCTTCTCACGAACAGCTCAAGGAGCCCTTGTAATCCACCATTGATAGAGATAAAATACAAACATCCGTGTGTGGAATCACCACACTATCCCTCCCTAGATTCCTATAGTGCTCATTGGCCCCATCTTTAGCCTATCCATGGCATCTTCCATGTCACCACCACGACAGTAAGAGACACCAAGTAATTCAGCAGGATCTGCATGATTCTCTTCATTTTTGGATAAAGCGGGGTGCCTCCTGAATTCTCTGGCCAAGAAAAATCAGGAACCGACAAGTCTGGTATAATCCTTTTTGTTGACGGTACAAGTATGGTAAAATCAATTTATGATATTTTGGGATAGTTTTTAGGGTATGAACACAAGCACGACAATAAGTAGACATTATAAATTGCAACGGTACGCAGCCTCCTTTCACCCAAAACACCCAACCTACCATTGCTTAGAACTTGATCTCTCTCTCTCTATTTCCTTCCAAAATGTCGTATGACAACTCTCTCCAGAACACGTCGATTGACTTGACAAATGGGAAAGTCCCCAAAACTCCACCTGGAAGCCCAGACTCAGTTGACAGGCCATGGTTGTCGCTGCTGACTGACTCCTTTGATGAAGAAGATATCCACTAGCAGCGCTTTTTCGAAGGGATGCCACCACCAACGCCGAGCGACTCTGATAAGACGGAAGATGAGACTGAGAAAGAGGAGGAGTCTGAGGTCAACCTTGAGGAGTCCGAAGACGATGACAGGGAGGAGGCCGAGGACGACGAGGAGGAGGTCTCTTGCAGTCCCCCCCCCCCCAAAGAAGCATGCTCGGGTGCAAAATTAAATGGCATCCAGAGAAGAGGCGGGTGATACATCGTAAACGTATCTATAATTTTTGATGATCCATGATTGTTTAGTATCTACTTTCTTATGTTTTGTTCGCACTTTGAGGTATTTTTATATATTTTTTGGAAACTAACCTATTAATAAGATGCCACAGTGCCAGTTGCCTATTTTCTTCTGTTTGTGATTTCAAAAAAGCTAGAAAAGAAATATTCTCGGAATTGGACCGGACAAAAGCCAAAGTCAATATTTTACTAGAAGACTTACGGAGCTAGAAGACGAGACGGAGAGGGGCCACGAGGTGGCCACACCACCTGGTGGTGCGGGCCAGCCCAGGCCGTGCCAGGGGGTGGTGTGGGCCCCTCGGGCGTCCACCGACCATGCCCTTCCACCTATAAAAGCCTCCCGGGACGAAAACCCTAAGGACAAGATCAGAATTCCACTAAAAGTTCCGCAGCGCCGCCTCCACCGAAGAGGAGATTCGGGGGATAGAAGTCTCTGTACCGGCACCCTGCCGAGATGGGGAAGTGCCCCTGGAGCCATATCCATCAACTCCACCGCCATCTCCATCGCTGGGGTAGTTCTCTCTCGAGGCTAAGGGAGGTAAGGTAAAAGGTCGTAGACATCAAGCTATTTTCTGGCACCGTTGCTGGGTAGGTAAGGTAAAAGGTACTCACATCCTCTGGTTACTAAGCTATCTTCTAGTACTGTAGCTGGTGTGTGAGTGCTCGAAGTTATTTCCTTTAGATTCTACAATTATATCTTTTTGTTTCTTGTTTTGATTTTCACTAGTTAGGTTTAATGGAAAACAACAACAAAATTAGAGAGCTTTATAGTATTTATCTTGAGTTAGGACATGAAGTGTTTGAAGAGAAAATTAAAAAACCTATGCAACTTCATTTGTGTGCTAATAGCAATGTTATTAGTATGAATTCTTTGAACACCATTATTGCTCATGCTATGGAAAAGTCTAAGCTTGGGGAAGTTAGTTTTTATTAAAATGATCTTTTTAGTCCCCCAAGCATGGAGGAGAAAAATTACTTTGATGATACTATGCCTCCAATATATGATGATTACAATGATGAATATGATATTTTCAGTCCACCTACTATTGAGGAGAAAATTCATTATGATTACAATATGCCTCCTATATTTGATGATTATGGTCATGAGAATAATAATGATAGCTATTTTGTTGAATTTGCTCCCACTACGATTAATAAGAATGAATATGCTTCTAGGGAGAGTAATAATTATTTTATCCATGTGGCTCATGATAAGTATTTTTTTGTGATAGTTATATTGTTAATTTTATTCATGATGCTACTGAAAGTTATTATGAGAGAGGTAAACATGGTTTTATGTGTCTCAACAATATTAAGTTTCCCCTCTTTATGTTCAATTTTTTGAAGTAGAACTTGTTTTGCTTTCCTATGCTTGTTGCTTTGTGCTTTCATGACTTGTTTCTTTACAAGATTATTTTTCATAGGAAGTGGGTTAGACTTAAATTTGTTCCATATTTGCTTCTTGATGCTCTCTTTTACTTCACTTCATATTTCGTATGTGAGCATCATCGAAACTATCATGCCTATCTTAATGGCTATAAAGAAAGAGCTTTTGGGGGACAACCCATTATATTTTTACTTTCAGTTTATTTATTTTTTTGTTAAGTCTTGGCAGTTATTGCCTCTGTAATAACCTCTCTTTATCCTTTTTGTGTGGTTTTTGTGCCAAGAATAACCTCTAATGAGAAAGAAGTAAGACTTGGGAAAGTTGCTGTCCCGAAACAGATTTTTGTGCTCGACTCAAAAAATTCATGAACAATCTGTGTATGTCGGATTGAGCTGTAATTTTTTGTGCTTCTGCCCCAGGTTATTACCCAACTTTCGTTAGTTTAGCACTTTTCGATTTGAGCAACAGAAGGTCTTCGAAAAATCGGTTTTTACCTGCTGGTCTGTTTTGACAGATTTTTGCCATTATTTGCATTTGCCTTTTAATGGAAGTTTTTACTTGTGTTGAAACTAAACCCAAAGTATTATTATCTTGAATACACTAATGTTGCTAATTAAGATTGTGTGAAGTTTTGTATGAAGGGAATTTTCATGTGTAGGGAAGAATAATGTGATGAGATGAAGTATGGACAAAAGCTCAAGCTTGGGGATGCCACCCGTGTCACCCCAAGAAATATTCAAGAAGTACAAGTGTCAAAGCTTGGGGATGCCTAAGGCATCCCCATCTTCATCAATAATCTCGGGTCTTCTTTCAAGACACTTTATTTTTATTACCTTATGCATTATGCGTTTTTCTTGGAGCGTCTTTGTTTTTAGTTTTATTTTGTTTGGTTTGCTTAAATAAGTTGTTTGGATCCCAACACACTTCTTTTGGAGAGAGATATACACCCTATTATTCATTGCCTAGAACACTCTAATTTTCACTCTTATTGTTCTGTGAGTGTTCTCCTTTGCTAGCACTGCGTTTAGCTTTGGTTTTCGATTGGTGTTGGTAAAGAGTAGGAAGTTTCATACTTATAGTGGTAGAAAAGGAAGCTTGTTTTGACTATAACTTATACTTTATCATGTCATGCTAGATGTTGCTTTGACCATATGCTTAGTGATTATTGTTGTAGCATGACTTGTTTCAAACAATTGAGATGTCTTAATGTGCCTTGAAAGAATCATGTGTTGTTTTAGCATATAAAAGCATAATATTGTGGTATTCTCCGTTGATGCTTTATTTGGGTTGCTTTGGCGCATGCTCACACCATGTTAAGTCTATACCAAGTCACCATAGCCTCTATGATCATTTAGTTTTCGACTTGTAATATCACTTTATGCTTTAATTAATAATGTTTTGTCGCTTTGCATGATTATGGCCATTATTGCTCTCTTAGTTGGTCGCTCCCAGTCTTTTGCTAGCCTCCACATGTACCAAGTATGAGTTCCAATCATGCATCCAACTCCAAATAAAACCAAGTTATTCCAAAGAGTCCATGATACCTACCTATTAGCATTATTGCTATTCCAAGTATATTCATGTTTTTATCTACCTTCCAAATTAAACTTGTTATGTGAAAATTAGTAATTAAAGCTCCCACGAACTTGATGGCACACTTTACTTTCTTTCACTTAATAAACTTGAACCATTATGCCCATCTATGTTGCGTATATGCTTGCATTTCGTAAGTTGTGAATTAGCAGAACCATGTTACCATGGGGAACGCTTTTCAACATTGCACTTTATTTAGTTGATATCATGTTCTTTTGCTTATGGATCCCGGTGGTGTGAAATGAAAGGGGAGCTTGTAAGGCTCATGGAGTTTGTATATGTGTTAGAGAAATGACTGGGAGGCTGGTCTAAGCCATGCCTAATCATGGTGGAAACCTGCAGCACAACCATAGTGAGCAATCTATGAAGCATCCTAAATACAAAAAATAAAAAAACCCTATGCAAATAGGAAATAAAAACCCTATGCAAATAGGAAATAAAAGGATCGCTGAGATGCTCATTGTCTGCTTGCCTTGTCATTTTGATATGGGAAAGCTTTCGTATCATCGGGCAAGGGGTACCCCGTTGGTGGTTCTCTATGATACACATGTACTTACAATGACAAGAACTTACTTGTGACTAAAGTTGAGTAGCATGAGGAATGGTACTCGTAAGTAAGGGGCATGAGGTTTTCATCTTATAACTTATCAAGCATATCCTCATATTTGCTCACTTTAACCTTAATCACCTAAAGATGCAATGAGAGATGAAAGCTAATAAGTACCATAATTTTTGGAAGCTCTTTATGAGACTTGAATCCTTGCTTCCTTCTATGAAGGGCCTTTCTTTTACTTTTATGTTGAGTCTTCATCTTCTATCTTTATGCACATATTGAGAGAGCAGTGGTCATTCTTAGTTTAATGTGCATTGTCCCAAAACTTGTTGATTGATTCATAACTTTGATATTGCTTGTTCTTAAACTATTTGTATCTATTCACCCTTATGAACTTTGAAGGGTCCTATGCATTTATGTTTTGCTACACCATGAGGAACAAGCTGAATACCATTTTTATTATGTTTTCTATATGTGAAACAAACAAACGTCTTTCAAAGCATTGTTATTCATGAATCTTTTGTTTGTACCTTTTCATGTTACAACATAGTTGCTATGTCTTATTGTTAGAACTATATCTTTCATGTCTATGTTAGAGTACTATGATCCCAGTTATCAATGTTTTACAAATACCTTGATCAAGATTATGATGGTGCATGTCACCTCAAAAATTATTCTTTTTATCACTTACCTACATGAGGACAAGCAGGAGTTAAGCTTGGGGATGTTGATACATCATAAACGTATCTATAATTTTTGATGGTCCATGCTTGTTTAGTATCTACTTTCTTATATTTTGTTCACACTTTGAGGTATTTTTATACATTTTCTATAACTAACCTATTAACAAGATGCCACAGTGCTAGTTGCCTGTTTTCTGCTGTTTTTGGTTTCAGAAAAGCTGGAAAAGAAATATTCTCGGAATTGGACCGGACAAAAGCCAAAGTCAATATTTTACTAGAAGACTCACGGAGCCAGAAGACGAGACGGAGAGGGGCCACGAGGTGGACACACCACCTGGTGGCGCGGGCCAGCCCAGGCCGCGCCAGGGGGTGGTGTGGGCCCCTTAGGTGTGCACCGACCTTGCCCTTCCTCCTATAAAAGCCTCTCGGGACGAAAACCCTAAGGACAAGATCAGAATTCCACGAAAAGTTCCGTTGTGGCGCCTCCATCGAAGAGGAGATTCGGGGGATAGAAGTCTCTGTTCCGGCACCCTGCCAGGACGGGGAAGTGCCCCCGAAGCCATCTCCATCAACTCCACTGCCATATCCATCGTCGTTGCTGACTCCCATGATGAGGAGGGAGTAGTTCTCTCTCGAGGCTAAGGGCTCTACAAGTAGCTATGTGTTCATCTCTCTCTCTATGCGTGATCTTATTGAGATCATGAGCTTTGTAATCTAATAGTTCTATTCTGCTACTCAAGTGATTTAATCAATCTCTACTTTTCCCCACGTGTGTGAAGTTGACAGTGTGCACACCGTGTGGCACTTAGGCTAAGGTTATATAAATACTTATCATGAGTATAATTTGAGTTGGATGTCTCTATGAGATTGTGGTGTTTGTTGGAACCATCTAGCGCTCAAGGTGACAGTGAGGGGTTATCTAGATGGGGAATGCGAACTTTAAGGTGTGCTGTTATAGCCCTACATCGTCCAACTAGAGAGTAGTTCAGGGTAGCATCATGAAGACAAGATAATTATATGAGAGTGTCCACTAGTGAAAGTATGATCCCTAGGCATTGTTTCTAAGCATTAAAACACCATTTACAATCAGTTATGTTACATGTTTGCTTGCTACCACTATTATTTCAGATTGCAATTACCACTTATAATCATCCATATTACTTGTATTTCACTATCTCTTCGCCGAACTAGTGCACCTATACACCTGACAAGTGTATTGGGTGTGTTGGGGACACAAGAGACTTCTTGTATCTTGATTGCAGGGTTGCTTGAGATGGATATCTTTGACCACTTCCTCCCTGAGTTCGAAAAACCTTAGCTGATCCACTTAAGGGAAACTTGTTGTTGTTCTACAAACCTCTGCACTTGGAGGCCCAACACTGTCTACAAGAATAGAAGCGTTCGTAGTCATCACCGGGAAGTGTACTATATCTCGTTCTAGGAAGCATCTTGGCTTTGGTAAATAATGTTGTCAATGAGAGTTCCGAACTTTTAGGAAAATGCTTTTCAATTTCCAAGTGATATGATTTGTTTTTTAGTAATTAAGTACGTACGGATAATTTGGCTAACAGTGCACTCAATGTATTCTAGCAAAATATAAATAATTTCCACCGCATTTAGTACTATATGAAAATACTTATTTCAATTAGTGTAATGATACATAGTTTTTTGGGGAGGGGGTGTAATGATACATAATTGAAACTTAAATGGTGTCCTCTTATATTTGTGCTTGTTTGGACGAAAACTACTAACATGGATTTGGACAACTTTCGAAAAACTTGCTACACAATATGGTCACAACCATATATGAACATTGTTCACATTTTAAGCCAAGTTACCAATGTCAAGGTCATATCTATATCACTCGTCCCGTTTATTGGGATAAATTAAAGAAAACAATAAAAAACGTTAAGCACTTATGTGTGGTGTCCTCTTCCATAAATGATAAACATGAATTTTGACAAGGTTTAAAAACACTTCTTCACAATATGACAGCGATGTGTTAACATACTTGGGTTTCAAGTTAAATAATGACAAAGGTCATTTCCATTTCTGATAGACGAGGTGCATCTTGGCATGGAATACTAATGTTGTTAGGTGGACTTTTCAACTTTTATGTATATAATTTTGTTAAATAAATTTAGAAGTGCCACATATAATTATTTTTTAAAAGAAAAGGCAAAGAGTATGGCTCTGAATGCCACAACACACTAAATTTCATACAAGATAGAGTATGTTTCATGGTTAACAAGTTTCATGAATTTTCAAGCCTTCTAGCTAATTTCACATAATTAAATGACATTTTGTAAATAAAACCAAAGTTGGTAAAATTTGAACTACAAGTGCGTGATAGATTGCTTGTAAATTTGTCAGAAATTCATATATACTAATTATTGTAGCCACGCGGTCATACTGAAAACCGACTATTGTTTTGAAAGATACAACTTCTTTGTATGAATTTTCATGCTGACACATCTGACCATGTTTCAAAAAAGTGAAAGAAAATAAGGAAACATGGAAATAATGACCAAGGTCATGTCCATATTATACAATAGTACTCCAAAAAAAGGGAGTAGAACCCCGGCCTATTCATCGGTTGATGCATACAACCTTTTAGTAGTATTAAAAATTCACACTTGTAAAACAGTAAAGACAGCGCTGTTAAAGTTTCAATACAAGGGATTTGGGCACCTTCACCGGCCCTCCACAATTAAACTTTCTTCCTCTTCTTCCCCTTTCTCCTTTAAGACTTTGCAGCTATGGCTCCGAAGACCGGAGCTCCTCGTGGGAAGAAGAAGAAGACCCAGGTGGCGGCGACAAAGGCTGTGGAGAAAAAGAAGACATGTCACCGGCTTTCGAATCCTGCTCTGGCCACTCCAGGTCTCAGTCTCGCACCAGGCAGCCGCAGGGAGAAGTAGGTGTCGAGGTCCGTCAAGGCCGGGATGCATTTCCCCGTCGGCCGGATCAGGCGCTACCTCAAGGAGGGTCGGTACTCCCAGCGCATAGGCTTCGAGGCTCCCGTCTACCTCGCGGCCTTTCTCGAGTACCTCACCATCGAGGTGCTGGAGCTTGTTGGGCAAGCAACGAAGGACAACAAGAAGATCCGCATCATCCCGGGGCACATGATGCTCGATGTCATGCGCGACGAGGATCTCAGCAAGCTATTGGCCGGCATTAACATCATGCAGAGCGGCGTGCTTCCAAACGTCCATGAGTCCCTGCTTGGTGATGGTACCGCGGAGTATGCAGCCAAGTTGCCCGCGGAGGATGCTACCAAGTCGCCTGAGAAGACCGCGGAGTCCCCCTAGAATTCGTTAAGCTGTACTACTACTACTACTCCGTATGAGTTTGGGTTTGCTCTGTTTGCAGTTTGGTTAATCATCAGTGTCAATGTAATATTTAGATCTATGATGCGAAGAAAAAGCTTGTGAGGGTTCTAAAAAAATGTTGTTTTCCTAATCTTAACCTATACTCCATTTATTTAATATTACTCAGCATATTAGGTTTAGCCAAAGTCAAACGTTACAAAGTTTGACCAACTATATATAGTATTAAATAGTATCCTCATTAAAAAAATCAATACAATGTCGTTAGTGTGAGTTTTGAACTATCAGGAAAGAACATTCAATTCTCAATTTTCTGAGAGATGACAAGCGAGGTTGTTCTTTTTTGTAAAGAAAGTCCGAAGAATATGGATCTGAATGCCACAATCTAGGTTTTCAGACATATATAGTGGACCAACATGTTGTACTAACGATACTCATGTTTTATGTGCTTTCAAACTTCCTATCTAACTCTGCCAACTTGAATGACTTTATCCCGATTTAACGAAATTATATTAGGTCGAATTTGAACTACAAGTAAATTGTAGGTTGCTTTGAAAGTTTTATGAAAAAGCTTTTGGAGTTACCCTTTAGGGGAGGGGTGAATTAATATATCAGAAACCACTAAGAGTTTTGATGATAGGTTCAACTTATTTCTAAGATTTTGCATCTTGACAATTTAACAAAATTAAGTCAGAATTGAGATACAAGTAAGTGCGATAGATTGCTCTTGAATTAAATGTCTTTTCGGAGGTAGATGGGCGCATCTTCTTGTAGTAAACAATGTCGTTAGTGTTAGTTTTCAACTATCAGGAAAGACCATTCTCAATTTTCCAAGTGATGTCAAGATTATTTTCCCTCGTAAAGGAAGTTCGAAGAATATCGATCTAAATACCAGAAGCCAATTTTTCACACATATATATAGTGAACCAACATATTGTACTTATGATTTCCTGTGTTTTATGAATTCTCAAACTCGCTACCTAACTTCACCCACTTGAATGACCTTATGTCGACTTATAAAAATTAGGTCCAATTTGAAGTACTACAAGTAAATTGTAGGTTACTATGATTTTTTTTCGAAAAAGCTTTTGAAGGTACCCATCAGGGGGTCACAATTAATATATGAAAAACCGTCCAACGAGATTTTTGACAACAAATTCAACTTCTTGCTAAGATTTTGCACCTTTTTAGTTTAACAAAATTAGGCCAAACTTTAGCTACAAGTAAGTGCAATAGATTTCTCTTGATTTAAAAGTCTTTTCGGAGGTAGATATAGGTGCATCTTCTTGTAGTAAACAATGCCCCCAGTGTGAGTTTCCAACTATCTTAGGAAAGAACATTCTTAATTTTTCGAGTGATGACTAGATTGTTCTTTCCCATGAAGAAAGTCCAAAGACTATGGATTTGAATGCCACAAGCGAAGTTTTCACACATATATAGTGGACCAACATGATGCACTTACGATTTCCCATGTTTTATGAGTTCTCAAATTTCCTAGCTAACTCCACCAACTTGAATGATTCTATGTCGATTTATCGAAATTAGGTAAAATTTGGACTACTACAGGTAAATTGTAGGTAGCTTTGAAAGTTCTACGAAAAAGATCTTGGAGGTACCCATCAGGGAGGGTCAATTAATTTATATCAGAAGCCACCGAGAGTTTTGACAATAGATTCATCTTCTTGCTAAGATTTTTCATCCTAACTATTTAATGAAGTTAGGTCAAACTTTGCTAATTGTTTCATGAAATTAGGTCAAACTTTGCTAACCGATTAACTTTGAACATTAACCATTGGATCAAGACTGGCAAATCCAAACATTGCTAACCATTGGAACTTCTTTTCTATTCTTAGCATCTATAAATATTCTACTTAGAGTCTTTAGCACGATGGACACTAGTATGCACAAACCTCAAAACACACAGTACTTCATTACTCGGTTTCAGGGTCCTTGTGATAAATGCACAGACTTGGATGCAATTTTTATTTTTTATGAGGTCCTTAATGTAACTTGTACTTCCACCGACCGTGTTAACTCTCAAGGACCTCGCTCTTACGAGAGATACCATTAGATCGGCCATTCGCAGTACTTCTTATCTTATCTTTATCTTGTCTCTTATCTCTTACAATACCATACCACTACATATAGTGCAGGGGTTAGCTTTGAACATTAACCGTTGGATCAAGACTGGCAAATCCAAACATTGCTAACTGTTGGATCTTCTTTTCCATTCTTAGCATCTGGAAAGATTCTACTGATAGTCTTTAGCACGATGAACGCTAGTATGCGCAAACCTCAAAACACTGTACTTCATTGCTCAATTTCAAGGTCCTTGTTATAAATGCATGGACTTGGATGCAATTTTCATTATTTATGAGATCCATGATGTATCTTGTACTTCCACCGACCGTGTTAGCTCTCAAGCACATCGCTCCTACGAGACCTACCAAGGTTAAAAGAAAATGCAACCATCCCAAATATCTCACAAACTGGACCACAGCTTCTTATACATAATACCCAAGTTTTTAGTACTAGGATTTTTCAAGCTTCCTAGCTAACTTCGCGCACTTTGGTGACTTCGTGTCAATTTAACGAAATTAAGTCAAACTTTAGCTACAAGTAAGTGCAATAGATTGATCTTGAATTAAATGTCTTTTCGGAGGTAGATGTGTGCATCTTCTTGTAGGAAACAATGTCGTTGGTGTGAGTTTCCAACTATTAGGAAAGAAAATTCTCAGTTTTCGGAGTGATGACGAGATGATTCTTTTCTGTAAAGAAAGTCCAAAGAATATGGATCTCAATGCCATAAGAGAACCTTCTGGACATATTAGCTAGGTGGACCAATGTGTTTTACTTATGATTCCCATGTTTTATGAGTTTTCAAGGTCCCTAGCTGACCCCGCCCACTTGTTGAATAACTTTATGTCGATGTATCAAAACAAAAGGTCAAATTTGAACTACAAGCAATAAATTGTAGGTTGGTTTGAAAGTTTTATGTAAAAATATTTTGGGGGTACCCATCGAGTGGTCAATTAATATATCAGTTGATGACTGGTTCGACTTCTAGCTACTAAGATTATGCATCTTTAAAATTTTGAACCCCTTTTGAAAATGATCACATGACATAAGGAGAGAGGGGAAATGATTTTTCTATTCTCTATGGTCAACACACAAGCTTGAGGTGCACCTTAGGCTTAAAGATAATTTTATAGTTTCCACTATGTATAAGGTGAATCTTAGCAGATGCCACATAGTAGGCCTTATAACGGTGTGCTTTTTCTATACTACTATAATGGAGCAGTTTTGAATTGGATTCATAGCATCAATCCCGACCGTTGGGATGTTAGATTCAATAATGGTTCAAAGTAGCTGGATTCGTGTTGAATAGTACCTAGAGCAAACTCCACCTTGTTCTAGAACCATCATGTCACCACCCCCAAAATTTCATAGCACATTAGGTTGTATTCTCAATATGTGTAGATAGTTATTATTAATAGACTTAATTTATGCATTTTGGGGGTGGTGACATGATGGTTCTAGAACATGGTGGAGTCTGATATAGGTCTGTACTATTCAACACAAATCCAGTTGCTCTAAACCATTGGATCTAATAGCCCAACGGTCAGGATTGGTGCTATGGATCCAATTCAAAACTGCTCCACTATAGTAGTAGAGAGAATACAACCTACTGTGCAATGAAATTTTGGGGGTGGTAACATGATGGTTCTAGAACATGCATGATGTAGTTTTCTCTAGGTACTATTCAACACGAATCCAGCTTCTCTGAACCATTGGATCTAATAGCCCAACAGTCAGGATTGGTGTTATGGATCCAATTCAAACTGCTCCATTATAGTAGTAGAGATATCTTATCGTACCACTATATAGTGTGCGAATAACTTTTATATTGACCATTGGATCAAGACTCACGAATCCTAACATTTCCTGTCGTTGGTTCTTCTTTTCCATTCTAAAAAAACACACTTCTCCATCATACTAGAATCTTCTCCCTCGTAGCTAATAATCGCTGAGTTCTACATGATCTTATCTTATCTTACCACTATATAGTGTACGAATAACTTTGATCGTGAATCCTAGCATTTCTAGCAGTTGGATCTTCTTTTCCATTCTAGCATCTAGAAGATTCTATTGATAGTCTTCGGCATAATGAATGCTATGCACAAACCTCAAGCACACTTCTCCATCATACTAGAATCTTCTCCCTTGTTTCTCTAGACCATGTTATCAAAAATTTCATGTGTTAGGTAGCTAATAATATTTGACTTCTACATGATGATACAAAGTACAAGGACCAAATATACACCCATACTTTATAGATGATGATCAAATTTATAATTTTTGTGCTTTACCAATTATAATTTTATATAGTGATGATATATCATACGTCTACTATCTGAGTCTCATGTGCAAGGCACGTGCAACTTACTAGTTTACACAATGTGGGAGTAGTATATTTCTTTGCTTAGACATATGGTCACTTCTATCCACGCGATGTACATGCTGAGAGAATAAAATGTTGGCAGGGGAAGAGGGCAGCAGCGAAGAGGAGTTGAAGGCGGTTCCATGTCAGAGCAAAGTTATGTTGGGTTCTTGACACGAGGTACTCCTGTGGCCTTACAGTGTACACTCTACTAGTAGTAAATTTTAGGACCTATGCATGCAAAACAAATCGTGTGTTTTCTCTATCCTTCGCTATGCTCCATCTCTCCTCCCCTTTCCCCTCACGCACCGGTCTGGCTGATCTCTCTCCCCTCGTCCATTGTGTGGCGCTACGCACGTGTGCCTTGGTATGGCAGCTCTGTGTCTCTGGTGTGTTTGGCAGCCGTGCGTTTGTGTGGAGTAGGGACGAGCAGTATGACTACATAGGAAGTAAAGCACTTTGGTACTTGGCGGCACAAAAATTCAAACTTTTCCGATTTTTGAATTTTTCACTAGATTCCCAAACATCGGGAAGGAAGGTTATTCAAAAGATCGGCCATTCACAATACTATACATCTTAACTTATATTTATCTAGTCTTATCTCTTACAATACCATACCACTTCATATGGTGTATGAATTAACTTTGAACATTGACCATTGGATCAAGACTGGCAAATCCAAACATTTCTAACCATTGGATCTTATTTTCCATTCTTAGCATTTAGAAAGATTCTGTTTATAGTCTTGAGCATGATGAATGCTAGTATGCACAAACCTCAAAATCCACACTTAATTCATTGCTTAGTTTCAGGGTCCTTGTGCTAAATGGACGGACTTGGATGCAATTTTCATTTTCTTATGAGGTCATTGATGTAACTTGTACTTCCACCCACCATGTTAACTCTCAAGCACCTCGCTCCTACGAGATCTATCGTTAGATCGGCCATTCGCAGTACTTCTTATCTTATCTTTATCTTGTCTTATCTCTTACACTTACCATACCACTCCATATAGTGTACGGATTAACTTTGAACATTAACCGTTGGATCAAGACTGGCAAATCCAAACTTTGCTAACCGTTAGATCTTCTTTTCCATTCTTAGCATCTAGAAATACTCTACCAATAGTCTTTAGCACAATGGACGCTAGTATGCGCAAATGTGAAAACACACACTTCGTTGCTCAGTTTCAGGGTCCTTGTGCTAAATGCATGCATGGACTAGGATGTAATTTTCATTTTTATGAGGTCCTTGATGTAACTTGTACTTCCACCGCCCGTCTTAACTCTCAAGCACCTCTCTCCTACAAGACCTACCATTAGATCGGCCATTCGCCGTACTTCTTATCTTATCTGTATCTTCTCTTATCTCTTACAATACCATACCACATTGTATAGTGTACGAATTAACTTTGACCATGGACCACTGGATCAAGACTGGAAAACCCAAACATTGCTAACCGTTAGATCTTCTATTTTCCCTTAGCATCGAGAAAGATTCTATTGATAGTCTTTAGCACGATGAACGCTAGTATGCACAAACCTCAAAACACACACTTCATTGCTCAGTTTTAGGGTCATTGTGTTAAATGCATGGACATGGATGCTATTTTCATTTTTTATGAGGTCCTTGATGGAAGTTGTACTTCCATCGACCGTGTTAACACTCAAGCACCTCACTACTACGAGACATACCATAGTTAAAAGAAAATGCAACTGCCCCCATTATCACACAAACTGGATCAATGGTTTCTTATACGTAATACCCAAGTTTTTAGTACTAGGATTTTTCAAGCTTCCTAGCAAACTTTGCACACTTCAGTGACTTCTTGTCGATTTAACGAAATTAGGTCAAACTTGATCTACAAGTAAGCACGATAGGTTTCTCTTGAATTAAATGTATTTTTGTAGGTAGATGGGTGCATCTTCTTGTAGTAAACAATGTCGTCGGTGTCAATTTCTAACTATGAGGAAAGAAAATTCTCAGTTTTTCAAGTGATGACGAGATGGTTCTTTTCCATAAAGAAAGTCTGAAGAATATGGATCTCAATGCCACAAATGAAGCTTCTAGAGATATTAAGTGGACCATCATGTTTTACTTACGATTCCCATGTTTTATGAGTTTTTAAACTCCCTATAGCTAATTAACTTTGCCCCACTTGAATGACTTCATGCCTATATTTATCGAAATTTTGTCAAACTTGAACTACAACAACTAAATTTATTGTAGGTTGCTTCTAAAGAATTACAAAAAACTTTTGGAGGTGTACCCATTAGGGGGTCAATTAATATATCTGAAACCAACCGAGAGTTTATGTCGATTTATTCCTATAGATAATTATTCCTATAGCTAACTTTGCCCACTTGAAAGTGATTTTATGTCGATTTACTGAAATTAGGTCAATTTTGAACTACAAGTAAATTGTAGGTTGCATTGAAAGTTTTACATTTTTTGGAGATAACCATTGGGGCTGATTTAATATATGACAAACCACCACCGATAGTTTTTACAACAAGTTCAACTTCTTGCTAAGATTTTGCATCTTGACAATTTTATGAAATTAGGTCAAACTTGAGCTACAAGTAAATGTGATAGATTGCTCTTGAATTAATTGTCTTTTCGGAGGTAGACGGGTGCATCTTCTTGTAGTAAACAATGTCGTCGATGTGAGTTTCCAAATATCATTCTTAATTTTCCAAGTGATGACACTTGGCGGCACAAAAATTCAGACTTTTCTGGTTTTCAAAATTTTCACTAGCTTCCCAAACATCTGGAGGGAAGGTTATTCAAAAGATCGTCCATTTTTTGTACTATACTTCTTAACTTATCTTTATATTGCCTTATCTCTTGCAATACCATACCACTACATATAGTATACGGATTAACTTTGAACATTGACCATTGGATCAAAACTAGCAAATCCAAACATTGCTAACCGTTGGATCTTCTTTTCCATTCTTAGCATTTAGAAAAATTCTATTGATATTCTTGAGCACGATGAATGCTAGTATTCCCAAACCTGAAAATACACAGTTAATTCATTGCTCAGTTTCAGGGTCCTTGTGCTAAATTCATGGACTTGGATGCAATTTTCATTTTTTTATGAGGTCCTTGATGTAACTTGTACTTCCACCGACCGTGTTAACTCTTAAGCACCTCGCTCCTACGAGACCTACTATTAGATCGACCATTCATAGTACTTCTTATCTTATCTTTATCATGTCTTGTCTCTTACACTTACCATACCACTTCATATAGTGTACAAATTAACTTTGAACATTGACCATTGGACCAACACTGGCAACTCCAAACTTTGCTAACAGTTGGATATTCTTTTCCATTCTTAGCAACTAGAAAGATTCTACCGATAGTATTTAGCATAATGGATGCTAGTATGCGCAAACCTCAAAACACACACTTCATTGCTCAGTTTCAGGGTCCTTGTGCTAAATGCATGCATGGACTTGGATGCAATTTTCATTATTTATGAGGTCCTTGATGTAACTTGTACTTCCACCGACCGTGTTAACTCTCAAGCACATCGCTCCTATGACAACTACCATTAGATCGACCATTCGTGGTACTTCTTATCTTATCTTTATATTGTCTTATCTCTTACAATACCATAACACGACTGTATAGTGTATGAATTAACTTTGAACATTGACCGCTGGATCAAGACTGGCAAATCCAAACATTGCTAACCCTTAGATCTTCTATTTTCCCTTAGCATTGAAAAAGATTCTATTGATAGTCTTTAGCACGATGAATGCTAGTATGTGCAAACCTCAAAACACACACACTTCATTGCTCAGTTTTAGGCTCATTGTGTTAAATGCATGGACTTGGATGCAATTTTCATTTTTTACGAGGCCCTTGATGTAAGTTGTACTTCCATCGATCGTGTTAACTATCAAGCACCTTGCTCCTACGAGATCTACCATAGTTAAAAGAAAATGCAACCGCCCCAATTATTACACAAATTGGACCAATGGTTTCTTATATGTAAGACCCAAGTCTTTAGTACTAGGATTTTTCAAACTTCCTAGCAAACTTTGCACACTTCAGTGACTTCTTGTCTATTTAACAAAATTAGGTCAAACTTGAGCTACAAGTAAGCGCGACAGATTGCTCTTGAATTAAATATATTTTCGTAGGTATATGGTTGCATCTTCTCGAAGTAAACAATGTCATCGGTGTGAGTTTCTAACTATGAGGAAAGAAAATTCTCAGTTTTCCAAGTGATGATGAGATGGTTCTTTTCTATAAAGAAAGTTTGAAGAATATGGATCTCAATGTCATAAGCCAAGTTTTTGGACATATTAAGTGGACCAACGTGTTTTACTTACAATTCCCATGTTTTATGAGTTTTCAAACTCCCTATAGCTAATTAACTTTGCCCCACTTGAATGACTTCATGCCTATATTTATCCAAATTTGGTCAAACTTGAACTACACCAACTAAATTTATTGTAGGTTGCTTCTAAAGAATTACAAAAAACTTTTGGAGGTGTACCTATTGGGGGATTAGTTAATATATTAGAAACTAACCGAGAGTTTTGACAATAGGTTTTTAACTCCTTTCTAATTAAGATTTTGCATCTTGACAATTTAATGAAAAATTAGCTCAAACTTGAGCTACAAGTAAGGGCGATAGATTTTTCTTTAATTAAATGTCTCTTTGGAGGTAGATGTATGCATCTTCTTGTAGTAATCAGTATCGTCGATGTGAGTTTCCAACTATCAGGAAAGAACATTCTCAATTTTCTGAGTGATGATGAGATTATTGTTCGTTTTCATAAACAAAGTCCGAAGGATATGGATCTAAATGCCACAAGCCAAGCTTTCAGACATATATAGTTGACCATCATGTTGTACTTATGATTCCCGTGTTTTATGAGTTTTCAAACTTATATCTTTAGGTAAATTTCCCCACTTGAAAGTGATTTTATGTCGATTTATTGAAATTAGGTCAATTTTGAACTATACGTAAATTGTAGGTTGCATTGAAAGTTTTATGTTTTTTGGAGGTAACCATTGGGGACTGATTAAATATATCGCAAACCACCACCGATAGTTTTTACAACAAGTTCAACTTCTTGCTAAGATTTTGCATCTTGATAATTTAGCGAAATTGGGTCAAACTTGATCTACAAGTAAATGCGATAGATTGCTCTTGAATTAATTGTCTTTTCAGAGGTATACGGGTGCATCTTCTTGTGTAAACAATGCCATCGATGTGATTTTCCAAATATCAGGAAATATCATTCTTAATTTTCTAAGTGATGACGAGATTGTTCCTTTCTGTAAAGACAGTCCGAAGAGTATGGATCTGAATGCCACAAGCCATGTTTTTAGACATCTTACCACTTTATAGTGTACGAATAACTTTGAATATTGATCGGTTGCTCGAGACTCGTGAATCCAAACATTTCCAGCCATTGGATCTTCTTTTCCATTCTAGCATCTAGAAGATTCTATTGATAGTCTTGAACACAATGAATGCACTATGCATAAACCTCTCAAAACACACTTCTCCATCATACTAGAATCTTCTCCCTCGTTTCTCTAGACCATGTTACCAAACATTTCAAGTGTTAGGTAGCTAATAATCTTTGACTTCTACACATGATGATACAAAGTAGAAGGACCAAATATACACCCATACTTTATAGATGTTAATCAAATTTATATTTTTCCACTTTACCTATTATAATTTTATATAGAGATGATATGTAAGACGTCTATTATCCGAGCCTCACGCGTAGGGCATGCACAACTTACTAGTATATATAGTGGACCAACATGTTGTACTAACGATTCCTATGTTTTATGAGTTTTCAAATGTCCTAGCTAACTCCGTCACTTGAATGACTCTATGTAGATTCATCAAAATTAGGTCAAATTTGAACTACAAGTAAATTGTAGGTTGCTTTGAAATTTTTAAGAAAAAAGCTTTTGGAGGCACCCATCGGACGGTCAATTAATATACTCCGTATCAAAAATCACAGAGAGTTTTGACAAGAGGTTCAACTTGTTCCTAAGATTTTGCATCTTGACAAACTTGAACTACAAGTAAGCGTATATACTTCTCTCGAATTAAATGTCTTTTCAGAGTTAATTAGTGAAAAAAGAAAGTGACGTAATAACTTAGATAGTTACCATAACATCACACATACCAAGACTAGTATATGATTCTACAACATAATTAATTAGGCCTTTGCGTGACACTACACACATGTTATTATCCACTATGAAGGTATATGTGCAAGTTACTAGTCTAAGTTATTTAGCACTATGTGACCATCCTAAATCAGAACAGAGGTGTACTACTGTATGCCTTAAAGGCAACTGGTCCGCTGCGCTTCAAGCTGTTCACCACTCGTGCTCACTGGTCAGACGGATAAAGCCACTGACTTGTTGATTTGGTACTGTATATCATCGATCTTCTTCCGTCACTGACAAAGAATAAATTCTACTTCCGCTTCCACGCACGTGCTTTCGTGGAGCTACAACCAGTAGCTTAGACGACTACTCCCGCACGGCGCTCGAGCAATTGCGATCGTCCGTTCATAATGAACTAGAAGCATTAGACAATGGATTTTATTTTGGTGGATGGTTGATTTTTTTGAGAGATTGTCAACTTTTTTTCTTTATTGAACAGAGAGATGTTCGATTTGGGGTCCGGTAAAAGGGGCGTAGAGGCCGACAGGGGAGAGGAAATTGGTGGTGTGGCAGGCAAGCTTATTTGAGGTGGCAGCGTGTGGGTGTACAGATGGTACTGGTAGCCCATTTTGTGAGCATTTTGTTGTTGTACTACAAGAGTTCAAGAGTAGTAGTATTCCATTTTTGGTTCCTTAATTAATGGTGGAACCTTTATGTGTTTATTAGTTACAGTAGTAGTACATTAGTACTTGTTCCAAATGTGCCTGCACAAGATGATGAATGTAGAAGATCCAAGGATTATTACGTTCAGCAAGAGGAGCTCCGAGTATACTCCAAACTGCCTCTCTGCCATGACCATTTATTTGAGAGGACAGTACAGATCCATCCCATGCTAGGCTAGCTACGCTGTACTACTAGAAAGGCCTGACCTATTTACTCGATAGGCACTAGAAAACACAGAGAAGAGAGAAAAACCACGCTCGGTAGGCGGTACGATTTTAATCAATTTATTCTATTTTTCTTTGCTCTTCATCCTCTTCCTCTCCATCTTCTCGCTGATCCCCCACTCGCCCACCTTTAGAACACGCCAATGTCGCCATGACGCTTTCGGAGCATCTCCGTAGCCTAGTTTGATAGGCACAGTAGATTTAGTAGAGAGAAAGAAGGCACACTTGGTTTTATTTCATTCCGTATTTCTCTTTGCCTCGATATCCATCCTCACTTCACCTCCAGCGTCCCGGTGACAATCATTCCCACTCGCACATGAATACAGGCACGTGCCAACGCCGCCATGACGCTTTAGGATTGGCTCCGACACCCAGTTTGATAGACTATTTTCCGTCTCGCCTAGGTGCGTTGCCACTCGCTCGCTCCTCCAAAACCCCAATCAAAACCAAACGTCACCGCCCCCCCCACATGCTCGAGCTCTTCCTCGTGATGGCCCAATTGATCGATGACAGTGAAACTTCTAGGGTGTTTTCCGATGGCCCCCTTGAAGAAATCTCAGCCAAATGCAACATCATCACCACCGTGAGCTTCATCCCCTGCTGCAAACATTATCTTTACTCAGCAATAGATATTGCATCCCTATCGAAATCACATCCATTTGGTCTCCCCTATGTTCTTCACACTCACCCAACTGAGGTACCAAGTGAGTACAATGTCTTCTACCACGACAATCGCATGAAGAAGTTCTAAGGGGCAACTACTATTGCGGAAGGGGCAAGCAGAAGCCACAGAAGAAGTTCAGGTGGACCTTGTGCAAGCTAACGCCGCTGGATAGGTCCTCCTCCGATGTTGTGATGCCAAATTGTGAGGGTAATAAGTGGGCAGGCACCCATGGAGATTGGATCGCCAATGTTGGCCTCGCCTGGAACTGGGAGCTTGTGAATGTGTTCACTCGTCGCCGGATTCCTCTACCAGCGATCTTTGATTTTGAGGCCACACCCGAGGTACTTAAGTTTATCGCGGCTGGTCAGCCTACTAATCTACTGAAGCTAGCCATTTGCTGAGTTCCCACAGCTGCTAGGAACTATAAGGATTTCTATGTCCTAGCCATATTAGACATGGTAATTGCCTTCCTTGATGGTTCTCATGGTATGTGGATGGTTCTTGAGAACTAGTTCAACATGTTTAGCTACCGTGATGCAATTATCCACAAGGGAGTTGTCTATGCTATAACTCATATTGGCAATGTTTATGCATGGGATCCTTGGGCATGGGGTAAAATTTCCATCCTTAAAATTTCAAGCTTCATCATTCAAATTTTTCTTAGCTGACCTCTGAATGTGCTTTCCTTGCAAGGTCCTGTGCGTCTTCCGGGGCCACCTGAATTAGACGGTAATCGTGATTACAGTCCTGATCTATGATGGTTAGCAAGATCTCCTGATCGTGGTAGCCTTATTCTGATAAATAATGCGGGCGTTAGGGATAAACGGTATGACACTACTTATGGTGGTTATCCTCTGGCTGAAAATGTTGGTTATCATCACGGCCGCAATATTTACACCTATTCTACTCGGTTTTGCTGCCATGTGTTCTCGATTGACACTAGTAGGTTACTTCACCGAGGCAATGGCAGGGGGGTTTAGACCTTGGAGCATTTTCTATCTTCCTTGGATTGAACTATCCGATTACCATTCTAGTTGGCGCGGTAGGACTTGGCCCTAGAGATCTAACGAGGAGCAACTGTGTATACACCTCGACGCATGCAGTTAGTCTAGGTGAATTTAATTTTTGTCCTAAAATATGTCGCTTCAGTATGAATGCTCAAGACGCCACTGTTGGTTTCTCAACCAACATTGGCTAGAATGTCCCTCAAAAAACATTGGCTAGAATTGGTGGCAGACTCTGTTGTGGTTCGTCCCAAGCTTGGCCAACACGAAGGATTGGAACCGGCATAATTAACGGTTCAAGGGAGATCATATGAAATAGGGATTTGTGTATCTTGAATTATTTCCTTCGCCTGATTTGTATCGTATGGCCTCAGACGTTAACTTATTGTACTCTAACACTCATTTTGCCACAATATAGTGCAAGGCCCGCAATTTGATAAACTCCTTCTATATGCAAGCCATAGTTTTAGTTAGTGCGGGTTGAATATTTTGCAACTCGTTGCGCCCGCACCCCTTTATTATTTGTTGCACTTTCGAGTTCTCAAAAAATGTGAAATAAATGTGAAACATTGGCTATGTCGTATCTTGTGCATCTACAATATTCGGTCCCACAATAAGATCTTATGTGACCTATGTGAATGAAAAAGAAAAAACCTAAGCAAACAATATCTTGTGTTCATTTGTTCATTTTGTGGTGGCCAGACCATGTACTAGTAATATTTCTAGGATGGAAATTTATAGATGAACTATATAAATATGATCTATGTTCATGTTTTATTTCACATTTTCTAAAAACATGGAAGTGCCACATGCAACAGCTTGTTGCCGGTGCAACTAGTTGCAAATTGTAATTTCCGTCGTGGATGTACGAAGTGGTGTCGTCGGATTGATGACAAGTACGCCATGAGGGGGTCCTCGAGGCGTGTGGAAGAGAGGGGTGCGAGGCGTACGGTGTTCCGGGACGGTGAGCACACAAGTTTACCCAGGTTCGAATCTGCCGGCTTTGGACGGATCCTACTCCTGCTAGCAATCCAGTAATACGGTAGAGCCGGAATATGGGTTACAAGGGTTTCGCCTGTGCGAGTTGAGATTGTAGACTATTGTGAGGGTGCCCTAAAGGCTCTCCATAGGTCGGCTTATATAGATATCCGAAATAGGGTTTGCAGAATCTCCAACAGCAGCCCCCGGAGGCCTCCAATATCCAAAGTCGGATTCATCATCATCTAGCTTGATCTCCGGCTTGCAGAATCTTGAAGGGTTCCTGAAACTTCCAAAGAAAAGATACAATCCGGGTATCAAAAATGAGTCGGACCTATGAATTTGTTTATTCGGATTTCCAGCTCGAAATTCAAACTAAGCCGAAACTGGGTCTCTGACGTCATCTGACACCAGTCATGGTCAAGTCATGTCACTTACAGACATTTCCTGTCAGCACGACCGTTGGTGGATTCGCCTTTCACAGAACCGAGGCGCTGTTTCAATGCGTGCATGGAGATCGAGGCGATGTAATGATCGCATAGGGGGTTTCCTAGTTCTTTCCACGATGCGTGGCATGTTTTACTGTAGTGTTTACACGAATCTTGATGCGTCCGGTGGATATAAGTGGTGAGGATCCTATTCCTCATCTCCTTCCACCAGCACTTTGCGCCGTTTCCTTCTCCCCTACACCTCCCACGAACCTAGAGCTCCTCTGCTCCCCAGAAATGTCCAGCGCCGCCCATCCAAGGTCACCGCCACACTGGCAAAATGGCTTCTGCATCATCTTCTGGCACGGCAGCAACGGCAGCGACGGCGGCAGCGGCGGAGAAGGAGAGCAATCCCGGGGTTTGGATCCCGTGCGTCCTCGACGATTCCAAGCTCCATGGCGTGGAAGAAGAAGGGCTCCTCCGCGCCGGCGACTGGCGGAGCGGCTTCGGCGAAACCATCCCCAACCCTCACAACGACGAGCGAGTGCACTTCGGCACTCACCTTGACAGAGGTCTAAGCTTTCCTTCCTCAGATTTCTTTTCCGAGGTCATAGATTATTACGGAGTTCATCTCCATCATCTCCCCGTGAACTCCATCTCAGAGATGAGTGTGTACGCATCTTTGTGCGAGGGGTATCTCAGCATTGTACCGAGCCTTACTCTCTTCCGCTATTAGTTCCATGCCCGGAGAAATTCCATTACTGCCGGTAATCCTTATATTATGGGTACTATTAGTTTTTCGGTTAGGAGAGAGTGTGTATTTCCTCGGATTATGGCCAGTGAGTCGGTCAAGCAATGGCCATCCACTTTTTTCTATCACAAGGATATTCCCGCCCCAAGAATCCTGGGATGAGGTCGCTCCAGCTCTCAGTGGCGATCTGCTCCTCGCCAAGAGGCGGATCGAGTATTCGATGAAACACAAGGGCCTGAGAGGGTCTGACTTAGTTCACTGTTGGGTGGCACGCCGGATCTAGCCTCTTCAACATCATGGAGATCGACTGATGCACTCCATCACGTCGTCGAAGAAGGACTCCCTCCGCATCAGCCCTAAAGCCTACACGGCAAAATATTATGTATGCCAGATCAAATGGCTGATAAGGGAGCGGATTGAGAGGAAGATTCCGGAGCTGTCCCTGGACATGCATACAGCGGAAAATACCATTGTGCTGGTAAGCTTCAGCAGCAACTCTTTTTATGTGCTCATCTTTATACTATTTCGCAATACTGAGATACTTCTTCTTTTCAGCTTGCCGACCTCCCCGAGTCGGAGTTCGCTCCTATCGAGGGATATCCTCCTGAGTTTTCTCAGGATGACGGAGAATTTGTTCCACTGCCGGATGTTGTTCCTCAGAAGCGCAAAGCTCCGACAGCGGCCATTGGCACAAAGGAAGTGCCCGTTGTGAAGAGGTAATCTTTCCTCACAAGGTCTTTGTATTATAGGTCTTAATTCTTTCCAAGATGTAATGTTCCATGTTCTATTACCTTCTCAGAGCTAAACAGCTCACCAAGGGCAAAGGGAAAGGGGTTACCTCGAAGCCTCTACGCCAGTTGAAACTAAACTTGGTTTCTCCTGTCGTAGCTCCTCTGACTCTTGCCCCTCAGCCCTCTACAGTGCCAGAGATTACTCCATCTCCAACCATTGCAGAAGATCCGGCTCAACCAGCAGAGCCAGTGATCCTCAGATCACAGACTGACGTCGCCATGGGTGACTCAAGTTTTGATAAGGGTGAACCCTCTTCGGGTAATGATCCCTCGGCAGAGGTCTTCGCCAACAATCTCCTAAGCAATCCGGGCCTTGCCAAATTTGGCTTATCTGGAAATCTGCGGAGGAGATCGAACGACTGGCCTGGCAATGCCTAGAAAGCCGGACTATCTCTGCCGAAGAATAAGCAGAAGAAGCAGAGGACATCAAGCACTCTAATCTTCTTGAACAAGTCCGTCTTCGCAACGAGAAGCCGAGGATCGGCGAGCTTCCATCTATGCTAGTGGCCCCCCTAACCCTCGCCGAGAAGGTTACCACCAAAGTGAATGCGAGCTTGAACAAACTCGCTCGTGAACAATATGTAAGTCAGAACTCCAACTCACGTTTTTCCTTATTTCATATCATATCCTCTAGCCCCCAAGCATGAAGCTGGACATACAAATCTGGATTTATGCTTCATTAGGATGCCAAAGAATGAACTAGTGTATCCCCCAAGGCTCGTGCTGATATTAGTAAAAATATTAGCCCGAGTCTTTAGTAGACTTCTTACTCTGGGTATTCTGACTTATAGAAAGTATATTCCTATACCCAGGATTTATTGAAGAATGTTTGTAACAAGTGGAAAGAAATCAAAGCTCTCCGACTTGAAAATGCTCAATTGAAAGTTTCCAAGGATGAGGCTGAAGGTAAACATTCTAGAACTCAAACCTTGTCTTGTATTTCATAGTCGAATTTTTTGTTCAACTTTTGTTCTTTTGAATACAGCACTGGTAAAGAAGTCCTATGCTATGATTGAAGAGGCCGAGAATCTTAAAACCTTGGTGGTGGAAAACAAGGATCTCCGCCAAGAGCTGGATAAGCTTAAGGCGGATCATGAGAAGAGCATTGCTCAAATTCTCGAATCCTCCTGCATGGCCACCGAGGAGCACGATCATAAGATTATGCTCCAAGATAAGAAAATCTCGGATCTCAGCAACGATTTGTTCATAGAGAGGGACATTGCTGAGGCACTCTAGGCTAAACTCCAGAGTCTTCGGGAAGAGAAGGCCAAAGTCGACGATGTCCTCTTTGGTATGTTTCCCTTTTTCTGACTTATCTGCATCTTCTGACTCTTTGGAGTCTGGATTTATTTGATTAACCCCTTTACATTACATGCGCAGGTCCTCTAAACTTACTGGACTCAGCCTCTGTCGAATCTCGCAGCAGCCAGCTTACTCGGTGATTTGCTGCATCACTTCTGCCAATCCATCAAAGATATTGGCGAAGTTCTCAAGGTTTCGGATATGCATAGCATGTCTGGCTTTGAAATGCGAGATAAGGCCAAGGATATGCCGCAGCGTGTCCAAGACTAGAACATGTCCTACACGTGAACCGCAGCGCAAAATGCTCTCACCATGGTTATGAGCCACCATGGAAACATGGAAATCTAGCAAGTAACCAGAGGGTACTGCAAGGTGGATGAAGATGGACAGGAGCAAGACATCAAGGCTATCATGGACTCCTGTGCTAGATATGGGTGCCCCGTAGCTGACTTGACTAGCTAGGATACTCCTTTCTTCACCCGCGTGGACACGCCACCTACACCTTCCGAATAAACAGCAGAAGTTTCCGACGATGATCAAACCGTATCAGATTTGAACATCTCAGAACATTATCAAAATGAGGCTGATGTATCCAGGAGCCGACAGCTCCTACCTCTCCTCCTGCATCATAGAGTATCAGAAAGAACAATGTGTTATTTTGAAAACAATTTGGGTCTGTAAATAAGTAGTATGATACTTTTGCTAGTGCTAAGCTTTATTTTATCTATTCAACACTTTTGGCTTTAATGTTATGTGCCTGAAATGTTTGCATAAGAACTTGTATTTTTGTCTGCACTTATCATTTATCTGGCTTTCCGCCTCGTCCCTTTCATGAGCCACCCAACTTTTAGCACGGAAACTTTGCCGAGCAACGGAGCTCAATTGCTAAACCAGTTTAAACTCGAAAATAAAGCCGGCCTCCAGTACCAACAATTCATTACTCGGAAAATGCCCGCATCCGGCAATCAGACAAATAACCAAAGCACAGACTAAAAAATTTAACTTTATACCCGAAGGTATCAATTTTAGAATCGGAAATCTAAACTAGAACAAACATGAGCATAAAGTACTTTCAAGTATTCTGGGATTTTCGACTGTGATATGGTCATTCGGAAATAAGATGGTAAAAACTTATCAGAAAGATTTTGAGGGAACCAAGACTTTATTTCTCATTGAACACGTACACATATATGATTACAAAGAAAAATAAACTAAGAATAAAAGGGACGTAGCTGAGCAATATTCCATGGTCTGTCTAATTCATCCGGTGCATCGCCTCCACTCCTTCCTTTCTTCTTAGTAGCAGGTCTTTCTTTGACTGGCCGCATATCAGTTAGGTAGTATGAACCAATATTGGGGAAAGTTTGTGCTTTCTTTGTTGCACAAGCCGGAGAACCAAATCGCCCTTATTGAAAGACCGGTTTCTGACTCTCTGGCTATGATACTTGCGTAACTTCTGCTAATAGGCTGTTGATCTCATCTCAGCAACGACGCGAACTTCTTCGACTAAGTCGAGATCATTTTGTTGAGAAATTTCGGCATCCTCTTCAATATACGCGGCCACTCTAGGAGAAGTGTGAATCAAATCACTAGGAAGAACTACTTCTACACCATAGACCAAGAAGAAAGGTGTGTATCCGATTAACCTGTTTGGAGTTGTTCGCAAACTCCATATTACAGAAGGTAATTCCTCTGCCCAAGCCCCCGCAGCACGTCGTAGTGGTGCTTCAAGTCTTGGTTTTAGGCCTTGTAGAATTAAACCATTTGCTCTTTCGACTTGTCCATTAGCTTGCGGATGTGCAACTGACGGAATGTCAAGCCGGATATTTTGTTCATTGCAGAATTCGGCAAGTTCTCCCATAGAGAAGTTACGCCCGTTGTCCGTGATAATGCTATGCGGATAACCGTATCGGATTATGACATCCTCAACAAATCTTCTGGCTGTTTCTCCATCACAACTAGTGACGGGTTTAGCCTCAATCCATTTGGTGAATTTATCCACCACCACTAAGAAGTGAGTAAATCCACTTGGATCCCGTTTAAATGGTCCTACCATGTCAAGCCCCCAGACCGCGAAAGACCATGTTATAGGTATTGTTCGTAGCTGATCAGTCGGAACATGAGCTTGTTTGTCATATTTTTGGCAGCCCTTGCACGTCTTGAATAGCCATTCGCCATATGCCTTGGCTGTAAGCCAGAAAATACCGTGTCGGAAAGCTTTTACCACTAGAGATTTGGCTGCAGCATGGTGACCACATTCGCCTTCGTGGATCTCTCGTAAGATTTCCACTCCTCCTTCCGGAGATACACAGCGTCCCCAGATGCACTCTTCTTATAGAGCTCACCACTAATTATAGTGTAGGCTTTTGCTCGTTGGACGATCTGCCGGCTCAGAACTTCGTCTTCGGGTAATTTTCTGTCTACCAAGTAATCAAGGTAGGGTTGAGTCCAGCTGGGAATCACAGCCAGAACTGCTACTAAAGGTGAGTCGGATTTGGTCAGATATTCCTCGTCCACTCCTTTTATAGAGGGAACTTTGAGGTGCTCTAAAAAAGCGCCATCCGGGACCTTTTTCCGGGCAGAGCCTATTCGAGACAGTGCATCTGCTTCCTCATTTTCTATTCGAGGGATGTGTTGAACTTCAAACCCTTCAAACGATTTAGTTCATCCACGATAGCCCTATATGCTGCCATGTGCTTGTTTGCCTTACAGATATCCGACACTTGTTGGGCAACAAGATCCGAATCTCCATAACATATTAAACATCGGATGCCGATCTCCTTAGCAATCCAGATTCCATGCAGTAATGCTTCATACTCGACAATGTTATTTGTCACCGTGAAGTGTATCAAAAATACATAGAAAAGTTTATCTCCTTGGGGTGATTTGAGCACCACGCCAGCCCTCGAGCCCCCGAGCGCTTTAGACCCGTCACAATGCAAGGTCTAGTATTCTGACTCTAGCATGGTCATATTCTCCGTTGTCTCTGTCCAATCAGCGACAAAGTCAGCGAGGATTTGGGATTTGATTGCTGTACAAGGTTTGTACTCAATGTCGAAAGTTGAAAGCTCTATGCCCCATTTGGCGACGCGTCCTGTGGCGTCACTATTGTTGATTATATCTCTCATGGGAGCTGTGCTCACCACAATAATTGGATGTTCCTGAAAATAATGTCTCAACTTACGAGATGCTAAGAACACACCGTAAGCCAGCTTTTGATAGTACGCATACCGCTGTTTTGATTCAGTTAAGACCTAGCTGAGATCGTAAGTAGGACGCTGCACCAGGTGTTCCTGATTTTCCTCCGGTCTCTCCACCACCATGACAATACTGATGACCTTGTTTGTCGTAGCGAGATAGAGCAACATCGGTTCCTGTGGTTCCGGTGCTGCAAGGATGGGAGCAGATGAGAGTACTGCTTTCAGGTCTTGTAGCGCAGCTTCAGCTTCGTTGGTCCAAACGAATTTCTTGGTCTTTTTCAGGAGCTTGTATAGTGGTGCGGCTCTTTCACCGAGCCGGCTTACAAACCGACTGACTGCGGCAATGCAACCAGTTAGTCTTTAAACATCCTTCAGGCGAGTTGGCCTAGAAATATTGAGTATAGCCTTGATTTTGTCCCGGTTTACCTCTATGCCTCTTTGAGACACGATAAAACCTAACAATTTTCCAGCTAGGATCCCAAAGAAACATTTCTTCGGGTTAAGCATTATGTTGTATTTTTATGGATTGGCGAACGTTTCCTCCAAGTCGGATATCAAGGTTTCCTTCTTTTTGGACATCACCGCAATATCGTCCACATATGCATGTACATTGCGTATGATTTGATCATGGAGGCAACACTGCATAGTGCGTTGGTACGTAGCTCCTGCGTTCTTGAGCCCAAAGGGCATCGTAACAAAATAGAAGGTTCCGAAAGAGATTATGAATGAACTTTTGACTTTGTCATATTCCTTCATCCGGATTTGGTGATAACAGGAATATGCGTCGAGAAAACATAGGAGTTCCGAGCCTGCCGTAGAATTGATAACTTGATCAATCCTAGGAAGAGCAAACGGATCTTTGGGACAAGCCTTGTTCAAGGCCATATAATCAACACACATCCTTAAATCAGTGGTGTCCTTTTTAGGGGCCATTACAGGATTGGTCGACCACTCAGTGTGGATGACCTCTTCTATGAATCCGGCTAACTTGAGCCGGGCTAGTTCCTTAGCTATTGCCTTATGCTTTTCATCGTCAAAATGTCATAGGGACTGTTTGACGGGTTTAGCGTTCGGGTGTACATTTAGAGAGTTCTCGGCAAGTTCCCTAGGTACTCCAGTCATGTCAGATGGCTGCCATGCGAAGATATCTTGATTTGCTTGGAGGAACTTGACGAGCGCGCTTTCCTATGCGCTATCTAGGCCTACGCCTATCTGGGTCACCTTGGAGGGGTCGTCATCCTTCAACGGCATCTTCTTCGTCTCTTCCGATGACTTGAACTCCAGATTCGGCTGTGTCACCTCCTTCTTTGTCGCGGGCATCTCAGATGGATCTATGGTCTTCTTGATCACTTGGTACTCCTGGGCGTGCAGCACAGCTTCAGCAAAGGCGGCATTTCCGACCTCGCACTCTCGCGCTTTCTTCAGGTCTCCCCTGATGGTGATCACGCTGTTGGGACCTGGAATTTTCATCATATTGTAAATGTAACACGGACGAGCCATTAAAGCCAGTAAGCCGGACGCCCGAATATAGCATGGTACGTGCTCTTGAACGGGACCACTTCGAAGGAAAGTGCTTCTGTCCGATAGTTCTTTGGAGTTCGAATGGTCACATCCAAAGTGATATCTCCCAGGGAATTTGCTTGTCTTCCCGGGACAACTCCATGAAAGATCACAGAGCTGTAATTCAGCTAGGTCTCTGAGATCTTCATCCGGCGTAGCGTTTCGACATATAGGATGTTAATGCTGTTGTCGCCGTCCATGAGAGTTTTAGAGAAACCATAGCCATCAATAAGTGGATTGACGACTAAGGCGTATTTTCCTCGCCTATGCAACTTAGACAGATGATCAGCACGGTCAAAGGTCATTGCCACTTCCGACCAGTCCAAGAATTGAGGGACAGCCGGAACTGTTGCGTTGAGCTCATGTAGAACTGCTTTCTTGACCTTAGCTGGTTGAGATCCGAGGAAGGTGACGTAAGTGTCTTGCTTTGTTGGGAAATTCTTCTTCCCTTTCGGCTTGGGATTTGAAGCATCGGCTTCCTCCATGTCGGAATCTTCCTTGGTCTATTTATCTTTTTTGGGATTCTTCTTTCCCTTCTTCCGCTTAGCCCTATAGCAAGAAGTATCATCTTTCTTGATGTCGTCATTAAAACGACACTCGGCGTTTGTGTGAGATGAGACCCCATTGGCATCTAAGTGATGCACACACGGGTTATTGGCAATGTCGGCCCAAGAGTAGGTTTTGCCAGGTTCCTGGTCTCCTCTACGCTGGACTCTTGATGTCCCACAACCGCGTTCACGGCCTCTGTCATGCCCTCCTCGTCCTCCAGACCCGAAAGTAGCAGGGACCACTACCGTTTCCGCGTTGGGCTTTTCTTCCGAGGTGTTCTTGCGCTTCTAAGCTTGCTGCTTTGGTTGTTTTGCCAAGTGTGGCACAGCTAGGGCGATAAGTAATCCCTCTACATCGTTGTCAGCATCTGCATACTTGCTCGATGTTTCTATCATCTCTCCCAAATCCGTGACCTTGTCATACTTCAAGCGATGACGTAGTAAACCAATTGGGAGTCCTGCAATGAAAGCTTCAATCGTAGTTTGGTCATTTACCCCTTCACATGAGTTTTTAGTGTCGATCCATCATCTGAGATAATCTCGGCAAGTTTCTCCGGCTTTCTGGGTGCAACGCTGTAGGTCTCCTACCGTACAGGGCCTCCGATATGTGCCTTCGAAATTCCGAAAGAACGCACTTTGCATGTCATACTAGTTGTGGATGGTGTTCTCCGGAAGTTCATTGAGCCATGATCGTGCCGTTGGGAGATATCGGGTCGCGACTAGGCTATTTCCGCCTTTGATGATACAGCAAGCCTGGAAGAAATCCTGGAGCCAAGTATTTGGCCGAGCTATACCGTCGTAGGCTTGGATGTGCCTTGAGATAGCAAATCCTTCCCGGAATTTCGTTGCTCTTATGCGTGGTCTGGAGCATTTTGAGCCCACATATATATCATCGTTTTCGTAGTGTCGCGCCTCTATGTTGGAGTTAATCATGTGCCTTGCGTCACTTGGGGACAGAGATCGCCCTGATTGACGGCTATGACTGTGGTGCCTTGGAGCCGGACTTCGGCTTCTGCCACCACCTCCTCCGCCATGACGCCCTCCTTGGCCTCCTTGGGAGTCGTTATGATGGCTTCTTGGTGGAGAGGGTGGAGCAGCTGGATTATTTCCGGCTGATCTCCAGCCTCCGTCCGGAGCGTCATTATTCCGGTTTCAGGGAGGGTCTTCAGTACGATGAGAGCCCTACCGGCTTGACTCGGCATGGTGTCCGTCGTTCCTTCGTCTGTCACTCCCACCATGGCGGGGCTCAGCCAGACGGCTTGTATGTCTAGGAGGTGGCATTCTTTCACGGTCCTCCTCCAGACGTTTCTCTTTGTCTTCTTCCCTACGATTGTTTGACTCTCACCAGGGAGGATTCTTCAGATACAGTGCAGAAATTGCCTCTTGCTCAGTAGCTGGAGCAACATTGCGCCAGTCACGTGCAGTTCTATGATGTTGTCCTGAAGATCCGGTTCTTGAGTAGTTGTCTTCCCGACGGTCGGAACGGTGATGCTGTTCCAGAGAACGTTGGGGTCTTACGTCATTTCAGGCCAGATCTCTGCGACATTGGTCAGATTGGGAGACCAGTTTTCCGCTTTCGGACTTCGCGGCCTTCTGCTGCTCTAGACCCTTGGTGAGTAGCTTAATGCCCAATCTAACCTGTTCTGGGCCTAGATTAATTGCCAGGATGTCTCGAGCAGTGGCAGTGTTTTGCACTGGTGTTGGATACACCAGATCTCCCTTGCTATCGAGCCGAGGCATCCCCGGATCTCCCTCAAAGAGAACCTTATGTACTTCCGGAAATTGATTGTCATGTGTATGTCATTTTTGGATCTTCTGATGTTGCAGAGAGATGAGCTTCTCCGCCTTGGCCATGCATTTCTTTTCTTCCTCGATGTTTTTAGCTTCATCCAGGAGTACTTGGCGACACGCTTCTAGGGCTTGGGCCCTTTCGTCCAATTCCGCAGCAGTTAGTTGATGACCCACAAGTATAGGGGGTGTATCGCAGTATTTTCGATAAGTAAGAGTGTTGAACCCAACGAGGAGCAGAAGGTGCTGGTGAGTGGCTAGGAGCAGGAATTCTCTGTAAATACTTCACAAACGGATTTTTAGGGGTTTTTGATAATGCAGGTAAATAAAGTATTAGTAAATAAAAGACAATAAGAATAAATGCAGCAAGTTGCCTAGTCCTTTCTTTAGCAAAGGACAAGCCGGTTGTATTACTTAAGATGACCAAACGTTCTCGAGGACACATTGGAATATCATCAAGTGATTTCGCTTCATATAGTTGATTAATCTTCTTTAGTTTGCTAAGTGTTGTGTGGGTGAACCTATGCTAATGTACCGACCTTCCTAGGACTAATACACACTTGTGATTATACCCCTTGCAAGCATCCACAAGTACAAGAAAGTAATTAAGGTAGAAACCTAACCACAACTTTAAACTCTAAGACCATGACGTCCCTTATGCAAAGGTTTCCTAATGGGGGTTCAGGTTTCTGTCACTCCGGCAACCCCTACGATTAGTAGCCAAATACACAATGCATTTCCCTAGGCCCATATAGGTAAAGTTTCATGTAGTCTATGTTCACATGACACCACTAGAAGAAGTACACCACAACTTAAATATCAAACTATTGAATCTTTCTCAACGCAAATCCACTACTAACAACATGACTTCTCACATGTCCTCAAGAACAAAACGAACTACTCACAAGACATCATGTGGATCATGATCAGAGATGAAATAATGATGTGTAACAATCTGAACATAAACGATAATTCAATGGTTCACTCAATAGCATCAACTACAAGGAGTAATTAACACCACGAAAGTTCCCCCTAAGAACTATGCAAGATTTAACCCAATTGTTACAGCGGTATGAAGTGGTGATGATGCTGCTGGTGGAGATGATGATGGTGATGATGATGATGATCTCGATGAAGTCCATCTTGATGGTGCTGTTGATGGTGATGACCTCCCCTCTCCGAGAAGGAATTCCTGCAGAATTCATGCACGGAGAGATCTTTCGCCGGTTTTCCTTCCCTGCAGAGGCGGCAGAATCTTTCTGTGGTCGCTCCCCGAGTCTTAGGGTTTCGAGAGGATAATATACGCCAGAGGGGAGAGGCTGGAGTGGACCAAGATGGCCACACCACCTGGTGGCGTGGTCTGGGTGGCCCGTGCCAGGGGGTGGTGTTGGGCCCCTGTGGCCCATCTCCACTTCCCCTTCTGGCTTTCTTTGTCTTCTGGAAAAATAGGATTTTCCATGTATTTTCCCGGATTTTCTGACCTTCGCGAATTTTGCCTCCAAACAACACCTTTTCCATCAAAATCCTGACTGCAGCGATCCATGCTCCAAAAGTCATCAACCATGCAAAAACAAATGAAATAACATAAGTATCATCTCTTAATATGAAATATATCAATGAATAACAGTAAATTATGATATAGAATAGTGATGCAAAATGGACGTATCAACTCCCCCCAAGCTTAGACTTCGCTTGTCCCCAAGCGAAACTGAACTCAATAAACATGACCTAAGGTTTATGGAGTGAAGATTCGATAAAAGAATACGAACAAGAAGCATCACATTCATCAATACATAAGTCATAATAGAAGACAACTCACTATTATATAACTTAACTTGCAATAAGTAAAGGAAACACAATAAAGATACATAAAGTAAATCACAATTGGCAATGGCAAACTTAGCTCTTGGTCGAAGAATAGTTGACAATTTGCTAGAGTTCACAAATAACTGATTTTCAATGATAGCTTTCAAAGCAGTAGACACTAAGATAAGAGCAAATATGCAAAACAAGGAACATAAGAAACATGATTGGATAAATCATCATATGAATGAATGAAACACAACAACTCAAAATACTTGCTGAGATAGAAGGGAATAGGTTTACTGACTCAACTAAAAGGTAAAAGAAAGGCCCTTCGCAGTGGGAACCAAGGATTTCAAGTTTCATAAAGAGCTTCTAAAAATTATGGTACTTATTAGCTTTAAGCTCGCATTGCCCCTATCATAGGCATCTTTAGGTGATTAAGGTTAAAGTGATCAAATATGGGGATATGCTTGACAAGTTGCAAGTTGAAAATCTCATGTCCCTTGAATATGAGGGTCGCTCCTCATGCTACTCAAGTTTAGTCACCGGTAAGTTCTTTTCATAGTAAGCACATGTGTATCATAGAGAACCACCAACAGGGTACCCCTTGCCCGATGATACGGAAGAATCCCCATATCAAAATGACAAGGCAAGCAGACAACGAGCATCTCAGCAATCTTCTTATTTACCATGGGAATATGGTGTTTTTTCTCTCTTTCCTCTTTTCTCATATCTTTTCTTCTTTTTCTCTTTTTCTCAATCTCTATCTCTTTTTTTATAAGAAGAATGCTTCATAGATGCTTATTATGGTTAGCTGCAGGTTTCCACCATGACAGCATGGATTAGACTGGTGGCCCAGGCGTTTCTCTAACACACATACATAACTCCATGGACTTACAAGCTCCCCTTTCATTTCACACCGACGACATCCATAGACAAAAGAACATGATATCAACTAGGTACAAAGTACCGGTGCAATGTTGAAAGCGTTCCCCATGACAGCATGGTTCTGCTAATTCACAACTTACAAAGCGCAAGCATATACGCAACATAGATGGGCCCAATGGTTCAAGTTTATTAAATGCAAGAAATTAAAGTGTGCCATCAAGTTTGTGAGAGCTTTAATCACTAATTTTCACATAACAAGTTTAATTTGGAAGGTAGATAAAAACATGAATTTACTTGGAATAGCAATAATGCTAATAGTTAGGTATGGTGGACACAAATGGCATAGCTTTTCGTTTATGGATTGGATGCACGAGAAGTATTCGCTCTCAGTACAAGTTTTTGGCTAGCAAGGCTGGGTAGCAAGCATAAGAGTTAAAGGAAACAAACAAACTTACAAGTGATAAAAGCAAACATGCAATCTTCTTTGGAATCACAAAAGATCTTAACTAGAGAATAGTAACTTATGAGAAAATCAAGAAAGATGATGAAATTATATTTCTTTAGAGTACTTTTATCTTTTTCATTCAACTCTCAAAAATAGTGTTGCTACTGACCAAGCCAGGTTTGCCAAAACCAACTAAATTAACTCAATGATCCCAAAGCGATACCAATATTAGTGACAAGATCAATCATATAACCATGAATTGAAAGCTAAAATAAGATATGCAAAAGAGTAATGATAGAACTTCTCATTAATAATCCATAACAGCAACTCACTCCAAGGGATACATAGATATCTAACGAGAGGGGGACACTTCCATAATGCAAACCATCCTACATGATAACTTCTCTATTCATGATATGACTCTACTAAAAAGGTAAAAAAGATAGAAGATAGCAATGTGATACCGTGGCACTCCCCCAAGCTTGGAACAAACTAAGGGAATGCCAAAACCTGATGACGAATTACTCCTTCGGTGGTGGTGGTATTCTCCCGTCATCGTCCGACTTCCAAGGTAAGGGCTCCCCATCAACAAAAGACATCGTGGTCTCTAGCATCCTGAAACTTGCAGCAGCACTTATGCGTTTAAACCTAACCTCGTACTCACAATTTTGATTTTGAAAGTTGTAGAGCTGTGCTTGTAGTTGGTTGGTTGTTTGGTGGAGTGAGAGAATTTCATCCTTGAGCTCAGCAGTCTCCTTTTTGTGCTCGGCGATGAGTTTAGAACAAATCTTATGGATGATATCCACTTCGAGTTCCGCCATCTTCTTGTACCTAAAGACTTCTTGCTCCAGCGCTTCCATCCTGTCCTCCAGACTTCCTTCACCTTTAGGGCCTTGAACCTCTTTAATCCGTACCTCTCCATCTTCAAGCAACAACTCCTTGGGATGAATCTTCAACTCTCGCATGTATGGGTTGATGATATCCACTCAGGAATCTTCCTTGGCTGATCCAGAGGGAGACATTGTGGCTCCAAATCTAGGACTCTACTTGTCAGAAACAGTTCAAAACGAAAACACGATGAGAGCACGATATATGAACCTCGGGGGATCCGGGGGATTATATATTACGAAGTTTTACAACAAAAGGAAGGTACTGGGAGAAAATGGGTCGGAGACGGAGTCCGGGGCGGCCACACCACCTGCTGGCGCGGCCAGGGGGGCCAGGGGGCCGCGCCAGGGGGTGGTGTGAGCCACCCTGGCTCTGTTTCCGTCCCTCTTTTGCTTCATAGCTTTCCTTGTTGGATAAAAACTGCACAAATATAACTGGATAGAATTTTCGTGGAACTTTTCTTACCAGAACTGTTACCTATTCAAAAACAGACTCTGCAGGTCTCTGAATTTGGTCTTTGATAAATTTTTCCGAAGTTATAACTTGAAAAGCATCAACTTCTTCAGTGTAAGAATCTCCAGCAATATAGTGCTTGAGTCGCTGCCCATTCACCACTTGTGTAGTGTTATCTTTTAGAGAAGAAATTTTTATTTCTCATGAACGGTACACTTCTTCAATAACAAAAGGTCCTTCCCATTTTGATAGTAATTTCCCTGCAAAAAATCTGAGACGAGACCTATACAATAGAACTTTCTCACCAACATGGAATTCTCTCTTAAGTATTCGCTTGTCATGCCATCTTTTAACTTTTTCCTTAAAGAGTCCAGCATTCTCATATGCTTCACTCCTCCATCCATCCAACGAACTTAAGTCAAATAATCTTTTTTCACCAGCAAGCTTACAATCTCTATTAAGTTTTTTAACTGCCCAATAAGCTTTGTGTTATAATTCTAAGGGCAGGTGACAAGCTTTCCCATAAACCATTTTATAAGGAGACATCCCCATAGGTTTTTTTATAGGCAGTCCTATAAGCCCATAAATCATCGTTCAACTTTTTAGCCCAATTTTTTCTAGATCTATTAACAGTCTTTTGCAAGATGGATTTAATTTCTCTATTTCATAACTCTACTTGTCCACTAGTTTGGGGATGATAAGTTGAAGCGATTCTGTGATTAACATCATATTTAGCAAGGGTCTTTCTAAAACCACCATGAATGAAATGAGAACCTCCATCAGTCATAAGATACCTTGGCACTCCAAACCTAGGAAAGATAACATCCTTAAGCATTTTTAGAGAGGTCTCCCCATCAACACTCTTCGTAGGTATGGCTTCTACCCACTTAGTGACATAATCAATGGCAACAAGAATATGAGTATAGCCTTTTGAGGGAGGAAAAGGACCCATAAAATCAAATCCCCAACAATCAAAGGGTTCAATAACTAGAGAGTAGTTCATAGGCATTTCATTGCATCTAGAAATATTACCAACACACTGACACTCATCACAAGATAAAACAAATTTTATTGCATCTTTAAAAAGGGTAGGCCAGTAGAAACCTGATTGTAGCACCTTTTGCGCAGTTCTATCTCCTGCATGATGTCCTCCATAAGCAGTACCATGACATTTCCGCAATATCTCCTTTTCTCATATTCTGGAACACATCTTCGCATAATACCATCCACTCCTTCTTTATATAAATGTGGGTCATCCCAAAAATAATGCCTCAAATCATAAAAGAACTTCCTTCTTTGCTGAGCTGTGAAAGTTGGAGGCAAATACTTGGAGACAATAAAGTTAGCATAATCGGCATACCAAGGGATCCCTCGCGAGCTTACCCCTACTGCAGCCAACTGTTCATTTGGGAAACTATCATTAACATGCATAGGATCAAAAGAGATGTTTTCCAATCGAGATAAATTATCAGCTACAGGATTTTCAGCACCTTTCCTATCTACAGTATGTAGGTCAAACTCCTGTAAGAGTAGCACCCATATAATAAGCCTAGGCTTAGCATCTTTCTTTGTCATAAGGTACTTAATAGCAGCATGATCAGTATGAATGGTAACTTTTGAGTCAACAATATAAGGTATAAACTTATCACAAGCAAAGATGACGTCTAAGAATTCTTTTTCAGTAGTAGCATAATTCCTTTGGGCAGCGTCAAGATTCTTACTAGCATAATGGATAACATTTAACTTTTTATCTATTCGTTGCCCAAGGACAGCACCTACAGCAAAATCACTAGCATCAGACATTATTTCAAAGGGTAGGCTCCAATCAGGTGGTTGAACGATAGGAGCTGTAGTTAAAGCCTTCTTTAGAGTTTCAAAAGCTTCCTTACAATCATCATCAAAGACAAAGGGTACATCTTTTTGAAGAAGATTAGTGAGGGGTTTTGATATCTTAGAGAAATCTTTAATAAAACTTCTATAGAAACTAGCATGACCAAGGATACTACGAATACCTTTGATGTCTCTTGGATAGGGAATTTTCTCAATTGCCTCAACTTTAGCTTTATCAACTTCTATGCCTCTTTCAGAAACCTTATGTCCAAGTACAATCCCTTCAATCACCATGAAGTGGCATTTCTCCCAATTAAGAACAAGATTAGTTTCTTCACATCACTTCAAAACTTTATCGAGGTTGTGTAGACAATTATCAAAAGAAGTTCCATAGACGGAGAAGTCATCCATGAACACTTCCACAATTTCCTCACAAAAACCATGAAAGATAGCATACATGCATCTTTGAAAAGTAGCAGGAGCATTACATAAACCAAAAGGCATACGTCTATAAGCATAGGTTCCGTAAGGGCATGTAGAAGTAGTTTTTTCTTGATCTTGTTGTTTAACAGCAATTTGAGAGAAACCAGAATATCCATCAAGAAAACAAAAATGGGTCTTTTTAGACAACCTTTCTAACATTTGATCAATAAAATGAAGTGGGTAATGATCTTTCTTAGTAACTTTGTTAACTTTCCTGAAATCAATGCACATTCTATAACCTACTACTATTCTTTGGGGAATAATCTCATCATTATCATTAGGGACGACGGTAATTCCCCCTTTTTAGGGACACAATGAACAGGACTAACCCATTCACTATTAGCAATAGGGTAAATAATACCAGCATCAAGGAGTTTCAATACCTCATTTCTTACCACTTCCTTCATCTTAGGATTTAAACGCCGTTGGTGCTCTACTACTGGCTTTGCATCTGGTTCTATATTGATAGCATGCTGACATATAGTAGGAGAAATCCCTTTTAAATCATCCAAAGTATAGCCCATAGCCCCTCGGTGTTTCTTCACTACCTCCAATAACCTTTCTTATTCCTTCCCTGGAAGTTTAGAGCTCATAACAACAGGATAAATCTTATTATCATCCATGTAAGCATATTTAAGATCATCAGGTAAAGGTTTTAGATCGAAGACCGGATCCTTTTTAGGTGGCAACGTGGTACCCAAATCTTCTACAGGCAAGTTATGCTTAAGCATCTTAGGTTAACGGCGGAGAATCTCGTCAATCTCATTTCCTTCTTCCATGAAGATTTCACTTTCATGATCTTCCATAAATTGCTACAAAATGTTGTTAGGAGCAAGAGAAATAGAAGCAAGTTGTTCAACTCTAAAATCCTCATTATGGGTTTCATTTTCACAAGGTTCTTTAGTAAATTTCGAAAAATTAAACTCATAAGATTCCCCATCAAATTTAGTCAAGATTTTCTCCCTTTTGCAGTCTATAATAGCTCCACAAGTACTCAAGAAAGGTCTACCAAAAATGATGGGATAAGTTTTACTAGCAGCTGAACCAAGTACTAGAAAATCATCAAGATATATAATCTTACCACAAAGAACTTCTACATCCCTTACAATACCAATTGCAGAGATGGTCTCTCTATTAGCAAGGTGAATAACCACATCAATCTCTTCCAGTTTGCAGGGACTTATTTCATGCATAATTTCTTTGTAAAGCTCATAAGGAATAACGCTTGAACTTGCACCAATATCACATAAACCATAATAGCAATGATCACCAATTCTAACAGAAAGCACAGGGATACTAGCCTTTTTAGTTCTATTAGGATGTGAGACAATATTAGAAGCATCCTCACAAAATACTATGTGTCCATCTTCTACACTTTTAGTGACAAGGTCTTTCACAATCGCTACAACAGGTTCAATGTTTCTTTGTTCATCAAGTTTTACAGTTCTCTTTGCACTTTTATTGATTACACTAGTTATCATAGGATGCTCCTTTACCTTATCCGGGAAGGGTATTTTCTCGGTATAAGGTTCAGGTAGGATGTGATCAATGGTGCAAAATTCAGTACTCCCAACAGGAACACAGTCAACAATATATTTATATGGTGCATGATACTTGTTCCATCCCTTTTTCGGAATTTCAATATAAGAAGCAAAAGCCTTAAAACAATTTGTAATAACTTGAGAATCGAGACCATAAGCATTACTAATATTTTGAAAGTCATCAGTTCCCATAAAAGATTCAATGCATTCATAATCATAATTTATACCTGACTTTCTTCCATTGTCATTCTCCCATGCTTCAGCATTGTCTTGAATACGGTCTAGAAGATCCCATTTAGCTTCTTCTTCCATGCGTGTAATGATCCAGCACAAGAAGCATCCAATAAATCCTTATCATGAAGAGAAAGACTTGCATAAAAGTTATTGATAATAATATAGTTGGGGAGCTCATGAATGGGACATTTGAGCATTAGTAACTTCAATCTCCCCCAAGCTTGTGATGTACTCTCTCCATCAAGAGGCCAAAAGTTGTATATTTGATTCTGATCTTTATGAATCTCACTAGCAGGATAAAACTTTGAATAAAAGAGAGGTACTATTTCCTCCCATTCAAGATCTTGACCATTCTTTAGCAGCATATACCAGTCCTCAGCTCTTCCTTTTAGTGATAGTTAGAATAACTTCTTCTTGACTTGATCTGTTGTAATACCTGCACACTTGAACAACCCGCATAATTCGTGTATAAAGAGCAAATGATCACCGGGATGGACAGTTCCATCTCCAACATAATAGTTATCCATAACACGATCAATAATTCTTGTAGGTATTTGAAAAGTATCAATCTCAGCAGGAGGTGGTTCATCTACTACCTTAGTAGTGGTAGTAGCATTACTGAATAAGAAACTAGCGAATTATCCATATTGAAATAAAGCAACTAACAGAAGTAAACAATACTCACAGTAGAAGTTTCCTTTACCAGTTCCACTTTCCAATAGCGCTTCACTCCCCGGCAACGGTGCCAGAAAATAGTCTTGATGACCCACAAGGGGGTGTATCGCAGTATTTTTGATAAGTAAGAGTGTCGAACCCAACAAGGATCAGAAGGTGCTGGCGAGTGGCTAGGAGCAGGAATTCTCTATAAATACTTAGCAAACGGATTTTTAGGGGTTTTTGATAATGCAGGTAAATAAAGTACGAGTAAATAAAAGACAATAATAATAAATGCAACAAGTGGCCCAATCCTTTCTTTAGCAAAGGACAAGCCAGTTGTATTACTTAAGATGACAAAACGTTCTCGAGGACACATGGGAATATCGTCAAGTGCTTTCGCTTCATATTGTTGATTAATCTTCTTTAGATTGCTAAGTGTTGTGTGGGTGAACCTGTGCTAATGTACCGACCTGCCTAGGACAAATACACACTTGTGATTATACCCCTTGCAAGCATCCGCAAATACAAGAATGTAATTAAGGTGGAAACCTAACCACAACTTTAAACTCTAAGACCCTGACGTCCCTTGTGCAAAGGTTTCCTAACGGAGGTTCAGGTTTCTGTCACTCCAGCAACCCCTACGATTAGTAGCCAAATACACAATGCATTCCCCTAGGCCCATATAGGTGAAGTGTCATGTAGTCGACATTCACATGACACCACTAGAAGAAGTATACCACAACTTAAATATCAAACTATTGAATCTTTCTCAACGCAAATCCACTACTAACAACATGACTTCTCCCATGTCCTCAAGAACAAAACGAACTACTCACAAGGTATCATATGGATCATGATCAGAGATGAAATAATGATGTGTAACAATCTGAACATAAACAATAATTCAATGGTTCACTCAATAGCATCAACTACAAGGAGTAATCAACACCAGGAAAGTCCCCCCTAAGAACTATGCAAGATTCAACCCAATTGTTACAGCGGTATGAAGTGGTGATGATGGTGCTGGTGGAGATGGTGATGGTGATGATGATGATGATCCCGGTGAAGTCCAGCCTGATGGTGGTGTTGATGGCGATGATCTCCCCTCTCCAGGAAGGAATTCTCCCGGCAGAATTCTGTCTGCCGGAGAGATCTTTCTCTCTCGGTGTTTTCCACCCCGTAGAGGCGGAGGAATCTTTCTGTGGTTGCTCCCCAAGTCTTAGGGTTTCGGGAGGATAATATACGCCATAGGGGAGAGGATGGAGTGAACCAGGGCGGCCACACCACCTGGTGGCACGGCCTGGGGTGGCCTGCGCCAGGGGGTGGTGTGGCCCCCCTGTGGCCCATCTCCACTTCCCCTTCTGGCTTTCTTCGTCTTCTGGAAAATAGGATTTTCCATGTATTTTCCCGGATTTTCTGATCTTCGCGAATTTTGCCTCCAAAGAGCACCTTTCCATCAGAATCCTGACTGCAGTGGCCCATGCTCCAAAAGTCATCAACCATGCAAAAATAGATGAAATAACATAAGTATCATCTCTTAATATGAAATATATCAATGAATAACAGTAAATTATGATATAGACTAGTGATGCAAAATGGACGTATCATTAGTTTTGCTGCAGTAGGGATAGGTGTGGTTAACGTAGCATCGATGAGTTTATGGGCACCTGCAGTGACCACGTGTCCATCCACCGATTCTTCTTTGGGCTCATCTGGGATAAGTGCTCCATCCGAGTCTTCCTCGTATTCCTCGGCAATCACCTCCTCTTCTAGAAGTTCTTTTGCCGGGGTCTTGTTCTTCTTGTTCCTCTTATTTGCCTTCTTGGCAGCGCCGGTAGCAAAAACGGCTTTGGGTCCGTTTCCCGGAGTCAAGCTCTGATCGGTAGTTTCGGACATCTAGAGCTCGGGATTATCTCTGATATCCATGTCATCCTGCGCTTTGGGAGAGTTTTCCCTAGATCCTTCATCCATGGCTTCTCCTTCTTCTACAGCTTTGGAGTTATACTCCTCTTAATACTCCACAGAGAACTTTCGGAAATCCCCCGACATCATCGAGTCATCTGAGGATGCGGGTAATTCGGTGTTTGTTCCGATCGCCTCTAGCACCGAGTCAGTGTTGTCTCCAACATCGGCAGAGCCGGATCCGGATCCAACGTATCCGACGATGTGCGATGTGTAGGTCCTGATGTAGTTGCGGCTTTCCTCATGGGCTTCCTCGAAGATACTAATGGTTTTGAGAACCTCATCCATGCTTGCGTCTTGCATCATCATGCGCCTCAACGTGTGCCTCAGGAATGGTTGATCTGTTCTGGCGTTGGCAGATCCGGAACCAAGTATGGTGTTGTGATCTTCCTGGATTTTGACTTGAGCGGGTGGATCGATCTGGGATTCGGCCTTGCTAGGGAGATCCACTCTAGATTCAACTTGAACCGCGAGGTCTACTTCAGGCTCGGATTTCTCCACTATCTCCGCAACAGGTGCGGGCTGGGTGGGATTAAGGTTTTTTGAGATCTAGAACTCAGCCGCCTCCATGGACAAAGGGGACCCAGAAATTTCTTCTGCATCTATCATCACCGCTGGGGTGGGTGGGACAGGTTCAGAAAATCTGATGTACACATCGATCTCGCCGAAAGTCATAATGGTGTAAGCAGTCACGGCCTCCCTAGCAGGAATCCAGGTCTCGTCGAGAACAATGAGAGGGACGTCGCTAGCGTAGAGGATGCGACTGACAGTGATAGTCTCGCCCATTCTGATTCTTGCAGATTCCGCTTGGAACGCAGATCCGAAGCACACTTGCCCCACGGTGGGCGCCAACTGTCATCGGATTGATGACAAGTACGCCATGAGGGGGTCCTCAAGGCGTGTGGAAGAGAAGGGTGTGAGACGTACGGTGTTCCAGGACGGTGAGCACACAAGTTTACCCAGGTTCGAATCCGCCGGCTTTGGACAGATACTACTCCTGCTAGCAATCCAGTAATACGGCAGAGCCGGAATATGGGTTACAAGGGTTTCGCCTGTGCGAGTTGAGATTGTAGACTATTGTGAGGGTTCCCTAAAGACTCTCCCTAGGTCGGCTTATATAGATATCCGGCCTAGGGTTTACAGGAGAGATCTATCTGGCTACGACTAAGAGTCGGTTATAGAGTACATCTTGAACTACAAGTAACACTATGGGCCTATGTCGGTAAGTCTTCTGGGCCTTCCCGTAGCCGGACTGGACTCCATCACTTTTCCCTGACTGGGCCGCCCCTTAAGCAAAGCTCTAACCCGAAGTGGGCCACCCTGGTCAGTGAGGTACAGTGAGGATACCCAAAAAGTATATCCCCAACAAGTGGCTCCAAGTGCATGGTGCATGCAGATTCTCACTGGTAGGTAGGCCGACCTAAATATGGCCCACATGTCAGTGAATCAGAGCCACACAGAGTTATGCACCTTGCCTGACTTGAGCGAAATCTGGTGTCCGTGCACGTCTCTCATTTTGTTGCGCGGTTGCATGCTATACACGTGTAATTCCATGTACCTTGTACTAGAACATATATGAACACATGCAACATGCCACAAATACCACGGACACACCAATACTGTGCATTATATCCGGTGTATATATTTTCGGTTCTATGCTACGAGTTCTGCAAGTAGGAGAACAAGATGAAAGTACATGTGTCCATGTCACGACTACTACTACTAGTAGTAGTTCGTCCTCCTATTTTCCATTGAAAATACTACACTATGTTGAAATGAAAGCTATAAAAAGAAAACCCTCTGGTCAAACAGATGTGACTAGACAATACTGCACCTCTGATACGTAGTAGTAAGTAGGAGTATTGCCAATTTACTAGCTGCGTGGCGTGCTAGTCTAACATACAATGAAGTCTAGGCGGCGATGTCCTCGATGCTACTGTTGAATAGACAGAGCAAGCAAGTAAAATGTCCTCCCTCGTTTTTTCTTCTTTGCCTCTCTATCTTCTTCCCCAGTCCCCACTCCGCCCACGATCTCCCCCACATTCTCTCTTCTCACCCATTCCTAACGCTCCCCTCCTCCTGCAGAAAATCCATCTGGCTGTGATGGCCGATTCGAAGCTCAGCGGGCGATGCAAGTGGGATCAACTCAGTGCGGACAATGTTGACCTCATCGTTCAGCGTCTGGACATTTCCAGCACCATCAGGCTAGCCGCATGCTACAAGCTGTTGTACGATCGTATCGCCAACAACAAAGGTACGAAATGGACATTTCACAATTGGAATGAACCCTGCCTACTGATTCCTCAGCCCACTTATTAGTTCGACGAGCACTATGACAGTAGGAGGGTACATCGTCTGCACGACATGGTGTACGACGTGGTTCCCCTCGACCATCCTCGGCGCACCCCCATCCTGCCCTTCATGCATGAAAAATTCTGGGTTGACATGAACGGCGACTGGCTTGCCGCCGTGGACCAGGGCGGGGCCTGGTGCCTAGCAAACATCTACACCTATCAAGTAATCGGCCTTCCATCGACGGATACTTGTGGCATTGAGGCCGCCTCACATCCAGTATATAAAGTGTAATGCTACTAGCCAGCTAGGGTTCCCTAGTTACATGTACTCATTTCTGAACTCATGCATATTTCAAAAGTTTTTTTTGGCGAATCCGCAGGTATGGAGAAAAGTTCAATAAGCCATTGGATGGATATCTTGAGCTATTGAATATCGTAATCTGCAGAGTGCCCACAGAAGCTGGGGGTTACACATACTATAAGATCCTCGTTTTGTTCGATGGTGAAATCTCCTACCTGGAAGCGGTAGCCAATCTTGGAGATGTCTGGAGCATTCAGGTCATGGAAGACGATAGTACTATGATGCCATTGAACATGGTGGCTTCATTTTTGCGGTTGCAAGTCAAGGCTACACCTACTGCTGGGATCCCACATCAGAAGGTAATTCTAGTTCCATGTTGATACATTGTGAGTGATTCAGTGAAGTTGTTCTTTAACTACCTTGTTTATGTTTTACCTTTCATATGACTGAATGAGCACACGCTTTATGTCCTTAAAAATGAATGAACCATTGCCAGTAATGAATTAGTACCAGTAATATGCCTTCCAAAAATATAGTGTATGACGGTGTCCTTGCACTAGTAAGTTCGTTCATTGTCAGAGTATGAAAGATATTATTAACCAACATCTCAATGGTGAGCGCAACACAATGAAGCCGGGTTTCTTTATCTGTTTATACTTTTAGGCCCTCCTCGGATTGCAGGAATCACATAGGATTTTTGTAGGACACCAATCTTTCCTTTTTGGATTTAGCCTTGGGATTCAGAGGAATTGTGTAGGATTTTTGTAGGATTTGGATCCTTAGGATTTTTTTCTATAAAATGTTGTTTGATTCAAAAGGGTATAATCCTTAGGAATTCCTTCAAAGGATTCCTTTGCACTCTATTTTGGAGGAAAATTTCCATCCACTCCAACCTCTTTGTACAATTCCTTTGGTTTTCCTATGCAATCAAACACCACTTGATCCAAAATACTATAGGCATCTAATCCTATAGGATTCAAGTGGACATGCCTCTATATCAATAAAAAGTGGCACTTCCTATTTTGAAACTTACAATAACTAGGAAACTAAGATAAGCAAGAAATCCAAATATTCAGAATAGAAGAGTAAGAAATGCAATTTCTAATGTTGTTAACTTATTGAGTAATATTATTGTCAGGATTTGCCTATTCACACTATTAGCATGAACAAAGAAGAATGCTGGTGTTAGAATATGTATGCCAGTAATGCACTTTTTGTCTCGAATTCGGATGTTACAGGAAACAAGGAGCTTCCGTTTGTAATCCCAGCACATATTCTGAATGATCAGCTAGGCATGTGGTTCCTCGCTTGATCGGCTGATCGTGAACGCTTGATGATCATAATTACAATGTATGGCATGGGGGTTGCCCATGGAGAAGAGGGTGAAATCATTCCCCATGCTCAAAATAGGATACTAACCTACACCTATATCCTGCCTCTCGTGTCTACATTTTTAAAGAGGATCCTAGCTCTGCTGGACCTCCAGGGGTAATCGTTTGGAGGCAGGTTAACAGCCTGGGGACAACTCTCTATTTCTCAGTCTCAATTATCCAATCATTGACAAGATGATGAAGAAACGTGGATGTAAGGCTCCTGATGGCACATTGTTCCCATTCATGAGGAAAAAAGGTGTGTACACAACATACAGGAGCTTTCGTGGAATACAATTCCCTCAAATTAAACGCTCCAACCTGCAGCCAACTGAAGGTGAGCCTGTGGCAGTTATCATCCTTCCCAAAGATGGTTGGAACTGTGTGAGACAGGCGGCAATTTGGTTTAGGCCTAGTTTAGGTGTGGTAGGCTCATTCACTACCAGGAAAATGGCTATAGGTAATCCGCACATCCGTGGCGCACGTGCTAGTGGTGCCCCACGGCTAAAATAGGCATGGCGCACTGGCCACAGGTGTCCTACGGCTAACTACCGTAAGCGTGGCGCACATGCGGGTGGTGCGCCACGGCTGTATGTGGGCCAGGGCACTATCGGCTGTAGACCACATAGCCGTAGCGCACCTGTGGGAAGTGCGCTACGGGTGTGGCCGGTAGTCGTGGCGCACATGGCCACCATGCGCTACAGGCAAGATCGAGCCACCCTGCTGTGTAACTGGGAAAACACGTCTGTGGCGCACGGCTGATATGTGCGCCATGGATATTCTTTATTCCTGTGGCGCACCGCTCCATGTGCGCCACGGATGTGCGTTCTGCTACTACTTTTTGGCAAATACCTTTGCACATTTTACTAGATCTCACCATCTCCCACTTCACTTTCCCCTCCTTCTTCCTCCTTGGATCTCGCCCCCTCCTCCTTCCACCTCAATTTCTCCACTCTTTCACCATTTGTAGCATGTAAAACTTACCTTGGATGCTACATACATAATATAGGAAAGCTCTCCTTCCGGCCACCATCCTCTCGGTCTCTTACCTCTCCTTCGAGATCTTCTCGGTCTATCAACTCGGTAAGTTGTCTATGTAAGAGGATGTGTTTATGTGTATGGATGATATGGTCACATATCTATGGAGAGGATCGATGCTCTCATGTGTTTGGAGAGCATGCATTGCATGCTCTCTCATATATTGGCATTGTTTTGCCAAAATGTTGATTCATTTCCATTTTGGCAAGACTTTGGCATTTCGCAAGGGTCCTAATTTTAGGATAGGTCATGCCGAAATTTTCCATCGACCATTGCATGCATGCATTGGTTCTGTGGTTGTAATAAACTTCTAATTCTACCGTGTACACCGCGCAGGCAACCATGGTCCACATAATGAGCGAAGGCATTGTGGCTAAATTTTTGAAATGCATGACGACCGACATGATACGAAATAACATGACGGAGATAAGATGTCCGTGCAGAAGATGCAAACTCAATTGGTTGATTGACCCAGATTCTGGAAATCTGCAGGCGCATCTGCTCCGCCATGGTTTCATGGATGGCTACACTCGGTGGATAAGTGATGACAAAGACGATGAGGCCGTAAATGGGGCGGCGGAAAATGAGGAAGGCGGGCAACATGATCATGATCACGGCGAGGACGGGCGAGATGAAGAAGAGTCTCCTGGAGATGGTGAAGGTGCGAAAGAAGACCAGAATGATGATGATCTAGATGTCGGAGCAGACGATGGAACAACGTCAGGATGGGTGCGAGACCCTTATGTTCAAGAACTGCTTCTCAAGCAGACGAGTAACGCCAGGGCTGCCGCTAGAGAGAAAGCCAAGCTTGCGCAACTTGAGAAAGACGCGGTTACTCCATTGTATGAAGGATGCAAGCCCAATGATACCCGGTTGAATGTAACGCTCAAGGCTATGGAGATGAAGGCAAAACACAAATGGACCGACGCAAGCTTCAACGATATGATGGCATTCTGGCACGATCGTCTCCTGGAGGGGAACACGTGTCCAACTAGTATCGAGGACGCCAAGAAAACCGTGTGTCCTCTCGATCTACTGCACATTAGATACCACGTCTACATCAACAATTGCATCATTTATCGGGGCGAGGACGCGGAGAAAACCACATGCCCGGTGTGCGGGGTTAGTCGATACAAGAAAGGGAAGAAAGCTCCTCGAAAAGTGGTATGGTACTTTCCTATCACTCCTCGTGTGCAGCGCTATTTCGCAGACCCTAAGGAAGCAAATATCATGCGCTGGCATGCAGAAAGAAAGAAGCCAGGAGATGATATGACCCTGAAAAGGACGAGCTGCTGACGCACCCTTCAGATGCTAGCTAGTGGAAAGCATTAGACCTCGAATTCCCAGAATTCGGTGGAGATTCGAGGAACATCAGGCTAGGTGCGAGCATCGATGGACTCAATCTGTTCGGTAGCCAGAGCAGCACGCACAGCACTTGGCCCGTGTTTGTATGGATGTACAACCTCCCTCTCTGGTTGTGCATGAAAAAGAAGTACATACAAATGAGTATGCTAATTCAAGGGCCAAAACAACCTGGTACCGACATCAATCTATATCTCGGGCTGTTGAAAGAGGAGCTAGCCATGTTATGGGAATCCGGAGCCAATACGTATGACGCTGTCGCACAAGATTATTTCACTATGAGAGCCGCGTTGGTCACTACGGTGCAAGATTATCCAGGTTGCGGATATTTCTCGGGGCAGGTTATCCAAGGATTCTATGCATGCATTAGGTGCATGGATAACACGACCTATCTCCAACTAGAGAAAGATCCAGGGTCTTTGAAAACCATGTTCATGGGGCACCGGAGGTGGCTTGGAAAGAATGATTCATGGAGAAAACGTGGAGATCTATTCGATGGGAAATCCGAGACCCGAGGAATCCCAGAGAAGAGGAGCAGCGAATAAGTGGATGAATTGCTGAAAAACTAGAAAGAGTGTCCTAAACCGGGAAAGAAGCGAAAGAGGCAGCAAGACAAGCCGTTGATGAAGGTATGGAAAACAAGGTCTATTTTCTGGGAGTTGCCATACTGGAAGTTTCTCTGCATGCCTCATAGTCTTGACATCATGCATATCACGAAGAACATGTGCGAGAGTCTGGTCGCCACCCTAATCAACATGCCAGATAGGACGAAAGATGGTCCTAAAGCAAGGAATGAGTTGATATTCATGGGCATCCGGAAGGATCTTTACGGAGGATGCCCTACTCCTGATGATCAGGAAGATGACGATGATCATCAGTCGGAGGCGACACAAGGTCGTCAAAAGGGTAAAATGGTCAAGAAGAACGAATATTACTGCCCCCCTTCGTGCTTCACACTAAGCCAGGATGAGATCAAACAGTTTTTCAAGTGCCTTCTAGGAGTCAAATTTCCTTACGGCTACGCGGGCAAGATAAGCAGGTACCTAGACGAGGCTAAGCAGAGGTTTAGTCGGATGAAGTCTCACAACTGTGCCGTGCTAATGACGCAGATACTTCCGGTTGCACTATGAGGTATAATGGACAAGCATGTCTGAGAAACATTGTTTGGGCTCTGCAAGTTTTTCGACGTCATCTCTCGAAAGTCAATTAGCGTGAAACAACTCGGGAGGCTACAAGAGGAGATCGTGGTGATACTATGCGAGCTCGAGATCTACTTCTCGCCCGCATTCTTCGACATTATGGTGCATCTGCTGGTCCATATCGTGGAGGATATCATCCAACTCGGGCCGATGTTCCTCCGTAGCATGATGTCGTTCGAAAGGATGAACGGACACATCAAAGGATACGTTCGCAACAGGTCCCGTCCAGATGGAAGCATAGCCAAGGGCTTTCTGGCCGAAGAGTGCATCTCTTTCTGCATGAATTATCTAGGCATCGAGAACCCTGTCGGTCTTCCCGTTAATAGGCACCTTGGCAAGCTCGACGGATCGGGTCAGCGAGAGGGTCGTCGCATACTGCATGCAGACTTCGATTGTCAACGCGCAGACTTTGATAGAGCAAACATAGTCGCGCTACAACATTTAGAACGGGTTGATCCTTGGGTACAAAAGCACAAAATGTCAATCGAGAAGAAGTACAGTGACCGGGGCATATAGAGGACGCAGGGAGAAATAATCAAAGAGCACAACTCAGATTTCACGCGTTGGTTTAGGCAGACGCTCCTAGATAATCCCCCGCAATCGCATTCTGTGAAGGAAAACATCATATTCACCTTGTCGCAGGGAACCATGCACAACCTGGTGACCTATCAGGCGTATGATATCAATGGCTACACATTATACACGAAGGAAAAGGACAACAAGTGTGACTATCAGAACTCAGGCATAACATCGGAATTCTACACCGATGACAACGTGAAGGAAAGATTTTACGGAAGGATCGAGGAGATCTGGGAGCTCGACTACTGTGGAGAAAAGGTGCCGATGTTCCGTGTCAGATGGGCCAAGAGCGTCAAAAGAGAAGACCGGTATTTCACAACTATGTTAATACCCGAAGCAGCCAAATCCAAGGCCGCCGGTGTGAACGTCGCCGTGAAAAATGAACCGTGGGTACTGGCTAGCAAAGTGGACCAATGTTTTTTATTATCGACCCGACAAAGCCTAGTCGTGTTGTCGTGAGGAGAGGAAAATGAAACATCATCGGAATGGATGGAGTCGCCAACGAGCAAGACTTCGACTAGTACGACGATCCGAAGATTGAAGATGACAATGACTACGATGAAGAAACATACATCACAAGAAGAAAAAGGACAACCTTACCCAAAAAACATAGCCCGTTTGAGCGAAGAAACTTAAAAGTGTCGGGGCTAAATTATTCAACCGCGACAAAGAAGGGAAAAAAGATTGTAAAACGCCGGCTCAAAAAAGATTGTAAAACGCATGCTCAAAAAAGATTGTATTGATGCATATGGATGGCATATTATTAATGGACACATTATTATTTAATTTCTTTCTACTTTGAATCACTTTTGTACCACTTTTGTACCACTTTTATGATATATATGTACAACTTTTAATAATATGGATGGCATATTATTAATGGACACATTATTATTTAATTTCTTTCTACTTTGAATCACTTTTGTACCACTTTTGTACCACTTTTATGATATATATGTACCACTTTTGTCATATAAAACATATAACAGATATTTTATATAATTTACATAGTTTTTGGGATATTTTTTAACATTTTAAAGTAGTTTTAAGATAAAAACAAAAAAGGGGGCCACCAGGGTTCGAACCTGGGTGCTCACACAGGTTTAGATTCGAGCATAGGGCGGAACCAGTGGGATACGGCAGTGCTAGTGTCAATAAAAGGGGCGGACGCCCTCTTATTTGATCTGACACGGCACTTAGTTGTAGCACACCCTTACCTAGTGCGCTAGGGCTAATTGCTGTGACAGGTCAACTATCGAGCACGGACCAGTCCCTCTCCCCATCCTCAGACACAGATCGTCCCCGATCGAACCTAGAGACGCGCTGCCGCCGATCTTGCTGCCCGCCACGACTTGCTGCCCGAGGAGGAGGAGGAGAGGAGGCCGCCGAGTCCACGGACGAGGAGAGGAGGCTACCGCCGCTCGATCTGCCTGTCACTACACTCGCCTCGCCAACTGCTGCTACCGAGGAGGAGGCCGTGGAAGAGGAGAGGAGGCCGCCACGTCCGAGGAGGAGGAGAGGAGGCCGTCGTGCATCCTAGGAGGAGGAGGCCACCGCGCAGTATGTTGAGGAGTAGGCCGTGGAGGAGGGCGTCCAAGGAGGAGGAGGCCGTGGAGGAGCTCCGTCCGTGCTGTTCGTCATCGTCCGCACGCTCTTCGTTGTCGTCTTTGAGGTGGGCGTCCCCTCTCTCCCCTCTCTCTGAACTAGATACTGCCCTAGGAACACCACTGCCCTAGGTTGATTTGTAGCAGTAGGTTGATTTGTAGGTTAGCTTGTAGTTGATTTGTAGCAGTAGGTTGATTTGTAGATGATTTGTAGCAGTAGGTTGATTTGTAGTTGATTTGTAGTTAGAAGTAGGTTGATTTGTAGCACTAGGAACACCACTATGGATCACATTGTAGTTGATTTGTAATTAGAAGTAGGTTAGCTTGTAGTTAGCAGTAGGTTTTATTTGTTCATACATTGGCACAAGTAGGTTAGCTTGTAGTTAGCTTGTAGTTAGAAGTAGCTTGTAGTTAGCAGTAGGTTAGCTTGTAGTTGCTGTAGTAGGTTAGCCATAGTAGGTTAGCAATAGGTTAATAAGAAATGGAGTATTAGTTGTTGTAGTAGGTTAGTCTATCTAGCAAGCAAGCAGTAGTAGGTTAGCAAGAAAGCAGTAGTAGGTTATATTAGTTGATGATGTAGGTTGGAATTTTATTTCCGCTTCTTGTTACTTCGTAAAATGAATAGAATTTTATTTCCTGTTCTTGAATAGAACGAAATGGAAAGTGAATTTTATTTGTTGTAATTTGCTTGTTGTCAATTGTTGTTCTTGCTATCATTTTATTGAAGTGCACTTGGTTATGAGTCCATTTAAACCAATCTTGTTTGGTTTATATAATATATGTGTCCTATGTCAGGACCAACCTTTATTCCGCAAACATCGAGCAAAGCTCTGAAAAGAAAAATAATAAACAATGGGATATCAAAAAATGCATGGAATGAAATTGGCAATCAAAATAGATTTGGTACTTGTATAGGAAAATTGGTAGCATAGGAAATTTGTGTTGGGTAAACAATGGCAATAAGAGGAAGATAGTTGTCTGACAAAACTTCCCATTTAAACCCAAAACAGGCTAACAATAGCAGAAGGCATATGTGTCTCTATGCTCTCTTTTCAAGACCACCTAAAAGTTCTACATCTGATATATGTTCCCGCCTTCCACCATTCTTGGTTATGCTCTTCTTTAAATACTAGTTAGAGTGGTGGCCTTGCTTTGTTGTATTCTTAGCTATATTACTCTGTCTAGTACTTAGGTTTAAATGGACTCAAATGTTTCCCAAGTCCTGACAATTTGATGATTGTGAATCCTCATGAAAGGTTTCCCAAGTCCAGAAAATGAATTGAATTTTATTTCCTGTTCTTGCTATCATTTGTGCTTCTAAGTTATATGTTGTAGGATTGCAGCAAATGACAGCAAGCATTAAAGTGCACTTGGTTATGATCTGCAGCACTTGTATGAAGCACTTTGTTATTGTTGTAGCACTTGAAATTGTGCTTGTCCTTGTATGAAGCACTTTCTTATGTCGTGTATGCAGGTGCTTGTATGAAATGAGTCCCGATTTTCGCTGAAATGTTGATTAACTTCCGTTTCGGCAGAAATCAGGCACTCCTAGTTTAACAAAAATGAGCAAAGGTCATGCCGGATTTTTCCGTGCACTTTACTAACCATTATTTGCCTTTTATTAGTGCAAACATGTGTGACAACGACGAGGCTGGCTCTTCTCAGTGTATCAACGCTAAAGGAGAAGTGAGACCTCAAAAGAGACCCTTGTCATTCTGGGAGGAGGTCGAGCGGCTAGAAAGAATGACAGAGGGCGATGAAGAATACAACCCTTCCGAGAGCGACGATGATGAGATGGAAGACGCGGAGGAAGAAGAAGCGGCCAAAGGAACGGCGGATGATGAAACCCCTGATGGTGGCGAGGGCACAACAAGTGGTAGTAATCTGCCTAAGAAGAAGAAGGAAAGGCGCCCGAACATGGTCAGCACCGTCAGAGAGGAAATTACCGAAGTGAGCCCAACAGGGGTTCCTTTGGCGCCCGACCATGTCGTCAAAGGGTACGATGGGCAAGTGGAGGCTATCACCCGGACCGCCATCTCGATCAACACTGAGAATCTCCGGCAAAAAGATAATGGCCATTTGCGCACACTCCTCTTCGAGAAGCTGCACGCAAGATACAAGTTCCCCCTTCAGTATCGGAACACAGATTATCATGGAAATGAAGTAAATAAATCCACCCTCACGAAGATGAGCACCGCCCTGGATAACTGGAGAACCCGGATAAAGAAGAAGGTATTTAAAGAAGGGAAAAGTCTCGAGGAGATCCAGAAGATTGACTCGCAGATCACCGAAGATCAATTCCAGGAGTTCAAGGCCAAGTGCAAATCCGAAGCAGCCAAGGCCTCGAGTAGGCGGGGAAAGGAATTGCAGGCGATGCATATAGGTCACCACCATCTCGGATCTGGTGGTTACAGAGCTGCGGAGCCCAACTGGGATAAGGAGGACGACGAGTATAGAGCTAAGGGGATACCTAACCCCTTTTTGAAATTCAAAAACAGGCAGCTTCGAAACTTTATCAGGGCTCGTTACCATGTGGAGCCCAAAACCAAAGAACTCACCGTGGAAACTAAGGTGAAGGACTTCGAGGTTCTTGTGGTAAGTAATTTAATTACCGCGGATCAAGTCGATTGCATTCTAATCGATCAAATCGAATTTCTAAACGGTTCACGTTACTTCTTTTGCAGGAGCAGGAAATTGCTAGTCAAGGATCCCATGGTTCCTCATCCCACGGGTCAACGGCGGCCACCTGGTGGGATAATCCTTTTAACGACGATGAGCCGGGCCAAGAAAATCACGCCGGTTACAAAGAAGCCATCGTCGGTTGGCCGTCTGGCCGGCTTCGGGGCTAAGAATTGGGTGGATCATTTTGGTCCACCCCCGAGGACGCGTGTGGAGGGAAGGAGCGACGAGGAAAACCGCGAGGTTCAGGAACTTAAGGAACAAGTGGCGCGGATCCTGCAGATCGTCCAAGACAACCTGGCAATCACCCTCACCTCCATCCTGCCTACCTTTGTGGAGTCAATAGCGAACTGGAGTGCGGGTGGTCGACAAGGGCCGTGCCCGATTCCAAGCATGGTCAGTAGCCACTCAAACAATGCAGCGCCGGCGAATCCGGTGAATTATGTGTTCGTGACTCCGCCCGCTAGCACGACGGCGCCGGAAGCATTGGTGACTACGCCCGCTAGCACGGCGGCGCCGGAAGCATTGGTGACTCCCCCTGCCATCAGCGCGGCGCCGGAGCTTTATGCACCCGATAGGGAGAATACACCGGCGGCCGGCACCGCGCCATCAAGCAGCCCCTCCGTCTCTTGCACGCCCGTCGTCGTATGCGGTGCCTCGACATTAGCCGAGCTCGATGCCATCACGGTAAACCAAATACTTTACCGCCTTGCCATTTATTACTCTTATGGCATCTTTTTAATGCCATACATGTTTTTCGCAGACGGGTGTTCCATGCACTCTCTTAAGCTTCGTGAACAACGAGTTGAGGGATGTTGCCAAGGCTACCATCATTCAACCCTTGCACCGCACGTTCCACTCAAAGACGATGCCAGATAGCGTGCATAGGGTTAAAATTATCCGGGTGCTAAGGGGCTGCGACGACCTGGAACCTCCCATTCAACCCCCAGGAGCGGATGAAGAAGAGCCGGCTGTCCTCAGAAGTTGATTCGGCTTATTCCTGCTATGGCCAAAGAGCATGATTCGTTTGGGGACGGCCGGGGCCATCACCCCACAGACAACAACACCGCTTGTCGTGCCAGCGCCATGCCATGGCAAGACCCCCACACTGCTACCACCGTCACCTCCACACGATTGTTTGGCTGGTCATATTGACATGACCATGGCGCATGATCCGAACGAGGATGACAAAGATGACTTCGATGATTTCATCAACACTAATCTTTTCCCTGGTGACCTAAACGAAGATCCAGTTGGTGGCCCCATAGAGAAAGCCACTTGCAACAAACGTCTCTTTGGTTCTCAGGAGACGCCTCCAGCTTACACCTTCACCGAGCTAGCGGATACATCCAACCGGCCCTTTATTCTAAGCCCTGGCACACTACATAGGGTGATCGATGCTCAGATTGCGGTGCCTACCCACTTCCCAAAAGGCAAGAAGGCCAGGAAAAGAAAATCTCACAGCTCGAGCCAGCCGGTGGCGTCAACTGCGAATCCGATCAGGTTTCAGGACGGGCCACCAAGACCCAAGGGTATTATGTGGAGGATGCATGTGGCGGGTGAGCCCATGCTAACTAAGAAATTGCTCAGGCTCGCCACTTCAGAAATGGGGAGTGTGGATGACGGTGTGCTGACGATAGAGAGACGTCTTCTTGCGGAGAAAGATCCCTTGCACTCGGTATTCGTGGTTAAGGTGCCATGAGGCTTGGGCTTCGTCAATAATGTCCCTGCGGATCTGTTCTTCCTACGGTTTGACGACATCTTCAATATGTTCCACCTGTATCCGCTAGACTATACCATGGTACGCCTGTTTTATCTCAGCCTGGCCATTCAGATCATTAGAGAGAACACCCCGGGCATCACTATAGTGGACCCCTACTACATGCGTGATGGCTGCTTGGGAAGCGCCATTGAAAGGCGATTCGTGGCCTTGTACCTCCAAGGCATCTTGGTGGAGAACAAGACAAAGGAATACATTCTCGTGCCTTTCTTTCCCGAGTAAGTTATTATTCACTCACCGCCATAACATGCTTTATTAGATTTTCATCATTCTTTTTCCAACACATTTCGTTTGAATTGTTTTGCTCAGAGATCAACACTGCACACACGTCTGCTTGTCGCCGAAACATTCGCAAGCCACGTATTTTGACTCAGGGAGTCAAGAAAAGAAGAAAAACTACGACAACATCAAGGAAGTTCTGGATGATGCTCTCACCGGCTATGCCTCAGCGGAAGGCGCCACCTTCGTGCGTAAGAAGCTCAAATTTGGCAGGCACGTCTTCACCCATGTGACGGAATTCCCCCGCGTGAAGCAGCCGGCAGGCAGTCAGAAGGAAGCCTACTATGCACTCCATCACATGAGGGTGTACCTACTAGAGCAACAGAATTCTACGCTGCCAGATCATCTCAAACGGTGGGCGAAGCCAAGGCCAAGATCAATGATTCAGATATTAGACAAGAGATGTATCGCATCCAGCAACAGTTTGGGGAAATCATCAGCCGTGATGTCATGACTTTAGGGGGGTTCTTCTACGGAGGCAATCCCCCAAATAACCGTGACGTAGTATATCGCCTAAATATGCAGGGTGACTATAGGGCGTTCATGACGAAACAAGGCGTCATCCATTCCCTGAGCCGAGCCAGAAGTCTTGATGTGTTGGTCTAGTTGTAGTTCTTTATCCCCACAAGTACTTGCGTGTGTCGACATGTACATGCTACTACTTATTAGGGTTATGAATCAACGCTTACTTCTTTTTCTTATTATTAGGGTTATATATGGATCAATGCCTAGTTTGTTTGCTTACTCTTTGGTCCTTTTTTGCTTACTTTGGTCCTTTTTTGCTTACTTTTTGTATGTTTTGCTTACTTTGTTACCTTATTTGATAAGTATATCTTTATATGCGACTTTTACTTGTTTTTTCACCCACAGTTTAATTATTATTGCTAACTTGTAGATGACGTGGTACGTCGTGTACAAGGGACGGGTTCCCGGAGTCTACGATAATTGGGAAGACTGTCGGAAACAGGTGCACCGTTTCAACGGCAATAGCTACAAAGGGTACAACACTATAGCGGAGGCGGAAGCTAGATACGCGCTCTATCTAGCGGGAGTTAGGACGAGGAACCGGATGAAGACCTACACCTCCGTCGCGGTGATGCTTATCGTCCTTGGTTGTCTGTCCTACATGTTCCTATTTTAGATGTCTAGGCGAGCTTCCGAGCTCTAACTTGGTTGAGACATGTATTCATGTCACCACTAGCTACTTTGTAACTTGATCAAAACAATGTAACTTATACTGTGTACTTATGTATGTGACTTATCTATATGTATTTGTTTCTATCTTGTCTGTGTATTTATTTCTGTATTGTATATATGTATATTTATTTCTGTACTGTATATCTGTGTATTTATTTCTATATTGTATATATGTGTATATAATCTGTATTGAATATCATCTGTATTGAGTATTTTTTTTAAAAGCTCAGCCGTGGCGCACATATACTTGGTTAGTGACGCACTACGTTAGTGGGGCACGTTGTCAAATATTAGTAGCGCACTACATCATGCGCCACAGGAAAAACAGTGGAAACACACTGCCTTTTACAGCCGTGGCGCACCAAGCAGTGCGCTACTACTAACTCGAGATACCTGTAGCGCACCTGGCAGTGCGCTACGGGCACTTTTTAGCCGTAGCGCAGAACTCGTGGCGCACCCCTAGTGCGCCATGGAAGGGGAAAACAGGTGTGCGACAGACGTGCGTTTTCCTAGTAGTGATTGTGCCATCCCAAGACTGAGTTGTGGATCTTCCTGGTGTATCGTTGTGTCATCTTTTTTTTGCATCATGGTTCAACAATTGACTGTTAGTACACAGGTTTTAGTGGCCAGCTTGAATCAGTTTATATGAGCCCTATCATGCTTTTGTAATTAGTATTGCCTTCCACGATATAATCCATATAGCGGTGCTTATTTTGTAGCGTGATTTCTGTACTATAGTTTTCGGTACTTTTATTGGCTTGTATATACGTGACTCGTGCAGCCTTTTTTGAACCATCGCACCTCATGCAACTTTGTGTTTTGAGAGGAATATTCCTTCTTTCCTCTTAGCGAACAAAAAAAAGTAGGTCACTACTTCTTATAGGGCCACGAAATAGGCCTTAACTGGGCCGTAATTGATCTTAGCTCGGTACGCCAAAGCAGGCCGAGATGCCCTAGGATGATAGACGCAAATGTTTATGCTGCTATTATATAAAAATGTTAATGCACACCCTTACAAAAAATAAAAATTGTTTACGTAGACCCCATTGTCTCTGATACATGGAATACTTTTGGCGTTACCGTGAAATTATTTGTTCAATACAGTATGTATCCTTGCTCATTCTTCTGTATGTGAAATGAACAAGTCAAGCTCTGATGTGACATGAACAAGTCAAGTTCTGATGTGCTGACATTCTACTATCTGTGCTAGTGTACAAACTGGTTGTATAATTATGTTCGAAATTGTGAACTAAATGCACGAACTCTGAGCCTTTTTGCATGATGACAATACCACATGTTGGCGCTAATTGCGGCATGTACAAATTTTATCATACGGAAGCATACAACTTTGAGCGATCAGTATAAGCTAGTGCTTACCCGAGTTGTCTAAAGCTGGGTAAGTTAAGGCCACCGTGTCTCTATCGCCTACAGTTTATATGACATGATTACAAGGTTTTGAGTACATCAAATTGATTGGGCACTTAGGCCGATTCAAAACCACCCAAACCATCTTGAAATATATCCTTTGTTGAAAAGATGATTGTGTGCTGTAAGACTTGATATGACACGATCTTATGTCAATCAGTCAAACTCCCTCTAGTACTTTCCATGTTCGAATCCTGCGTTGCCCAAGTTCCTCGCTATGTAAAACTCTTAATAAGGCGCACTATTGGTCACTTTTCTCCATTTCCAACTTCATTCTTTTGGATCCGGCATAGGTACAGCCAGGTCAGGTGGACCATCGACCTTCAATACAATGTATTTTTACTACTCAGACTATGAAAACAAATATTTCAACCCCACTTCGAATAAAAAACTTCTCATATTCTTGTTTAAAAAAATCCCTTAATTAGCCTTTCGTGGTGAGTAGAGTATATATTTTTTAGGGTACCAACTGCATTTTTTTTAGGATGGGGTACAAACTACATTGAGTTTAGCCCAAAACCTTGCAAATTTAGCCTAGCGGGTCAGGTGGACTGCCGACCCCCGACATATTGAGTACATTGAATTTTTAGTGAGGAGGTTATTAGAAAATAATACTACATTCTACCCAACTTTGGCCGCTAATTTATCCTTCTGGGTTCAGGTTGGCCATGGGCCGCCAACCCTCAACATATTGTTATTTGGTTTTTTAAGCATGAACCACACTGAAGAAGTTTCGATAAGGAGCCCATGATAAGAAGCCCATTGGTTCACAAGATTGGACCCAAGTTATTTTTTGTATCGCCCAAAATCTTCTTAATTTAGTATTTTCGTGCCATTCTGATAAAGTATAGGACAAGCTTCTCCTACCCATGTTTTATTTGTACAGAACATTTAGCATTTTTATGGCATGTCGTCAGGTTCACATCCTTTTGATTTTAAGTGATTTCAACATTTCTAAATGTAATCTTTTTCAGTAGTGGCATAGATGGTTCTCGCATAGTGGAAGCACACGCAGTTCCCATTTGTTGAAGTCTTGAGTTAGATTACTAGTTTTTTCAATATAAATATATAATATATAGTATAACCTCTGTTGTTCTTTTACATTTTTTCTAGCATACACATGTTTCTTACACAGAGAAGGCTAACATCTGGGACCCAACAACGTTGCCAAGGTCAAAATAGTGGAGTCCATCATACAAATGTTGCATTTGCAGAGATGCTGACATGTTGGACCTAGCAGAGACCTTATACAGATGTTGCATCAAGCAATCAATGTTTCATTTATAGAGAGGCTGATATGTGGGACCCAGTAGCGCGACCTTATACAGATGCTGCATCGAGCAATGTTGCCAGTTTGAAACAGGGAGGCGCGAGTGAGAAAAAAGTTCAACATGCACATGTTTCTTGTAATGAGAGGCTGGAATGGGGGACCCAGCAGCATGAGCAAACGGCAGATTCGTCGAGCAACGCTATCTAGTTCGGAAGAGGGTAGCGCTAGAGAAGAAAATAATTCCATCATACCCATGATTCTTCTAATCTGAGGCTGACATAAGGGACCCACCAGCCTAAATAAACGGCTGATGTAGTGAGCAACGCTATCATGTTCGGAACATGAAGGCGCGACAGAGGGTAAAAAAATCCATCATACACATGTTTCTTCTAATAAGAGGATGACATGTGGGGCCCAGTAGTGCGATTAAACGGTAGATGCATCGAACATCGCTATCAAGTTCGGAACAGGGTAGCACGGGCGAAGGAAAAAATCCATCATACACACGTTTCTTTTAATGAAAGGATGGCATGTGGGGCTCAAGAGGTTGGTTAAACGGTAGATGCATCGAGCAACGCTATCATCTTCGGAACGGGTTGCTCTAGCGAAGGAAAAAATTCCATCATATACACGTTTCTTCTAATGAGAGGATGACATGTGGGTCCCAGGAGGTTGATTAAATGGTAGATGCATCGAGCAGCGCTATCAACTTCGGAACAGGGTAGCGCGAACAAAAGAAAAAATTCCATCATACACACGATCCTTCTAATGAGAGGCTAACATGTGGGACCTAGCAGCCTGACTAAATGGCATACGCATTGAGCAACGTTATCGAGTTAAAATCAGGGAGGCGTGACCGAAAAGTATGGTCTGCTAGAGACACTGACGTCCAGGACCCACACGCCTCAAAAGACTTCGGCAATTCAACATCGCTTGAGGAAATGAATCTTGTTTCCTCCACGCGCCAGCCAAGCTTCCTCCATGTTTTTAGCGGTTCCGTCGTAGTAGAGGGCCGTGAAACCGAAAAAAAGTTTTCCATCGGCCACGGCCAAGCCAAGAATTTCGTCGTGGAAGACACGCCTTCTACGATGACCGTCAGGCCAAGTTGTTGCGGAAGGAAACTTTTCATGTAGTGATTAAAGTTTTAGTGAAGCCATGGGAAAGTATGGGACTTAATGTTGACATTGAAAATGTGAAACTATTGGAAGAGCATCGAGGGCATCGTCCAATCAGATAATCTAAGTCAAACATTTGATCGGGTTAGATCCACGGAGTTTGAAACTGGTGGTTGGGTTGTTTTATAAGTGAAGATGATGCGAATTCATCGAGTTTGAAACCGATGGTTGGGTTGTTTGTAGCAAGTGACGATTATGCCTCCTAGTGTTTCCACGGTTGAGGACTAGGTGAATGTTCTCAGCAAATCTGTACATTGCATGTTTATCATGTTATGCAGACCCATGAATCCATGTTCCCAATTAATGTTGTCGGATAAGACCGCTCAAGAGAGGGGTGCATTTGGGGAGTTGGAAACATGGAGAAGATGAAGATAGATATATCAAAAGATCCATGGATCAAGTATCCCAGATCATAAGATCATCATTCCTAGAGGAGGAATTCAGCTTAATGACCTAATCGATCCCATCTCTAGATAGTGGGATGCTGAACTCATTAGCTCCATGTTTAACCCACTCGGTTGTCAATCATATTCGACTGCAAATTCTGTTGAACATGGATGCTTTTAAGGGCTATGTTTCATGGCATGGGACTAGGACATGAACCTTTATGGTGAGATCTAGTACCTACAATATTGAGTGTAAGCATCACTCACCTAGAGAGCAGGGACGGATCTTTGTGTGATGAGCCTTTAGAGATCAAGGGTATGGTACATAATTTTTATGAGCATCTGTTCACCTCTGAAAATTGTCCATCAGTTGATACTATCCTAGATGCCATTCCTCAGAAGTTGATGGCTGAAATGAATAAATCTTTGAGTTTATCTTATTCTGATGAGGAGATCAAAGTGGCCTTGTTTCAGATGGGTCCTATGAAGGCACCGTGTCTGGATGGTTTTCTGGCACTTTTTTATCAAACCCACTGGGACTTTCTCAAATCTGAGATTGGCAATGCAGTACAGAGTTTCTTGTTAGGGGATCCTATACCTGATAGTTTTTGTGACTCGGTTGTTGTTCTTATTCCGAAGACTATACAAACCCTCAGGTTCTGAAAAATTTCTGCATCATAAGTCTCTGTAATGTATTGTACAATATTGCTTCAAAAGTGTTGGACTACCGTTTAATTTAATTTTTCCTAAGGTTATTTTTGAAAATCAAAGTGCCTTTGTCCCTGGTAGGCTAATTACCAACGATGCACTACTTCTAGACAATAACAAGTGAAGAGGACTTTTTCACTCTCAAGATTGACATGATGAAAGCTTATGATCGTGTACAGTGGAATTACATACGAGCTTGGCTTGCCAAATTGGGTTTCACAGACAATTGGATTGACTTAGTGATGAGATGTGTTACATCGGCAAGGTATGCTATTAGGGTAAATGGTGAACTTACCGAAACAGTGGTGCCCACGAGGGGTATTCGTCAGGGTGACCCCATCAGTCCCTATCTTTTCCTTCTTTGCACTGAAGGTTTGTCATGTCTACTGCAAAATCAGGAGGTGGCCGGCTTGGTCCTTCTATATCACATCTAATGTTTGCAGACGAGATTACCTTTTTTGCTCGAAGTGATAAGAGTAGTGTTGAGGCATTACACCGGACTTTGGAGATTTATTGTGTTGAGTCATGCCAAAAAGTTAATTTGGACAAGTCCACAATATTATTTGGAAATGGCTGCCAGGAGGGGATTAAGAATGAGGTCAAACAGAAGCTGGGTATTCATAATGAATCTCTTCAAGACTCCTATCTCGGTATGCTGACCCAAATTGGTCGCTATCCTATTGTCATGTTCAGATGCCTATTTGACCGGATGTGGAGACGGATTAATGGTTTGTCAGATCGACCCCTCTCGAGGAAGGGTAATGAGATAATGCTAAAAGCAGTCATCCAAGTGATCCCGACGTATGTGATGAGTTGTTTCGAGTTGCCAGTGGTCACATGTGAGATGATTTGGAAAGCAATAGCTAATCAATGGTGGGGTTTCAAAGATGGTAAAAGGAATATGCATTGGCGTTCTTGGAACAGGCTCTCTTCACCTAAATCTATGGGTGGAATGGGATTTTGTGACCTAGAATTATTTAATCAGTCAATGTTGGGGAGGCAGGGTTGGGGTATGCTCACATATCCATCAACTCTATGTGCGAGGGTTTTAAAGGGAAGGTATTTTCCAAACTGTGATTTCTGGTCTGCTTCTTGCCCTCGATCGGCATCCTATACTTGGCGTAGTATTCTGCATGGGAGCGAATTGGTTAAAATGGGCGCTCTTTGGAGGATTGGTAATGGGCGGTCGATCAACATCAAGACTGATTCCTGGATCCCAGGTACAATCCCTTGTGTGCTTAGCACTCTGACACCTATCCATGATGATTTGAAGGTGTCCTTGTTATTCACTGCTCATTGAAAGTATCGGGATGAAGGCCATGTTCGAACGCTGTTTGCGAAGGATGTGGCCGAACAAATTATACAACTTCCTATTAGTCGCCATGATGATGAGGATTTCAACTCATGGCCACACATCAAACATGGAGGTTATACTGTCCGCTCAGCATACAACTTCGCCCGACAAGAGTCGGCCCAGGTGGATCGCATCGCTAAAGGTCGCGGCATGTCCTCTGATGACAGTGCTGAGGAGAAAAGCTGGAATGCGTTGTGGGCGGTTCAGGCTTCTGGAAAGATGCATATCACCCTTTGGCACTTTGCGCACAACTCTCTACCTAGCGGTCAACAACTCCGGCTGCGGCATGTGCCTAGTTCGTTGTCATGCATCCACTATTCGGTTGATGAAAGTGTGGAGCATGCTATGTTGTTTTGCCCTTTCGCCCGAGCAGTGTGGGACGATGTGAAGGAGCGGGTTGGAATTCAGCTTGGGCATAAGTGCTTCTCTACTCCTAAGTTGTGGCTCTTTGAATTCCTAGGGAGATGTAGTGACGAGGAGGCGACTACACTGGTTGTTACCTTCTGGCACTTGTGGGATGCAAGGAACAAGTTGCGGGAGGAAGGCGGCAATACCGATCCGTCAAGTGTTGCAAGGAAAGTGATTTCCTACATCGACATGATTGAAACACATATGATCCAAGCCAATACCATCCCCAGGCGTGAGACGTCTGCTGGGGTTTCATGGTCTCCATCGATGGAAGGTAAGCTGATGATTAATGTCGATGCGGCTTTGTTCAAAAGCTCCCAGAGTATTGGAGTGGGTATTGTGGTTCGTGACCACCCTGGGGAATGAATGCTTGCTTGTTGCGACAAATTTCCAAACGTGACAATTCTAGAGATGGCTGAGGCGCTGTCAGTCAGATGTGCACTATCCTTTGTGAGGGATGAAGGGCTAGACAATCTTATATGTGCAATTGATTGTCTTTCTATGGTGCAACGAATGTGTTCTCCTACCAAGGACCGCTCGGCTTGTGGTGCGGTGATCGAAGATATCAAGAGGTTGCTCTCCTCTTTTCAGTCTAGCTCTGTTATTCATGTATATCATTCGCAGAATGTTGCGGCACATGTTTTAGCTCACTTTGTCGAGTCCTCTAGTAGTTCTATTTGGCGTGGTGTGCCTCCTGATTGTATCAAGGATGCTATTTTGTAAAGTCTCTAGGGTTGATTGATCAACAAAGCATGACGTTTCTGTAAGAAAAGTGTAAGCATCAATACAATGGTCGTACCTGTAGAGCACTCTATTCTCCTAGGAGTTTCCCTCGGTCTGGTTTAACAACGGCTACCCAATATTCTCTTGGGGCAATCCGTCTTGCCATGATCCAAGCAGGTTCAAGTGTTTGAAGAGCATATCTATATCTAAAACAAATATGATTGGCTCAGAAGGATTTTCCTTTCATTCTTCCTCTAAGTTGTTTGCAAAATATGGTTCTTTTGAGGTTATAGTTGATGATTCTTTCTTAGTTCCATCTCGAATGGCTATTGATAACCGAAGATTTTGTGGAAGCTTTAAAGTCATGGTAAAAATCCAAAAAAGATGCTAGAGAGCAATGCATGGTATTCTACCTCTAAAATTCATCTTGGTTGATAAGCATGTTCCAACTAGTCTTCAATCTCCGATATGAAACTTGTGGATCAAGTTCAGTGTCGAGGATCAATCTAGCGTAGCAGGAACAATCTCTTAGAACTCTCAAGGAATTTTTTTGGCAGGCTATTGTTGAAGCTGTAGCGATGAAGCTGGATCTTCAGCTAGCAAATTCTATTGGTTGTCTTGCGCTACAACCTTAGTCAGAGTAAATAGAAGTGGTTAATCTATGTCCAGGTCAGGAAAGACAGTTGTTTATGGAAACTATTTTTCCGTTGCAGAAATGACAGGACGGAGTTTGAGTGGAGTAGCTTTGTAATAGTGATATTGTGCTCCAAGTCGTCCATAACCGCGGACACGGCTTTCAGAAAGATTTACCCTGCAGGATGCACAAATAGCAACACACACACGATCAACCTTGGGAAGAACCAAATAAAACGCAACGAGGCCTCATGATAATGCATTCAAAGGATTAATAAATTTTATCAGGGGGCCACCCTACTAAGCTACCCGCAACGAAGTTGTCCGGCTCCGAGACTGACCCAGGGTTTGTGTCAATGGCTGTAAACGAGTGGGAACCCGAAAGTGTGAATGGGCTTGTCGATACCGCAAAAACATTCCACGTTCAAAAACAGTACAGGTGCTCCACGCACAATCGTAAATAAAGCAGTAAAGCATGGCTTAAGTACATGATAATAATAAAGCCCCAAACTACTTTGTGGCCCCAAGAAATAAAGTGTGAATCAAACTCAGGCAAAGAGGGATCCATAGGGTCTCCCATATGTGGATAGTGCGAATAGCCAAGGAACATGAATCAAGTACTCGGGGTCCTACGGGACACAAGTGAGCTTAAAGACCCAAATAGCAGATAATGCTCACTGATGCCTCTTTCATTAGTTATCCCATTACTACATAGTTTAAGTTGTTTAGGTACCTCGTTATTCAGAGACTCGCACAAACCCTACACATGCAATTCTACGACTCGCATGGCTCAAATAACTCATGTAGTAATGGCTCATGGGATGGAGGAACAAGCTTCGGTGGAGTTTAAAAGTAAAGGCTATGCAATACTTGGGATTCAATTTAATGCAATCATGACTCAATGATGCAAGAGTAAGATAGAAGCATAGGTACTATATGTATGCAAGCATGAGGAATTTCTTGCTTGGCAGTTCAGTTGTAGCATAGGAAGTATCCGGGTAATACTCCTGAGGCTCCTGGTATTCTCCTTGCTCAGTGTCTATCCGGATAAAAACCAACCACACAAGGGGTCAAAATAAATACATTGCACAATCATATAAATAATATTCAAAAAGCAAACAAGTATGTCATGATGGAATGATGCACAATTTACATGGCATAGCATAGCATGGGTGAGATGTGGAAACATTAATAAAGCACTGTATCAATTTATTTAGGCATGTTTTACTCTCATAAACGATGGGATTGATCCTGGGTCTCCAAGTTTGTAAAACGGGCACTAGCCACTAGCGTATATCTCGGTTTGTGTTAGGATTGAAGGTTCATGATTTATGAACACGGGCGGGCCGGTGTTAATTGACAAACTGCAAAAGAACAGAGAGGTGAGCTTCAGGCTATGGCAGGGACATTTTTTCCGAGGATGATTCCGATCGCGTCCAAGCATCGTTTGGGGCGCGGCTGGGTGCTACAGAGAGCTGGCTCAACCGAGATGAACTGGGTGTCTAGTAGATCTCCGGAGATGGACCAAGGGTGCCAAGAAACAAGAAATTCAGAGGGTCCTCGAAAAGTTTCTGCTAAACTGACGAAGGCAAGGTCGTTCCTGATCTTGCAGGCACACGCGCAGGCAGCGGCCGACGAAACAAAATCTTGCAATGGAAATGGCAATTAAGCGACATAGATGAGGCGGGAAGGTGGGGAATGGAGAGGGGAACCTTACCTCGCTCGTTTCCCGTGGAAAACGGAGTTGGGGAAGGTCCGAGCCAGCTTTGGGAAGAGGTCGAAATTGTGGCGGAGGATGCTCCTTCTCGGCCTGTAGGTGTTGACGATGGGGACGCAGTACCGGGACGCCCAGCTCCTCCTGCCGCCTCCAGACGGTCGGCGACTTCACTTCTGCCCAGCTACTCTTGGTAGCGGCCATGGCGTCGACTCGGGCGAGCCCTCAAGCTCTGGCCATGGTGGCCTCTCTCAGGGGTGGAGAACAACAGAGAGGGGGAGAAGGAGAGGTTGGCGGCACGAGGGAGAAAAAGAGAGCAGCTAGGGTTTGCAGGGTCCTTGGCTAGGGATAAGAAGGAGGTGTTATTTTATCTACATACACTTTAAAGTAAGGACTACTTATTCTAGCGAGAATCAGATTAAATAGGCTGATCCTAAGTTAATTTAGGAGTTGTGGATAAAGTTTCTTCATTCTTTCATAGAATGATAGAAAGCAGGGTTGTAGGGTTTAGTTCAAAAATAAATATAGGTAAGGTAGGTACCCAAAAAATATTTATTTGTCCATAATTTTATGGTATACTCGGGTGTCCTTTGCCTATAAAAAGTAGAGTAACAAAAGGAATAAAAAAATCTTCCTATTCCCGCTTCTTCTATTCAGTATTTAGGACATCATTCCCGTATGCTACCGTCTGGCTGCTTCCCCTCTGACGCTGAACAGAGGTGGACGGAAGGGAAAAGAACACTAACAGCAAGCTGGGAACCGGTACACGGGCTGAAACTCTCGGTAGCAGCTGCGAGCTTGGGTGGTGTTGGGCCGGCCTAGCTAGACTCCGGGAGGCCGAAAACTGACGACGTTGGATCGATCCTGGTAGTGATTTCTACTGATGCTCTCTGCTGGCTAGCGATGATGTTGCTTCAACTTACTGAACCTGGGACACCTACTGTTGTTGTTTGCTAGACTGAAACCTAGAACATATTCAAAACTGCCTAGATTTTTAGAAAAGCAAAAACCTAGCTTTGAATATCAAAGGACATCTGAAAACAGGGGAACATCTCGAAATACTAGGATCGGTAGAAGATCCATGATCGATAGTTTTGAACATATGCACAAGAGAAAGAAGGCACAGAACACAAAAGGATATCCAAGCGGTGTAAAACCTAGGCAAAAATCAAAGAAGAAAGGAGATAAAGGGTTTTGTTTGGTCTCATATATGGACATGACCTCCCAAATCTCAGAGAAGAGATAAAGGATTTACATAGGGAAAACGAAAACCCCAATGCATGGCTATGCATAGAATCGAAAGCTAGTGATCATGCCTAGTCAAATGAAAATAAGAGTAGGATTAGCTACTGGTTGATAAGGGATTAGAACAAAAGAAAACAAAAGAAGGTGTCCATAGATGGAAGGATCCACACATGAGCATATGGGTGGGATTTAGAAAGCAAATAAGATGAAAGGTCCCACATGCCATATGTAGTATAATTAGAGCAAGAGAAAAGACACATGAATAATGTTTAGTTAGTGAAGGAAAGAATTGAAAAGATATACCCCAACTCAACTTGGGCATCAAACATTTATAAAGGACCAAATACAATGTATCGAGATGCGAATATAATATATATAATGCATATGAGATAAGAACCAAAAGAAAAAGGGGGTTTATATGATGCTCAAATGCAATGTGGCATGGTGACATGAGCATGATATAATGATGATGCAAATATAAACATGTAGGAAGTAGCATTTTATTATTTAACCATGTAGTATTATAGATGTTAGACAGATGGGATGCTACAACTCTCCCCCACTAAACAGGAATCTCGCCCCGAGATTCTAGGAAGAAGACTCCAAGAGAATAGGGTACCCGGAATGGAGGTCGTCCTCACTCTCCCAAGTGGCTTCATCAAAGGAATGGTGCGACCACTGCACCTTGCAGAACTTGATAGACTTGTTGCGAGTCTTCCGTTCTGCGACTTCAAGAATTTTGACGGGGTGTTCTTTATAGGAGAGATCTTCTTGGATATTGATGAGCTCATGATCCACGGTCCTGCCGGGATCCTTGAAGCACTTCTTGAGTTGAGAGATGTGGAATACATCGTGAACCTTGATTTGTTCAAGAAGCTTGAGAGCATAAGCCACTTATCCTCTTTTGCCACGGATTTTGAAAGGACCGATGTATCTAGGCGCAAGCTTGCCTTTGATACCGAAACGAAGAGTGCCTCTCATGGGAGTGACACGAAGGTAAACAAGATCACCAGGTACATACTCTATGTCCGTGTGTTTTCTATCATAGTTGCTTTTCTGATGACTCTGAGCAACTTTCAAGTTCTCAAGAATGATAAGAACCTTCTCTTCTGCTTGAGTGATAATGTCGGGTCAAAGAATTTTCTTTCACCTACCCCTCGCCAACCAATCGAAGTTCGGCACTTGCAACCATAGAGGACCTCAAAGGGTGCCATCTGGAGACTCTTCTGATATCTATTGTTGTAAGAGAATTCATGCCTCCATACTTTCAGAGCGAAGACAACCGCTGCAAGTTCAAGATCATGTGTTGGATAGTTGAGCTCGTGAGTCTTCAATTGACGGAAAGCATAAGCAACGACTTGCTTGTCTTGAAAGAGGACCGCGCCAAGTCCTTGGAGGGAGGCATCACAAAAGATCTGAAACGGTTTTGATGTATCTGGAGGAATCAAGACAGGTGTTGAGGTGATCTTTTCCTTGAGTGTTTCAAATCTTGCTTGACACACCAGCGACCAAAGAAATTTCTTGCCTTTCTTGAGGAGATCGGTAAGAGGCTTAGCAAGTTTTGAGAAGTTCTGAATGAACCGACGATAATAACTAGCCAATCCAAGAAAACGCTGGACTTCTTTGACATTTTTGGGAGGAAGCCACTCCACAATTGTCCAAATAGTCTCTGGGTTGACAGCAATGCCCTTAGCAGAAATGACGTGCCCCGGATAGGTGACTTCAGGAAGCCAAAATTCGCACTTGGAGAACTTTGCATACAGACGGTTCTCACGAAGCTTTGTAAGAACACGACAGAGATGTTCCACATGCTCTTCTTTTGACTTGGAATAGACCAGAATATCATCAAGATAGACCACCATGAACTTATCAAGATACTCCATGAAAACTGAGTTCATAAGCCTTGAGAATTTAGCAGGAGCATTGGTGAGGCTGAAGGACATGACCGTGTACTCGTACAAGCCATAGAGAGTGGTGAAAGTTGTTTTAGGAACATCTTCCTTGCAAATCTTGATCTAATGATATCCACTTCTCAAGTCAAGCTTGGAGAATACCACTGCTCCTGCAAGCTGATTGAAGAGGTCATTGATCCGCGGAAGGGGATATTTATTCTTGATGGTTTTTTGCATTGAGAGCTCGGTAGTCAACACAATGTCGATCAGTCCGGTCTCACTTCTTCACAAAGATTGTTCGGCTGCCCCAAGAGGAAGTGCTATGCTGAATGAAACCCAACTTCTCTTGTTCATCAAGCTACCGTTTGAGTTTGACCAACTCTGCAGGACCCATTTTATAAGGCCGCTTGGAGATAGGAGCGGTTCCGGGTTCAAGATCAATCACAAACTCGACCCCTTGGCCAGGAGGCATACCCGATAGCTCTTCTGGAAACACATCTAGAAACTCACAGACCATAGGAACATTTTGCAAGGCTTCCATAACATCAGTGTTTTGGACACCCAAAGAGTAGAGCTGAATAGAAGGAGTTTTCCTTGGAGAATAGACAATATGGCCTTCAGGAATTTTCAAGGAAACTGAGTGTTCAGCACAATCAATCACAGCTTTATTTGCAGCCAACCAATCCATGCCCAATATGACATCAATATCTGAACTACCAAGAACAATCAAGGAAGCCAGAAATGAAGAACCGCCAATTTGAATTTGGTTGCCATGACTGATCTTGGTAGATAGCATTCTTGCCCCGGGAGAAAGAACCTTTAACTTTTTATCCAGTGGGTCTATAGCTAGCTCATGCTCATTTGCAAACTTGTGAGACACAAATGAATGCGATGCACCAAAATCGAATAAAACTCGCACAGAAACTGAGTTAATAGGAAGCATACCCAGCACAACTCTAGGTGTGTGCTCAGCTTGAACTATGTTGATGTTGTTGGCGCGAGCAACAACTGACCCGGGCTTGGTGTTGATGTTGAGAGCCTGTGGTGCAGGTGCACGAGGAGCAATTGTCGAAGCATGTCTTGGAGGTGGAGGAGGAAGATCCTTGTTGCACATAGGATAGTTCAACTGCTGGAGTCTAGTGTTCCCACACGAGAAACAAGCGCCACTTGGACGAGGAGTAGAGTAGCCAGGGACTCCACCATACGGCACTCTAGGGTAGTTGTGGTTGTAGCCCCTAGGAGTAGTGTTGAAGGAGTTTGGTGGCCTTGTCGAGTAGCTTGAAGGTCTTGGCGGAGTATGGAGCGGTGGTGCGGTATTAGGGACCCACACACGACGCTTAGAAGGAGTTACCATTGCTGAACAACTAGCTGTGTCACGGCTGTGTTTCTTGGTATCATCATATGTTTGTTTACTTGCCTCCTCTTGAAGGTCTGCTTGCTGAAGCTTGAGCAACGAGCCTGGAGTGGTATGGGTGAGATCATATTTGATTGAAGCATTTGGCCCTTGACGAAACCTCTTTTGCCTTTTATTGTCATCAGAAACCTCATCACCTCCATAGCGACATAGATTAGCGAAGTTCTTGATGTAAGTGTTGACATTGTCATTGCCCTGCTTAAGATTCAAGAACACCTCCTTCATGCGTTCCATAACAATTTTAGGCAGATGTTGTGCGGTGACCTACCACACCTTTACATGTTGTAGTATACTATAGTCGTGGACATAACACTAACGGAACACCATTCCGTAAATATTACATCCTTAGAGTGGTACAACAGAAACAAAGCGGGTCCACAAGCATACATTAATATTATTACAATCATAAATTACATGACGACTCTAAGATTCTCCTAGGTCCAGAGGAATCTCGATGAATCAAAGCTATACGATAATGACTTGAGAAGAAGATAAAGAAGCAAACTACACCTTAAGGTTTATATGAGATTAGTAGATAGAGGATAGAGATCTAAACTACTAGGCTTAACTAACTATATCTGATACATCTACGCTTCAAACTCTTCGGCCTCCATTCCATAGTTGTTTTCGTAGTTGTTTCCCTCGATGCTTCCGGATAACTCTAGCTCCTCATAACAAAATTATGTTTGGTCTTCAGCTGAATATAGTGTTTCATCTTCTTGGTCGTCAATGTCTTCAGAATCTAGCAAGGGTTAAGAAGATACGGTTGAGTACGAGCGTACTCAGCAAGTTCACTAAAAAGGAGTGTGTGATGCACTATCTACAGCCACAGACCATAGGCCATCGGCTATGCAAGTTTTCATAAACATTTCTTCAAAGGTTGCTTTTATTCTGAAAATCTATGTCCGTCAGCCTTCACAGGTTTACCAGAACTTTCGTGGATTTCCTTTCCTGCAGCGTTCACAGCTCCTTCCTGGAATAGGGAGTAATATGGCACAGTTCTTACACTCTGCAGAGGTGCGCTACTTTATCCATAAGAGATCAAATCCTTGTTGCACAACCGGGCGATCTTTCCCGTCCACACTTCCTTTGGTGTGGGGCTCAGTTAGATGATCCAAGCCAGTACCACCCTTCTCCGTGACCCCATATACTCACCCTTTTGCTAGCTCAAGACAACAGCTACGCCGGTTTACATTCCTGAAGAGGGCAAAAGTCGACAACTAATACCGGGGAATTGATGGTTCCCACCCTTGCATGTGCCTAGATGTAGGATCACGGCTCCAATAAAAGTTGTTCGTTAGCATACGAAAGGAAGAAGATCCAGCTGCACGTGATATACAGTGCTAGAATCACTGGCGATATTGGTTGTTAAGTCCTAGATAATATATTCCTAGACAATGGTATTCTAGTTGCCAGGCTTAATAGATTAACTGATCACCCTGGATCAATAACCAATAGTTCACATTATTATCAAATATAGTGTTTTCTGACCTTTTTGAAATGCAGGTGATGACAACAACCATTTGCAAATACTTGATAGAAAATAACCAAAGGGCATGAGCAAGTGTGAACTTGCCTTGGTACAGCACAGAATTGTAGTCGAATGCCTCGACTTGACCCTAGACCTCGTGTTCTACAAAATGCTATCATTGCCCGGTAAGGACAATGTTTAAAGAAGCAATATACTGATATGCATAAGTAATGAGATGCATGTGTTTAAAATCCCCAAAGTATTCTTAACATTACAAGTGAGTTGGAATTTAGATGATTTATTTAAGATTTGATTTATCTTCAAGTTTACTTCACAAAAGAGTAAAATTGCAAGGATGTTAATATTAACTTATAAGACATAAAAGGTGAAGTAAAATCATAATACAAAATTTGGGTTGAGTGGTATCTTGTAATTATTACAAGGACCATGTTTAAAGTTGTTGTGACTAAAAAGAAATAACATTGCGTTTCTCTTGAAGTGGTAGAAATAGTAATAGTTGATGAAAATTATTATTTATGTCAGGTGGATCAACTCCAGAGATTGATAGGGCTAAAGTTAAGGTTGTTGATAAGATCAAATGATCTTGAGTTATTATATTCTTAGTTTATGGTATATTGGACCAAAGTTAACTATAATAATGGTTTAAGTCATATTGTTTTAAGAGTATGGGATCATTCACTTCTAGTGTAAGTGAATGATGAGTTTAAATGGGATTGGTTAGTATGAACTTGATTTGACTTATTAAAGAAAGAAAATTTAGATGGTCTCATTAATTGTTAGGGTTTTGAAAGTAGTTTTTGAACATACAAGACTTACGGTTTTACATAGAATTGTGATTATTTCTTACTTATGAAATGCTTCTAAGGAATTTACAAAATAGGTATTTTACATTATAGATAAGGATTTATTACCTTAAAATCCTAAAAACCCTTGGAGTAATCTTTATTATTAGAAGGCTTGCGGTCTTGACGGTACGTCAATTTTAGTTTCCGATTCTACCCCTAAAGTTTTAGGCTGAGTTATAAAAAATTACACATGTTGCCACTCCCAAATAAAACATACAGGTTCTGTATCTTTTTAGAATTGGAAAATCAACCCACGACTACACTACTATCTTCTTCCACCCAAATCCACCTACCCAAAGAACGCACCCACCATCCTGCCGTTGGAACTTCTTCCATGGATGTCGTCGAGGCGTCGGAACTCCAGGCACAGCTAGCCGCGACCATGAACATGCTCAACCAAGACACGCGCACCTCTACGCACCAAGATGCTTCCTGCCACCGGAACTTCTTCCATGCACGTCGCCGAGGCGTCGGACCTCAGATAGCCGCGGCCGTGCACGCGCTCAACCAAGGCACGCGCGCCTCTGCGCACCTCGATCCCAAAACACGCGCTCAACCAAGGCACGCCACACGCACCTCTACCAAACAGTGTCTCCTCGATCGGCATGAAGCAGCATGTGCGCTGGTGGCCTCGATGCTATCGTCCGCGCATCACCAAGCCCCTTATGTTGTCCTACTCTTCTTCGCAGTTCAACCTCTCCAGCAACCACCGCCTTTCGACCTGTGTCGATAGTACACAAGCGACGATTGCAGTTTTCTAGAAGGTTTTAGTTTTCCTTGTTTTTCAATCTTGGAGCAATGTAAACAGAGATGCAGTGTTGACCCTCTTGTATTGCGCACTGTACCTTGTTTGCCTTTCCGATGTTCAATGACGACATGCTCTTTCTTCAGATTTCAATATAAAGTTGCAAAGCATTGAGAAACACGCTCAATTGGGTGATGGTAAGCATTTTTTTCCCTCGATTAGATTAATAATTATGATTTAGTTTATTGGTTTAATAATTTTTTAGTGGAGTAACATAACTAACTATAAACCTGGTATTCGTTGTAAATGATAGTATTAGATGTTATCCGAAGCTATAAATATTTGTAGCTCACGATGTTTCATATTATAAGTCTATCTAGGCATATTGATTTTCCGTGAGTCATGCTATACATACGATCTTTTCATAGGACGCAACCGCTCCAAGGTCCGACGCCGCCTCGCATGCGTCCAATCCCGTGTCGTACAGAAGTCATATGCGAAGCGTCGAATGCACATCATTTCCGGTTTTCCGTTGCTTCCTTTGCTTAATTTGCAATATTATGCAAGTAAACATTTGTAGCTCATGATGTTTCATATTATAAGTCTATCTAGACATATTGATTTTCCGAGTCCTGCTATACGTACGATCTTTTCATAGGACGCAACCGCTCCAAGGTCCGACGCCGCCTCGCATGCGTCCAATCCCGTGTCGTATAGAAGTCATATGCGAAGCGTCGAATGCACATCATTTCCGATTTTCCGTTGCTTCCTTTGCTTAATTTGCAATATTATGCAAGTATTTTATCTTTTTCCTTGTACCGAAGACACCTACAATAGGCTCATATTTTTTGTTTTATCCAATTACCTCGTATTTTGCATTTGTTATATCATCTTTCTTATTAATTTGGATTGGTAAAGGTGATGGTTAATCTACCCAACGCGTGGGGAAACTCGAGAAAGCGCTGAACAGGCCGACACCAAGAGAACAAGAAAAGGGAGAGAAGAATAGTGCCGACGAGAGGGAGTGGCTGTGGAAGGTGGAGGGCAGTGATAGAACGGGTCATCCTGTAGCAACCCACGGGTATTTAGCTAGTATATTTTGTATTTTTCTAGTAAAATATAATTATTTAAGTTCATAAAAATGGTTTTTATTTGTTTTTAAGAAGTTCCCTTATTTTTATAAAAATCCACAAAGGATTAAATGTTCTTAGATATTAGTTTTAAGTTTTATTTTTATAAAATAGTGAATTTATTTTTGTATGCAAAAAAATGATTTTTATTCATTTTTAGGATTTCTTCTTATTTTATTAACTTTCAATTAGAGTTTTAGTGTCCTTAATATGTATTTGTATTTTATTTAACTTAAACAAGTAAGGTTATATGTTTCTTAGGTAGATATTATTTCTGTGGTTTTATATATATTTTTTAGGATATTATTTTTTTCTAGGGTTAAAAGTGTTCACAAGGCATTATGGTAATTTAATTTTATTCTTAATAATCTCTTTTCTAATTTCCCCCTTTTTTAACTAGGCCTGGCCTGTGAGCCAGCCCAGTCCACAATACCACCCCCCGGCCCGTTAAGGCCCAATTGGGATGGGCTAACCCGAGCCCACCCCACACTCTCCCCCTTACTTGGTCGTATTCGCATCCCTCACTTTGCTCTCGACCTCACTTGGGAGACGCCATGGTTCCTCCTCCCTCACCCCTGATTCCGGTGAACTCTGGCCACCCTGGCCGGTGCTATTGGTCCCAATTGATGTGCCTCATCGAGCTCTTTCTGTCTATCCAATTCGATTTGACTACCTCGCCACTACGCGCTCACCACCAACTCCAAACCCTAACCCTACCTTTTACGCCGGTGGGACGGCGAGGTCCAACCGCAACCCCGTTGGTTTGGCGTGGCGTTTGGATGCTGGCATCGTGCTGGTGGTGCAGCGCGGTGGCGCTCCTCGTGCCACGGTCGCTGTGATGGCTGCGATGAGAATGGGAAGTCTTCCTCGTGTGCATGCCGCCATGGTCGTGCGGGCCCTGCCTCGTCATGCCGTGGTGGTTGTGCCATGAGCGTTAGGTGCATAGCTACTTCTATCTCTCCTCTTCTCACTCCTTTCTATACTCTCCATCAAGTCCTCTCCCTGACTTGCTACATTCATTTGGTTTATGTAAATGCACTTGTGCTTCAAAAGCTTACTACTGATTCACTACACCACCAAACCTTTCTTGTTGCTTGTCCCTACTCTGGATGCTAGGAAAACCTAATGTGAATTGGCCTGATCATTGATGCTCTATACTGATCTATGTGGCACACCATTAAGACTATATATGATTTTGTTGGTTGTTATTATGAATACCAATAGATTCAGATAGTGGGTTTGAAATCAAACACAACCTGACTGGCTTTTGGACTCGAGTGGATGATTTTTAAGTTGTGCTTCACGGAATCCTGTATGTAGTGCTGCCTGTTAATTACTATGATCTGTATGACAGTGTGCCTAAGGTACTTCACTTAGCAGGATATGTTGTGCTAAGTGATTTGGATAAATCATCTGTTTCTTTCTTTTTGGATGATTGGGTGCAAAGCTTTTAGGAAAATTAGCACTAGTTAGCGGTACCAAGACCGAGGCTTTGTTTTTTACAAGTGATTTCCTCTTCCTTGGTCATACTAAAGTGATGATTCTATGATCAGTTATGATACACACCTTCTCTGGGTAGCTTACGCAAAATAAATATATGATTCCTATTCTACTATTTTAAGAAAATGATTCACACTCCTCTTGGACCTGTTGGTGGCTACGGTTCTGAGCTAGTGACTTTTGTGGTCTTTAGTATCCACTGTTATGGGGTTTTCCCTACAAGTATGACTTCCATTACAGTAAGATTTGCTGTTGTTTATTAGCTAACCATGCTAAACTCATGTATCCATGCTCTTTGGTGAAATGACCTATAGTTCTGTCATGATATTTATCCCTCCTTGGAAGTGTTTGTACTACATAAAATGATTCTTAGCAATTCATAGCTATGAAGATGATTTATCTTCTACTTATAAGATGTTGGCTTGATTTTGTTACTGGTTAATTAACCAAGTAACATCTAGAGATGGAATTCTCTTAATAAAAACTAATCCTTGTGAGCTTAGATCAATGTGCAGCCTCCATAAGGATGGTACACAAGATCTATGACTTGTAGGATTTGTGTTCTTTAATGTGGATATAGATGACTTCAAATATCATATTTGAATTCAAGTATTGTAGGCTGATATCTTGGACATCTATGATTTAAGAATTTGTGAAGGGTTGGTGCTCCTGTCTTTATGGAGAAACAACAAATATGTGTTTTTGATTCCTAGAATTCCTTCTAGGAAAATGATAGAAACTAGTTGGTTTGAATGATCTGGATGATTGGCTAGTATGGTAAAATTACCCTAGTGGCTTCTGTAGATGATCTTGCTGCTGTGGTACCTGTTTAGAGGATGCATAGTGGTCTAGATCAACTACATGATCTGCTACAGGTTTACTTGACCAAGATTTAATTTAACCTTTCTAATGATGCAAAAGGCTGAGGCCAGCTTCTTAGAGAAATAAGAACAGATACTCACATGTATTTCCATACCCTGGGATGATCTTGTACTCCATTTGAGTACAGTTCTGAGGATACAACCACTATTCCATCTATCATACCTATAACTGTTAAGAATGGATACTATGCATGATTTCTGGATACCAACCTGCTATTGTAGAGTGGACAATGAAGTCGGTGATGTTGGATTGATTAAAATGGCTTGATCTATTGTTCTTGCTCTAGCTACCTTGTTCCAGACTTGGCCTTGCTGGCTGGCTCCTCTTCAGATGATAATGATTGATACTACTTCTACTATTCTTGTATACTCTGATTGTGGAGATAGTGGAATGGTTGTATGATGCGTTGAACTGATGGAAAATGGATCTGTGGTATACTAATGGTGTTCTTGGTGCGTTGTTGGTTGAATGGGGAATAGACAGAGGAAGTTGCTGCGGCTGCTCACTTCACTTCTCATTCTTATCTACTCCCTAAGGTTGCTGCTGTGTTGATAACACACAAACTGCATGTATGACTGAGCTGCTGTTAAGTGGGTCCTATGGGGTGCAAGTTTCCATGAATGAAACATGGTGATGTGGATGTGCTTCAGCTGTTTTGATATTATCCTATTTTGACTATTCCTTTTATTGGAAATAGTGAAATTTGCCCCTGCCTGTGATGTTGTACTGAGGCAAAATAGACTGATAAGAATAGTTTACTACATCTTGGTGAAACTTGCCCCTTTGAAATTATGCTCAGTGATGAACAGTAACAGTGCATTACACTGTTAATACTGAGAGCAATGTATCTAACATTAACCCTTTTACTTTCTTTTGTTTACTTCTGTGTTCACAGGTACAAGATCATACATTGGAGATTAAGAAGTCTAAACTAGAATTAGATAGGAACTAGTTTAGTTTCCTTTATTTAGTTTAAACTTTTATTTATTCACTTGTTTACTGTAAAGACAATATAATAAGTGTATTCTTATAATAAGGAATTCTCTTGTTTATTTCCTTTTCTATTATTTGTTTAATCACTTAATTGTAATTTACTTTTATTCTTTTGTTATAAAAGAATAATGTACTACTTCATGTCTTCTTTTTAATAAGGAATTATTTTATATTATTATTATAATCATTTCTTTTTACTGAGTTATAGTATGATCATTCCTAAATTTCTAAATTCAAATATGAACTGAATTTGGAAATTCAAAGTAAGTTTCAAATTCTACCCCTCCGAAAACATAGATAATACCAAAAGGTCATGTCAAAATCTCCCGCACTCACTGAGATGGCTAATCTCTAATCCATCAAAGAAAGAGAGGCTTTGATCGCTCTAGAGTTTTAGGTTGCGAAAAATTTACCCAGATTTTCAGATGCATGCATGCAGATGCACAAAATCCTAAATCTACCTTTCGTTTAGTCCTAAATGCTGGGATGTTACATATTGTTCTTTGAAAGAATCAGTGAATTGCCCCCATGTTGGCTGAAATCCAGGAGGACTTGCTCTTAGATAGCTCACCCACCAAAGAGCGGCTTCCCCGTGCAGAAGGTGAGTAGCGCACTTGACCTTGTCGTGCTCAGCAACATCTGCGGTATCCAGTAGTCTCGTGATCTCCCGGAGCCAATCGTTGGCATCCAGCGGCTTGGAAGTCACCTCGAAGTGTCGTGGGGTGAACTTCAGAAAGTCCTACAAGTTGCCACTCTGGGGAGGTGGTGGAGGTGGTGCGAACTCATTCCTCCTGACACTCTCCTCGAACCTTTGCTGGTTTTGCTGCATAGTTCTCAGAGTATTCGCCAAATTGACAAGCGCAGCACCCTGCTATGGCAAACCCGGGACATCATCATTGCGGCGAGGCATCCTGTTATTGATGGAAAAACTTGCATTAGTACCATAATGGAGAATTATTAATAATCCAAAATAGCACTAAAACAGAATTAACCAAGATTAAAGGATACAATTTACTAAGATGATATTAAAATATCAAGCAAAGTTCATAGCACCTAGAAGATAGTTAGCATATCGCACACGACTGAAAAGGAGTGTGGAACACAAATCTACCACAGAAAAAATTTCCGCAAATTTTGGCATTAAAATACCAGCTAGATGCGCAAAACCACTTAACAGTTAGAGCTTAGCAGCTTCACCTATTCAATGTATAAGAGTGAATTATAAAAGTAGTGGTATGGTCATGACTCCATCCCACACTCAAAGCATTACTTTGTACAAGAATAGGAAAAACGTGCAACTCAACTCTTATCCTTCTTACGAACAACTGAAAGAGATATTGATACAGAACAAACACCCCTAACTAGAACACATCGATTAAAAAGAGTAAGACATATCGCATCGGTTTACAAAGAATCGGATAGATCGCGTCGGTTTACACAAAGCCTGTCGGTATGGAATGTACCAACAGTTGATAACCAAAGGCAGATTGTGACAACAAGGTTGGATGCAACAGATAGACAAAGAATTACACACACATCCTATAGTACTATGAAAATCCCAAACACGTGAATCCTAGTTTGAAATTTTAGAAGAGGATAGAAAAACGTTACACTTCCTTACCAGAAAAGGGTGGGTGGGTGGGTAAGAAGAAAACATGGAAGCAGTCATACTCTCACGTTTAGTTTTTCCCTAGTATACATAGCTACCAAAATATTTTTTAGACTGACAACGACCATCTGGCTGAAACCTTGAAGGGCGGAATGCCTCTGATACCAATTGTAATACCTCGGACATTACACTCTAAGCACGAGCCTGGATGAATCAAAAGTGGATAAGTGATTCTACCGCGGAGGCCCAAGGCCACCCACGTGCAGGCCCGTCGAAGCGGAGCAGGGCACGGGACCGGCCTACCACCTTATCCACTTTCAAGAACATCGGAACAAGAGCGAGCGGTGTAAGCGACAGGTAACGCGACCATCACATACACAAATGAGTATGTATGTCTGCGACTTACAATAGACATCAGAGTCACACCATCTAAAAGAAATAGAAATATTGCAACGCCATACGGTAAGATCCAAATATCCTAGATAGATATAATAGTTTAGGATACATCCTCATACATCACACATCAGAGTATCAAGCGGAAGCACAAAACAAGATCCGAGTATGGATTAAGAAGCAAATTGGCATAAGATGCCTCTGAAATAAGCACATCCCGCCCACAGATCTCATGGATCTCCATCCTCGGAATCTCTACACCTAATGGTCGTTGCCACCATCATCTGTATCCTCAACCCAGTAGCCTTCCTGAGAGTATACCTGTCCACCTAAACCAAATATTTATCGTGTGAGACCCTAGGGGTACTCAGCAAGGCTTAATGCATCTAAAGGGAACAACCTGTGGGTGACGCAATTGCAACGAAAGATAATATCTACAAAGAGCTATCGAGACTAGCTACACATCTGCCCAACCAGAGATGGACGGACCCCCGTTAATTAAGAGCAACAATTATATAAGCAACATAAATAACCTTGCTCTCCTGCTCGCTTAGCGATAAGAAGGCGGAAGAATAACCATCCATTGGCAATTTTATTAGCCATTCCATGAGTGTTGTACTAATTATTAGTCATGTCTTAGTCAAGTTAAAGGCGGTACTTTAGTTATTCATGTCTATGATCGAGAAACTGTGCTCCAAGTCGTCCATAATCGTAGACATGGCTTTCAGAAAGATTTACCCTGCAGGGGTGCACAAATAGCAATACACAGACGATCAACCTCGGGAAGAACCAAATAAAACACAATGAGGCCTCACGGCAATGCAATCACAGGATTCATAAATTATTTTAGGGGGGCACCCCACTAAGCTACCCGCAATGAAGTTGGCCGGCTCCGAGACGGACCCAGGGTTTGTGTCAATGGTTGTAAAGACTGGAAACCCAAAAGTGTGACTGGGCTTGTCAATACCGCGAAAACATTCCATGTTCCAATATAGTACAGGTGCTCCACGCACAATCGTAAATAAAGCAGTAAAGCAGGGCATAAGTACATGATAATAATAAAGCCTCAAACTACTTTAGGGCCCAAAGAAATAAAGTGCGAATCAAACTCAGGCAAAGGGGGATCCATAGGGTCTCCCATATGTTGATAGTGCGAATAGTCAAGGAACATGAATCAAGTACTCGGGTCCTACGGGACACAAGTGAGCTTAAAGAACCAAATCGCGGATAATTCCCACTAATGCCTCTTTCATTAGGTATCCCATTACTACACAGTTTAACTTGTTTAGGCACCTCGTTATTCAGAGACTCGCACAAACCCTACACATGCAATTCTATGACTCACATGGCTCAAACAACTCCTGTAGTAATGGCTCATGGGATGGAGAAACAAGCTTCGATGGAGTTTAAAAGTAAAGGCTATGAAATACTTGGGATTCAATTTAATGCAATAGCGACTCTATGATGCAAGAGTAAGATAGAAGCATAGGTACTATATGTATGCAAGCATGAGGAATTGCTTGTCTGGCAATTCAGTTGTAGCATAGGAAGTATCTGGGTAATACTCCTGAGGCTCCTGGTATTCTCCTTGCTCAGTGTCTATCCGGATAAAAACCAAACACACAAGGGGCCAAAATAAATACATTGCACAATCATATAAATAATATGCAACAAGCAAACAAGTATGCCATGATGGAATGATGCACAATTTACATGGCATAGCATAGCATGGCATGGGTGAGATGTGGAAACATTAATAAAGCACTATATGAATTTATTTAGGCATGTTTTACTCTAATAAACAGTTCTGATTATATAATATTTAAATGATGCATGTTTCAATTCATATCATTAAATGCATAATTAGAACGGGCTCGTCGCGCTGATCGATTTAGACATATTATTTGTCGAATTCCGATTTATGGAATACAAGTTATGATTGATTTCATTTTTACTTGGAAAAAGCCAAGAATGTATAATACTTTTAGTATTTAGAATAGACAAATTAGAAAATAAACTTTGTATTTGAAAGTTTTAAACAATTTCAAATAAATTTTCTTTTGAGAGTTTTGCATTGGAGCAAATATCTTGAATCTTAGGGATTTTCTTTTCAAACAGTGGCCAGGGACTGAGTTTGACATTATGTGTAAGACTACAAGGCCAAGGCAAAAAAATAAAAGGAGCTCTTTCAGTAATTGAGCCCTAGATCTCTAGAAACAGAATAGCAAGGACGAACCACAAGGCTGATCATCTATTGTTGATTCAAAGGGGGCGTAGACTCCTTGTAAAGAGTTAAGAATGGATCTGGGGCTGACGAAAGCTGAACATCAGATAGACAGCTTCAGGTGTGTGATTTCGTTTTAAAGTACAGTGGTCGACATGAAAAACTGTCCCAGCCTTTTGTCTAAACTTTCTCTAACTGAACTCTGAATTTTCTCTACGGTTGCACAGGAAACAGATAACCCAAAAAAAAATTCAAAGACCTTATGTTGCTCAAATCAAAAAGTGTTGAACTAACGAAAGTTAGATAACAACCTGGGGCAGAAGCACAAAAATTCACGCCTCAAAACTACGTACAGAGATTTTACACATTTTTTTATGGTGAAGCACAAAAATTTGTTTCGAGACAGCAACTTTCCCAATCATTACTTCTCTCTCATTAGAGGTTACTCTTGGCACAAAAAGCAAATAAAAAGGATAAGGAGAGGTTATTACTAAGGTAATGACTTTCAAGACTCATCTAAAACTTTTGGGTTATCTCCCAATAAGTACTTTTCTTTAACGCCTTTAAGTTAGGCATGATAGTTTGAGAAGATGCTCACATAAGAAAATATGAATTGAAGTAAAAGAGAGCATCAAGAAGCAAATTCAAAACACATTTAAGTCTAACCCACTTCCTATGCAAGATAATCTTGTAAAGAAACAAGTCATGAAAGCACAAAGCAACAAGCATAGGAAAGCAAAACAAGTGCAACTTAAAAAAATCAACATAAAGAGGGGAAACTTAATATTGTTGAGACACATAAAACCATGTTTCCCTCTCTCATAATAACTTTCAGTAGCATCATGAATAAAAAACAATATAACAATCACATGAAACATTCTTATCATGAGCCACATGCATAAAAGAATTAATACTTCCCACATGAACATAGTCATTCTTATTAATTATAGTGGGAGCAAATTCAACAAAATAGCTATCATTATTATTCTCATCACCATAATCATCAAATATAGGAGGTATATTGTAATCATAATTAATTTTCTCCTCAATAGTAGGTGGACTGAAAATATCATATTCATTATTTCAATCATCGTATATTGGAAGTATAGTATCATCATAAGCAATAGAATAGTTATATTCCAAAGTGTGTTCGTTTGTAAACATATCATCATTGGAAGAAACATGGATAGCACTAATAGTACAGTAATTATTAATATCATCATTTTCAGAATTGGTACCAAAGACATTTTCAATATCAAAAGTAGTGTGCTTTTCCCAATCATGATCACTAGTATAGGTAATAGGCATAGGAACATCATCGAGTTCAGACTCATCAAAAACTATAATAGGAGCAACATGCTTAGGGGAAAATACAGTTTCCTCTATCCTTTTACTCCTCTTGTTCTTCTTTTTCTTCTTCTCTTTAGGAGGGAGAGGCTTGAAAGGAAGCTTCTCCATATACCTTGGTTTATTGTTAGAGACAATAGAAGAAACTTTGGAGGATTCCTTCTTTTCATTAATAAGATCAAAACACATATTAGTCCTATCATATTTGGGTAAAATCTCATCTTTTATAATATTTTGTATGTAAGTATTTGTGTGGCAATTATCAACACAATAAAGATGACAACCATGCATGACACTATTCATACCAAAAGCAATCATATCTACCAAAGTTTTTCTTGATAACACTTCACACCCCAAAAATAATGTAAGTTCATCATGTTGATTAGGAGTGATCATGTCATCACAATACAAACTTGCAGTACTCATTGGATTAGAAGGGCTATTATTATGGCCTGAGCATTGAAAATTGAAATGACCCACTTCAAAGCAAAGTTCACAAATAAAAGGATAGAGGGCACAAACTTTTTTACCAAGATCATTTAGAGCCCTATACCACGTTCTAGTTTTTTCATTCTTGTGGGTGATACAATATTCTTCTTCAATTTGATTATTCTCAAGGTCTATGTATTCCACAAAAATTAACATGCTTATAAGAAATAGTACTTTTAGAGGTTTGAGCATGTTTATTGCTATCATTAATAACAATTTCATTTTCCATGCAAGTTTCCTTAAAAGGCTCATGATACATGTCACATTTTTCTTTAGGAGCATTAATATGAGAAGCAAAGGATCTAAAAAAATCAATAAGAATTTGAGGATCAAGACCATATTTAGCACTAAGCTCTTGAAAATCAGCAGTTTCAGCGAAAGACTTAATGCAATCATACTCATAGTTTATACCTAGTTCTTTACCTTTGTTGTTATCCTAATCTTTGGTATTGCTTTGAATTGTTTCAAGAAGATCCCACTTAGCTTTGACATCCTTACTTGTGAAGGATCCCTCTAAACAAGTATCTAGATAGTCCTTGTAATGTCTTGAATGCCTTGCATAGAAATTATTAATAACAATATTACTGGAGAGCTCATGAATGGGACATTTGAGCATTAGTGACTTCAATCTCCCCCATGCTTGGGCAATACTTTCTCCATCATGTGGATGAAAATTATAAATGTAATTCCTATCTTTATGAATTTCATGAGGAGGATAAAATTTAGAGTAAAAGAGAGATTCCAGTTCCTTCCACTCCCTTGCTTTTCCCTTGAGTGAAAAAGGGAATAGCTTCCTCTTAACTTGGTTCATTGAAATACCTGCACACTTGAACAACTCGCATAATTCGTGTATAAAGAGTAAATGATCACCAAGAAGGACAGTTCCATCTCCCAAATAACAGTTGTTCATAACACGTTCAACAATTTTTATAGGTATTTTAAAAGAGATGCTTTCAGTATGTGGATTTAAAATATCACAAGTATCATTAGAATTACCACATATGGGAGATAAAGTATCATCAGAGCAAATTTTCTTCTTTAAAGCTGGGGAAATAAAAAGATCATTTTCATAAAAACCAACTTCCCCAAGCTTAGATGTTTCCATAGCATTAGTAACAAAGGTGTTCAAAAGATTCATACTAATAACATTGCTATTAGCATGCAAAGAAAGTTCCATGGGTTTTTTAATTTTCTTTTCAGACAATTCATGTTCTACATTAGGAAAAATACTAAAAAGCTCTCTAATTTTGTTGTTGTTTTCCATTAAGCCTAACTAGTGAAAACAAGAAACAAAAAGAAAAAATTGCAGAATCTAAAGGAAATAACTTTGAGCACTCACACGCCAGCTACAGTACTAGAAGATAGCTTTGTAGCCAGAGGATGTGAGTACCTTTTACCTTACCTCCCCGGCAACGGTGCCAAAAAATAGCTTGATGTCTACTCACTTCTATTCTTGTAGACAGTTGTTGGGCCTCCAAGTGTAGAGGTTTGTAGAACAGCAGCAAGTTTTCCCTTAAGTGGATTACCCAAGGTTTATCGAACTCAGGGAGGAAGTGGTCAAAGGTATCCCTCTCAAGCAACCCTGCAATCAAGATACAAGAAGTATCTTGTGTCCCCAACACACCCAATACACTTGTTAGGTGTATAGGTGGACTAGTTCGGCAAAGAGATGGTAAAATACAAGTGGTATGGATATAAGACAACAGTGCCAGAAAAGAGCTTGATGGCGTGGGAGAGACTAAAGGAAAACTGAAATAAAGATGGCAGCAAGCAAACATGTAACAGATCTAGTTGCAAACGGTGTTTCAATGCTTAGAAACAAGGCCTAGGGATCATACTTTCACTAGTGAACACTCTCATATAAATATCTTCTCTTCATGATACTACTCTGAGTTACTCTCCGGTTGGACACTCTAATCCATGGTAGGGCTATAACAGCACACCTCAAAGTCCATATTCCCCATCTAGATAACCCCACACTGTCACCTTGAGCGCTAGATGGTTCCAACAAACACCACAATTTCATAGAGACATCCAACTCCAAATATAACTCATAACAAGTATTTGTAATCTCTAGCCTAAGTGCCACCACGGTGTGCACACTGTCCACTTCACACACCTGGGGAGAGCAGAGATCTATTAAAGCACTTGAGTAGTAAGGTAGATCTACTTGATTACAAATCTCATGATCATAATATGATCACGAATATAGAGAGAGATGAACACATAGCTACCGGTAGAGCCCTTAGCCTCGAGAGAGAACTACCCCCTCCTCATCATGGGAATCAGCAACGGCGATGGAGATGGTGGTGGAGATCGATGGAGATGGCTCCGGGGGCACTGCCCCGTCCCGACAGGGTGCCGGAACAGAGACTTTTGTCCCCCTAATCTCCCCTTCGGTGGCAGCGGCGTTGCGGAACTTTTCGTGGCTGGAGGATCGATTCTTTAGGGTTTCTTCATCGGAGGCTTCTTATAGGCGAAAGGGCGATGTTAGAGTGTGGACCAGGGGCCCACACCACCTGGTGGAGCGGCCAGGGGACCCGTGCCACCCTATGGTGTGGCCAGCCCCTGGCCCCTCTCCGTCTCGTCTTCTGGCTCCATGAGTCTTCCGGTAAAATACCGACTTTGGCTTTTGTCTGGTCCAATTCCGAGAATATTCATTTTCTGCCTTTTCTTGAACCAAAAACAGAAGAAAATAGGCAACTAGCACTGTGGCTTCTTATTAATAGGTTAGTTCCAGAAAATGTGTAAAAGTACTCCAAAGTATGGACAAAACATAAGAAAGTAGATATAAAACAAGCATGGAACATAAAAAATTATAGATACGTTTGCAACGTATCTACCCGCTAGCCACTTATGCAAAACTAGTTGCATGTCAGTTGTGGAACCGGTCTCATGTGCGATGACATGTAAGGTTGGTCCGGGCCGCTTCACTATGCCACCAATATCCAAAGTACATATAAGAAGCAATAACATGATCATCACCGCCCACATACTCTTATGTGTTCTACCCGTGCAAAGCACCTACGCATAGAGAAGGCTCTGATACCACTGAAGGGTTCACAGCATAGAAAACAAAAAAATTCCTACGATGTGAACTATACGCCAAGATCTATCTACTAGATACAAGCAACATGTGGATATACATCCATAGAGAACTTACCCTTGAAGACAACAAAGCTTTGTTAACGAGATGGAACTCGTGGATGATGTAGTCGTACACTTGCCGATCTCAAGATCATGATGAAGTCCAGCAGGTCCAGCTCCAGCACGTCCATCAGATCCAGCTCTAGCAAGTCCAGCACCACCAAGTCCAGCACCACAAAGCAGCGGTGCATCCGTGATCGCACACACGTCTGGTACCCCGACAACCTCCATCCCTCGCTCCAGCAAAGCAGCGGAAGCAGCAACTCCTTTCCAAATAAAGCCACCAGGAACATGTATCTCGCTAATCCGAGACCATGGGGGAAAACTACTAGAGGGGGAGAGAGATCCTTCAAGAGGAGGTGTGAGGAAGAAGGGGTGTGAGGGGGGCCTTTTATAGGAGGAGGGGGTGCCCCTCCCCATGGCCGACGCCTCATGGAGGTGACCCCTCACCTCCCCCATTCATGTGGTGGTAACCCCCTTCACATTAAAATGACCCTTCACATTCTCTTTTAAAGTCTCCACTTTAAATGCATTAAATTTCTCCAAATTTAATGCTCTCTCATTTAATAAAACTCTTTTATTAATTGTATTCAGAATTTTGTTAATTACTTTAATTAAAAAAAATTCACATAAAACCCCTTGCAACATTTCAATATTACATCCAGAACCAATTTCTGCAATTTCACCTGAAACAGTTTCGGTATATTGAAATAATTCCAATGCTTTCTTAAATCTTTATCTGAAGCATATTTGCCCGAGAGGCAATAATAAAGTGGTTATTATCTTATTCCTTGTTTATGATAAATGTTTATTTTGCATGCTATAATTGTATTAATTTGGAAACGTTAATACATGTGTGTTTAATAAATAAAAGGAAAGTTCCTAGTTATGCCTCTCTTATAAACTAGCTCGTTGATTAACAAGATGATCAAGGTTTCCTGATCATGGACATTGGATGTTGTTAATAACGAGGTCACAACATTGGTGGAATGATGTGATGAACATTCATCCGAAGTATAGCATTACGATCAGAGTCGTTATGTTTATATTGCTATAACATCATACAAAGTAATCTTAGTCCTTACACCATGAGATCATGTTAATTGCTAACACCGGAAGAGTATCTTGATAACATCAAACGTCACACCGTAACAGGGTGACTATAAAGGTGGGTTTAGTGCTACGAAGGTGTTATGTTGAGGCTCATGGATCAATAGTGGGATTTTTCCATCCCGATGACGGATAGATATACTCTGGGCCCTCTCGGTGATATCACATTGAAATAGCTTGCAAGCAAGTGATGTGATCACTAGAATGTTATATCACGGGAACGAGAAAAGAATGCATGTCGGTAACGAGATCAAACTAGGTATTTGGATGCCTATGATCGAATCTCGGACATGTAATATATCGCGAGACAAAGGGATTTAGTTACGACGTTAAAGGTTCACACGATCACAAGAGTCATCATTGAATATGTGGGACTCAGTATGGATCTCCAGGTCCCGCTGCTGATTATTGATCGGAGAGGGGTCTCGATCATGTCTGCATTATTCGCGAACCGTAGGGTGACACACTTATGGGATACTGACACCATTTAGGAGCAAATATGTTTCAGATAAAGATTAAGAAAGCGTTGGAATCATTTCGATGGAAACCAGAATTATTTCAGGTGAAATTGTAGAAACTGGTTCTGCATGTGATATTGAAATGTTGCAGGGGGTTTTATGTGAATATTTGTTAATTAAAGTAATTAACAAAATTCTGAATAAAATAAATAAAATAGTTTTATTTAATGAGAGCTTGCATTAAATTTGGTGGGAATTTAATGCATGTGAGTGGAAGTGTGAGTGGAGGCTTATTTATGTGAGTGGAGCATCCACCACATGAATGATCGAAGAGGTGGGGGCACCACCATGGCCCTTGGTTGCCCCCCCCCCCTCTTCCCTATAAAATCCCCCCCCTCTCCTCCTCACAACACACACCTCCTCATGAAGGATCTCTCTCCCCCTCTAGCTAGATACATGTTTCCGATGGCTTTATCTAGAAAGGAGTTGCTGCTTCCGCTGCTTTGCTGGAGCGAGGGACGGAGGTTGTCGGAGTACCGTACGTGTGTGCGATCACGGGTGCACCGCTGCTTTGCGGTGCTGGACTTGGTGGTGCTGGACTTGCTAGAGCGGGATCTGATGGACGTGCTGGAGCCGGACCTGCTCGATTTCATCACGATCTTGAGATCGGCAAGTGTACGACTACATCATCCACGAGTTCCATCTCGTTTACAAAGCTTTGTTGTCTTCGAGGGTAAGTTCTCTATGGATATATATCCACCTGTTGCTTGTATCTAGTAGATAGATCTTGGCGTATAGTTCCCATCGTAGGATTTTTTTGTTTTCTATGCTGCGAACCCAACAGTGGTATCAGAGCCTGATCTATGCGTAGGTGCTTTGCACGGGTAGTACACATATGTTTATATGTGGGCGATGATGATCATCTTATTGCTTCTTTCATGTATTTTGGATATTGGTGGCATAGTGGGATGAAGCGGCCCGGACCAACCTTACATGTTATCGTACATGAGACCGGTTCCACGACTGACATGCAACTAGTTTTGCATAAGTGGCTGGCGGGTGTCTATCTCTCCTACTATAGTCAATATCTGATTTACAACGAGTTGCTAATAACTTGGTTATCCTCGTTGTGGTTCCATGTTCGTAGGTAAGGCCGGTTCTATCTTCGAAAGCCCTAAGCCACGTAAAACTTGCAATGGATAAATTAGAGGCGTCTAGTTTAGATTGTTGCTGGGCTAGTGTATTGATATGGTAATGTTGTAAGTAGATGTATGGTATATACTCTTACAACACACTTAACGTGTAAGTTCCATAGACCTTGGCCTTACACACAAAGGAATGATAGAGATCATACCACGATGCAAATGATAGAGATCAAATGCATTGACCATATCATCTCACTTTACACATTAGATGTTTACATCTTATACTGCTAGTTTGGCGCTTTTAGTAGCATTGTAAGATGATCCCTCATTTAGATATCAAGATAAAATTTGTTCTTCCTTGAGTATGCACCGTTCTATGGATCGTGTTTCAAGACATCACGTGATGATCGGGGTACTCGACTTCGCGCTTTCATACAACGGGTGTAAGACAGTTTTACACATGTGAGTACTAAGGTTCTTACTTGGCGAGCCTAGCATGTACAGACATATCCTCGGAACACGGACCGAAAGGTTAAGCATGAGTCATATAGTTGATGTGATGCCCATATTGATGCTTGCCTTTGAAGCTACACCGAATCACGTGATGATCGGACTTGGTGTAGTGGATTTGGTTCATGTAATCACCAAAAAGGCACGAGGGATGTCTTTTTGAGTGGGAGTTCATTTCTAATTTGGATTAGTCGAACTCAATTTGTCATAAACTAAATCGAAGTGAATTTGCATAATTTGTTGTAGTCATTGGCATCTGTTCACTACCTTATGCTTAGTTTTAATTGAGATAATAGAACTATAGAATTCTGGATATTTACTTTACGAACTGGTATCGTATTGTTTTGAATGTCAATTTAAAGTTTAGAAGTCCTATTGCAAACCTGTCAAGAACTCTATTTACTCCATGAAGTTTAATAAGTAGTATTAAATCAAGAGTAAGAATTCCAATGATAGTATCTAAAGTATCATGTTTGCCTCCATGATTATTGATATTCAAAAGTTGTTTTAATATCAAAATTATCTAGGAGCTGAAAAATTGTTTCAGAAACCATCATGTGTGGAAGATATTGTGATATCTGAAACAATGTTTTTGGTTGCATTATGATAGAGTATAATTTAGCAAAATACATGTTCTCATATTGTATGATAATTTGTGAAGGATGGAGATGCTAGGCATCCGGATCTGCCAAAAAGGTTTTGGGAACTAACATTGTACTCGCGATTCTTCCTTATAGGCTATAGTAGCTTGATCATGAAAGTTGTCATGATAAGGATGAATAGAAGATGTAAGTAAAATGTTTACTACACTAATAGATTACTAAAGAATAGATCTTGGCCTATAGTTCCCATCGTAGGAAATTTTTTGTTTTCTATGCTGCAAACCCATCACATTGTTGCAACAACTATACCTAGAATCCTTTTCCTTAGACCGTGAGCTCATATTACTCACTGTTTCCTGAGGCTGCTTAGACTGCATCAACGGTCATTTAGTAATACGGTGTCCATAAAGGTGTATGTTGGGTATTCCAAAGGAACAGTAGATGACATGTGACTACAAGACTGGGATTTGTTCACCCACATGACGGGTAAAGATACATACGGCCGGCTTGGTGAGATTACATCCATAAATGTTGCAACATGTGACTTGGTCACAGGGATGTAATATCACGGTAATAAGAAAACAGAACTTGTTGTGAACGAAATTGAACAAGGTATGGGATACCAATGATCGGATCTCGGACAAGTCGTATCAAGAAACAAAAGGAATTGGATGCTACATTTAGCGGTTCAAACAACATTGTCATCAGGAATGCATAGGGGTCACATGGATATCCCTGGTCGCTCTGTTGATCATTGATACAGATCATGTCTAGAGCATTCCCGAGCCATGAGAGGATACACTTAAGGGTATGATGAGAGTGATCATTCGTAAGATGGAATTGCAGTAGAGAAAGAGAATGCCAGAATAGTTCTGTGGAGAAATCTGAAGCTGTTCAGAGAAAGAATAAAGGACCGGAATCATTTCAGGAATTCTGAAGTTGTTCGGAGGATATAGAAAAGGGAACCAAAAGGGGTTTCAGGTTGAATCAGGTTTTGTAATATGTGTTTACATATTAATTAGTGTAATTAATATTAAATATAGTATTAAATATAATTGGAAGGGTTATTCTACTAATGGGCCAAACTTCCTAGTGAATAAAGGCCCATGAGGGAAAACCGAAAGAGGGAAGGGCCAAGGGCCAAGGCCCAGCCGCCACAAGGGGGCCCACCCGGCCAGCCTAGGGTTGTGCGCAGGGTGGGGCCCACCCCTGGCCGGCTGGCCCATGAAGCCCTAAGGGCCCATGCACCTCCCCCTCCTCTCTAGTTTAGTCCCACATGGTTTAGCCTTTGAGAAATGCACACCACCTTAGCCTATATAAAGGGGTGCCCATGGGTGGGATGAGACACACCAATATTTGGAGAAGTCCTTTGGTTGACTTCCTCCTTCCATCTCTCTCTAGCCCTTGTGACCATGGCCCCAAGTTTGGGTTGTGCGAACAAGGCACACCTACAGTACGCCGTTGCACTACAGGGATTCCTAGCCGGATATCAACTTCCACACTCCCGGCGGGATCATGGAGCCGGAGGTCTCATCGTGCACCGGATGTGTACAAAGACACGAGGCGCAACACATGGCGCACTTAAATGTCATGAGCCAGAGTTGCTGCACGATGAAGAAGGTGCAAGAGGTGACCTGTGAGGAGATTCGCGACCTTGAGGTCGGCTACGAGTACAACTATATCAACCGTGTTCCCCTCGGAACGTTAACCGCGTACGTTCTACAAGGGTATGTATTCTCTATGCATTGGCCGTTACCGCATTACTACATAGATAGATCCTAGGCAGTTTTTGGGGTTCCAACGTAGGAAATTTATTGTTTTCTATGGCAGATCCCCTTCAGTGGTATCAGAGCCGATCTATGCGTAGGAGTGTTGTACGGCCAGTACGCAGAAATATTGTGCGGGCATTGATCCCTTAGTTGTTACCCCCTAAAGTGTACTTGTTTATATCGCGGTATTGTTTAATGAAGCAGCCCAGACCGACCTTACGTGCATTCGTACGCGAGACTGGTTCCACACTCAACATACGGCTTGTATCGTATAAGTGGCTAGCGGGTGTCCGTCTCTCATTCGATAGTTGATATAGCATTTGCAACGGAGGGCCCCGAAAGGGGTGTAATAGAGACAACTGTTGGATCCATGTTGTGGTTGGAAAGTTCATAGATTAGAAACGGTTCTATTGCGAAATCCCTAATAACCACGTAAAACTTCCAATAGATAAAGTAGAGGCGTCTAACTTTATTTTGCAGGGGGCATGTGATTATGATATGGCATTGGTCGTTGCGAAGGTAAAGTAGTTTACTTTTCTGTTACTAAGTAGTATAGTAATAGTCATTGTTCCGATGGATGACCTGGTGGAGGCGTCGTGGACTTGGCGTCAAACCGATGGCAGGATGAAGATCATGTCGGAGCGCTTGATGGAGATCAAGACGCAAGAAGAAGCACCATACCATATCACATTATACATATGAAGCACCATACTCAACGGTAGCAAAAAAGATAATCCCTATTTAATTCCAATGTTCCGTGTTCCCCTTGTGTGTGCACCACCAAGAAAGTTCTTCGGTATGTGGCGCCCTGCGGTGAGTAAGGGTCAGACATATCTATGTTTGCATACAGTGGGTGTAAGCCATGTTGCACAGCGAATACACACAAGTTAGATTTGGTGAGCCTAGCATGTTATAGAGACGTGGCCTCGGAACACAAGAGATCAAAAGATAGAGCATGATTCACATGGATGATGTGATTGGCATTATTGAATGTCTACCTTTGATACTGCACTGATGGCCGTGATGATTGGGGGAGGTGCAGAGGATAGGGATCATGTGATCACTAAAATCGTCTAGGCGATGACAATTTTAGTGGAGACGTTTGCAAATATCTTAGTAGCTCATGGCATATCCTATTGAGGTCCTTTGCGACCATGGGAATATATTGCTTAATTTGGAACTTAGCAAAAGGGTCCAACTTCATAGATTAATATCCACGCCTGAGGGATATCCTCCTAAAAGGTGATCTTCTCTTCTTGATACAATAACCATTAGGAGATAATTCGATGACTCTGGAATGTTTGTGTTTTCTCCATAATCATCCAATAAGCCATTCCCCATTCGATGGAGAGTTGGGCTACATTCTGTATTCTACAGAATAAGGCACATAGAGTATGAGCCGTTGGATGGGTTTTCCTCCATCATGGATGAAAAGAAAATGTTTGGAAAAATCACGTAGTGATCTTGCATTAGAGTTGAGAACTCTTAGAAGGGCTTGATTACAAATGGAGGTCATGGATGAAAAGGTATATGTAAGATATACAAATTATAAATGTGGTTTCTGCAAAACTCGTTGCAGTTTGCAAAGTATTTGATACTTGTCCCGTTTTGTGAAAACAGGATGATCTGCTTGAGAATTGCTAGATTTGAGGCAATGTGGCTTGATTATGGCAAGCAAAACAGTTGATGGCCGACATCACCTCTTTCCTCGAAGTTTATCATTTGGATTAGTGGACTTGAATATAATTTTTTAATCCATGTTTGTGTGTCTTGCTTTTGGCAAGACGATTATTCATATGAACAAGTTACAAGCCAGTTTGTACTATTCTTATGAACAATACCTTATGGTCACATTATGATTACAAACAAGTTATTCTCATCACTATGTTAATGATAATAGTATAAACATTTATAAAGGATTAGAATGCTAAAAGATATCCAAAGTTTAATAATGAAATGACACTATAGTTTAAGTCATTTTGGTTATTGCATGTTCTTTATGAAGATCGGGGTCCTAGATGCTTAATCTAGAGACTTTGGAAAACCGTGCCTCTTGGGAAGAATGACTAAAACTCCGCATTCTAGTAAAACGGTGATATGCGAAGAAATGTTGAATCTTATACATAGTGATGTATCGTATTTTCAACAAGTAGTGGAAATCATTTGTTAATTGTGGACTTAAGTGAATAAGCATATTTACTTAATGAAACATGAGTTCGAAATGATTTGCATTGTTCAAATGAGTTCACAACAAAATGGGATATTGAATTAACTGAATTAACAAGTCTCTTCGATTTGATCGACATGACTAAAGTATTCAGGTTAAGTTTAGCATAAAAGGGACTTGTGAAAGATGTTTCACAAATTATGATAATTGGATGAATTCAAACTACGTTGAAATGTCTAAACATCATAATCATTATGTATTAAGATACATATGGTATAATATTATCTCTTATAGGGGTTATAGTTGTTGTTTAGAGCTAGAGGTCAAAATAATCAAAACACTCGTTTGAAATACAAAGGAACATCTAAAAGATTCGTGGAAACAACACCATAAGTGTTATGACACATTCGAGTTTCTGGAGATTTTGATAAATCGAAATCGTGGCGAATAAACAAGTCTTTATAGAGCATTCTTAGGAAGCTATGAATGCATCTTCCACAAAAGTGGCAAACCTGTTGTTGTCCAAATTTGACGTGTCTTGACGAAGATACAGGTGGAAGAAAGTAAAAGATCAAAACAAGGCATTTGACCTTACCTCTGGGTTGTTGAGTGGCGCAGCGGAATTTGTTTCGTGAATCCAAACTCTACATATAGAGGATAAACCAATGATAATGATCATAAAGTTTCAGTGAATACTTCTACTAAAGAAAGTAGGATTCAACTATATATTCTACAAGTTTGTGCAATTATATTATTGATTCACTTGTCATGTTTTGAACAAGACATACCTACAAATTACAAAGAAGCGTGATGGACCTAAGTGCGAGAAATGACTAGGAGCCATAAAATCCTATATTAAGTTACATTTAAAATTGCAAAGTAACAAGTTACTTGATCTCATTAAAGTAAAGAAGTTTACTTGATATTTCTAAATGACTGCAAAGTCATAAGAAGGAAATGAAACTTAATGAATGACAAAAAGCTCGATTTGTCACAAGTTTGGACAAATTCAAGGAGTTAACTACAACAGTAGTGATACTTAAGTCTTTTGGATTTACACTAGAAATATATATGGATATTTAAGTCTCGTAATTGGAATTCTCAAATTGATGATGATCAAAGAATTTTGGAATGTCCAAGATTATCGAGAGGACCTAGTTTTGAGTGGGAGCAAATCAGCTTGGCTAATTCATAATATGTAGCTGACATATTTTAAGTGGGATCTAAGTGAAATCCCTGCATCTCTGATACATTGCAAATGTATCTATAATTTTTGATGTTCCATGCTTGGTTTTATCCACTTTCTTGTGTTTTGTCCACACTTTGGAGTACTTTTCATATGATTTCTTGGACTAACCTATTTACAAGAGCCATAGTGCCAGTTGCCTGTTTTCTGCTATTTTTGGTTCCAGGAAAGTCAGAAAATCAATATTCTTGGAATTGGACGGGACAAAAGCCAAAGTTCCTATTTTACCGGAAGACTCACAGAGCCAGAAGCAGAGACAGAGGAGGGCCAGGGCCTGGCCACACCATATGGTGGCGAGGGCTAGCCCTGGCCGCGCCACTAGGTGGTGTGGGCCCCCTGGCACTCCACCAACCTTGCCTCTTCGCCTATAAGAAGCCTCCCGATGCATAAACCCTAGATAGTCAATCAGAAATCCACGAAAAGTTCCGCAGCACCGCCGCCACCGAAAAGGAGATTCGGGGGACAGAAAGTCTCTGTTCCGGCACCCTGTCGGGACGAGGAAGTGCCCCCGGAGCCATCTCCGTCGATCTCCACTGCCATCTCCATCACCATTGCTGATTTCCATGATGAGGAGGGAGTAGTTCTCTCTCGAGGCTAAGGGTTCTACCGGTAGCTATGTGTTCATATTTCTCTATCTATGCATGATCTTATTGAGATCATGAGCTTGTAATCTATAGATCTACGTTGCTACTCAAGTGCTTTAATAGATCTCTGCTCTCCCCATGTGTGTGAAAGTGATAGAATGCACACCATGGTGGCACTTAGGCTAGAGATTACAAATACTTATTATGAGTTATATTTGGAGTTGGATGTCTTTATGAAATTGTGGTGTTTGTTGGAACCATCTAGTGCTCAAGGTGACAGTGTGGGGTTTTCTAGATGGGAAAGGCTTACTTTGAGGTGTGTTGTTATAGCCCTACCATCGATTAGAGTGTCCAACCGGAGAGTAGTTCAGCGTAGTATCATGAAGATAATATATTTATATGAGAGTGTTCACTAGTGAAAGTATGATCCCTAGGCCTTGTTTCTAAGCACTGAAACACCATTTGCTACCAGATCTGTTACAATTTTGCTTGCTTCCATCTTTATTTCAGTTTGCCTTTAGTCTTTTCCATGCCATCAAGTTATTTTGTATCACCATTACCACTTATAATTATCCATCCCACTTGTGTTTCACTATCTCTTCGCCGAACTAGTGCACCTATACACCTGACAAGTGTATTGGGTGTGTTGGGGACACAAGAGACTTCTCGTATCTTGATTGTAGGGTTGCTTGAGAGGGGATACCTTTGACCACTTCCTCCTTGAGTTCGATAAACCTTGGGTGATCCACTTAAGGGAAAACTTGCTACTGTTCTACAAACCTCTGCACTTGGAGGCCCAACAATTGTCTACAAGAATAGAAGTGCGTAGACATCAAGCTATTTTCTAGCGCCGTTGCCGGGGAGGTAAGGTAAAAGGTACTCACATCCTCCGGTGTGAGTGCTCGAAGTTATTTCCTTTAGATTCTGCAATTTTGTCTTTTTGTTTCTTGTTTTCACTAGTTAGGCTTAATGGAAAACAAAAAAAATTAGAGAGCTTTATAGTATTTATCTTGAGTTAGGACATGAAGTGTTTGAAGAGAAAATTAAAAAACCTATGGAACTTTATTTGCATGCTAATAGCAATGTTGTTAGTATGAACTCTTTGGACACGATTATTGCTAATGCTATGGAAAATTCTAAGCTTGGGGAAGCTAGTTTTTATGAAAATGATCTTTTTAGTTCCCCAACTTTGGAAGATAGATATTCTATTGCTTATGATGATACCAAACCTCCAATATATGATGATTACAATGATGAATATGATATTTTCAGTCCACCTACTATTGAGGAGGAAATTACTTATGATTACAATATGCCTCCTATATTTGATGATTATGGTGATGAGAATAATAATGATAGCTATTTGTTGAATTTGCTCCCACTACAATCAATAAGAATGACTATCTTTATGTGGGGAGTATTAATTCTTTTATGCATATGGCTCATGATAAGAATGTTTCTTGTGATAGTTATATTGTTACTTTTATTCATGATGCTACTGAAAGTTATTATGAGAGAGGGAAACATGGTTTTATGTGTCTCAACAATATTAAGTTTCCCCTCTTTATGTTGAAAGTCTTGAAGTTGCACTTGTTTTGCTTTCCTATGCTTGTTGCGTTGTGCTTTCATGACTTGTTTTCTTTACAAGATTCCTATGCATAGGAAGTGGGTTAGACTTAAATATGCTTTGAATTTGCTTCTTGATGCTCTCTTTTACTTTAATTCATATTTCTTATGTGAGCATCTTCTCAAACTATCATGCCTAACTTAAAGGCGTTAAAGAAAAGTACTTACTGGGAGATAACCCAAAAGTTTTAGATAAGTCTTGGAAGTTATTACTTCAGTAATAAATGCTCCTTATCCTTTTTATTTGCTTTTTGTGCCAAGAGTAACCTCTAATGAGAGAGAAGTAATGATTGGGAAAGTTGCTGTCCCGAAAAAGATTTCTGTGCTTTACCGTAAAAATTTGTGTAAAATCTCTGTACGTCCTTTTGAGGCATGAATTTTTTTGCTTCTGCACCAGGTTGTTATCTAACTTTCGTTAGTTCAACACTTTTTTATTTGAGCAACATAAGGTCTTCGAAAAAATTCGTATTTACCTTCTGGTCTGTTTTGACAGATTTCTGCCATTTTCTACATTTGCTTCTTGTTGGTTCCTTTTTGAGTTCTTTTGGGGAATTGAGCTTTTTGAGGGAAGTGCTACAGTAGCTAGTGTTCTAATGTAAGTTTATTTGGTGTTAGAACTGAACCTAAAGACTTATTTATCTTGAGTGCACTAATGTTGCTAATAAAGATTGTGTGAAGTTTTGTATGAAGGAAAATTTTCAGGTGTATGGAAGGAATGAGTAATGAGATGAAGGATGGACTAAAGCTCAAGCTTGGGGATGCCACGCGTGTCACCCCAAGAAATATCCAAGAAGTACAAGCGTCAAAGCTTGGGGATGCCCAAGGCATCCCCTTCTTCATCAATAAAAATTCCAGGTTTCTTCCAAATGCTTCATTTTTATTGTTTCATGCACAGTTGTGTTGTTCTTGGAGCGTCTTCTTTTTCGTTTTTGTTTTGGTTTTTCGTTTGCTTGGTTTGCTTAGTTTGCTGAATAAATTGGTTTGACCCCCTCTTTCGTACATTGGTTTTCAAATAGTTTGGTTTTGTTTGGAAAAGAGTAGGAAAGTTCATGCTTAAGTAGAGCTTGTTTTTGACAGTGGCCTATGCTTTTTCATGCCATGCTTGATATTGTTTTGGCTTTATGCTTAGTATTCTTTGTTGTAGCATGACTTGTTATAACCAATTGAGATTGCTTAATGTGTCTTGGATGAATCATGCGTTGTTTTAGCATATTAAAGCATAGTATAGTGGTATTCTCTTTTGATGCTTTATTTGGGTTGACTTGGCACATGCTCACACCATGTTATGACTATCTCAAGTCACCATAGCCTTGATGATCCATTATTTTTCAACTTGTAGTATCACTTTATGCTTTTATCAATGGTGTTTTGTCGCTCTGCATGATTATGGCCATTATTGCTCTCTTAGTTTGTCGCTCCCAGTCTTTTGCTAGCCACCACAACCAAGTATGAGTTCCACTCATGCATCCAACTCCCTAAACCAAGTTATTCCAAAGAGTCCACCATACCTACCTACTAGCTTATGCTATTCCAAGTATATTCATGCTTTTGTTTACCTTCCGAATTAAACTTGTTATGAGAAAACTAGTGATTAAAGTTCTCATGAACTTGATGGCACACTTTACTTTTCTTCCCCTTAATAAACTTGAACCATTGTGTCTTCTATGTTGTATATGCTTACACATATTTGTTGGACATTAGCAGAACCATGCTTTCATGGGGAACGCTTTCAACATTCCACTTGGTACTTGTACCTAGTTGATATCATGCTCTTTTGTATATGGATGTCGTCGGTGTGAAATGAAAGGGGAGCTTGTAAGTCCATGGAGTTATGTATATGTGTTAGAGAAAGCGCTGGGCTGGTCTAATTCATGCTGACATGGTGGAAACCTGCAGCGTAACCATAATGAGCTGTCTATGAAGCATTCTTCTTATAAAAAAGAGTCCTATATTGAGAAAAAAGAGAAAAAAGAAAAAAGGAGATACTATGAAAAGAGGAAAGAGAGAAAAAAGCACCATATTCCCATGATAAATAAGAAGATTGCTAAGATGCTCATTGTCTGCTTGCCTTGTCATTTTGATATGGGGATTCTTCCGTATCATCGGGCAAGGGGTACCCCGTTGGCGGTTCTCTATGATACACATGTACTTACGATGACAAGAACTTACCGGTGACTAAACTTGAGTAGCATGAGGAGCGGCCCTCGTATTCAAGGGACATGAGATTTCCAACTTATACTTCGTCAAGCATATACACCATAGTTTGTTCACTTTAACCTTAATCACTTCAAGATGCTTATGATAGGGGCAATGAGAGCTGAAAGATAATAAGTACCATAATTTTTGGAAGCTCTTTATGAAACTTGAATCCCTACTTCCTTTTATAAAGGCCTTTCTTCCACTTATATATTGAGTCTCCACCTTCTACCTTTATGCACCTACTTTGAGAGCATAGTGGCCATTCTTAGTTCTATGTGCATTGTCCCAAGACTTGTTGATTGATGCATCCTTTGATATTACTTGTTTTAAACTATTTGTATCTAGTCACTCTTATAAACTTTGAAGGTGTCCTTTGCATTTATGTTTGCTACTCTATGAGGGACAAGCTGAATGCCACTATGCTATGTTTTCTTTATGTGAAACAAACAAACGTCTTGCAAAGCATTGTTATTCATGAACCTTTTGTTTGTGCCTTTTCATGTTGCATGCATAGTTGCTATGTCTTATTGTTAGAACTTTGTCTTTCATGTTATGTTGAAGTACTATGATCCTAGCTATGAATGTTTTACGAATACTTTGATCAAGTTTATGATGGTGCATGTCACCTCAAAATTTATTCTTTCTTTTTATCACTTACCTACTCGAGGACGAGCAGGAGTTAAGCTTGGGGATGTTGATACATTGCAAATGTATCTATAATTTTTGATGTTCCATGCTTGGTTTTATCTACTTTCTTATGTTTTGTCCACACTTTGGAGTACTTTTCATATGATTTCTTGGACTAACCTATTAACAAGAGCCACAGTGCCAGTTGCCTGTTTTCTGCTGTTTTTGGTTCTAGAAAGTCAGAAAATGAATATTCTCGGAATTGGACGGGACAAAAGCCAAAGTTCCTATTTTACCGGAAGACTCATGGAGCCAGAATACGAGACAGAGGAGGGCCAGGGCCTAGCCACATCCCCCTAGGCGCGGGTACCCCCAGGCCGCGCCAGGGCATGGTGTGGGCCCCCTGGCCGCCCATCGACCTTGCCTCTCTCGCCTATAAGAGCCTCCCGATGCAGAAACCCTAAATCATCAAGCCTCCATCCACGAAAAGTTCCACAGCACCACCGCCACCGAAGGGGAGATTCGGGGGACAGAAAATCTCTGTTCTGGCACCCTGCCGGGACGGGGAAGTGCCCCCGGAGCCATCTCCATCGATCTCCATCACCATTGCTAATTCCCATGATGAGGAGGGAGTAGTTCTCTCTCGAGGCTGAGGGTTCTACCGGTAGCTATGTGTTCATCTCTCTCTATGCATGATCTTATTGAGATCATGAGCTTGTAATCTATAGATCTACTTTGCTACTCAAGTGCTTAATAGATCTCTGCTCTCCCCATGTGTGTGAAAGTGACAGCGTGCACACCATGGTGGCACTTAGGATAGAGATTACAAATACTTGATATGAGTTATATTTGGAGTTGGATGTCTTTATGAAATTGTGGTGTTTGTTTGAACCATCTAGTACTCAAGGTGACAGTGTGGGGTTTTCTAGATGGGAAAGGCTTACTTTGAGGTGTGCTGTTATAGCCCTACCATGGATTAGAGTGTCCAACTAGAGAGTAGTTCAGCATAGTATCATGAAGAAGAATATATTTACATGAGAGTGTTCACTAGTGAAAGTATGATCCCTAGGCCTTGTTTCTAAGCACTGAAACATCGTTTGCTATTAGATCTATTACATGTTTACTTGCTTCCATCTTTATTTCAGTTTGCCTTTAGTCTTTTCCATGCCTTCAAGCTATTTTCTATCACCGTTACCACTTGTATTTCACTATCTCTTCGCCGAACTAGTGCACCTATACACCTGACAAGTGTATTGGGTGTGTTGGGGACACAAGAGACTTCTTGTATCTTGATTGCAGGGTTGCTTGAGAGGGAATACCTTTGACCACTTCCTCCTTGAGTTCGATAAACCTTGGGTGATCCACTTAAGGGAAAACTTGCTGCTATTCTACAAACCTCTGCACTTGGAGGCCCAACAACTGTCTACAAGAATAGAAGTGTGTAGACATCACCTCACCAATGCTCCTCCTAAATTCTCAAGGCTTATGAACTCAGTTTTCATGGAGTATCTTGATAAGTTCGTGGTGGTCTATCTTGATGATATTCTAGTCTATTCCAAGTCAAAAGAAGAGCATGCGGAACATCTCCGTCATATTTTTACAAAGCTTTGTGAGAACCGTCTGTATGCAAAGTTCTCCAAGTGCGAATTTTGGCTTCCTGAAGTCACCTATCCGGGGCACGTCATTTTTGCTAAGGGCATTGCTGTCAACCCAGAGACTATTCGGACAATTTTGGAGTGACTTCCTCCGAAAAATGTCAAAGAAGTCCGGAGTTTTCTTGGATTGGCTAGTTATTGTCGTTGGTTCATTCAAAACTTCTCAAAACTTGCTAAGCCTCTTACCGATCTCCTCAAGAAAGGCAAGAAATTTCTTTGGTCGCCGGCGTGTCAAGCAAGCTTTGAAACACTCAAGGAAAACCTTACCTCAACACCTGTCTTGTTTCCTCCAGATACATCAAAACCGTTTCAGATCTTTTGTGATGCCTCCCTCCAAGGACTTGGCGCGGTCCTCTTGCAAGACAAGCAAGTCGTTGCTTATGCTTGCCGTCAATTGAAGACTCATGAGCTCAACTATCCAACACATGATCTTGAACTTGCAGCGGTTGTGTTCGCTCTGAAAGTATGGAGGCACTACTTTCTTGGAAACCGTTGTGAGATCTTTTCTGACCACAAAAGTCTGAAATATATCTTCATTCAGCCAGACCTCAGCCTTCGCTAGAGGAGATGGATTGAAACCATCAACAACTTTGATCTCTCGGTCAACTACACTCCGGGCAAAGAAAATGTGATGGCCGATGCCCTCAGTCTTAAGGCATATGTGAACAACCTCATGGTGGAAGAACAACAACCTCTCTTGTGCGAGGAATTCCTCAACTCACCCTCAAGCTTGTACCTCTGGGCTATCTTCATAACTTGATAGCTACCCCTCTCTTGGAAGAAAAAGTTTGCTCCATTCAACTTGGTGATCCTTACACTAAAAACATCATCTCCAAGATTCAGCTTCCGAAGTATGAACCTTTCCACCTTGATGACCAAGGCACTCTATTCTTTAAGCACCGGATGTTTGTTCCGAAGTATCCGGGTTTGATAGAGCAAGTTCTCAAAAAAGCTCATGATTTTGTTCTTTCTATCCACCCTGGCAGCACTAAGATGTACATGGACCTTAAAACACAATATTGGTGGCCTGGATTGAAACGATATTGTTCCAAGTATGTCTCTGAGTGCGATGTCTGTCGCAGAGTGAAAGCTGTCCATCAAAAACCTTCTAGTCTTCTTCAACCTTTGAAGCCTCTAGAATAGAAATGGGAGAAAGTAGAAATGGACTTCATAACTGGCTTTCCAAGGTCGCAAAAAGGCAACAATGCAATCTTTGTTGTCATTGACAGTCTCTCAAAAGTGGCTCACTTCTTTCCAGTCAAGGAAACAATTTCTGGTAGTCAGCTGACCGAGCTCTATATCAAAAGAATTGTCTCTTTGTATGGGGTCCCTCTTGTAATTAGCTCAGATCGTGGGAGTATCTTTACCTCCAAGTACTGGGAAAGTTTCCAACAAGGCTTGGGAACAAACCTAAACTTCAGCATAGCTTACCATCCTTAGTCGCAAGGGCAAGTTGAAAGGATCAACCAGATTCTAGAAGATATGCTTCGCGCTTGTGTCATTTCTTTCGGCATGAAGTGGGAAGAGTGCCTCCTGTATGCTGAATTCTCTTACAAGAACAGCTATCAGAAGAGTCTCCAGATGGCACCCTTTGAGGTCCTCTATGGTCGCAAGTGCCAAACTCCGATTGGTTGGTCAAGGGCAGGGGAAAGAAAATTCTTTGTCCCCGACATTATCACTCAAGCAGAAGAGAAGGTTCTTATCATTCTTGAGAACTTGAAAGTTGCTCAGAGTCTTCAGAAAAGCAATTATGACAGAAAACACACGGACATAGAGTATTTCCCTGGTGATCTTGTTTACCTTCGTGTCACTCCCATGAGAGGCACTCATCGTTTCAGTATCAAAGGCAAGCTTGCGCCTAGATACATCGGTCCTTTCAAAATCCGTGGCAAAAGAGGAGAAGTGGCTTATGCTCTCAAGCTTCTTGAACAAATCAAGGTTCATGATGTATTCCACATCTCTCAACTCAAGAAGTGCTTCAAGGATCCCGGTAGGACAGTGGATCATGAGCTCATCAATCTCCAAGAAGATCTCTCCTATAAAGAACACCCCATCAAAAATCTTGAAATCGCGGAACAGAAGACTCGCAACAAGTCTATCAAGTTCTGCAAGGTGCAGTGGGCGCACCATTCTGTTGATGAAGCCACTTGGGAGCGTGAGGACGACCTCCATTCCGAGTACCCTGTTCGCTTTGAGTCTTCTTCCTAGAATCTCGGTGCGAGATTCCTGTTTAGTGGGGGAGAGTTGTAGCATCCCATCTGTCTAACATCTATAATGCTACATGGTTAAATAATAAAATTCTACTTCCTACATGTTTATCTTTACATCATCATTATATCATGCTCATGTCACCATGCCACATTGCATTTGAGCATCATATAAAACCCCTTTTTCTTTTGGTTCTTATCTCATATGCATTATATATATTATATTCGTCTCTCGCTACATTGTATTTGGTTCTTGATAAATGCTTGATGCCCAAGTTGAGTTGGGGCATATCTTTTCAATTCTTTCCTTCACTAACAAAACAGTATTCATGTTTCTTTTCTCTTGCTCTAAATATACTACATATGGCATGTGGGACCTTTCATCTTATTTTGTTTCTAAATCCCACCCATATGCTCATGTGTGGATTCTTCCATCTATGGAAACCTTATTTTGTTTTCTTTTGTTCGAATCTCTTATCAACCAGTAGCTAATGCCTACTCTTATTTTCATTTGACTAGGCATGATCACTAGCTTTCGATTCTATGCATAGACATGCATTGGGGTTTTCTTTTTCCCTATGTAAATCCTTTACCTCTTCTCTGAGATTTGGGAGGTCATATCCATATATGAGACCAAAGAAAACCCTATCTCTCCTTTCTTCTTTGATTTTTGCCCAGGTTTTACACCGCTTGGATATCCTTTTGTGTTCTGGGCCTTCTTTATCTTGTGCATATGTTCAAAACTGTCGGTCATGGATGTTATATCGATCCTAGTATTTCTAGATGTTCCCCTGTTTTCAGATGTCCTTTGATATTCAAAGCTAGGTTTTTGCTTTTCTAAAAATCTGGGCAGTTTTGAATATGTTCTGGGTTTCAGCCTAGCAAACAATAGCAGCAGGTGTCCCAGGTTCAGTAAGCTGAAGCAACATCATCGCTAGCCAGCAGACCGTCCAAGCTCACAGCTGCTACCGAGAGTTTCGGCCCGTGTACCGGTTCCAAGCTTGCTGTTACTGTTCTTCTCCCTTCCGTCCACCTCCGTTCATCGTCAAAGGGGAAGCAGCCAGACGGTAGCAGCAGGTGGCCGTCCCCTCTCTCCGTCGTCCGCGTCAGCACCTCCTTCTTATCCCTAGCCAAGGACCCCGCAAACCCTAGCTACTCTCTTTTTCTCCCTCGTGCCGCCAACCTCTCCTTCTCCCCGTCTCTGTTGTTCTCCACCCCCGAGAGAGGCCACCATGGCCAGAGCTTGAGGGCTCGCCCGAGTCGACGTCGTGGCCGCTACCAAGAGTAGCTGGGCAGAAGTGAAGTCGCCGACCGTCTGGAGGCGGCAGGAGGAGCTGGGCGTCCCGGTACTGCGTCCCCGTCGTCAACACCTACAGGCCGAGAAGGAGCATCCTCCGCTACAACTTCGACCTCTTCCCACCGCCGGCTCGAACCTTCCCGAACTCCGTTTTCCACGGGAAACGAGCGAGGTAAGGTTCCCCTCTCTATTCCCCACCTTCCTGCCTCATCTCCGCCGCTGAATTGCCGTCGCCATCGCCGGATTTTGTTTCGCCGGCCGCTGCCTACGCGTGTGCCTGCAAGATCAGGAATGACCTTGCCATCGTCAGTTTAGCAGAAACTTTTCGAGGACCCTCTGAATTCTTGTTTCCCGGCGCCCTTGGTCCATCTCCGGAGATCTAGTTGACGCCCAGTTCATCTCGGTTGAGCCAGCTCTCCAGTTCGTCAATTAACACCGGCCCACCTGTGTTCATAAATCGTGAACCTTCAATCCTAACACAAACCGAGATATACGCTTGTGGCTAGTGCCCGTTTTGCAAACTTGGAGACCCAGGATCAATCCCATCGTAGGCCAATTAATCTATTGTTTTATTCTATTTTGTGTCTCTGCCTGAACCCCCGCTGCAGCATCATTGTTTCTCTTCAGTTTCGAAGACAACCAAGTCCCGGCCTTGTTAGATTAAAAATAAACCACACTACCTTTTGTACAACAATTAAGTGTAGCACATTGGTAGCGACCCTGTGTTCTAGCTTTTGTACAACAATTAAGTGTAGCACATTGGTAGCGACCCTGTGTTCTAGCTGAAAGATCAAATGATCAATTCTCTTGTGGCCTATTTTATTGGCCAACCTAATTTTTTTGGTTTATCTGTTTCCTGTGCAACCGTAGAGAAAATTCAGAGTTCAGTTAGAGAAAGTTTAGACAAAAGGCTGGGATAGTTTTTCATGTCCACCCTTGTACTTTAAAACGAAATCAGACACCTGAAGCTGTCTATCTGATGTTCAGTTTTCGTCAGCCCCAGATCCATTCTTAACTCTTTACAAGGAGTCTGCGCCCCCTTTGAATCAGCAATAGATGATCAGCCTTGTGGTTCGTCCTTGCTATTCTGTTTCTAGAGATCTAGGGCTCAATTACTTATAGCGCTCCTTTTATTTTTTTGCCTTGGCCTTATAGTCTTACACGTAATGTGAAACTCTGTTCCCTGGCCACTGTTTAAAAAGAAAATCCCAGAGATTCAAGATGTTTGCTCCAATGCAAAACTCTCAAAAGAAAATTTATTTGAAATTGATTAAAACTTTCAAATACAAAGTTTTTTTTTCTAATTTGTCTATTCTAAATACTAAAAGTATTATACATTCTTGGCTTTTTCCAAGTAAAAATGAAATCAATCATAACTTGTATTCCGTAAATCGGAATTCGACAAATAATATGTCTAAATCAATCAGCGTGATGAGCCTGTTCTGATTATGCATTTCATGATATGAATTGAAACATGCATCATATAAATATTCTATAATCAGAACTGTTTATGAAAGTAAAACATGCCTAAATAAATTGATACATTGCGTTATTAATGTTTCCACATCTCACCCATGCCATGCTATGCTATGCCATGTAAATTGTGCATCATTTCATCATGGCATACTTGTTTGCTTGTTGCATATTATTTATATGATTGTGCAATGTATTTATTTTGGCCCTTTGTGTGTTTGATTTTTATCCGGATACACACTGAGCAAGGAGAATACCAGGAGCCTCAGGAGTATTATCCGGATACTTCCTATGCTATAACTGAACTGCTAGGCAAGCAATTCCTCATGCTTGCATACATATAGTACTTATGCTTCTATCTTACTCTTGCATCATTGAGTCGCGACTTTATTAAATTAAATCCCAAGTATTGCATAGCCTTTACTTTTTAACTCCACCGAAACTTGTTTCTCCATCCCATGAGCCATTACTGTAGGAGTTGTTTGAGCCATGTGAGTCGTAGAATTGCATGTGTAGGATGTGTGCGAGTCTCTGAATAACGAGGTGCCTAAACAAGTTAAACTGTGTAGTAATGGGCTAACTAATCAAAGAGGCATCAGTGAGAATTATCCGCTATTTGGTTCTTGAAGCTCACCTGTGTCCCGTAGGACCCAATTACTTGATTCATGTTCCTTAACTATTCACACTATCCACATACGTGAGACCCTATGGATCCCCCTTTGCCTGAGTTTGATTCACACTTTATTTCTTCGGGACCCAAAGTAGTTTGGGGCTTTATTATTATCCTATACTTATACCATGCTTTACTGCTTTATTTACGATTGTGCGTGGAACACCTATACTACTTTGGAACGTGGAATATTTTCGCAGTATCGATATGCCTAGTCACACTTTCGGGTTCCCAGTCTTTGCAGCCATTGACACAAACCCTGGGTCCGTCTCGGAGCCGGCCAACTTCATTGCAGGTATCTTAGTAGGGTGGCCCCCTAAAATAATTTATGAATCATGTGAATGCATTATCGTGAGGTCTCGTTACGTTTTATTTGGTTCTTCCCGAGGTTAATCGTGTGTATATTGCTATTTGTGCACCCCTGCAGGATAAATCTTTCTAAAAGTCATGTCCGCGATTATGGACGACTTGGAGCATAGTTTCTCGATCATAGACATGAATAACTAAAGTATCGCCTTTAATTTGACTAAGACATGACTAATAATTAGTACAACACTCATGGAATGGCTAATAAAATTGCCAACGGATGGGTTGTTCCTCCGCCTTCTCATCAGTAAGCGAGCAGGAGGACGAGCAAGGTTATTTATGTTGCTTATATAATTGTTGCTATTAATTAACGGGCGTCCATCCATCTCTGGTTGGGCGAATGTGTAGCGAGTCTCTATAGCTCTTTGTAGATATTATCTTTCGTTGCAATCGCGTCATCCCCAGGTTATTCCCTTTAGATGCATTCAACCTTGCCGAGTATCCCTAGGGTCTCACTGAAGGGGATCCATAGCAGAAAACAAAAAATTCCTACGTTGGAACCCAAAAACTGCCTAGGATCTATCTATGCACTAATGCGATCACGGCCAATGCGTAGAGAATACATATCCTTGTAAACCGTACGTGGTTAATGTTCCGAGGGGAACGTGGTTGATGTAGTTGTACTTGTAGCCGACCTCAAGGTCGCGAAGCTCCTCGCAGGTCACCCCTTGATCCTTATTCATCGTGCAGCAGCTCCGGCTCACGACATTAAAGCGCCCCATGTGTTGCTCCTCGTGTCTTTGTATACATCCGGTGCACGATGAGACATCCGGCTCCTCGATCCCGCCAGGAGTGCGGAAGTTGATATCCGGCTAGAAATCCCTGCAGCGCAACGGCGTACTGCAGGTGTGCCTTGTTCGCACAGCCCAATCTTGGGGCCATGGTCACAAGGGCTAGAGAGAGAGGAAAGGAGGAAGTCAACCAAAGGACTTCTCCAAATATTGGTGTGCCTCATCCCACCCATGGGCACCCCTTTATATAGGCTAATGGGTTTTCCATTCTCAAAGGCTAAGCCATGTGGGACTAAACTAGAGAGGAGGGGGAGGCGGATGGGCCCTTAGGGCTTCATGGGCCAGTCGGCCAGGGGTGGTCCCCACCCCATGCACAACCCTAGGCTAGCCGGGTGGGCCCCTTGTGGCGGCTGGGCCTTGGCCCTTGGCCCTTCTCTCTTTCGGTTTTCCATCATGGGCCTTTATTCACTAGGAAGTTTGGCCCATTAGTAGAATAACCATTCAAATTAGATTTTAATATTATATTTAATATTAATTACACTAATTAATATGTAAACACATATTAAAAAACCTGCTTCAACCCGAAACACCTTATGGTTCCCTTTTCTATATCCTCCGAACAACTTCGGAATTCCTAGAATGATTCCGGTCCTTTGTTCTTTCTCCGAACAACTTCAGATTTCTCCGCGGAACGATTCCGGATTTCTCTTTCTCTACTACGATTCCGTCTTACGAAGGATCGCTCTCATCGTACCCTTAAGTGTATCCTCTCACGGCTCGGGAATGCTCTAGACATGATCTGTATCAATGATCAACAGAGCGACCAGGGATATCCATGTGAACCCTATGCATTCCTGATGACAATGTCATTTGAACCGCTAAATGTAGCATCCAATTCCTTTTGTTTCTTGATACAACTTATCCAAGATCCGATCATTGGTATCCCATACCTTGTTCAATTTCGTTCACAACAAGTTATGTTTTCTTGTTATCGTGATATTACATCCCCGTGACCAAGTCACATGTTGCAACATTTATGGATGTAATCTCACCAAGCCGGCCGTATGTATCTTTACCCGTCATGTGGGTGAACAAATCCCGATCTTGCAGTCACATGTCATCTACTGTTCCTTTGGAATACCCAACGTACACCTTTATGGCCACCGTATTACTAGATGACGGTTGATGCAGTCTAAGCAGCCTCGGGAAACAGTGAGTAATATGCGCTCACGGTCTAAGGAAAAGGAGTCTAGGTATAGCTGTTGCAACAGTGAACTTATATGACTTAATCGTGTTGCAGTCCTTCGAGGAATGTCCATCACATCATTCTCCAATGATATGACCCCGTTGTCAATTGGCATAAATACCCATGATCTTGAAACCCAGATCATCCCCATGACCAACGAACTAGTATGAATAGAGGCTACTAGGGACTTGGTTGTTTCATACCACACTTGTACCAATGTTTCTACTTGACACAATTATAGCACAATATGAAACTATTATAAACTAATTGAGATATGACAATAAAAACCTATTTATTATTTGCCTCTAGGGCATATCTCCTTTAGTCTCCCACTTGCACTAGAGTACAAATAATCTAGCTCGCATTTTACTAATATAAACCATATAACATATGCGTTTATAGATCATGCATGCTCATGGGAAATGTCATGTCCATGTTCTGTTTCACCAGATCATTATGTTTTTTTGCAAATCGTTAATGTCTTCCTAATTTTGACATTCACACCATTATTGTATAATGGGTCGAAGCATTTGTTTGGCAACAAAGTTAGACTTTGTTTCTAGTGTTTATAATGATGGTTGTTTTCACTGTTGTCATCTAAACTTCGAAACACACTTTGCTATCCTTTGTGTATATACTGTAGTCATGGCAGCAGAACGAGCCCGGATTCCAGGAGCTTACAGTGACTTTAGATCAACCTCGAGGGCTTTCTCATGGGCACTGGGCCCTAGGACACATCATTCTACGTTAAAAGCGAACTAGCCCCGCCATAACATTATATATCACATCAGATGGAGCCTTTATACTTGTATATCTAAGTAGATCCTAGTGCATGAAATGCAACTATGCCACTTACTTTGCTTCTTGCCATTTAAGTACAAACTTAATTCTGGTTCTGTGATCAACTCAGGAATCACTTAAAGACACGTTCTTACAGTTAAGACTTTGTCCTACCAACCAGAACTTTGGGTCACATTACGTCGAGTATACAACATGGTTATATGGAAGAACCTATGCCTGTGGCATAGGAGATGCAACGCATCTCTTTCTTTCAACCATAGTTGCATACTAACTCAATGCTTCATATAGTAAGAGTTACTTTCTCACCTTATTCCATTCTGAGGTTTTTCAGAATCTTGCTTAGGACATTCTGAACATCTTTCAGAATCAAGTCTAGGAAGCATTCGACATTTAGTGTTTATTAAACTCACCAATCTATCTCGGTAGATCTTATTGTTTAGTAACTTCAACTTCATCCTTATTTATATAACTTAAATATTATTAACACCAATCACATCATTCACATATGTCGTCCACATATCCCAGAATGATTTTGCGCTCCCACTCAAATATGACATTTATGTTTGAGATCCAGGGATTTCACATAGCTCCCACTCAAATATGACATTCATGTTTGAGATTGATGTCTACGCACTTCTATTCTTGTAGACAGTTGTTGGGCCTCCAAGTGCAGAGGTTTGTAGAACAGCAACAAGTTTTCCCTTAAGTGGATCACCCAAGGTTTATCGAACTCAGGGAGGAAGTGGTCAAAGGTATCCCCTCTCAAGCAACCCTGCAATCAAGATACAAGAAGTCTCTTGTGTCCCCAACACACCCAATACACTTGTCAGGTGTATAGGTGCACTAGTTCGGCGAAGAGATAGTGAAACACAAGTGGGATGGATAATTATAAGTGGTAATGGTGATAGAAAATAACTTGATGGCGTGGAAAAGACTAAAGGAAAACTGAAATAAAGATGGAAGCAAGCAAACGTGTAACAGATCTAGTAGCAAATGGTGTTTCAGTGCTTAGAAACAAGGCCTAGGGATCATACTTTCACTAGTGAACACTCTCATATAAATATATTATCTTCATGATACTACTCTTAACTACTCTCCGGTTGGACACTCTAATCGATGGTAGGGTTATAATAGCACACCTCAAAGTAAGCCTTTCCCATCTAGAAAACCCCACACTGTCACCTTGAGCACAAGATGGTTCCAACAAACACCACAATTTCATAAAGACATCCAACTCCAAATATAACTCATAATAAGTATTTGTAATCTCTAGCCTAAGTGCCACCATGGTGTGCATGCTATCACTTTCACACACATGGGGAGAGCAGAGATCTATTAAAGCACTTGAGTAGCAAGGTAGATCTATAGATTACAAGCTCATGATCTCAATAAGATCATGCATAGAGAGAGAGATGAAGACATAGCTACCGGTAGAACCCTTAGCCTCGAGAGAGAACTACTCCCTCCTCATCATGGAAATCAACAATGGTGATGGAGATGGCGGTGGAGATCGATGGAGATGGCTCCGGGGGCACTTCCCCATCCCGGCAGGGTGCCGGAACAGAGACTTTATGTCTCCCGAATCTCCTTTTCGGTGGCGGCGGTGCTGCGGAACTTTTCGTGGATTTCTGATTGACTATCTAGGGTTTATGCATCGGGAGGCTTCTTATAGGCGAAGAGGCAAGGTTGGTGGAGTGCCAGGGGGCCCACACCACCTAGTGGCGCGGCCAGGGCTAGCCCTCGCCACCATATGGAGTGGCTAGGCCCTGGCCCTCCTCCGTCTCTGCTTCTGGCTCCGTGAGTCTTCCGGTAAAATAGGAACTTTGGCTTTTGTCCCGTCCAATTCCGAGAATATTGATTTTCTGACTTTCCTGGAACCAAAAACAGCAGAAAACAGGCAACTAGCACTGTGGCTCTTGTTAATAGGTTAGTCCATGAAATCATATGAAAAGTACTCCAAAGTGTGGACAAAACACAAGAAAGTGGATAAAACCAAGCATGGAACATCAAAAATTATAGATACATTTGCAATGTATCAACATCCCCAAGCTTAACTCCTGCTCGTCCTCGAGTAGGTAAGTGATAAAAAGAAAGAATAATTTTTGAGGTGACATGCACCATCAAAGACTTGATCAAAGTATTTGTAAAACATTCGAAGCTGGGATCATAGTACTTCAATCATAACATGAAAGACAAAGTTCTAGAAATAAGACAAAGAAACTATGATGCAACATGAAAAGGCACAAACAAAAGATTCATGAATAACAATGCTTTGCAAGACGTTTGTTTGTTTCACATAAATAAAATATAGCATAATAGTATTCAGCTTGTCCCTCAATAGAGTAGCAAATATAAATGCATAGGAAACCTTCAAAGTTCATAAGAGTGACTAGATACAATAGTTTAAAACAAGCAATATCAAGTTATGCATCAATCAACTAGTCTTGGGACAATGCACATAGAACTAAGAATGGCCACTATGCTCTCAAAATAGGTGCATAAAGATAGAAGGTGGATACTCAATATAATGGTGGAAGAAAGACCTTTAAAAGAAAGTAGGGATTCAAGTCTCATAAAGAGCTTCCAAAAATTATGGTACTTAATAGCTTTCAGCTCTCATTGCCCCTATCATAAGCATCTTGAAGTGATTAAGGTTAAAGTGAACAAACTATGGTGTACATGCTTGACGAAGTATAAGTCAGGAATCTCATGTCCCTTGTATACGAGGGACGCTCCTCATGCTACTCAAGTTTAGTCACCGGTAAGTTCTTGTCATTGTAAGTACATGTGTATCATAGAGAACCGCCCACGGGGTACCCCTTGCCCGATGATACGGAAGAATCCCCATATCAAAATGACAAGGCAAGCAGACAACGAGCATCTCAGCAATCTTCTTATTTACCATGGAAATATGGTGCTTTTTTATCTCTTTCCTCTTTTCATAATCTCTTTTTTTCTCAATAGGACTCTTTTTTTATAAGAAGAATGCTTCATAGACAGCTCATTATGGTTACGCTGCAGGTTTTCACCATGTCAGCATGGATTAGACCAACGTCCCAGGCGTTTCTCTCACATATACATAACTTCATGGACTTACAAGCTCCCCTTTCATTTCACACCGACGACATCCATATACAAAAGAGCATGATATCAACTAGGTACAAGTACCAAGTGCAATGTTGAAAGCGTTCCCCATGAAAGCATGGTTCTGCTAATCCCCAACAAATAAGTGCAAGCATATACAACATAGACGACACAATGGTTCAAGTTTATTAAGGGCAAGAAAAGTAAAGTGTGCCATCAAGTTCTTGAGAGCTTTAATCACTAGTTTTCTCATAACAAGTTTAATTCGGAAGGTAAACAAAAGCATGAATATACTTGGAATAGCATAAGCTAGTAGGTAGGTATGGTGGACTCTTTGGAATAACTTGGTTTAGGGAGTTGGATGCATGAGTGGAACTCATACTTGGTTGTGGAGGCTAGCAAAAGACTGGGAGCGACAAACTAAGAGAGCAATAATGGCCATAATCATGCAGAGCATAAAGTGATACTACAAGTTGAAAAATAAAGGATCATCAAGGCTATGGTGACTTGAGATAGTCATAACATGGTGTGAGCATGTGCCAAGTCAACCCAAATAAAGCATCAAAAGAGAATACCACTATACTATGCTTTAATATGCTAAAACAACGCATGATTCATCCAAGACACATTAAGCAATCTCAATTGGTTATAACAAGTCATGCTACAGCAAAGAATACTAAGCATAAAGCCAAAACAATATCAAGCATGGCATGAAAAAGCATAGGCCACTGTCAAAAACAAGCTCTTTTTACCACTTAAGCATGAACTTTCCTACTCTTTTCCAAACAAAACCAAACTATTTGAAAACCAATGTACGAAAGAGGGGGTCCAACCAATTTATTCAGCAAACTAAGGAAACCAAGCAAACGGAAAACCAAAACGAAAACGAAAAAGAAGACGCTCCAAGAACAACACAACTGTGCATGAAACAATAAAAATGAAGCATTTGGAAGAAACCTGGAATTTTTATTGATGAAGAAGGGGATGCCTTGGGCATGCCCAAGCTTTGACGCTTGTACTTCCTGGATATTTCTTGGGGTGACACGCGTGGCATCCCCAAGCTTGAGCTTTAGTCCATCCTTCATCTCATTACTCATTCCTTCCATACACCTGAAAATTTTCCTTCATACAAAACTTCACACAATCTTTATTAGCAACATTAGTGCACTCAAGATAAATAAGTCTTTAGGTTCAGTTCTAACACCAAATAAACTTACATTAGAACACTAGCTACTGTAGCACTTCCCTCAAAAAGCTCAATTCCCCAAAAGAACTCAAAAAGGAACAAACAAGAAGCAAATGTAGAAAATGGCAGAAATCTGTCAAAACAGACCAGAAGGTAAATACGAATTTTTTCGAAGACCTTATGTTGCTCAAATAAAAAAGTGTTGAACTAACGAAAGTTAGATAACAACCTGGTGCAGAAGCAAAAAAATTCATGCCTCAAAAGGACGTACAGAGATTTTACACAAATTTTTACGGTAAAGCACAGAAATCTGTTTCGGGACAGCAACTTTCCCAATCATTACTTCTCTCTCATTAAAGGTTACTCTTGGCACAAAAAGCAAATAAAAAGGATAAGGAGCATTTATTACTGAAGTAATAACTTTCAAGACTTATCTAAAACTTTTGGGTTATCTCCCAGTAAGTACTTTTCTTTAACGCCTTTAAGTTAGGCATGATAGTTTGAGAAGATGCTCACATAAGAAATATGAATTAAAGTAAAAGAGAGCATCAAGAAGCAAATTCAAAGCATATTTAAGTCTAACCCACTTCCTATGCATAGGAATCTTGTAAAGAAAACAAGTCATGAAATCACAAAGCAACAAGCATAGGAAAGCAAACAAGTGCAACTTCAAGACTTTCAACATAAAGAGGGGAAACTTAATATTGTTGAGACACATAAAACCATGTTTCCCTCTCTCATAATAACTTTCAGTAGCATCATGAATAAAAGTAACAATATAACTATCACAAGAAACATTCTTATCATGAGCCATATGCATAAAAGAATTAATACTCCCCACATAAAGATAGTCATTCTTATTGATTGTAGTGGGAGCAAATTCAACAAATAGCTATCATTATTATTCTCATCACCATAATCATCAAATATAGGAGGCATATTGTAATCATAAGTAATTTCCTCCTCAATAGTAGGTGGACTGAAAATATCATATTCATCATTGTAATCATCATATATTGGAGGTTTGGTATCATCATAAGCAATAGAATATCTATCTTCCAAAGTTGGGGAACTAAAAAGATCATTTTCATAAAAACTAGCTTCCCCAAGCTTAGATTTTTCCATAGCATTAGCAATAATGGTATCCAAAGAATTCATACTAACAACATTGCTATTAGCATGCAAATAAAGTTCCATAGGTTTTTTAATTTTCTCTTCAAACACTTCATGTCCTAACTCAAGATAAATACTATAAAGCTCTCTAATATTTTTGTTGTTTTCCATTAAGCCTAACTAGTGAAAACAAGAAACAAAAAGACAAAATTGCAGAATCTAAAGGAAATAACTTCGAGCACTCACACCGGAGGATGTGAGTACCTTTTACCTTACCTCCCCGACAACGGCGCTAGGAAAATAGCTTGATGTCTACGCACTTCTATTCTTGTAGACAGTTGTTGGGCCTCCAAGTGCAGAGGTTTGTAGAACAGCAGCAAGTTTTCCCTTAAGTGGATCACCCAAGGTTTATCGAACTCAGGGAGGAAGTGGTAAAAGGTATTCCCTCTCAAGCAACCCTGCAATCAAAATACAAGAAGTCTCTTGTGTCCCCAACACACCCAATACACTTGTCAGGTGTATAGGTGCACTAGTTCGGCGAAGAGATAGTGAAATACAAGTGGTAACGGTGATAGAAAATAGCTTGAAGGCATGGAAAAGACTAAAGGTAAACTGAAATGAAGATGAAAGCAAGCAAACATGTAATAGATCTAATAGCAAACAGTGTTTCAGTGCTTAGAAACAAGGCCTAGGGATCATACTTTCACTAGTGAACACTCTCATATAAATATATTCTTTCTTATGATACTACGTTGAACTACTCTCCGGTTGGACACTCTAATCCATGGTAGGGCTATAACAGCACACCTCAAAGTAAGCCTTTCCCATCTAGAAAACCCCACACGGTCACCTTGAGTACTAGATGGTTCAAACAAACACCACAATTTCATAAAGACATCCAACTCCAAATATAACTCATAATAAGTATTTGTAATCTCTAGCCTAAGTGCCACCATGGTGTGCACGCTGTCACTTTCACACACATGAGGAGAGCAGAGATCTATTAAGCACTTGAGTAGCAAGGTAGATCTATAGATTACCAGCTCATGATCTCAATAAGATCATGCATAGAGAGAGATGAACACATAGCTACCGGTAGAACCCTTAGCCTCGAGAGAGAACTACTCCCTCCTCATCATGGGAATCAGCAATGGTGATGGAGATGGTGGTGGAGATCGATGGAGATGGCTCCGGGGGCACTTCCCCGTCCCGACAGGGTGCCGGAACAGAGACTTTCTGTCCCCCGAATCTCCCCTTCGGTGGCGGCGACGCTGCGGAACTTTTCGGGGCTGGAGGCTTGATGATTTAGGGTTTCTGCATCAGGAGGCTCTTATAGGCGAGAGAGGCAAGGTCGGTGGACGGCGAGGGGACCCACACCATGCCCTGGCGCGGCCTGGGGGTACCCGCGCCTAGGGGGGGTGTGGCCAGGCCTTGGCCCTCCTCTATCTCGTATTCTAGCTCCGTGAGTCTTCCGGTAAAATAAGAACTTTGGCTTTTGTCCCATCCAATTCCGAGAATATTCATTTTCTGACTTTCTGGAACCAAAAACAGCAGAAAACTGGCAATTGGCACTGTGGATCTTGTGAATAGGTTAGTCCAAGAAATCATATGAAAAGTACTCCAAAGTGTGGACAAAACATAAGAAAGTAGATAAAACCAAGCATGGAACATCAAAAATTGTAGATACATTTGCAATGTATCATGAGGCTGAAGGACATGACCGTGTACTCGTACAAGCCATAGCGAGTGGTGAAAGCTGTTTTAGGAACATCTTCCTTGCGAATCTTGATCTAATGATATCCACTTCTCAAGTCAAGCTTGGAGAATACCACTGCTCCTGCAAGCTGATCGAAGAGGTCATTGATCTACGGAAGGGGATATTTATTCTTGATGGTTTTTTGGATTGAGAGCTCGGTAGTCAACACAATGTCGATCAGTCCGGTCTCACTTCTTCATAAAGATAGTTGGGCTGCCCCAAGAGGAAGTGCTATGCTGAATGAAACCCCACTTATCTTGTTCATCAAGATGCCGTTTGAGTTTGACCAACTCTGCAGGACCCATTTTATAAGGCCGCTTGGAGATAGGAGCGGTTCCAGGTTCAAGATCAATCACAAACTCAACCTCTCGATCAGGAGGAACCCGGTAGTTCTCCTGGAAACACATCTGGAAACTCACAGACCATAAGAACATTTTGCAAGGCTTCCATAACATCAGTGTTTTGGACACCCAAAGAGTAGAGCTGAATAGAAGGAATTTTCCTTGGAGAAAAGACTATATGGCCTTCAAGAATTTTCAAGGAAACCGAGTGTTCAGCATAATCAATCACAACTTTATTTGCAGCCAACCAATCCATGCCTAATATGACATCAATATCTGAACTACCAAGAACAATCAAGGAAGCCAGAAATGAAGAACCACCAATTTGAATTTGGTTGCCATGACTGATCTTGGTAGATAGCATTCTTGCCCTGGGAGAAAGAACCATTAACTTTTTATCCAGCAGGTCTATAGCTAGCTCATGATCATTTGCAAACTTGTGAGACACAAATGAATGTGATGCATCAAAATCGAATAAAAATCACAGAGAAACTAAGTTAATAGGAAGCGTACCCAGCCTAACTCCAGGTGTGTGCTAAGCTTGAACAATGTTGATGTTGTTGGCGCGAGCAACAACTTACCCGGGCTTGGTGTTGATGTTGAGAGCCTATGGTGCAGGTGCGCGAGGAGCAATTGTCGAAGCAGGTCTTGGAGGTGGAGGAGGAAGAGCCTTGTTGTTCATAGTACAGTTCCACTGCTGGTGTCTAGTGTTCCCACACGAGAAACAAGCGCCACTCGGACGAGGAGTAGAGTAGCCAGGGACTCCACCATACGGATAGGGTAGTTGTGGTTGTAGCCCCTAGGAGTGGCGTTGAAGGAGTTTGGTGGCCTTGTCGAGTAGCCTGAAGGTCTTGGCGGAGTAGGGAGCGGCGGTATGGTATTAGGGACCCACACACGGCACTTAGAAGGAGTTGCCATTGCTGAAGAACCAGCTGTGTCACGGCTGTGTTTCTTGCAATCATCATATGCCTATTTACTTGCCTCCTCTTGAAGGGCTACTTGCTGAAGCTTGAGCAACGAACCTGGAGTGGTATGGGTGAGAGCATATTTGATTGAAGCATTTAGCCCTTGACGAAACCTCTTGTGCCTTTTCTTGTCATCAGAAACCTCGTCACCTCCATAGCGATATAGATTAGCGAAGTTCTTGATGTAAGTGTTGACATTGTGATTGCCCTGCTTAAGATTCAAGAACACCTCCTTCATGCGTTCCATAACAATTTCAGGCAGATATTGTTCTTTGAAAGCATCAGTGAATTGCCCGCATGTTGGCTGAAATCCAGGAGGATTTGCTCTTAGATAGCTCTCCCACCAAAGAACGGCTTCCCCACGCAAAAGGTGAGTAACGCACTTGACCTTGTCGTGCTCAACAACATATGCGGTATCCAGTAGTTTCGTGATCTCCCGGAGCCAATCGTCGACATCCAACGGCTCGGAAGTCAGCTCGAAGTGCCGTGGGGCGAAATTCAGAAAGTTCTACAAGTTGCCACGCTGGGGAGGTGGTGGAGGTGGTGCGAACTCATTCCTCCTGACACTCTCCTCGAACCTCTGTTGGTTTTGCTGCATAGTTCCCAGAGTATTCGCCAAACTGATAAGCGCAGCACCCCGCTCTGGCAAACCCGGGATGTCATCATTGCGGCGAGGCATCCTGTTATGGATGGAAAAACTTGCATTAGTACTATAATGGAGAATTATTATTGATCCAAAATAGCACTAAAACAGAATTAACCAAGATTAAAGGATAGAATTTACTAAGATGATATTAAAATATCAAGCAAAGTTCATAGCACCTAGAAGATAGTTAGCATATCGCACAAAACTGAAAAGGAGTGTGGAACACAAATCTACCAAAGAAAAAAATTCCGGAAATTTCGGCATTAAAATACCAGCTAGATGCGCAAAACCACTTAATAGTTCGAGCTTAGCAGCGTCACCTATTCAATGTACAAGAGCGAATGATAAAAGTAGTGGTATGGTCATGACTCCATCCCGCACTCAAAGCATTACTTTGCACAAGAATACGAAAAACGTGCAACCCAACTCTTATCCTTCTTACGAACAAGTGAAAGAGATACCGATACAGAACAAACACCCCTAACTAGAACGCGTCGGTTACAAAGAGTAAGACAGATCACATCGGTTTACAAAGAATCGGATAGATCACGTCGGTTTACACAAAGCCTATCAGTATGGAATTTACCAACAGTTGATAACCAAAGGCAGATTGTGACAACAAGGTTGAATGCAATAGATAGACAAAGAATTACACACACATCCTATGGTACTACGGAAATCCCAAACACGTGAATCTTAGTTTGAATTTTTAGAAGAGGATAGAAAAATGTTACACTTCCTTACCAGAAAATGGTGGATGGGTGGGTAAGAAGAAAAAATGGAAGCAGTCCTACTCCCACGTTTAGTTTTTCCCTAGTTTATAGCTACCAAAATATTTTCTAGACTGACAATGACCATCTGGCTGGAAGCAGTCCTACTCTCACGTTTAGTTTTTCCCTAGTTTATAGCTACCAAAATATTTTCTAGACTGACAATGACCATCTGGCTGAAACCCTGAAGGGTGGAATGGCTCTGATACCAATTGTAGTATCTCGGATATTACGCTCTAAGAACGAACCTGGATGAATCAAAAGTGGATAAGTGATTCTACCGTGGAGGCCCAAGGCCACCCACGTGCAGGCCCGTCGAAGCGAAGCAGGGCACGGTACCGGCCTACCACCTTATCCACTTTCAAGAACATCGGGACAATAGCGAGCGGTGTAAGTGACAGGTAACACGACCACGATATACACAAATGAGTATGTATGTCTGCGACTTACAATAGACATCATAGTCACACCATCTAAAAGAAATAGAAATATTTCAAAGCCATACGGTAAGATTCAAATATTCTAGATAAATATAATAGTTAAGGATATATCCTCATACATCACACATCAAAGTATCAAGCGGAAGCGGAAAACAAGATCCGAGTACGGATTAAGAAGCAAATTGGCATAAGATGCCTCTGAAATAAGCACATTCCGCCCACAGATCTCATCGATCTCCATCCCCGGAATCTCTACACCTGATGGTCGTTGCCACCATCATCTGTCTCCTCAACCCAATAGCCTTCCTGAGAGTATACATGTCCACCTAAACCAAATATTTATCGTGTGAGACCCTAGGGGTACTCAGCAAGGCTTAATGCATCTAAAGGGAACAACCTGGGGATGACGCAATTGCAACGAAAGATAATATCTACAAAGAGTTGTAGAGACTCGCTACACATCCGCCCAACCAGAAATGGACGGACGCACGTTAATTAATAGCAACAGTTATATAAGCAACATAAATAACCTCGCTCGTCCTCCTGCTCGCTTACCGACGAGAAGGTGGAAGAACAACCCATCCGTTGGCAATTTTATTAGCCATTCCATGAGTGTTGTACTAATTATTAGTCATGTCTTAGTAAAATTAAAGGCGGTACTTTAGTTATTCATGTCTATGATCGAGAACTGTGCTCCAAGTCTTCCATAATCGCGGAGATGGGTTTCAGAAAGATTTACGCTGCAGGGATGAACAAATAGCAATACACACATGATCAACCTCGGGAAGAACCAAATAAAATGCAACGAGGCCTCACGACAATGCATTCACAGGATTCATAAATTATTTTAGGGGGCCACCCCACTAAGCTACCCGCAATGAAGTTGGCCGGCTCCAAGACGGGCCCAGGGTTTGTGTCAATGGTTGTAAAGACTGGGAACCCGAAAGTGTGACTGGGCTTGTCGATACCGCGAAAACATTCCATGTTCCAAAACAGTATATGTGCTCCACGCAAAATCGTAAATAAAGCGGTAAAGCATGGCATAAGTACATGATAATAATAAAGCCCCAAACTACTTGGGGCCCCAAGAAATAAAGTGCGAATCAAACTCAAGCAAAGGGGGGTCCATAGGGTCTCCCGTATGTGGATAGTGCAAATAGTCAAGGAACAGGAATCAAGTACTCGGGGTCCTACGGGACACAAGTGAGCTTAAAGGACCAAATAGCAGATAATTGCCACCGATGCCTCTTTCATTAGTTATCCCATTATTACACAGTTTAACTTGTTTAGACACCTCGTTATTCAGAGACTCGCACAAACCCTACACATGCAATTCTACGACTCGCATGACTCAAACAACTCCTATAGTAATGGCTCATGGGATGGAGAAACAAGCTTCAGTGGAGTTTAAAAGTAAAGGCTATGCAATACTTGGCATTCAATTTAATGCAATCACGACTCAATGATGCAAGAGTAAGATAGAAGCATAAGTACTATATGTATGCAAGCATGAGGAATTGCTTGCCTGGCAGTTCAGTTGTAGCATAGGAAGTATTCAGATAATACTCCTGAGGCTCCTGGTATTCTCCTTGCTCAGTGTCTATCCGGATAAAAACCAAACACACAAGGGGCCAAAATAAATACATTGCACAATCATATAAATAATATACAACAAGCAAACAAGAATGCCATGATGGAATGATGCATAATTTACATGGCATAGCATAGCATGGCATGGGTGAGATATGGAAACCTTAATAAAGCACTATATCAATTTATTTATGCATGTTTTACTCTCATAAACAATTCTGATTATATAATATTTATATGATGCATGTTTCAATTCATACCATGAAATGCATAATCAGAACGGGCTCGTCGCGCTGATCGATTTAGACATATTATTAGTCGAATTCCGATTTACATAATACAAGTTATGATTGATTTCATTTTTTACTTGGAAAAAGCCAAGAATGTATAATACTTTTAGTATTTAGATTAGAATAGACAAATTAGAAAATAAACTTTGTATTTGAAAGTTTTAATCAATTTCAAATAAATTTGCTTTTGAGAGTTTTGCATTGGAGCAAATACTTGAATCTCAGGGATTTTCTTTTAAAACAGTGGCCAGGGAACTGAGTTTCACATTATGTCTAAGACTACAAGGCTAAGGCAAAAAAAAAAAGGGGCACCATCACTAATTGAACCCTAGATCTCTAGGAACAGAATAGCAAGGACAAACCACAAGGCTGATCATCTATTACTGATTCAAAGGGGCGCAGACTCCTTGGAAAGAGTTAAGAATGGATCTGTGGCTGACAAAAACTGAACATCAGATATACAGCTTTAGGTGTGTGATTTCGTTTTAAAGTACATGGGTCGACATGAAAAACTATACCAGCCTATTGTTTAAACTTTCTCTAACTGAAGTCTGAATTTTCTCTACGGTTGCACAGAAAACAGATAACCCAAAAAAATTAGGTTGGCCAATAAAATAGGCCACTAGAGAATTGATCGTTTGATCTCTCGGCTAGAACACAGGGTCACTGCCGATGTGCTACACTTATTTGTTATACAAAAGGTAGTCTGGTTTATTTTTAATCTAAAAAGGCCGGGACTTGGTTGTCTTCGAAACTGAAGACGAACAATGATGCTGCAGCAGGGGTTCAGGCAATGAGTTTCAGAGACAGAAAATAGAATAAAACGATAGATTAATTGGCTTACGATGGGATTGATCCTGGGTCTCCAAGTTTGCAAAACGGGCACTAGCCACTAGCGTATATGTCGCTTTGTTTTATGATTGAAGTTTCACAATTTTTGAACACAGGCGGGCCGGTGTTAATTGACGAACTGCAAAAGAACAGAGAGGTGAGCTTCAGGCTATGGCGGGGACGTTTTTTTTCGAGGATGATTCCGACCGCGTCCAAGCATCGTTTGGGGCGCGGCTGGGTGCAACAGAGAGCTGGCTCAACCGATATGAACTGGGCGTGAAGTAGATCTCCGGAGATGGACCAAGGGCGCCGGGAAACAAGAAATTCAGAGGGTCCTCGAAAAGTTTCTGCTAAACTGACGAAGGCAAGGTCGTTCCTGATCTTGCAGGCACACGCGCAGGCAGCGGCCGGCGAAACAAAATCCGGCGATGGCGACGGCAGTTAAGCGGCGGAGATGAGGCGGGAAGGTGAGGAATGGAGAGGGGAACCTTACCTCGCTCGTTTCCCGTGGAAAACAGAGTTGGGGAAGGTTCGAGCAGGCGGTGGGAAGAGGTCGAAGTTGCGGTGGAGGATGCTCCTTCTCGGCCTGTAGGTGTTGACGACTAGGACCCAGTACCGGGATACCCAGCTCCTCCTGCCGCCTCCAGACGGTCGGCGACTTCACTTCTGCCCAGCTGCTCTTGGTAGCGGACACGGCGTCGACTCAGGCGAGCCCTCAAGCTCTGGCCATGGTGGCCTCTCTCGGGGGTGGAGAACAACAGAGGGGGGAGAAGGAGAGGTTGGCGGCACGAGGGAGAAACACGAGGGAGAAACACGAGGGAGAAAAAGAGAGCAGCTAGGGTTTGCGGGGTCCTTGGCTAGGGATAAGAAGGAGGTGCTGACACGGACGACAGAGAGAGGTGACGGCCACCTGCTGCTACCGTCTGGCTGCTTCCCCTCTGACATTGAACAGAGGTGGACGGAAGGGAGAAGAACAGTAACGACAAGCTGGGAACCGGTACACGGGCCGAAACTCTCGGTAGCAGCTGCGAGCTTGGGCGGTGTTGGTGGTGAGGCTCTCGCCCCGAATCCCGATCTTTTCATCTTGACGTCCTTCATGCCCTCAAAGAAAGCAGTGATGACGTTGGAGTCTAAGATCTTGGTGATCTTGCTTCAGACTCGACTAAACCTCTGTAGGAACTTGAAGAGGGTCTCCCCAGGCTACTGACGTATCTGGCGGAGGCCGTAGTAGGTGAGTGGGCGCTCGTAGGTCCCCTTGAAGTTGGAGATGAAGAGGGAGCTGAGCTCCGTCCATGAGTCGATTGACTCCTCGGGGAGGTTCATCAGCCAGGTACTGACCTCCTCCTTCAAACACAGGGGAGACCAGTTCGCCATGACATGATCATCTCCTCCTGCCGCTTCGACGCCCGTGGTGTAAATCTAGAGGAATTCGCACGGGTTCGTGGTGTCGTCGTAGCGCGCCAGCGTCTCCAGGCGGAACTTGTGAGGCTAGACCACGCGGCAGAGGTCCTTGGTGAAGGCGAGCAGCCGTTGGCCTGGACTGCCCTGCCGTTGTCGAGGGCCACGCGGCTCTACCGCCCCGCAGCGGCGATTTCCTCAGCCAGGCGATCCTCGCGCTCATGTGGCGACGCCGCGGCGACCGGAGGCGAGATGATCTAGCAGCTATTCGCTGGTGATTGAGAGGCGCCGCCCGGCTTGGCCACACCCCGCGCCGGCGGGGTGGGAGTGAGCCCTCAGCCCCCAGCTCCCCGCCTATGGCCTGAGCCCCTGGCCCTCTGGGGAGAGGGTGGCAGCGTTAAGGAGCTCGGCAATCCGGTCGCGCCACTTCTCCTGGCCCTGCTCAGCTACGGTGACCCAGCATACCACTTCATGATGTAGTACACTATAGTCATTGACATAACACCAATGAAACACCGTTCCACTAGTATTACATTCTTTAGAGTGGTACAACATAAACTCGACTCTTTACAAAAGATCTAGAGAACACTCTATGTTAAAGAGGAAGAAAACATCTTCTTATAAAGAAGAACCAGAAATAACATCTCAGAACTATCTGGTGACTAAGACTAATATCTAAACTATCTGGCTTGCAATTGCTGCTATTGCAATGCTCTACAGAAGTAGGTTCTAGGGCTAGAGATTATACACCTATCTAATCAGAGATTTCTTCTTCGCTTCAGTTGATGTATATGTTGACTCCATTGACTTCCTTGAAGAACTTGAACTATCGATGATGATTTGTTGAGGATGAGTTGGTGTTGATGTCGTCTTTAGAGGCTTTAGAATCTAGCAAGGGTTAAGAAGGTACGGGTGAGTACGAGCATACTCAGCAAGTTCACTAAAAAAAGGAGCATTTGATGCACTATCTACAGCCATAGACCATAGGTCGTAGGCTATGCAGGTTTTTGTAAACATTTCTTCAAAGGTTGCTTTTATTCTAAGAAACTATGTCCGTCAGCCTTCACAGGTTGATTAGAACTTCGTGGAGTTCCTTTCCTGCAGTGTTCGTAGCTCCTTCCCAGAACAGGGAGTAACATGTCACACTTTTTTACACTACAGAGGTGCGCTACATTACCCATGAGAGACATTAAGCTTTGTTGCACAGCCACGAGTATGTCCCCGTTCAAACTTTCTTGGTTTGAGGCCTAACCAAAGATCCAAGCCAATCACTACCCTTCTCCGTGACCCCATATACTCACCATTTTGCTAGCTCGGGACAACAGTTGTGCCGGTTTACATTCTTGACGAGAGAAATAGTTGACATCTAATATCGGGGAATTGACCACGGCAGTCATTCCCACCCTTGCACGTGTGTCATGGGAATTACCACGGCAGTCGTTACCAGGGGTAGCGATTGGAAGGATTTGGGGCAACAGCAGGCAGCCATCTATGAAGCGAGATGAGGGCAAAGACACAGGGATTTACCCAGGTTCAGCCCCCCGTAGGGTAAAGACCTAATCCTGCTTGATTGTATTATCAGCGAGTGGGTTATAGGGGTGGCAAGCTTGGCGGCTAGGAAGCGAGTCGCTTGGATGGGGTGTATGATGGAACGTAAGTACAGAGATTACCCTAGGGAGGTTTATATAGGGGGTACCTCGCTAGGGTTTACAGATATACAACCAAATCAGTTAGGAACTCGGAGGATTTGACCTAATCCGACTGGGCTTTAGCTATGCTTCTGGGCCTCCAGCTTCTAGTCACCAGGTTCTCTCTCAGTTGCATTCCAGTTGTCGTCTTGCAGGCCCACTCTCAGAGGCCTTTGGCCTAGTCGAAATGTCCTGCTAGGCATACCCCCTTCAGCAAATCCCCATCAGTAGTCCTCGAGGCCAACGTTGGTTCAGCGCAGGTGTCCATTTGGCAGTCGGAGTAGGCGATTCCAATTTGGACGCCCAGTCGAATCGGCGATGGACTCCCTCAATGAAGGAGGAAGTCTCTTCAGCATGTCTTCAGTCGCAGCTTTGGCGAATGGAATTTGGCCCGAGTCGCCACACCTAGTCGAGTGAAGGGCTAGTTATCAGCGAGTCGAGTGAGTGAAGTTGGACCATCAAGTTGGTCAAACTAGCCGTTGGGTAACCCAACGGTAACTTCAGCGTAATTACCGCGAGGTAACTGCTAGCCCGAGATTGGCGGGTAGCATCTCCTTTATAAGAAGAATGGCAGAGGGAGAAACGAACCTTTGCATTCATCCATCCCTACATACTCCCAGTCTCTAGATCCACTCTCGATCCAAAATCTCCGGACACAGCGACCTCCTTCCTCCACCAATGGCCCCTCCAAAAGTTCTATGGGAAAGGTCAAAGTGCACCAATGCCGCCTTGAAATCTTTCGAGGACGTGGGCATCCTCTGCAAGGGGAATTGGAGGATCCCCGCGTCCATCGAGACGGAGCCCAAGTCTTGCCCTGGGGAATTCATCTGCTTCCTTAGCCATCTGGAGAGGGGTTTGGGATTCCCCACTTATATCTTCTTCCAGCGATTCTGCGCATACTACATGATCAAGCCATTGGACCTAGGACCGAACAGTGTGGAGCAACTCACGATCTTTGTCGCCTTCTGCGAGAGCTACCTTTGGTGTCACCCCTATTTTCCCTTGTGGCTGGAGCTGTTCCATGGCCACGTCGGTCGCGAAGGGGTCAGCGGTCCCATCCTGGCGGTGGACGGCATCATGTTCCAGCTGAAGCCCAAGGCCACCTTTGTGAAGCTTCTACTGCCAAAGAAGGCGGCCAGCAAGTGGAAGAAGAGTTGGTTCTATGTAAAGGGATCCACTCCCAATGGTGAGGTGGCGCTCCTGACGTATACCGTCGAGAGAAGCGAGCCGTGCCGGCTATTGGCGACCACACTTCCTAAAGACCAAAGAATGGTCGTCGAGGAAATGCTGACGCGGATCAAGGAGTTGAAGAAGGAGGGTCTTGAGACCATCAATCTGTACAATTCCTGGCTCGGGCGGCGGTTGGTTCCACTGGCCACCCGAGCCTACTGGATGTACCAGTATACCACCAAGGACGATGCCACGAAGGCGAGCAAGGAGGTCTGGGAGGCTGACGATTACATCGCCATGCTGAAGAAAATCACGGACGCAGAGTACAATGACCCAAAGGCCGGGCTTGCTCCATATACCGTGACCGAGAAGCATCAGGCCCCCACAGTAAGCCTCCTTTCTTTCCTTAACTTCATAGTTGGAACTTTTGCAGTCGCATTTTCACAGTCGCAGGTTTGTAGTCACGATTTTGTGTTTGTTTTGATCACTTTTCTATCTTTGCCAACTGTTCCAGGTCTTGGAGAACTAGTTTCCTCCTCTTGACGAAGGGTTCCTTCTAAGCTAGAAGAAGGGGCGGTGGAGTCCTCCGACAGTGAGGACGAGGTAGCAGAGGTCGCCGCGCCTGTGCCCATGGCTCATAAGACCCACGGGGAAAAGCAACACGAGATCGAGGCAAGTCACAGCCTTGAAGAACGCGATAGCAATGAAGATATCGTGCAGGAGCACAACTCACGATGCGTGGCTACACCGGCGAAGCCTGCGTCGAAGGCGAAGTCACCCGCGAAGAAACCAATGACAAAGCGGACATCACCGCTTGGTCGGTGGTGGCATTCGAATCGTCGGATGAGGGGCCTGACAATGAAGAGGGTGAGGCTACGATCAAGATTCAACCCTACTCTGATAATGGAATCGGGGTAGCGGACATGGTGGTAGAACTGGCGGTTCTGCTCGCCATGATTGCGCTGACAGTCTCGGCGACCTCGGAGCCAGGGGCTGCTAAAAACACAAGGTTGAAGTCCCTACCACCTGAAGGGGCGCCCGTCTCACCCATGCTGGAGGTTCCTGCAGCCGCGAGCTCGACATCGAAGAAGCCCGTGGTGTCGTGGGCTGCGAGCGTATTTGAGAAGGGGCTCACGCGTAGGTTGGGCCCGGAGATGGAGAAGCCTGCCCATATTAGCATCGGTTTGCACACTCTCCCCATCGTCAAGTAAGTTTGATGCTTTATTTCTCATGTTTCAATACTTTCTTGAATCATCAGCTCGCTGGTCATGGCTATTTCGTAGGTTTGGTGTCAAGAAGATTGGTCACCCTTCGGTGGCCAAGGTTCCGCCAGCCGATGCTGAAGGGAGAGTCGACCCTTCGAAGAAGAGGAAGGCTAACATAGTGGATGCGCCAGACAAAGGTGCGAAGAAGAAGAAGGAAGGCGACTCCACTACCGTGGCGGAAGAATACATCAAGAAGGGCGCTGATGCCGTTTCTTCTGAAGATGAAATGACAGCCGGCTCAGATCCGAGCAAACCGACCGTGCCGACAGAGGCACCGGTGCCTGCAGCCAGTGCTCCGGCAGCAACGACCGTGTTGTTCCCTTGCTTTGTGGCGAGGGCCTCTACTGACGCAGTCGCCACAGGTTCCTGAGTTGATTGCGTCTATTGGTGAGATGTATTGCATTTGGTAAATTTGGGTTTCTTGTTGTTGTGGGGATATTGAGATATGGTCTTCTTTCCTTTAGTTGATTCTTTTGCTGCAATCACCAAGGCCCGCGAGGGCTATGTTCCAATCGTCGAACTGGAGACCGCGAAGGCCACTTTGGCCATGGCGAAGGAGCGAATTGTCTGGTTGACGAAGGAGCTGGAGGTGGCGAAGGCCTCGATGATCTCTTCTGAGGAGAGGGCCAAGGCTGCAGTTGCCGCAACGGAGGAGGAGCGGAAGGCCTCCGACTCGGTCATCCTTGGGTTGTAGGACAACCTTGCGACGCTTGTGAAGCATGTGACAGAGAGCTGCCGCAAAATCCTTGGTGAGTATATTTTTATTCTACTCTTTCTTTTCTAATATATGGTGAGTCCCCGATCGGGTGAGTCCTCGAGCGGGTGAGTCCCCGAGAAGCTGAGTCCACTAGGTCAAACTGATATTGATTTTCGGACATTGCAGCCGTGGTAGGTCAAAGTGACCCGGTGATGAAGACCTTTGATATCTCGCAATGCGTGATGGCGGTGGTGAATACGGCCACCGCTTCAGTGCTTTGCGTCCAGGCTGTTCACCAAAGGATCTCTCCCACCGAGGTGATTCCTGATGGGCTGACAGAGGTGTGGCGCTATCTCGAGGAAGCACCCGCAGTGGTCAAGTGGATGGTGCAGTCGGACTTCTGGCATGGGGGCACCATGGCGCTCAGTCTCGGGCTTGCGCACTTCCCGGCAACTTCGACCTCGATGACATCACCAGCGGGTATCCCTCGGTGACTGGCTTGGTGGAGATCGCGGAGGTGCTCAAGTTGACCTCCAAGGCCGCTCCGTTTGCGGAGCGGGTGTTGGTGATGGGGGATCTGTTGTCGTACCAGGAGACGGTGGTGGCGACAGGCGACTCCGAGCCAGAGCATCGTGACCCGAAGTCGGAGCATCCCTTCCAGTCGTCATTGGCGAAGCAGCTGACGATGTACCTATCGAACCCTTGGGAGCCGTTTGTCCGGGCCAAGGGCGATGGAGGCACTTCTTCTTTGAATCCTACAGAGTGAGGGGATTTCCCTAGGTAATTGTGTTAGTCATGGCGACTAGCCGCTTTTGTAATGTACCTTGATGACGAACAATATATTTTGTTGTTTCAAGGAAAAAAGGTCAATCGACTTGCATTGCTATGTTATTGTTGTTTGTTTCATATTTGTTGTTGAGTGAGTCCCTGAGCGCGTTCGCCTTTTGGTGGAGAATATCATTTTGCAGCCCGAAAGTTGGGGTGCCCAGGCAACACGGTACCCAAGTTGATTTTAATCACCGTGATTCGAAAAGTTGGGGCGCCAATTTCTGAGAGGGGTCTTTCAAGTGAATGATGGCCAAACCAAATATTTTCAAATCACGCCTGTTACACTAGTTCCTGTTGTGCCCCTTCTTCTCCAGTCACTCTTCTTATCCACCCTGCACGTGTCGTAGGGGAAAATCCATTACTGAATCCGACAGCGGCGACCTAGCATGTCTTGCAAGGCGAAGGCTGTAGCTACGTCGCCGACTGATTCGGGTCCGTCGAGGCCCAAGTCTGGGGCTCAACGCATAGCAGCAGCGAGGTCTTCAGCCCCGATTAGCGAGGAGGCCACCAAGGATTCTGCTCCCAAGGTACCTACGAGCAGCTGGTTGAAGAGAAAAGCAAGGCCGGCGGCGGATTGTTCGGCTCCGGTGGGCAGATGCAGCACCCATATCTTGAAGAAAAAAACCCGGGAGAAGAGAGAGAGGTGAATTTTTCTTATCTGTGCCTTATCTTGCAAGTATATTAGTTATGACATAATAGAATCGAATGAACTAAAAAGTTCCCCTTTTTAATCAAATTAGGCACAACTTTGATACAAGGGACCTATATGAGTTCACAGTTCATGTTCGGCAGTACACTGCAAAACTTGATTTTGGTTGCGAGAGGGTGGTGTTCGGGCAAGATGTGCATCTGCTTGTGAATTGCAAAGAGGTTGTGTCTGTTTCGCAGTTGGTAGATATGCTTGCCGCTAGAATTCCCTGGGGTTCTAGACAGAGGAAAAAATTGGTGTGGCGCAACATGAATGATACCTATCAGCAAATTGAGCACTCCCATGACCTTCAGATGGTTTGGGAGTGTTGTGCAGCTGATCGTAAGGTGAAAGTTGAAGCGATGATTGATGATATGTATGCGATCTTTGGAGATCTTGCTGCCAGAGCTTCTCCTAGAGAATACGGACCAATAGATGCTGATCTAGATAAGTTCAAGATATCGATAGAGGTGGATTCATACATGGCAAAACTTGATGAGGGAGTTAATAAGCCAGTTTCGCCATGTACTGTGGAGATCACTGTCGATTCCAAAAACATAACTCTTGATGAAATGAGAGAGATGACCGGTAAGGAAATCAGTATTGGCCCTAAGAAGATGGAAAAAATCTAGTGGTGGCATCATAAGAAGCAGAACTTCATAGATGTTTTGGATACTGAAGATCTTATGCAGATTATGCAAGGAAAGAAGCAAACCAGGAAGGTGTTGTTCCTTGGTACCATTTCTGATGTTGTTGAACATGTTATAGTGGATGTAGATGCCCCTGTAGTGGCTGAACAGAATGAGGTGGTCGACGTTGATGAGATCTGATGAGAGCTGCTACCCTAGGCTTGTCATATGGACCACTAGGTTCCCTTGCTTGTATTTGTAATATTGACTGTTGTTGCATTTAGAGCATGTTTCTGTGATTATGTTTGTTGAGAGATTGCGATATAATGTTGTGCGAGCTGTTGAGATTTTCAGACATGTCACTCACTGAAACCATTGTTGTTGTAATAAGACATAAGTACATTGTAGTTGACATGATTATGTTTCTTAAGATGACGTACCGTACTTGTTTCTGTTATTATGTTTGTTGGGACATTGTAATGTAATGTTTTGTGAAACCATGACTAGACAAGTGATGCATAAATATATTGTAGTTGACATGATTATGTTTCTTGAGATGATGTACTATACTTGTTTCTGTTATTTTGTTCCTTGAGAGATTGTAATGTAATGTTTTGTGAAACCATGACAGGACAAGTGATGTGTAAGTACCTTGTAGTCGACATGATTTTGTTTCTTGAGTTGATGTAATATACTTGTTTCTGTGATTATGTTTGTTGAGAGATTGTAATGTGATGTTTTGTGAAACCATGATGTGATTATGTTTGTTGAGAGATTGTAATGTAATGTTTTGTGAAACCATGACTGAAGAAGTGATGCATAAGTACCTTGTAGTTGACATGATTTTGTTTCTTTAGATGATGTAATATACTGGTATGTTTTCGTTAGGCAATGAAATTGGGATGGAGGGAGTGCAGGTTTAATATTTGAAATGAGAATGTATGAAGAGAATCCATATTAGGCAGGAGACAGTAATCCAGGGAAAGGGCATGGTATCCATTAAACTATTGTAACATGCCAATTTAGTCATTGTTGCAGCGGTAGAAGGGCTGCTCTCTCTCTCTCTCTCTCTCTCTCTCTCTCTCTCTCTCTCTCTCTCTCTCTCTCTCTCTCTCTCTCTCTCTCTCTCTCCGACGCCGACACCGACGCCATCGCCCACGACGATGCATTCGCCATGCTGACCTTGAACAGCGAGGACGACCAGTCGAGTAGCGACAGCCTTCTCTCTGACATCGAGTATTCCTTCCATGATGTGAGTTCCTCTGTTTTCTTGGGCTAGGGTTAGGCAATGGTAAATCTCTCGATCTGAGCTCCATATGTGCATGCAATAGTGTTCGATTTCAGCTATGCGTTTACCTATAGGTACCACGGACGATCTACGACTCCGAATGGGAGGGCCTAGATCTCGATGGAGAAGTGCCATGTGACCATGGGCTAAAACTGAGGAGATATGTTGCATTCGAAGGCAGTAACACTGGGAGAAGGTTTTTGGGCTATACAAATCAGGTTTGTTTACATTATGTGCAACTGTGACATGAAGTAAAATGTATCATGCATGTTCATAACACCATAGTGTGTGTGTGTTTTTAGGTTGGCCCGGTGTGTAAAGCAGTAGAGTGGGTGGATCTTGAGTGGCAAGATGCACTTGAGAAATGTTTGGCACAGTTATGGGAGATGTATGAGTTGGAAAAGTCGGGGAGATTTACTGATGTAAGTGATGCAGCTGAAAAAAATTACAAGCTATCGGTACGAAATAAGGAGCTAGAACAAGAAATCGAGAATTTGCAGTCAGAGCTAACTGACGGAATCGATGGGAGCTTGGTTGTTGGAACTGCAAAGAAGCTTTAGGATAGTCATAGGTTGCTGATTCATAATGCAGAAAAGGAGAGGGATCAGCTCAGGGAAGACAAGAAGAAGCTAGAGTACTGCATTGCGGATCTGTTAAAGGAACTGAAGAAGGCGTGCAAGGGTGAACAAGGACAGACTATAGAGGATAAAGGAAATTCGAGATGAATAATTTATGTTGTGCCAATGCCTGAAACTAGTTAACTATAAGACTTGCAGTTGCACTTTCTTAACTAAGCCAAACTCAATCCTCGAGCAAACTAATTTCAGACGAACACACATATCGTGCATAGAGTTAAGTTCACGCTTACAAAATCACCACTGCAGAGGATAAACCAGGCAATTCAGTACTAAATAGACATATGTTGTGTTCAAGCGAGCCTAGCCCGGAGCTGCCTATTTTCCTCTCTAAGATCGGCCAGCTCCTTCAGTACTATGCCATGCTTTGGCTATAGGTTCCAGCGCTCCGTCACGGATTAGAGAAGTTGGTTCGTAGCCATACGATTTTCCTTCAAGATCCCTTTCATGATCTCCGTCTGCTTCCTAGCCGAGGTGCGACCTTCACTATGTAGCTTCGCCCAGCCGGCGTTTAACTCCTTCAGTTTCTGGCACTTGTTAGAAAGGACTGCGAGTTCAGCGCGTAGGTGGTCAAAGGCCAGTTTCTGGGAATTCTGCTTCTCCCTTTGGATTGCTATCTTGTCATTTAGCCAGGTCGCTAGGTCCTGGTCGATCTTTCGCCTCTTTCCCTGCAACAAAAAATACATAGTATGGTTTGTTCAGTTCACCAGGACAAGCTGGTTAGTTTCCATAATTAACTGAATCGACTAGTGGCACTGTCATAATTTTAAGGAAGAAGCAATCTAGGACTAATCAACATTTTATGAATCGACTAGTGGCACTGTCATAATTTCAATTTCAAAGACAAATAAGATTTATCTGCAGTTTAGTGTGATGTGGGTTTTTCCCAATATCACCAAATAGTAGTGGGAGAGTGGCAAACTCATAATGCAGAAACCCATGTCCAGATACATAATGGAAAGAGCACATGGTGTCCATTCATGAACATGAACACCAACACATGTCCAGATAGATAAGGAGTTGCCCTAGGATTCTTATTGCACCCTATAATGGGAAGTAGACTTGGGTAGTGCTCCCTGAACCCTAAACATTACAAAAGGAGTGGAGGACGAACTGATATTCGTGTCCTCGCTAACGGGAATCAGACTTGGGCATTGCTCCGATACGCCTCCAGACATGCCCTTAGCTCCTCGTTCTCTTTCCGAACACCCTCGAGTATGGTGATCCCTCTGCTCATGTCCTCCTTGATTTCCTTCACTGCATCCAGGCAACGGTTCCTGTCATGGTAGGCTCGGATGGTAGCCTTGGTGTCCTCGATGCGTCCTCTGAGTGCCTCGCTCACTTCGTCCTGCAGGAGAATGCACCTTTCCACGAGATTCTTCTTCTCCTCTATGAGCTCGTTGATTATCTTGATGGCTTGTTCTTGCCTATTCAAGTTATGGTCGAGCACTTTCTGCAGCCTCACGATGTCACGTGCAAAATCTAGCGAGATCTCCTTCTGCACAGATAATTGCTTGCGTAGGCTCTCATTAGCTTGGGTGAGGGAGCGTGCAAGCTCATGTTGGTTGACAATCTTGGAACTGATCGCGGCCACCTTGTCATGGTACTTGGCCTTCGATCACTACATCTTTCATGTTAATTGAAATAGGAATTCTTTCATTACACTCTAGGTTCCAGGTGAATACTAATACATATCAAAAAAATCCCCGTTGAATTTATTGACCACAGTGTTAAAAAATGGACCTAGAGATCTATTCATGACCACGATAAACTAATCCTAATCACAAAAAATACGTAGTGAATCTATGAACAGCGGTATTAAGGAAAGACCAAGAGATCCAGTCATATTTATGAAAACTAATACAACTCGCAAAAGAAGAAGAAAAACCAATGCGGGGCGGACAGGATCTAAGAAATCCACATCACAACTCGGAGAAATAACAGCGTGGAGATTTGCTACCTTGCTGAGACATGGAACGGGGCCGAACGGGTCCTACAACACCTCCGTCGTGGTGGATTCGGGCTCCACGGCCGACATGTAATACATAGAAGAGGAAGAGCAAGAAGAAGAAGAAAAACAAGAAGAAGCTGAATAAGATCATGATGGAGAGGGAGATGGAGAAGAAGTAGAACAAGAAGACCGTACCAGGAGGAGCTCTCCTCCTCGCCTGCTAGAACATTCGACACCATTGTCGGAGGAGATTAGGCCTTGATGAGAGGGTGGGCTTGAGCGGCTGGTAGAGCAAGAAGTGCCTCACGACGATTTCTCTCCCTTTTCTCCGCGAGGATCATCGACCAGCCTCTCCCCCTCCTTAGTGGAGCCATGGCTTGCAGGGTGAGGGTGGCAGCGGCAGGAGGAAGGAGATAGTGATTAGTGTGGGAGAAGAGTCAAAGAGGACAGGCCGTGGTCCAGTAGTACTAGTACTATTATACAAGACCACAGTGTACGGTCTACCTTCTCAACGAAGCTAGGGAGGCAGGGGTAGGGAATCGATGGGACTTGTCTTTATTGTGATGGACACTTCAATGGTCTTCGACACCGCCCAAAATCCAGTATATAATAAGGGGAATGCGAGCCGGGTGGTCATCACGGGAATCAGCGAGCACATTCCGTGTGCGTGTGTCACGTGTTGATGGGGCAATGACATGCGCAACTGCTGCACGATCACGTCGGCACGTCGAACTCCATCGAACTCCACGTGACAGGCACACACGGGATATTTACGAGTCTAGAATACGCTGTGCCACTTTTGTTGTGATCAAATTATGTTCAGTACGTGAGATATTACTTCTTTCTTCTTTTTTTTGATAATCGACAAATGCATGCGTGGACATGACGCACGAAACCACTGCTCATCCTTGATCAGATCAGCACCCTACTTTGTGTACCCGCCATCGACCATTCGGAGCAACTACCTCAAGCACGATGCCCCCTCGCCGTGGCAATGGCAGGTCCAAGCCGTCCACTGACCATCCTGCATCCCCGGTTCTTCGCTGCATCATTCGCGCTCGTGAGGCGCCTACTGAGGCAGCACGTCGTGTCCGACCGCGCCAGGATCCATCGACATCGGCACTCGAGGACACCACGACGTCGAAGCTCGTACCGACCGAGCGCAGAGGCGTGGGGTACACGCACAGACGGCGCCGCAGCAGAGCTGTGACGGGCGCGTGTTGCACCAGTGAGTATGAACAAGAAGAGGAACGAGAAGAAGACCAGGAAGAAGAGAGGATATAGCTATTTGGACGAGTCCGACTCGGCCAACGAGGAGGCATTCATCGATCAGTTGGAGGCAGAAGTGGAGGAGAGTGACGTGGACCCGTGGGACTACGAAGAGGAGGAGGACTCCGACGAGGAGATAGAGCACTTATTCGAGGAAGGGGCGGTGTCGAGTCGTTAGAGGAGGACACCGACGGCGGCGATGGAAGGGACCATGGCATTGACGAAGACGAGGACGAATCGGAAGATGGAGATGATGGCTTCTTTGAAATATGATCATTTATTTTAGTTAGATAGATGGATTTTCACTTGTTTATGGAGGTAAAGTATTAGTGGCATGGATAGAGAGGTAGCACGGATTGACCATGCATAAAAAAGTGGAGAAGGGAGGGGTTATCCTGCCCGTTGGATCACATAGGATCAACGGTTGCTGGAGACGATCCGCGTGACATCTGTGTCAGCCAATCAGGGCGTAGCACCCAGAGTGAGCACACGTTTGGGATCTCCACACGTTTGGGCTTTTGTGAGATTTATGACTGAGAGAAGGGCAAATCTCTTCTCACAATCTGCCTATGGATCCACTAGTGTCATTGCATGTGTGTTCTTCTCATTAACCACAGCTAGAGTCATTGCATGTGTGTTCTTTTCACAGACCACATATGGAACCCACATTGTTATCGAAATGTGTATTCTTTCATTAACAACAACCAGAGTCATTGCATGTGTGTTCTTTTCACAATCCACCTATGGATCCACCAATGACATTGAAATGTGTGTTCTCTTCAGAGACCACACATGGATCCACCAATGTCATTGCATGTGTGTTCTTTTTACTAACAACAACCAGGTCATTGCATGTGTGTTCTTTTCACATACCACATATGGATCCACTAGTGTCATTGCATGTGTGTTCTTTTTTCTAACAATAATTGGAGTCATTTCATGTGTGCTATTTTCACATACCACATATGGATCCACCAGTGTCATTGCACGTGTGTTCTCTTCAGAGACCACACATGGATCCAACAGTGTCATTGCATGTGTGTTCTTTTTACTAACAACAACTGGAGTCATTGCACGTGTGTTCTTTTCACAATCCACCTATGGATCTACCAGTGTCATTGCATGTGTGTTCTTCTCATTAACCACAGCTAGATTCATTGCATGTGTGTTCTCTTCAGACACCACATATGGATCCACCAGTGTCATTGCATGTGTGTTCTTTTTACTAACAACAACTGGAGTCATTGCATGTGTGTTCTTTTCACATACCACATATGGATCCACCAGTGTAATTGAAATGTGTGTTCTCTTCAGAGACCACACATGGATCCACCAGTGTCATTGCATCTGTGTTCTTTTTACTAACAACAGCTGGAGTCATTGCATGTGTGTTCTTTTCACATACCACATATGGATCCACCAGTGTCATTGAAATGTGTGTTCTCTTCAGAGACCACACATGGATCCACCAGTGTCATTGGATGTGTGCTCTTTTTACTAACAACAACTAGAGTCATTTCATGACTATACTTTTCACATACCACATATGGATCCCCTAGTGTCATTGAAATGTGTGTTCTTCTCATTAACCACAGCTAGAGTCATTGCATGTGTGTTCTCTTCAGAGACCACACATGGATCCACCAGTGTCATTGCATGTGTGTTCTTTTTACTAACAACAACTGGAGTCACTACATGTATGTTCTTTTCGCATACCACATATGGATCCACCAGTGTCATTGAAATATGTGGTCTCTTAAGAGACCACAGTTGGATCCACCAGTGTCATTGCATGGTTTTTTCTAACAACAACCAGAGTCATTGCGTGTGTGTTCTCTTCAGAGACCACACATGGATCCACCAGTGTCATTGTTTGTGTGTTCTTCTCATTAACCACAGCTAGAGTCATTGACATGTGTGTTCTCTTCAGAGACCTCACATGGATCCACCAGTGTCATTGCATGTGTGCTCTTTTTACTAACAACAACTTGAGTCATTGCATGTGTGTTCTTTTCACATACCACATATGGATCCACCAGTGTCATTGAAATGTGTGTTCTTCTCATTAACCAGAGCTAGAGTCATTACATGTGTGTTCTCTTCAGAGACCACACATGGATCCACCAGTGTCATTGCATGTGTGTTATTTTTACTAACAACAACCAGAGTCATTGCATGTGTGTTCTTTTCACAATCCACCTATGGATCCACTAGTGTCATTGCATGTGTGTTCTCTGTAGAGACCACACATGGATCCACCAGTGTCATTGCATGTGTTTTCTTTTTACTAACAACAACTTGAGTCATTGCATGTGTGTTCTTTTCACCATCCACCTATGGATCCACCAGTGTCATTGCATGTGTGTTCTTCTCATTAACCACAGTTAGATTCATTGCATGTGTGTTCTCTTCAGAGACCACACATGGATCCTCCAGTGTCATTGCATGTGTGTTCTTTTTACTAACAACAACTGGAGTCATTGCATGTGTGTTCTTTTCACATACCATATATGCATCCACCAGTGTCATTGAAATGTGTGTTATCTTCAGAGTCCACACATGGATCCACCAGTGTCATTGCATGTGTGTTCTTTTTACTAACAACAACTAGAGTCATTGCATGTGTGTTCTTTTCACATACCACATATGGATCCACCAATGTCATTGAAATGTGTGTTCTCTTCAGAGACCACACATGGATCCACCAGTGTCATTGCATGTGTTCTCTTTTTACTAACAACAACTAGAGTCATTTCATGATTATTCTTTTCACATACCACATATGGATCCACCAGTGTCATTGAAATGTGTGTTCTTCTCATTAACCACAGCTAGAGTCATTGCATTTGTGTTCTCTTCAAAGACCACACATGGATCCACCAGTGTACTTGCATGTCTGTTCTTTTTACTAACAACAACTAGAGTCATTGCATGTGTGTTCTTTTCACATACCACATATGGATCCACTACTATCATTGAAATGTGTGTTCTCTTCAGAGACCACACATGGATCCACCAGTGTCATTGCATGTGTGCTCTTTTTACTAACAACAACCAGAGTCATTGCATGTGTGTTCTCTTCAGAGACCACACATGGATCCACCAGTATCATTGTTTGTGTGTTCTTCTTATTAACCACAGCTAGAGTCATTGAAATGTGTGTTCTCTTCAGACACCGCACATGGATCCACCAGTGTCATTGCATGTGTGCTCTTTTTACTAGCAACAACTGGAGTCATTGTATGTGTGTTCTTTTCACATACCACATATGGATCCACTAGTGTCATTGAAATGTGTGTTCTTCTCATTAACCAGAGCTAGAGTCATTGCATGTGTGTTCTCTTCAGAGACCACACATGGATCCACCAGTGTCATTGCATGTGTGTTCTTTTTACTAACAACAACCAGAGTCATTGCATGTGTATTCTTTTCACAATCCACCTGTGGATCCACCAGTGTCATTGCATGTGTGCTCTTTTTACTAACAACAGCCAGGGTCATTGAATGTGTGTTATCTTCAGAGACCACACATGGGTCCACTAGTGTCATGCATGTGTGTTCTTTTTACTAACAACAACTAGAGTCATTGCATGACTATTCTTTTCACATACCACATGTGGATCCAGCAGTGTCATTGAAATGTGTGTTGTTCTCATTAACCACAGCTAGAGTCATTGCACGTGTGTTCTCTTCAGAGACCACACATGTGTGTTATTTTTACTAACAACAACTGGAGTCATTGCATGTGTGTTCTTTTCACATACCACATATGGATCCACCAGTGTCATTGAAATGTGTTCTCTCTTCAGAGACCACACATGGATCCACCAGTGTCATTGCATGTGTGCACTTTTTACTAACAACAACCAGAGTCATTGCATGTGTGTTCTCTTCAGAGACCACATATGGATCCACCAGTGTCATTGTTTGTGTGTTTTTCTCATTAACCACAGCTAGAGTCATTGAAATGTGTGTTCTCTTCAGAGACCACACATGGATCCACCAGTGTCATTGCATGTGTGCTCTTTTTACTAACAACAACTGGAGTCATTGCATGTGTGTTCTTTTCACAATCCAGCTATGGATCCACCAATGTCATTGCATGTGTGTTCTTCTCATTAACCAGAGCTAGAGTCATTGCATGTGTGTTCTCTTCAGAGACCACACATGGATCCACCAGTGTCATTGCATGTGTGTTCTTTTTACTAACAACAACTGGAGTCATTTCATGTGTGTTATTTACACATACCACAAATGGATCCACCATGTCATTGAAATGTGTGTTCTCTTGAGACCACATAGATCCTGATGTCATTGCATGTGTGCTCTTTTTACTAACAACAACTAGAGTAATTTCATGACTATTCTTTTCACATACCACATATGGATCCACCAGTGTCATTGAAATGTGTGTTCTTCTCATTAACCACAGGTGGAGTCATTGCATGTGTGTTCTCTTCAGAGACCACACATGGATCCACCAGTGTCATTGCATGTGTGTTCTTTTTACTAACAACAACTTGAGTCATTACTGTGTGTTCTTTTCACATACCACATATGGATCCACCAGTGTCATTGAAATGTGTGTTCTCTTCAGAGACCACATATGGATCCACCTGTGTCATTGCATGTGTGCTCTTTTTACTAACAACAACCAGAGTCATTGCATGTGTGTTCTCTTCAGAGACCACACATGGATTGTAGCACCCCCAATAAAACCACTACTAGAAAATCGCTGTGTTTTGCTTGGTGCATCATCATGAGTGCATGCTCATGTCATCATGCCACATTGCATTTGAGCATCATCATGACATCATGCATTTGTTTTTCTAAAATTATTTTCTAAAAGCCTATTTTTATTTTCTAGATATTCCCCTCTCTATTTCAAATCAAAACCCCGATCCTTCAAAATATTTTATTTTGTCTAAAATCTATTTATAAAATTCTTTTTAAAATATATATAATATTTTTGTGGGGGCCAGGCAGCCAACAGCCAGGCCCGCAGGCCCAACCGGAGGCCAACCAGCCCACAGCCACCAAACCCTAGCTTCCCCACCTACTCCCTCTTCCCGCCACCACCACACAACAAACCCAAACCCACACCAACCCCCGCACGTCGCTCTCTCACCTGGCCCCACCCTAACTCGATCATGATCACCATCCCCGATCCCCACCTGCCCCAGCGCGATTCCCCGTCCCCATTCTCGTCCTCGACTGGCTCTCTCCTTCGCTAGTAGCCGCTGCTGTGCAGCCCGCCACTCCGCCCAGGGCCACCTCGCCCTGGCGCCCGTGTCCTCCTCGTCACCGACCAGGAGGAGCCCCTACTCCACCTCGCTGTTCCATGCCAGCCCCGAGCGCCTCTGGCCCCGCCCCTCTCCACTTCGGAAGCCGCTAGCGAGCCCAGCTCCTCGACGACCTTGTCGCTCTGCCCCTACCCCGCGGTCCTTCCTCTGCTCGCGCGCTGCCGGCTGCGTGCACGAAGACCCGCAGCCGCGCCCTCCCGCAGCAAGGTCCACCACCTCCCAGTCATCTCTGCCTCACCTCGCCTCCTCTCCTCGCCATGCCGTCGGCCGAGCTCCGCATCCCCTGGTGCTCCTCCACCTCGCCCACGTCACCGAGCCGCCGCTCTGCCCACGGTCCCCTCGAGTTGACCTCGCCGGAGCTCCTCCCGCCAAGTTCCGCCGCACGCGTCCCCTGGGCTGCTCGCCGCCGAGCCGCTCGTCTGCAGTCTGAGCTCCATCGCCGCCCTCAATGTGACGCCGCTCGCGCGCCCATCCGCCGCCACCTCCCGTTGTCCTCCAGCACCGTCGCGTCGCCGCGTCGCCCTCCTTGGCTTGAGCTCACCGTCCTCCGTCCCGACCGGTGCCCCGTACCTCCGTCTTGTCGTCCTCGCGTTTGTGCACGCGTAGAGCCAATGGAAGCCTGTGCGTGCCTTGGTTTGATGTGGTGGTGCCCATGTCCTTGTTGTGTGTGCAGTTCCTTTGCTCTACGCGGCTAGACGGTGACCTTGTGGCTATTGTTCTGGAGCACGGCCGCTGCTCAATGACCGCACCGAGACCTAGACCATGTTCCTAACGCCAAGTGCTCCGTCCTCTAGTTTTGGCCGCCAAGGTCTCTGATGATTGTCGGCGCCTACTCAAGTTTGGCATGGAGCCTGACATCGACAATCGGAGCCGAAACCCCAAGGCCTTCGACATGGAGCACCGAGAACTTCACAGACCCGAAGACCACCAAGCTCTCTGACCCGGTATCCGAAGATGCTGAGACCCTAAACGCCAAGATCTCCTCACGGATCCTGGAGCCCCGTTCCCGAAGTCCGAAGACCGATCCCGCTGGGACTGAACCCGGTGTCTTCTCCCTCTCGGATCCGAAGACCGACCCCGTCGAACCCTCGGAACCCCAAGATCTTCGGACCTTGATGTATGACCCCTATCTGAGACCCCTATATTTTATAATATATGACATTGTCACTTGTTGCATATAAATTGATCATATCGCATACATCTTCATTTGTTTGGGGTATATTGTCGATTCACCTAATAATCAAATATGGAGACCATATGCGGGCTATTCTAGGCTTATATTGCCTCCATTTAAATTTGTGTAGAGAACCAACGCCATGTTTTGCCTTTTTAAGACAACATTTAAATTGTGGGTAGCTAAATAACATGAACCCTCTAATTAATTATCAGGACCCCGGTTCCGCTTAATATTGCCTATTGCATCGCACCTTTGCCATGTCATGCATCATACATGCATCATGGCCGCTCTTCTGCCGTAGTATTAAATAGTGCATTCGGTGTTTCTTTTAGTGCTTTGCTTCTTCGTGGATTAAGCCATTGAGTGGAAGCGAGTATCGACAAGTTCTTTGGATAATGTATCTTCGGCTATGTTTCCTAAGCGAGCATTCTCCCCCTTTCTACCTATTTTGCATTTATAGTCTTTATTTCCTCCTATTGATCTATTGCTATCCGAGTCGTGATGCTTTAGTGTTCTGTATCAGATATATTCCGTGCAGCCTTTATATTGCCTTGTACACCTCCTATTACCTGTTGTTTGGTAGATAGATGGTCTTGTGAGTCATAGTCGCTTGCTCATGTGCTATCCCGTATCGTGAAGTACCACACAGTTGTTGGAATGTTGTCATATGCTTTACGGTGGAGAGGATCATCACTTTAAATACAACTATTAATTTGCTAGATAACTAACGAAAGAGGCACCGGTGGGCAATATGCTATTTGGTTTCTCATGTCCACTTGTGTCCCGTAGGCCCCGAGTACTTGATACATGTTCCTTGACTATTCACACTATCCACATACGAGAGACTCTATGAATCCCCCTTAGCCAGAGCTTGATTAATTTTTTATTTCTTGGGGCCACAAACTAGTTTGGGGCTTTATTACTATCCTGTACCTATGCCATGCTTTACTGCTTTATTTACGATTGTGCGTGGAGCACCTGTACTGTTTTGGATCGTGACACGTTTTCGCTGTATCGACAAGCCAATCACACTTCGGGTTCCCGATCGTTTACCGTCTACACAAACCACAGGTCCATCTCGAGCCGCCAACTTCATTATGGGGTAGCTTAGTGGGGTGGCCCCCTGAAATATTTTATGAATCCTGTGATTGCTTTGTCGTGAAAGCCTCGTTGGGTTTTGATTTGGTTTTTTCGAGGTTGATCGTGTGTGTATTGCTATTTGTGCACCTCTGCAGGGTAAATCTTTCTGAAAGCCGTGTCCGCGGTTATGGACGACTTGGATCACAGTATCTCGATCATAGACAAGCATAACTAAAGTAGTGTTATAAATTTGACTTAATGTGTGACTAGTAATCAGCTTCACTACAATGGAATGGATAATAAAAGTGCCAACAACTGGTGGAACTGGGTGTATCGTGTCATGCTATACCTGCCTAGTAAGTACCGCAACTCCAATGGAATGAAATAGAAGTGCCAACAACTGCTGGGTTTGGGATGTCACATGCTAATTGTATCTGACTAGTAAGTATTGCAACTACAATTGATTGGTTAACAAAAACCGCCCACTACTTATGCTATCAGGATGACTCGTGCTATCTATATCTGACTAGTAAGTGCTGCAACTATAATGGAATCAATAAAACTGCCAACTGTGCGAGTTCCTCAGTTTGACTTCCCTATTTGGTCTCGAGGGGGAAATGCCAGGATGGGTATGATTGGTTTTAGTATCAGATTGGTCCCGAATAGGTCTTTCTTATCCCCCTCTAATAGCCGACAGTTGAATCGAGTCTCTATAGATTGTTTAATGCATGTTGCGCTGCCGGTTTAGTCCACCATACCTATGTAGGCGAGAGCCGCCGAATTCTAGCCTCGCCGTGTACTGGCCTCAGTACTGATGCTCCTCTTTTTCCTTTGCCCTTTGTCGGCACCCCTTTTGTTTTAGCAGGTTTGAGATCGACTTTGTTAGTAGGGTTACCCTTCCGTCTTGGCCTGGGCAGGGTTATGGACGCCATTGGTTATTCTTCAGGGCTCTTAGCTCAATTTGCTTCTTATCCGTACTCGGATGCTGTATCGTTTCCAAGGTGATTTGGATCTTTGTACTGTATCTCTGTATTCTTGACTCAGTGAGTCGTTGATGTATATATATATCTGTTCTGTGGGTTCCATCGTGGACTATTGTGTAATGATATTACTTAGTTTTCCACCCGCACGCAAGTGCCTGGTGGGCGTCCTTGAATCGTTTCTATGCGGGTTTGGCGGGAAGCGCTAAAACTTGCATAGGGCCGATTCGAGGGTGTTACAAAGTGGTATCAGAGCTCAGCAGTTGCAATACCCCACTGGTCTAGCCTGTAGGATAACCTAGCTAACGAACGTTGTAGAGTGTCAAAACTATTTTTGCAAATCGGTTGGATAGATCTGATTAGGTCTGCTTTTTACTCCTTACCCTAATGCTATTCTCCTCTTACCTTTGCGTGTTTTGAATCTGCTCTCTCATCTTTTCTTCGAGTATAGGAATTCTCATGGTTGGATTCCCCTCGTACCTTCAGGGTTTCGATTCCTTCTACAATGGTGTTTCCACATCCGGTCTTCATGCTATCTGAGAATTTCCCTCTATGTACCTTTCAGTGGACTAAAATCCACTAAAACCTTTCTTTGTATCTACCGGTCTTTCCAAGACGACATCATCATCAGCTACCCCAGCTCCGATAAAAGTCTTGCATCACTCCTTTATTTTCCAAAGCTTCTGAACATTATTTGTCGAGATCTTCAGTCTGAATTCTGAGAGTTGGTTGCACGATTCATTGTTCATGTACAGAGTAATGCTTCGAGTGCAGAATGGAGTAGCTACTCTTATCATTCACTGGTGTACATTGAATTGGTGGATCAATGCAATTTACCCATTCCACTGAAGTTAGAGGTAGCCTTGCGACGTCTTTCTTCGCCTTTGTTCTACGGAGTGTTCTCTCGACGAACGTGAGCGATGACCCTTTGTTGGTGGTGTCACCAATTCAAGATGGAGCAATGATCCTTATTAGTGGTGTCGTGAGGATCTACATGAAGCGAGAAGATTTAAATCGTCGTCCTTCTTCCCGTACCATGAGGCAGATCTCGAGGGCGAGATCCATTGTTAGTGGTGTCGAATTGTAGCACCCCGGTAAATCCACTACTAGAAAATCGCTGTGTTTCGCTTGGTGCATCATCATGACTGCATGCTCATGTCATCATGCCACAGTGCATTTGAGCATCATAATGACATCATGCATTTGTTTGTCTAAAATTATTTTCTAAAAGCCTATTTTTATTTTCTAGATATTCCCCTCTCTATTTGAAATCAAAACCCCGATCCTTACAAATATTTTATTTTGTCTAAAATCTATTTATAAAATTCTTTTTAAAAAATATATAATATTTTTGTGGGGGCTAGGTAGCCAACAGCCAGGCCCGCAGGCCCAACCGGAGGCCAACCAACCCACAGCCACCAAACCCTAGCTTCCCCACCTACTCCCTCTTCCCGCCACCACCACACAACAAACCCAAACCCACACCAACCCCCGCACGTCGCTCTCTCACCTGGCCCCACCCCGACTCGATCGTGATCCCCATCCCTGATCCCCACCTGCCCCAGCGCAATTCCCCGTCCTTGTTCTCGTCCTCCACTAGCTCTCTCCGTCGCCAGTAGCCGCTGCTCTGCAGCCCGCCACTCCGCCTAGGGCCCCCCGCCCTGGCGCCCGTGTCCTCCTCGTCACCGACCGGGAGGAGCCCCTGCTTCACCTCGCTGTTCCATGTCAGCCCCGAGCGCCTCTGTTCCCGCCCCTCTCCACTTCGAAAGCCGCCAGCGAGCCCAACTCCTCGACGACCTTATCGCTCCGCCCCTACCCCGTGGTCCTTCCGCTGCTCGCGCGCCGCCGGCTGCGCGCACGGAGACCCGTAGCCACTCCCTCCCGCAGCGAGGTCCACCACCGCCCAGTCATCTCTGCCTTGCCCCGCCTCCTCTCCTCGCCACGCCGTCGGCCGAGCTCCGCATCCCCTGGTGCTCCTCCACCTCGCCCACGTCACCGAGCCGCCGCTCTGCCCACGGTCCCCTTGAGTTGACCTCGCCGGAGCTCCTCCCGCCAAGTTCCGCCCCACACGTCCCCTGGGCTGCTCGCCGCCGAGCCGCTCGTCTGCAGTCCAAGCTCCGGCGTCGCCCTCAACGCGACACCGCTCGTGCGCCCATCCGCCGCCACCTCCCGTCGTCCTCCAGCGCCGTCGTGCCGCCGTGTCGCCCTCCTCGGCTCGAGCTCACCGTCCTCTGTCCCGACCGGTGCCCCGCACCTCCATCTCGTCATCCTCGCGTTTGTGCGCACGCAGAGCCCCTAGAAGCTTGTGCGTGCCTCGATTTGATGTGGTGGTGCCCGTGTCCTTGTTTTGTGTGTAGTTCCTTTGCTCTACGCGGCTAGACGGTGACCTTGTGGCTATTGTTCTGGAGCACGGCCGCTGCTCGATGACCGCACCGAGACCCAGACCATGTTCCTAACATGAAGTGCTCCGTCCTCTAGTTTTGGCCGCCAAGGTCTCTGATGATTGTCGACGCCTACTCAAGTTTGCCATGGACCCTGACATCAATAATCGGAGCCAAAACCCCAAGGCCTTTGACACGGAGCACCGAGAACTTCACGGACCCGAAGACCACCAAGCTCTCCGACCCGGTATCCGAAGATGCCGAGACCCCGAATGCCAAGATCTCCTCACGGATCCTAGAGCCCCGTTCCCGGAGTCCGAAGACCAATCCCGCCAGGACTGAACCCGGTGTCTTCTCCCTCTCGGATCCGAAGAACGACTCCGTCGAACCCTCGGAACCCCAAGATCTTCGGACCTTGATGTATGACCCCTATCTGAGACCCCTATATTTTATAATATATGACATTATCACTTGTTGCATATAAATTGATCATATCGCATACATCTTCATTTGTTTGGGGTATATTGTCGATTCACCTAATAATCAAATATGGAGACCATATGCGGGCTATTCTAGGCTTATATTGCCTCCATTTAAATTTGTGTAGAGAACCAATGCCATGTTTTGCCTTGTTAAGACAACATTTAAATTGTGGGTAGCTAAATAACATGAACCCTCTAATTAATTATCGAGACCCCGGTTCCGCTTAATATTGCCTATTGCATCGCACCTTTGCCATGTCATGCATCATACATGCATCATGGCCGCTCTTCTGCCGTAGTATTAAATAGTGCATTCGGTGTTTCTTTTAGTGTTTTGCTTCTTCGCGGATTAGGCCATTGAGTGGATGCGAGTATCGACAAGTTCTTCGGATAATGTATCTTCAGTTATGTTTCCTAGGCGAGCATTCTCCCCATTTCTACCTATTTTGCATTTATAGTGTTTATTTCCTCCTGTTGATCTATTGCTATCCGTGTCGTGATGCTTTAGTGTTCCGTACCAGATATATTCCGTGCAGCCTTTATATTGCCTTGGACACCTCCTATTACCTGTTGTTTGGTAGATAGGTGGTCTTGCGAGTCGTAGTCGCTTGCTCATGTGCGATCCCGCGTCGTGAAGTACCACACAGTTGTTGGAATGTTGTCATATGCTTTACGGTGGAGAGGATCATGACTTTAAATACAACTATTAATTTGCTGGATAACTCACGAAAAAGGCACCGGTGGGCAATATATGCTATTTGGTTTCTCAAGTCCACTTGTGTCCCGTAGGCCCCGAGTACTTGATACATGTTCCTTGAATATTCGTACTATCCACATACGGGAGACTCTATGAATCCCCCTTAGTCAGAGCTTGATTCATTTCTTATTTCTTGGGGCCACAAACTAGTTTGGGGCTTTATTACTATCCTGTACCTATGCCATGCTTTACTGCTTTATTTTCGATTGTGCGTGGAGCACATCGCTATTTTGGATCGTGACACGTTTTCGCTGTATCGACAAGCCCAGTCACACTTTCGGGTTCCCAGTCGTTTACCACCGTCTACACAAACCCTGGGTCCGTCTCGGAGCCGGCCAACTTCGTTGCGGGTAGCTTAGTGGGGTGGCCGCCTGAAATATTTTATGAATCCTGTGATTGCTTTGTCGTGAAAGCCTTGTTGGGTTTTGATTTGTTTTTTCCAAGGTTGATCGTGTGTGTGTTGCTATTTGTGCACCCCTGCAGGGTAAATGTTTCTGAAAGACGTGTCCGCAGTTATGGACGACTTGGAGCACAATATCTCGATCATAGACAAGCATAACTAAAGTAGTGTTATAAATTTGACTTAATGTGACTAGTAATCAGCTTCACTACAATGGAATGGATAATAAAAGTGCCAACAACTGGTGGAACTGGGTGTATCGTGTCATGCTATACCTGCCTAGTAAGTATCGCAACTCCAATGGAATGAAATAAAAGTGCCAACAACTGCTGGGTTTGGGATGTCACATGCTAATTGTATCTGACTAGTAAGTACTGCAACTACAACTGATTGGTTAACAAAAACCGCCCACTACATATGCTATCAAGATGACTCGTGCTATCTATATCTAACTAGTAAGTGCTGCAACTATAATGGAATGAATAAAACTGCCAACTGTGTGAGTTCCTCAGTTTGACTTCCTCGTTTGGTCTCGAGGGGGAAATGCCAGGATGGGTATGATTGGTGTTAGTATCAGGTTGGTCTCGAATAGGTCTTTCTTATCCCCCTCTAATAGCTGACAGTTGAATCAAGTCTCTATAGATTGTTTAGTGCATGCTGCGTTGCCGCTTCAGTCCACCATACCTATGTAGGCGAGATCCGTCGAATTCTAGCCTCGCCATGTACTGGCCTTAGTACTGACGCTCCTCTTTTTCCTTTGCCCTTTGTCAGCACCCCTTTTGTTTTAGCAGGTTTGAGATCGACGTCGTTAGCAGGGTTACTCTTCCGGCTTGGCCTGGGCAGGGTTATGGACACCATTGGTTATTCTTCAGGGCTCTTAGCTCAATTTGCTTCTTATCCGTACTCGGATGCTGTATCGTTTCCAAGGTGATTTGGATCTTTGTACTATATATCTATATTCTTGACTCAGTGAGTCGTTTCTATATATATATATATATGTTCTGTGGGTTCCATCATGGACTATTGTGTAATGATATTACTTAGTTTTCCACCCGCACGCAAGTGCCTGGTGGGCGTCCTTGAATCGTTTCTATGCGGGTTTGGCGGGAAGCGCCAAAACTTGCATTGGGCCGATTCGAGGGTGTTACATGGATCCACCAGTGTCATTGTTTGTGTGTTCTTCTCATTAACCATAGCTAGAGTCATTGAAATGTGTGTTCTCTTTAGAGACCACACATGGATCCACCAGTGTCATTGCATGTGTGCTCTTTTTACTAACAACAACTGGAGTCATTGCATGTGTGTTCTTTTAACATACCACATATGGATCCACCAGTGTCATTGAAATGTGTGTTCTTCTCATTAACCAGAGCTAGAGTCATTGCATGTGTGTTCTCTTTAGAGACCACACATGGATCCACCAATGTCATTGCATGTGTGTTCTTTTTACTAACAACAACCAGAGTCATTGCATGTGTATTATTTTCACAATCCACCTATGGATCCACCAGTGTCATTGCATGTGTGCTCTTTTGACTAACAACAGCCAGCGTCATTGAACATGTGTTCTCTTCAGAGACCACACATGGATCCACCAGTGTGATTGCATGTGTGTTCTTTTTACTAACAACAACTGGATTCATTGCATGACTATTCTTTTCACATACCACATATGGATCCACCAGTGTCATTGAAATGTGTGTTCTTCTCATTAACCATAGCTAGAGTCATTGCATGTGTGTTCTCTTTAGAGACCACACATGGATGCACCAGTGTCATTGCATGTGTGTTCTTTTTACTAACAACAACTAGAGTCATTGCATGTGTGTTCCTTTCACATACCACATATGGATCCACCAGCGTCTTTGAAATGTGTGTTCTCTTTAGAGACCACACATGGATCCACCAGTGTCATTGCATGTGTGCTCTTTTTACTAACAACAACCATAGTCATTGCATGTGTGTTCTCTTCAGAGACTACACATGGATCCACCAGTGTCATTATTTATGTGTTCTTCTCATTAACTACAACTAGAGTCATTGAAATGTGTGTTCTCTTCAGAGACCACACATGGATCCACCAGTGTCATTGCATGTGTGCTCTTTTTACTAACAACAACTAGAGTCATTGCATGTGTGTTCTTTTCACAATCCAGCTATGGATCCACCAGTGTCATTGCATGTGTGTTCTTCTCATTCAGCACAACTAGATTCATTGCATATGTGTTTTCTTCAGAGACCACACATGGATCCACTAGTGTCATTGCATGTGTGTTATTTTTACTAACAACAACTGGAGTCATTGCATGTGTGTTCTTTTCACATACCACATATGGATCCACCAGTGTCATTCAAACGTGTGTTCTCTTTAGAGACCACACATGGATCCACCAGTGTCATTGCATTTGTGTTCTTTTACTAACAACAACTGGAGTCATTGCATGTGTGTTCTTTTCACATACCACATATGGATCCACCAGTGTCATTGAAATGTGTGTTCTCTTCAGAGACCACACATGGATCCACCAGTGTCATTGCATGTGTGCTCTTTTTACTAACAACAACTAGAGTCATTTCATGACTATTCTTTTCACATACCACATATGGATCCACCAGTGTCATTGACATGTGTGTTCTTCTCATTAACCACAACTAGAGTCATTGCATGTGTGTTCTCTTCAGAGACCACACATGGATCCACCCGTGTCATTGCATGTGTGTTCTTTTTACTAACAACAATTAGAGTCATTGCATGTATGTTCTTTTTACATACCACATATGGATCCACCAGTGTCATTGAAATGTGTGTTCTCTTCAGTGACCACACATGGATCCACAAGTGTCATTGCATGGGTTTTATTTTCTAACAACAGCCAGAGTCATTGCATGTGTGTTCTCTTCAGAGACCACACATGGATCCATTAGTGGCATTGTTTGTGTGTTCTTCTCATTAACCACAGCTAGAGTCAGTGAAATGTGTTTTCTCTTCAGAGACCACACATGGATCCACCAGTGTCATTGCATGTGTGCTCTTTTTACTAACAACAACCTGAGTCATTGCATGTGTGTTCTTTTCAAATACCATATATGGATCCACCAGTGTCATTGAAATGTGTGTTCTTCTCATTAACCAGAGCTAGAGTATTTTCATGTGTGTTCTCTTCAGAGACCACACATGGATCCACCAGTGTCATTGCATGTGTGTTCTTTTTAGTAACAACAACCAGAGTCATTGCATGTGTGTTCTTTTCACAATCCACCTATGGATCCACTAGTGTCATTGCATGTGTGTTCTTTTTACTAACAACAACTTGAGTCATTGCATGTTTGTTCTATTCACAATCCACCTATGGATCCACCAGTGTCATTGCATGTGTGTTCTTTTCATTAACCATAGCTAGATTCATTGCATGTGTGCTGTCTTCAGAGACCACACATGGATCCACCAGTGTCATTGCATATGTGTTCTTTTTACTAACAACAACTCGAGTCATTGCATGTGTGTTCTTTTCACATACCACCTATAGATCCACCAGTGTCATTGAAATGTGTGTTATCTTCAGAGACCACACATGGATCCACCAGTGTCATTGCATGTGTGTTCTTTTTACTAAAAACAACTGGAGTCATTGCATGTGTGTTCTTTTCACATACCACATATGGATCCACCAATGTCATTGAAATGTGTGTTCTCTTCAGATACCACACATGGATCCACCAGTGTCATTGCATGTGTGCTCTTTTTGCTAACAACAACTAGAGTCATTTCATGACTATTCTTTTCATAGACCACATATGGATCCACCAGTGTCATTGAAATGTGTGTTCTTATCATTAACCACAGTTAGAGTCATTGCATGTGTGATCTCTTCAAAGACCACACATGGATCCACCAGTGTCATTGCATGTGTGTTATTTTTACTAACAACAACTGGAGTCATTGCATGTGTGTTCTTTTCACATACCACATATGGATCCACCAGTGCCATTGAAATGTGTGTTCTTCGCATTAACCAGAGCTAGAGTCATTGCATGTGTTCTCTTGAGAGACCACATGGATCCACCATTGTCATTGCATGTGTGTTCTTTTTACTAACAACAACCAGAGTCATTGCATGTGTATTGTTTTCACAATCCACCTATGGATCCACCAGTGTCATTGCACGTGTGCTCTTTTTACTAACAACAACCAGAGTCATTGAATGTGTGTTCTCTTCAGAGACCACATGGATCCACCAGTGTCATTGCATGTGTGTTCTTTATACTAACAACAACTGGAGTCATCGCATGACTATTCTTTTCACATACCACATATGGATCCACCAGTCTCAATGAAATATGTGTTCTTATCATTAACCTCGGCTAGAGTCATTGCATGTGTGTTCTCTTCAGAGACCACACATGGATCAACCAGTGTCATTACATGTGTGTTCTTTTTACTAACAACATCTGGAGTCATTGCATGTGTGTTCTTTTCACATACCACAAATGTATCCACCAGTGTCATTGAAATGTGTGTTCTCTTCAGAGACCACACATGGATCCACCAGTGTCATTGCATGTGTGCTCTTTTTACTAACAACAACCAGAGTCATTGCATGTGTGTTATCTTCAGAGACCACACCTGGATCCACCAGTGTCATTGTTTGTGTGTTCTTCTCATTAACCACAGCTAGAGTCATTGAAATGTGTGTTCTCTTAAGTGACCACACATGGATCCACCAGTGTCATTTCATGTGTGCTCTTTTTACTAACAACAACTCGAGTCATTGAATGTGTGTTCTTTTCACATACCTCATATGGATCCACCAGTGTCATTGAAATGTGTGTTCTTTTCATTAACCAGAGCAAGAGTATTTGCATGTGTGTTCTTTTCACATACCACACATGGATCCACCAGTGTCATTGCATGTGTGCTCTTTTTCCTAACAACAACAAGAGTCATTTCATGACTATTCTTTTCACATACCACATATGGATCCACTAGTGTCATTGAAATGTGTGTTCTCTTGAGACCACACATGGATCCTGATGTCATTGCATGTGTGTTCTTTTACTAACAACAACTAGAGTCATTGCATGTGTGTTCTTTTCACATACCACATATGGATCCACAGTGTCATTGAAATGTGTGTTCTCTTGAGAGACCACACATGGATCCTGATGTCATTGCATGTGTGCTCTTTTACTAACAACAACTGGAGTCATTTCATGACTATTCTTTTCACATACCACATATGGATCCACCAGTGTCATTCACATGTGTGTTCTTCTCATTAACCACAGCTAGAGTCATTGCATGTGTGTTCTCTTCAGAGACCACACATGGATCCACCCGTGTCATTGCATGTGTGTTCTTTTTACTAACAACAATTAGAATCATTGCATGTATGTTCTTTTCACATACCACATATGGATCCACCAGTGTCATTGAAATGTGTGTTCTCTTCAGAGACCACACATGGATCCACCAGTGTCATTGCATGGGTTTTATTTTCTATCAACTGCCAGAGTCATTGCATGTTTGTTCTCTTCAGAGACCACACATGGATCCACTAGTGGCATTCTTTTTGTGTTCTTCTCATTAATCACAGCTAGGGTAAGTGAAATGTGTTTTCTCTTCAGAGACCACACATGGATCCACCAGTGTCATTGCATGTGTGCTCTTTTTACTAACAACAACCTGAGTCATTGCATGTGTGTTCTTTTCAAATACCATATATGGATCCACCAGTGTCATTGAAATGTGTGTTCTTCTCATTAACCAGAGCTAGAGTATTTTCATGTGTGTTCTCTTCAGATACCACACATGGATCCACCAGTGTCATTGCATGTGTGTTCTTTTTAGTAACAACAACCAGAGTCATTGCATGTGTGTTCTTTTCACAATCCACCTATGGATCCACTAGTGTCATTGCATGTGTGTTCTTTTTACTAACAACAACCTGAGTCATTGCATGTTTATTCTATTCACAATCCACCTATGGATCCACCAGTGTCATTGCATGTGTGTTCTTTTCATTAACCATAGCTAGATTCATTGCATGTGTGCTGTCTTCAGAGACCACACATGGATCCACCAGTGTCATGTGTTCTTTTTACTAACAACAACTCGAGTCATTGCATGTGTGTTCTTTTCACATACCACCTATAGATCCACCAGTGTCATTGAAATGTGTGTTATCTTCAGAGACCACACATGGATCCACCAGTGTCATTGCATGTGTGTTCTTTTTACTAAAAACAACTAGAGTCATTGCATGTGTGTTCTTTTCACATACCACATATGGATCCACCAATGTCATTGAAATGTGTGTTCTCTTCAGATACCACACATGGATCCACCAGTGTCATTGCATGTGTGCTCTTTTTGCTAACAGCAACTAGAGTCATTTCATGACTATTCTTTTCACAGACCACATATGGATCCACCAGTGTCATTGAAATGTGTGTTCTTATCATTAACCACAGTTAGAGTCATTGCATGTGTGATCTCTTCAAAGACCACACATGGATCCACCAGTGTCATTGCATGTGTGTTATTTTTACTAACAACAACTGGAGTCATTGCATGTGTGTTCTTTTCACATACCACATATGGATCCACCAGTGCCATTGAAATGTGTGTTCTTCTCATTAACCAGAGCTAGAGTCATTGCATGCGTGTTCTCTTCAGAGACCACACATGGATCCACCATTGTCATTGCATGTGTGTTCTTTTTACTAACAACAACCAGAGTCATTGCATGTGTATTGTTTTCACAATCCACCTATGGATCCACCAGTGTCATTGCACGTGTGCTCTTTTTACTAACAACAACCAGAGTCATTGAATGTGTGTTCTCTTCAGAGACCACACATGGATCCTGATGTCATTGCATGTGTGTTCTTTATACTAACAACAACTGCAGTCATCGCATGACTATTCTTTTCACATACCACATATGGATCCACCAGTCTCAATGAAATATGTGTTCTTATCATTAACCTCGGCTAGAGTCATTGCATGTGTGTTCTCTTCAGAGACCACACATGGATCAACCAGTGTCATTACATGTGTGTTCTTTTACTAACAACATGGAGTCATTGCATGTGTTCTTTTCACATACCACAAATGTATCCACCAGTGTCATTGAAATGTGTGTTCTCTTCAGAGACCACACATGGATCCACCAGTGTCATTGCATGTGTGCTCTTTTTACTAACAACAACCAGAGTCATTGCATGTGTGTTATCTTCAGAGACCACACCTGGATCCACCAGTGTCATTGTTTGTGTGTTCTTCTCATTAACCACAGCTAGAGTCATTGAAATGTGTGTTCTCTTAAGTGACCACACATGGATCCACCAGTGTCATTTCATGTGTGCTCTTTTTACTAACAACAACTCGAGTCATTGAATGTGTGTTCTTTTCACATACCTCATATGGATCCACCAGTGTCATTGAAATGTGTGTTCTTCTCATTAACCAGAGCAAGAGTATTTGCATGTGTGTTCTTTTCACATACCACACATGGATCCACCAGTGTCATTGCATGTGTGCTCTTTTTCCTAACAACAACAAGAGTCATTTCATGACTATTCTTTTCACATACCACATATGGATCCACTAGTGTCATTGAAATGTGTGTTCTCTTCAGAGACCACACATGGATCCACCAGTGTCATTGCATGTGTGTTCTTTTACTAACAACAACTAGAGTCATTGCATGTGTGTTCTTTTCACATACCACATATGGATCCACCAGTGTCATTGAAATGTGTGTTCTCTTCAGAGACCACACATGGATCCACCAGTGTCATTGCATGTGTGCTCTTTTTACTAACAACAACTGGAGTCATTTCATGACTATTCTTTTCACATACCACATATGGATCCACCAGTGTCATTCACATGTGTGTTCTTCTCATTAACCACAGCTAGAGTCATTGCATGTGTGTTCTCTTCAGAGACCACACATGGATCCACCCGTGTCATTGCATGTGTGTTCTTTTTACTAACAACAATTAGAATCATTGCATGTATGTTCATTTCACATACCACATATGGATCCACCAGTGTCATTGAAATGTGTGTTCTCTTCAGAGACCACACATGGATCCACCAGTGTCATTGCATGGGTTTTATTTTCTATCAACTGCCAGAGTCATTGCATGTTTGTTCTCTTCAGAGACCACACATGGATCCACTAGTGGCATTATTTTTGTGTTCTTCTCATTAATCACAGCTAGGGTAAGTGAAATGTGTTTTCTCTTCAGAGACCACACATGGATCCACCAGTGTCATTGCATGTGTGCTCTTTTTACTAACAACAACCTGAGTCATTGCATGTGTGTTCTTTTCAAATACCATATATGGATCCACCAGTGTCATTGAAATGTGTGTTCTTCTCATTAACCAGAGCTAGAGTATTTTCATGTGTGTTCTCTTCAGAGACCACACATGGATCCACTAGTGTCATTGCATGTGTGTTCTTTTTAGTAACAACAACCAGAGTCATTGCATGTGTGTTCTTTTCACAATCCACCTATGGATCCACTAGTGTCATTGCATGTGTGTTCTTTTTACTAACAACAACCTGAGTCATTGCATGTTTGTTCTATTCACAATCCACCTATGGATCCACCAGTGTCATTGCATGTGTGTTCTTTTCATTAACCATAGCTAGATTCATTGCATGTGTGCTGTCTTCAGAGACCACACATGGATCCACCAGTGTCATTGCATATGTGTTCTTTTTACTAACAACAACTCGAGTCATTGCATGTGTGTTCTTTTCACATACCACCTATAGATCCACCAGTGTCATTGAAATGTGTGTTATCTTCAGAGACCACACATGGATCCACCAGTGTCATTGCATGTGTGTTCTTTTTACTAAAAACAACTAGAGTCATTGCATGTGTGTTCTTTTCACATACCACATATGGATCCACCAATGTCATTGAAATGTGTGTTCTCTTCAGATACCACACATGGATCCACCAGTGTCATTGCATGTGTGCTCTTTTTGCTAACAGCAACTAGAGTCATTTCATGACTATTCTTTTCACAGACCACATATGGATCCACCAGTGTCATTGAAATGTGTGTTCTTATCATTAACCACAGTTAGAGTCATTGCATGTGTGATCTCTTCAAAGACCACACATGGATCCACCAGTGTCATTGCATGTGTGTTATTTTTACTAACAACAACTGGAGTCATTGCATGTGTGTTCTTTTCACATACCACATATGGATCCACCAGTGCCATTGAAATGTGTGTTCTTCTCATTAACCAGAGCTAGAGTCATTGCATGCGTGTTCTCTTCAGAGACCACACATGGATCCACCATTGTCATTGCATGTGTGTTCTTTTTACTAACAACAACCAGAGTCATTGCATGTGTATTCTTTTCACAATCCACCTATGGATCCACCAGTGTCATTGCACGTGTGCTCTTTTTACTAACAACAACCAGAGTCATTGAATGTGTGTTCTCTTCAGAGACCACACATGGATCCACCAGTGTCATTGCATGTGTGTTCTTTATACTAACAACAACTGCAGTCATCGCATGACTATTCTTTTCACATACCACATATGGATCCACCAGTCTCAATGAAATATGTGTTCTTATCATTAACCTCGGCTAGAGTCATTGCATGTGTGTTCTCTTCAGAGACCACACATGGATCAACCAGTGTCATTACATGTGTGTTCTTTTTACTAACAACATCCGAGTCATTGCATGTGTGTTCTTTTCACATACCACAAATGTATCCACAGTGTCATTGAAATGTGTGTTCTCTTGAGACCACACATGGATCCTGATGTCATTGCATGTGTGCTCTTTTTACTAACAACAACCAGAGTCATTGCATGTGTGTTATCTTCAGAGACCACACCTGGATCCACCAGTGTCATTGTTTGTGTGTTCTTCTCATTAACCACAGCTAGAGTCATTGAAATGTGTGTTCTCTTAAGTGACCACACATGGATCCACCAGTGTCATTTCATGTGTGCTCTTTTTACTAACAACAACTCGAGTCATTGAATGTGTGTTCTTTTCACATACCTCATATGGATCCACCAGTGTCATTGAAATGTGTGTTCTTCTCATTAACCAGAGCAAGAGTATTTGCATGTGTGTTCTTTTCACATACCACACATGGATCCACCAGTGTCATTGCATGTGTGCTCTTTTTCCTAACAACAACAAGAGTCATTTCATGACTATTCTTTTCACATACCACATATGGATCCACTAGTGTCATTGAAATGTGTGTTCTCTTCAGAGACCACACATGGATCCTGATGTCATTGCATGTGTGTTCTTTTACTAACAACAACTAGAGTCATTGCATGTGTGTTCTTTTCACATACCACATATGGATCCACCAGTGTCATTGAAATGTGTGTTCTCTTCAGAGACCACACATGGATCCACCAGTGTCATTGCATGTGTGCTCTTTTTACTAACAACAACTGGAGTCATTTCATGACTATTCTTTTCACATACCACATATGGATCCACCAGTGTCATTCACATGTGTGTTCTTCTCATTAACCACAGCTAGAGTCATTGCATGTGTGTTCTCTTCAGAGACCACACATGGATCCACCCGAGTCCTTGCATGTGTGGTCGTTTTACTAACAACAATTAGAATCATTGCATGTATGTTCATTTCACATACCACATATGGATCCACAGTGTCATTGAAATGTGTGTTCTCTTGAGACCACACATGGATCCTGATGTCATTGCATGGGTTTTATTTTCTATCAACTGCCAGAGTCATTGCATGTTTGTTCTCTTCAGAGACCACACATGGATCCACTAGTGGCATTATTTTTGTGTTCTTCTCATTAATCACAGCTAGGGTAAGTGAAATGTGTTTTCTCTTCAGAGACCACACATGGATCCACCAGTGTCATTGCATATGTGCTCTTTTACTAACAACAACTTGAGTCATTGCATGTGTGTTCTTTTCAAATACCATATATGGATCCACAGTGTCATTGAAATGTGTGTTCTTCTCATTAACCAGCTAGAGTATTTTCATGTGTGTTCTCTTGAGACCACACATGGATCCTGATGTCATTGCATGTGTGTTCTTTTTAGTAACAACAACCAGAGTCATTGCATGTGTGTTCTTTTCACAATCCACCTATGGATCCACTAGTGTCATTGCATGTGTGTTCTTTTTACTAACAACAACCTGAGTCATTGCATGTTTGTTCTATTCACAATCCACCTATGGATCCACAGTGTCATTGCATGTGTGTTCTTTTCATTAACCATAGCTAGATTCATTGCATGTGTGCTGTCTTCAGAGACCACACATGGATCCACCAGTGTCATTGCATATGTGTTCTTTTTACTAACAACTTTCGAGTCATTGCATGTGTGTTCTTTTCACATACCACCTATAGATCCACCAGTGTCATTGAAATGTGTGTTATCTTCAGAGACCACACATGGATCCACCAGTGTCATTCCATGTGTGTTCTTTTTACTAAAAACAACTGGAGTCATTGCATGTGTGTTCTTTTCACATACCACATATGGATCCACCAATGTCATTGAAATGTGTGTTCTCTTGGATACCACACATGGATCCACCAGTGTCATTGCATGTGTGCTCTTTTTGCTAACAACAACTAGAGTCATTTCATGACTATTCTTTTCACAGACCACATATGGATCCACCAGTGTCATTGAAATGTGTGTTCTTATCATTAACCACAGTTAGAGTCATTGCATGTGTGATCTCTTCAAATACCACACATGGATCCACCAGTGTCATTGCATGTGTGTTATTTTTACTAACAACAACTGGAGTCATTGCATGTGTGTTCTTTTCACATACCACATATGGATCCACCAGTGCCATTGAAATGTGTGTTCTTCTCATTAACCAGAGCTAGAGTCATTGCATGCGTGTTCTCTTCAGAGACCACACATGGATCCACCATTGTCATTGCATGTGTGTTCTTTTTACTAACAACAACCAGAGTCATTGCATGTGTATTGTTTTCACAATCCACCTATGGATCCACCAGTGTCATTGCACGTGTGCTCTTTTTACTAATAACAACCAGAGTCATTGAATGTGTGTTCTCTTCAGAGACCACACATGGATCCACCAGTGTCATTGCATGTGTGTTCTTTATACTAACAACAACTGGAGTCATCGCATGACTATTCTTTTCACATACCACATATGGATCCACCAGTCTCAATGAAATATGTGTTCTTATCATTAACCTCGGCTAGAGTCATTGCATGTGTGTTCTCTTCAGAGACCACACATGGATCAACCAGTGTCATTACATGTGTGTTCTTTTTACTAACAACATCTGGAGTCATTGCATGTGTGTTCTTTTCACATACCACAAATGGATCCACCAGTGTCAATGAAATGTGTGTTCTCTTGAGAGACCACACATGGATCCACCAGTGTCATTGCATGTGTGCTCTTTTTACTAACAACAACCAGAGTCATTGCATGTGTGTTATCTTCAGAGACCACACCTGGATCCCCCAGTGTCATTGTTTGTGTGTTCTTCTCATTAACCACAGCTAGAGTCATTGAAATGTGTGTTCTCTTTAGAGACCACACATGGACCCACCAGTGTCATTGCATGTGTGTTCTTTTTACTAACGACAACTGGAGTCATTGCATGTGTGTTATTTTCACATACCACATATGGATCCACCAGTGTCATTGCATGTGTGTTCTCTTCAAAGACCACACATGGATCCACCAGTGTCATTGCATGTGTGTTCTTTTTACTAACAACAACTTGAGTCATTGCATGTGTGTTCTTTTCACAATCCACCTATGGATCCACCAGTGTCATTGCATGTGTTTTCTTCTCATTAACCATAGCCAGATTCATTGCACGTGTGTTCTCTTCAGAGACCACACATGGATCCACTAGTGTCATTGCATGTGTGTTCTTTTTACTAACAACTTGAGTCATTGCATGTGTGTTCTTTTCACATACCACATATGGATCCACCAGTGTCATTGAAATGTTTGTTCTCTTCAGAGACCACACATGGATCAACCGGTGTCATTGCATGTGTGTTTTTTTACTAACAACAACTGAAGTCATTGCATGTGTGTTCTTTTCACATACCACATATGGATCCACCAATGTCATTGAAATGTGTGTTCTCTTCAGATACCACACATGGATCCACCAGTGTCATTGCATGTGTGCTCTTTTTAATAACAACAACTCGAGTCATTTCATGACTATTCTTTTCACAGACCACATATGGATCCACCAGTGTCATTGAAATGTGTGTTCTTATCATTAACCACAGTTAGAGTCATTGCATGTGTGTTCTCTTCAAAGACCACACATGGATCCACCTGTGTCATTGCATGTGTGTTATTTTTACTAACAACAACTGGAGTCATTGCATGTGTGTTCTTTTCACATACCACATATGGATCCACCAGTGCCATTGAAATGTGTGTTCTTCTCATTAACCAGAGCTAGAGTCATTGCATGCGTGTTCTCTTCAGAGACCACACATGGATCCACCATTGTCATTGCATGTGTGTTCTTTTTACTAACAACAACCATAGTCATTGCATGTGTATTCTTTTCACAATCCACCTATGGATCCACCAGTGTCATTGCACGTGTGCTCTTTTTACTAACAACAACCAGAGTCATTGAATGTGTGTTCTCTTCAGAGACCACACATGGATCCACCAGTGTCATTGCATGTGTGTTCTTTATACTAACAACAACTGGAGTCATCGCATGACTATTCTTTTCACATACCACATATGGATCCACCAGTCTCACTGAAATATGTGTTCTTATCATTAACCTCGGCTAGAGTCATTGCATGTGTGTTCTCTTCAGAGACCACACATGGATCAACCAGTGTCATTACATGTGTGTTCTTTTTACTAACAACATCTGGAGTCATTGCATGTGTGTTCTTTTCACATACCACAAATGTATCCACCAGTGTCATTGAAATGTGTGTTCTCTTCAGAGACCACACATGGATCCACCAGTGTCATTGCATGTGTGCTCTTTTTACTAACAACAACCAGAGTCATTGCATGTGTGTTATCTTCAGAGACCACACCTGGATCCACCAGTGTCATTGTTTGTGTGTTCTTCTCATTAACCACAGCTAGAGTCGTTGAAATGTGTGTTCTCTTTAGAGACCACACATGGATCCACCAGTGTCATTGCATGTGTGCTCTTTTTACTAACAACAACTGGAGTCATTGCATGTGTGTTCTTTTCACATACCTCATATGGATCCACCAGTGTCATTGAAATGTGTGTTCTTCTCATTAACCAGAGCTAGAGTATTTTCATGTGTGTTCTTTTCACATACCACACATGGATCCACCAGTGTCATTGCATGTGTGCTATTTTTCCTAACAACAACTAGAGTCATTTCATGACTATTCTTTTCACATACCACATATGGATCCACCAGTGTCATTGAAATGTGTGTTCTTCTCATTAACCACAGCTAGAGTCATTGCATGTGTGTTCTCTTCAGAGACCACACATGGATCCACCAGTGTCATTGCATGTGTGTTCTTTTTACTAACAACAACTGGAGTCATTGCATGTGTGTTCTTTTCACATACCACATATGGATCCACCAGTGTCATTGAAATGTGTGTTCTCTGCAGGGACCACACATGGATCCACCTGTGTCATTGCATGTGTGCTCTTTTTACTAACAACAACAAGAGTCATTGCATGTGTGTTCTCTTTAGAGACCACACATGGACCCACCAGTGTCATTGTTTGTGTGTTGTTCTCATTAACCACAGCTAGAGTCATTGAAATGTGTGTTCTCTTCAGAGACCACACATGGATCCACCAGTGTCATTGCATGTGTGCTCTTTTTACCAAAGACAACTTGAGTTATTGCATGTGTGTTCTTTTCACATACCACATATGGATCCACAGTGTCATTGAAATGTGAGTTCTTCTCATTAACTATAGCTAGAGTCATTGCATGTGTGTTCTCTTCAGAGACCACACATGGATCCACCAGTGTCATTGCATGTGTGTTCTTTTTACTAATAACAACCAGAGTCATTGCATGTGTGTTCTTTTCACAATCCACCTATGGATCCACCAGTGTTATTGCATGTGTGTTCTCTTCACAGACCACACATGGATCCACCAGTGTCATTGCATGTGTGTTCTTTATACTAACAACAACTTGAGTCATTGCATGTGTGTTCTTTTCACAATCCACCTATGGATCCACCAGTGTCATTGCATGTGTGTTCTTCTCATTAACCATAGCTAGATTCATTGCACGTGTGTTCTCTTCAGAGACCACACATGGATCCACTAGTGTCATTGCATGTGTGTTCTTTTTACTAACAACTGGAGTCATTGCATGTGTGTTCTTTTCACATACCACATATGGATCCACCAGTGTCATTGAAATGTTTGTTCTCTTCAGAGACCACACATGGATCAACCAGTGTCATTGCATGTGTGTTCTTTTTACTAACAACAACTGGAGCCATTGCATGTGTGTTCTTTTCACATACCACATATGGATCCACCAATGTCATTGAATGTGTGTTCTCTTGAGAGACCACACATGGATCCACTAGTGTCATTGCATGCGTGCACTTTTTACTAACAACAACTGGAGTCATTTCATGACTATTCTTTTCACATACCACATATGGATCCACCAGTGTCATTGAAATGTGTGTTCTTCTCATTAACCACAGCTAGAGTCATTGGATGTGTGTTCTCTTCAGAGACCACACATGGATCCAACAGTGTCATTGTATGTGTGTTCTTTTTACTAACAACAACTGGAGTCATTGCATGTGTGTTCTTTTCACATACCACATATGGAGCCACCAGTGTCATTGAAATGTTTGTTCTCTTCAGAGACCACACATGGATCCACCAGTGTCATTTTATGTGTGCTCTTTTTACTAACAACAACCAGAGTCATTGCAAGTGTGTTCTCTTTAGAGACCACACATGGATCCACCAGTGTCATTGTTTGTGTGTTCTTCTTATTAACCACATCTAGAGTCATTGAAATGTGTGTTCTCTTTAGAGACCACACATGGATCCGAAAGTGTCATTGGATGTGTGCTCTTTTTACGAACAACAACTGGAGTCATTACATGTGTGTTCTTTTCACATACCACATATGGATCCACCAGTGTCATTGAAATGTGTGTTCTTCTCATTAACTAGAGCTAGAGTCATTGCATGTGTGTTCTCTTCAGAGACCATACATGGATCCACCAGTGTCATTGCATGGGTGTTCTTTTTACTAACAACAACCAGAGTCATTGAATGTGTATTATTTTCATAATCTACCTATGTATCCACTAGTGTCATTGATGTGTGCTCTTTTTACTAACAATAGCCAGTCATCACATGTGTGTTCTCTTCAGAGACCACACATGGATCCACCAGTGTCATTGCATGTGTGTTATTTTTACAAACAACAACTAGAGTCATTGCATGACTATTCTTTTCACATACCACATATGGATCCCCCAGTGTCATTAAAATGTGTGTTGTTCTCATTAACCACGGCTAGAGTTATTGCATGTGTGTTCTGTTCAGAGACCACACCTGGATCCACCAGTGTCATTACATGTGTGTTATTTTTACTAACAACAATTAGAGTCATTGCATGTGTGTTCTTTTCGCATACCACATATGGATCCACCAGTGTCATTAAAATGCGTGTTCTGTTAAGAGACCACACATGGATCCACCCGTGTTATTGCATGTGTGCTCTTTTTAGTAACAACAACCAGAGTCATTCCATGTTTGTTCACTTCAGAGACCACACATGGATCCACCAGTGTCATTGTTTGTGTGTTCTTCTCATTAACCACAGCTAGAGTAATTGAAATGTGTGTTCTTTTCGGAGACCACACATGGATCCACCAGTGTCATTGCATGTGTGCTCTTTTTACTAACAACAACTGGGGTCATTGCATGTGTATTGTTTTCACATACCACATATGGATCCACCATTGTCATTGAAATGTGTGTTCTTCTCATCAACTAGAGCTACAGTCATTGCATGTGTGTTCTTTTCACATACCACATATGGATCACCAGTGTCATTGCATGTGTGTTCTTTTTACTAACTATAACTGGAGTCATTTCATGTGTGTTCTTTTCACATACCACATGTGGATCCACCAGTGTCGTTGCATGTGTGTTCTCTTCAGAGACCACACATGGATCCACCAATGTCATTGCATGTGTATTCTTTTTACTAACAACAACTGGATTCATTGCATGTGTGTTCTTTTCACAATCCATCTATGGATCCACTAGTGTCATTGCATGTGTGTTCTTCTCATTAACCACAGCTAGATTCATTGCATGTGTGTTCTCTTCAGATACCACACAAGGATCCACCAGTGTCATTGCATGTGTGTTCTTTTCACATACCACATATGGATCCACCAGTGTCATTGAAATGTGTGTTCTCTTTAGAGACCACACATGGATCCACCAGTGTCCTTGCATGTGTGTTCTTTTTACTAACAACAACTGGAGTCATTTCATGTGTGTTCTTTTCACATACCACATATGGATCCACCAGTGTCATTGAAATGTGTGTTCTCTTCAGAGACCACACATGGATCCACCAGTGTCATTGCATGTGTGCTCTTTTTAGTAACAACAACTAGAGTCATTTCATGACTATTCTTTTCACATACCACATATGGATCCACTAGTGTCATTGAAATGTGTGTTCTTCTCATTAACCATAGCTAGAGTCATTGCATGTGTGTTCTCTTCAGAGACCACACATGGATCCACTAGTGTCATTGCATGTGTGTTCTTTTTACTAACAACAACTAGAGTCATTGCATGTGTGTTCTTTTGACATACCACATATAGATCCACCAGTGTCATTGAAATGTGTGTTCTCTTAGAGACCACACATGGATCCACCAGTGTCATTGCATGTGTGCTCTTTTTACTAACAACAACTAGAGTCATTGCATGTGTGATCTTTTTACTAATAACAACCAGAGTCATTGCATGAGTGTTCTCTTCAGAGACCACACATGGATCCACCAGTGTCATTGTTTGTGTGTTCTTCTCATTAACCACAACTAGAGTCATGGAAATGTGTGTTCTCTATAGAGACCACACATGGATCCACTAGTGTCATGCATGTGTGTTGTTTTTCCTAACAACAACTGGAGTCATTTTATGACTATTCTTTTCATGTACCACATATGGATCCACCAGTGTCATTGAAATGTGTGTTCTTCTCATTAACCAGAGCTAGAGTCATTGCATGTGTGTTCCCTTCATAGACCACACATGGATCCACCAGTGTCATTGCATGTGCGTTCTTTTTACTAACGACAACCATAGTCATTGCATGTGTATTCTTTTCACAATGCACCAATGGTTCCACCAGTGTCATTGCATGTGTGCTCTTTTTACTAACAACAGCCAGAGTCATTGCATCTGTGTTCTCTTCAGAGACCACACATGATCCACCAGTGTCATTACATGTGTGTTATTTTTACTAACAACAACTGGAGTCATTGCATGACTATTCTTTTCACATACCACATATGGATCCACTACTGTCATTGAAATGTGTTTTCTTCTCATTAACCACAGCTAGAGTCATTGCATGTGTGTTCTCTTCAGAGATCACACATGGATCCACCAGTGTCATTGCATGTGTGTTCTTTGTACTAACAATAACTGGAGTCATTGCATGTGTGTTATTTTCACATACCACATATGGATCCACCAGTGTCATTGAAATGTGTGTTCTCTTCAGAGACCACACATGGATCCACCAGTGTCATTGCATGTGTGCTTTTTTCACTAACAACAACCATAGTCATTGCATGTGTGTTCTTTTCACATACCACATATGGATCCACCAATGTCATTGCATGTGTGCTCTCTTTAGAGACCACACATGGATCCACCAGTGCCATTGCATGTGTGTTCTTTTTACTAAGAACAACTTGAGTCATTGCATGTGTCTTCTTTTCACATACCACACATGGATCCACAGTGTCATTGAAATGTGTGTTTGCTTCAGAGACCACACATGGATCCACTAGTGTCATTGCATGTGTGCTCTTTTTACTAACAACAACCAGAGTCATTGCCTGTGTGTTCTTTTCACATACCACATATGGATCCACTAGTGTCATTGCATGTGTGTTCTCTTCAGAGACCACACATGGATCCACCAGTGTCATTGCATGTGTGTCCTTTTTACTAACAACAACTGGAGTCATTGCATGACTATTCTTTTCACATACTACATATGGATCCACCAGTGTCATTGAAATGTGTGTTCTTCTCATTAACCATAGCTAGAGTCATTGCATGTGTGTTCTCTTGGAGACCACACAGATCCACAGTGTCATTGCATGTGTGTTCTTTTTACTAACAACAACTGGAGTCATTGCATGTGTGTTCTTTTCACATACCACATATGGATCCACCAGTATCATTGAAATGTCTGTTCTCTTCAGAGACCACACATGGATCCACTAGTGTCATTGCATGTGTTCTCTTTTTACTAACAACAACTAGAGTCATTTCATGACTATTCTTTTCACATACCACATATGGATCCACTAGTGTCATTGAAATGTGTGTTCTTCTCATTAACCACAACTAGAGTCATTGCATGTGTGTTCTCTTCAGAGACCACACATGGATCCACTAGTGTTATTGCATGTGTGTTCTTTTTACTAACAACAACTAGAGTCATTGCATGTGTGTTCTTTTGACATACCACATATAGATCCACCAGTGTCATTGAAATGTGTGTTCTCTTAGAGACCACACATGGATCCACTAGTGTCATTGCATGTGTGCTCTTTTTACTAACAACAACTAGAGTCATTGCATGTGTGCTCTTTTTACTAACAACAACCAGAGTCATTACATGAGTGTTCTCTTCAGAGACCACACATGGATCCACCAGTGTTATTGTTTGTGTGTTCTTCTCATTATCCACAACTAGAGTCATGGAAATGTGTGTTCTCTTTAGAGACCACACATGGATCCACTAGTGTCATGCATGTGTGTTCTTTTTCCTAACAACAACTGGAGTCATTTTATGACTATTCTTTTCACGTACCACATATGGATCCACCAGTGTCATTGAAATGTGTGTTCTTCTCATTACCAGAGCTAGAGTCATTGCATGTGTGTTCTCTTCAGATACCACACATGAATCCACTAGTGTCATTGCATGTGTGTTCTTCTCATTAACCACAGCTAGATTCATTGCACGTGTGTTCTCTTCAGAGACCACACATGGATCCACCAGTGTCATTGCCTGTGTCTTCTTTTTACTAACAATAACTGGAGTCATTGCATGTGTGTTCTTTTCACATACCACATATGGATCCACCGTTGGCATTGAAATGTGTGTTCTCTTCAGAGACCACACATGGATCAACTAGTGTCATTGCATGTGTGTTCTTTTTACTAACAACAACTGGTGCCATTGCATGTGTGTTCTTTTCACATACCACATATGGATCCTCCAATGTCATTGAAATGTGTGTTCTCTTCAGAGACCACACATGGATCCACCAGTGTCATTGCATGCGTGCACTTTTTACTAACAACAACTGGAGTCATTTCATGACTATTCTTTTCACATACCACATATGGATCCACCAGTGTCATTGAAATGTGTGTTCTTCTCATTAACCACAGCTAGAGTCATTGCATGTGTGTTCTTGAGACCACATGGATCCTGATGTCATTGCATGTGTGTTCTTTTTACTAACAACAACTGGAGTCATTGCATGTGTGTTCTTTTCACATACCACATATGGATCCACCAATTTCATTGAAATGTGTGTTCTCTTCAGAGACCACACATGGATCCACCAGTGTCATTGCATGTGTGCTCTTTTTACTAACAACAACCAGAGTCATTGCATGTGTCTTCTCTTTAGAGACCACACATGGATCCACCAGTGTCATTGTTTGTGTTTTCTTCTCATTAACCACATCTAGAGTCATTGAAATGTGTGTTCTCTTTAGAGACCACACAAGGATCCACCAGTGTCATTGCATGTGTGCTCTTTTTACGAACAACAACTAGAGTCATTGCATGTGTGTTCTTTTCACATAACACATATGGATCCACCAGTGTCATTGAAATGTGTGTTCTTCTCATTAACTAGAGCTAGAGTCATTGCATGTGTGTTCTCTTCAGAGACCATACATGGATCCACCAGTGCCATTGCATGTGTGTTCTTTTTACTAACAAAACCAGAGTCATTGCATGTGTATTCTTTTCATAATTCACCTATGGATCCACTAGTGTCATTGCATGTGTGCTCTTTTTACTAACAACAGCCAGTCATTGCATGTGTGTTCTCTTCAGAGACCACACATGGATCCACCAGTGTCATTGCATGTGTGTTCTTTTTACTAACAACAACTGGAGTCATTGCATGACTATTCTTTTCACATACAACATATGGGTCCACCAGTGTCATTGAAATGTGTGTTCTTCTCATTAACCACATCTAGAGTCATTGCATATGTGTTCCTTGAATGACACACTGGATCCACGGTGTCATTGCATGTGTGTTCTTTTACTAACAACAACTAGAGTCATTGCATGTGTGTTCTTTTCACATACCACATATGGATCCACGAGTGTCATTGAAATGTGTGTTCTCTTGGAGGCCACATGGATCCTGATGTCATTGCATGTGTGCTCTTTTTAGTAACAACAACCAGAGTCATTGCATGTGTGTTCTCTTCAGAGACCACACATGGATCCACCAGTGTCATTGTTTGTGTGTTCTTCTCATTAACCACAGCTAGAGTCATTGAAATGTGTGTTCTCTTCGGAGACCACACATGGATCCACCAGTGTCATTGCATGTGTGCTCTTTTTACTAACAACAACCGGGGTCATTGCATGTGTGTTCTTTTCACATGCCACATATGGATCCACCATTGTCATTGAAATGTGTGTTCTTCTCATTAACTAGAGCTAGAGTCATTGCATGTGTGTTCTTTGCACATACCACATATGGATCCACCAGTGTCATTGCATGTGTGTTCTTTTTACTAATAATAACTGGAGTCATTTCATCTGTGTTCTTTTCACATACCACATGTGGAATCCACCAGTGTCATTGCATGTGTGTTCTCTTCAGAGACCACACATGGACCCACCAGTGTCATTGCATTTTTATTCTTTTTACTAACAACAACTGGAGTCATTGCATGTGTGTTCTTTTCACAATCCAGCTATGGATCCACCAGTGTCATTGCATGTGTGTTCTTCTCATTAACCATAGCTAGATTCATTGCATGTGTGTTCTCTTCAGAGACCACACATGGATCCACCAGTGTCATTGTATGTGTGTTCTTTTTACTAACAACAACTAGAGTCATTGCATGTTTGTTCTTTTCACATACCACATATGGATCCACCAGTGTCATTGAAATGTGTGTTCTCCTTAGAGACCACACATGGATCCACCAGTGTCATTGCATGTGTGTTCTTTTTACTGACAACAACTGGAGTCATTGCATGTGTGTTCTTTTCACATACCACATATGGATCCATCAGTGTCATTGAAATGTGTGTTCTTTTCAGAGACCACACATGGATCCACCAGTGTCATTGCATGTTTGCTCTTTTTACTAACAACAACTGGAGTCATTTCATGACTATTCTTTTTGATGGGTTCGTAGCATGGAAAACAAAAAATTTCTATCGCAACAACGAACAAAACCCAGATCTAATCTAGATAAAAGCCAAGATCTAATCTATTAGACATGTGCAACGAGATAGATCTGTACTAACCCTTGTAGATCCGAAAGCCTTGTGCGAGATCGGATCTCGTGGTTGATATGAGCGATCACTTGCCGATCTCAAGATCGAGTAGGCGATCCTTCCGGTGTCGCGTTAACGGCGCTTCCACGATCGGTCACGTGCGATGGTCGTTGCAGACCTTCCTCTCCCTGTTCCGATAGCGGCAGAGGTAGTAGATCTCTCCACGGAATCCCGGCCTGACGGCGTGGTGGTGGTGGAGTAGAAAATTGCGAGCCGCCTAAGCGTGGCGAGAAGGAAGGAGGAGGAGGCGGCTAGGGCAAGAGTGGAGGGGTAAGGGTGGTGGCGCCTCCACCCTCTATATATAGAGGAGGTGCGACCTAGGGTTCCCACCCCTAGGCCCACCTCCTAGGGCAGGCGCCTGGCGGGGCTTGGGGGTTTCCTTCCCCCAAGTTTCCCCTTTTTCTTTCTTGGTTTTCAAGTAAACTCCATAGAAATTTCTAGAACCTTCCGGAACATTCCGAAACCTTCTAGAACCCCCATATAAACACTCCGGGACATTTCCGAACCTTGAAAATGATCTCCATTATATGAATCTTATTCTCCGGACAATTCCGTATCTCCTCATGATGTCTCAGATCCAATCCGAGACTCCGAACAACATTCGGTCTCCAACGCACATTCCATATCTACCTAAATAGCATCGAACCTTAAGTGTGTCACCCTACGGTTCGTGAATATGCAGACATGATGGAGACACCTCTCCGATCAATAACCATCAGTGGGATCTGGAGATCCATAACGGCTCCCACATACTCAACGATGACTTTGTGATCGATAGAACCATTAACATACGAAACCAATTCCCTTTGTCACGCGATACTCTACTTATCCGAGGTTTGATCGTCGGTATCTCCATACCTAGTTCTACCTCGTTACTGATAAGTACTCTTTACTCGTTCCATGTTATGTCATCCCTTGTGACCTAGTCACATGCTTGCAAGCTAACTATATGACATTCCACCGAAAGGGCCCAGAGCATATCTATCCGTCATATGGACGGACAAATCCCAATCTTGGTCCATGCGCTTCAACACATAATTTCAGAATACCCAATGACACCTTTATAACCACCCAGTTACGAAGCGGTGTTTGATGTCATCAAAGTACCCATCCGGTGATGGTGATTAACTTAACCTCATGGTCGAACGATTAGGTTACTATGCATTTGAAAGCTTGTAGAAATACGTACTAAATGACTTGATCTTATGCTACACTTACTATGGGTGTGTGTCCATCACATCATTCTCCTAATGATACAACCTTGTTATTAATGACATCCAATGTCCATGATTAGGAAACCATGATCATCTATTAATCAACAAGTTAGTTCAACAAGAGGCTTACTAGGGACTCTTTTACGTTTACAAAACACACATGTATTAGTGTTTCCTTATAATACAATTATAGCATGGGATGTAAACATTCATCATAAACACAAAGATATAATAATAACCACTTTCATTATTGCCTCTTGGGCATATCTCCAACACTTTTCACATACCACATATGGATCCACTAGTGTCATTGAAATGTGTGTTCTTCTCATTAACCACAGCTAGAGTCATTGCATGTGTGTTCTCTTCAGAGACCACACATGGATCCACCAGTGTCATTGCATGTGTGTTCTTTTTACTAACAACAACTTGAGTCATTGCATGTGTGTTCTTTTGACATACCACATATCGATCCACAAGTGTCATTGAAATGTGTGTTCTCTTCAGAGACCACACATGGATCCACCAGTGTCATTTCATGTGTGCTTAATTACTAACAACAACTGGAGTCATTGCATGTGTGCTCTTTTTACTAAAAACAACAAGAGTCATTGCATGTGTGTTCTCTTTAGAGACCACACATGGATCCACCAGTGTCATTGTTTGTGTGTTCTTCTCATTAACCACAACTAGAGTCATGGAAATGTGGGTTCTCTTCAGAGACCACACATGGATCCACCAGTGTCATTGCATGTTTGCTCTTTTCACTAACAATAACTGGAGTCATTGCATGTGTGTTCTTTTCACATACCACATATGGATCCACCAGTGTTATTGAAATGTGTGTTCTTCTCATTAACCAGAGCAAGAGTCATTGCATGTGTGTTCTCTTCAGAGACCACACATGGATCCACCAGTGTCATTGCATGTGTGTTCTTTTTACTAACAACAACCATAGTCATTGCATGTGTATTCTTTTCACAATCCACCTATGGATCCACCAGTGTCATTGCATGTGTAATCTTTTTACTAACAACAGCCAGAGTCATTGCATGTGTGTTCTCTTCAGAGACCACACATGATCCTGATGTCATTGCATGTGTGTTCTTTTTACTAACAACAACTGGAGTCATTGCATGATTATTCTTTTCACATACCACATATGGATCCACTAGTGTCATTGAAATGTGTGTTCTTCTCATTAACCACAACTAGAGTCATTGCATGTGTGTTCTTTGTACTAACAACAACTGGAGTCATTGCATGTGTGTTCTTTTCACATACCACATATGTATCCACCAGTGTCATTGAAATGTGTGTTCTCTTTGGAGACCACACATGGATCCTGATGTCATTGCATGTGTGCTCTTTTTACTAACAACAACCATAGTCATTGCATGTGTGTTCTTTTCACATACCACATATGGATCCACAGTATCATTCAATGTGTGCTCTCTTGGAGACCACATGGATCCTGATGTCATTGCATGTGTGTTCTTTTTACTAAGAACAACTTGAGTCATTGCATGTGTCTTCTTTTCACATACCACACCTAGATCCACCAGTGTCATTGAAATGTGTTTTCTCTTCAGAGACCACACATGGATCCACTAGTGTCATTGCATGTGTGCTCTTTTTACTAACAACCAGAGTCATTGCATGTGTGTTCTTTTATAATACCACATATAGATCCACAGTGTCATTGCATGTGTGCTCTCTTGAGACCACACATGGATCCTGATGTCATCGCATGTGTGTTCTTTTACTAACAACAACTGGAGTCATTTCATGACTATTATTTTCACATACCACACATGGATCCACCAGTGTCATTGAAATGTGTGTTCTCTTCAGAGACCACACATGGATCCACCAGTGTCATTGCATGTGTGTTCTTTTCACATACCACATATGGATCCACTAGTGGCAATCAAATGTGTGTTCTCTTTAGGGACCACACATGGATCCACCAATGTCATTGCATGTGTGCTCTTTTTACTAACAACAACCAAAGTCATTGTATGTGTGTTCTTTTTACTAACAACAACCAGAGTCATTGCATGTGTGTTTTCTTGGAGACCACATGGATCCTGATGTCATTGCATGTGTGTTCTTTTACTAACAACAAGCTGGAGTCATTGCATGTGTGTTATTTTCACATACCACATATGGATCCACAGTGTCATTGAAATGTGTGTTCTTTTGAAGAGACCACACATGGATCCTGATGTCATTGCATGTGTGCTCTTTTTACTAACAACAACCAGAGTCATTTCATGTGTGTTCTTTTCACATACCACATACGAATCCACCAGTGTCATTGCATGTGTGCTCTCTTTAGAGACCACACATGGATCCACCAGTGCCATTTAATGTGTATTCTTTTTACTAACAACTAGAGTCATTTCATGACTATTCTTTTCACATACCACATATGGATCCACAGTGTAATTGAAATGTGTGTTCTTCTCATTAACGAGCTAGAGTTGTGCATGTGTGTTCTCTTGGAGACCACACATCGATCCTAGTGTCATTGCATGTGTGTTCTTTTTACTAACAACAACTGGAGTCATTGCATGTGTGTTCTTTTCACATACCACATATGGATCCACCAGTGTCATTTAAGTGTGTGTTCTCTTCAAAGACCACACATGGATCCACCAGTTTCATTGCATGTGTGTTCTTTTTACTACCAACAACTAGAGTCATTGGATGTATGTTCTTTTCACATTACCACATATGGATCCTGGCGTCATTGAAATGTGTGTTCTCTTCAAAGACCACATGGATCCTGATGTCATTGCATGTGTGCTCTTTTTACTAACAACAACTAGAGCACTTTCATGACTATTCTTTTCACATACCACATATGGATCCACCAGTGTCATTGAATTGTGTGTTCTTCTCATTAACCACAGGTAGAGTTATTGCATGTGTTCTCTTGAGACCACACATGGATCCTGATGTCATTGCATGTGTTCTTTTTACTAACAACAACGAGTCATTGCATGTGTGTTCTTTTCACATACCACATGTTGAGGGATACCCCGGGTAAGTCACCTAGGTTATAATGGCCGAGTTAGCCGAGTGCAGCAAGGTCAAAGCGAATGTTGGCGAGTCACCTCAAGGCGGGCGAATCACCAGTAACTGGACCTGAGGATGTCCGCCTGGCGAGTCCCAGACTTATGTCATATCTGCGATTATGTAACTTGTATGTCAATGCCGGTGTGGCGGATCAACCGCACGATCCGGGTCAAAAGGTGACCAACATACATAGAGCATGGCGAAGCGGATAGAGGCAGGACCAGGGCATGGCCGACAAGACAACGATGCTGTCGGATGGCCTTATGGGCGCCGTGAAACTCACGAGCCTCTGCAGGGGATGACGTTAGGAAAAGTGACCGATCGACACTATTTTGGGAAGAGGCATATTCCTTGGAATATGCCTCCACGTATACCCTAATTGGAGACCTAGCCGCCCCTATATAAGGAGGGCTAGGGCATCTGTAGAAGGAGTTGGTCTTTGACTAGTTGATCGGTAGTTGGTTGAGTTTTACTAGTATGTTCCTGAGGGCTAGCTAGTGGTGAGAGTAAGAGAGTTCCTTCTTCCTCATCTCCCCAATACAGCTCAAGGAGCACTTGTAAACCTTGGAAGTGAATCAAATACAAACATATGTGTGTGGAATCACCACACTATCCCTCCCTGGATTCCTCTAGTGCATCTTGTCCCCACCTTTAGCCTATCCATGGCATCTGCCGTGACACCACCACGACAGTTGGCGCCCACCGTGGGGCTAGCGGCGCTAGTAGGAGTGAAGATCCGGACGGGAAACCTCATCGGCACCGGCGAACGCATCGTCTCCGGGCTTGTTCAATGCTTTGGAGCGCTGGACTTTGTCAGCGACAATGCTGGCTGCTTCGGCAAGCGACCTCTCCCGCGCAACAGCCTCTTCGTCAAGCTTGGTGCGCACAAGGTCTACGTCGCTATAGATGTGTCGTGCGTTCACCCTTGCGTCGTCGAGGCGAGCCACCCCTTAAGCGTGGTTCACAGGCGGCGTGTCGGTCGCTCCGACCGTCCGAGGTGATGATGATGCACCTAAGCTATTTGGCGGCGAGCAAGATCCGGCACCAGGTCCGGGAGGTAGCATAAGGCATCGAGGAAAAGTAGAGGTCCTCCACTAGAGAGGCTGAGAATGTCTGCAGCGATAGATAGCCTAGAGCCCCATAGCACCTGATAGATCGGTTCAGAGCAGGGCCGAGTTAGAGGAGACTAGGCGAAAATACTAGAGATGCGAAAAAGATGTTTGTGAATTCGTGATCGTTGAACATGACCTGCATTGAGTACACAAGAGCAAATAAGGTAGATCTTTGTGAAAGTAAAGGGAAAAAACCTCATCGTGAAATGAATGAACAAGAGGTGATACTAGAGTTGAGGTGGAGAACTTCTGTCATGAAATTGCCGAACAGTGCCGACAAGAACCTCGAGCGGCGGATCTGTTGCATCGAGTTAGAGGGTTTGACGGGTGAAGGCCAGCAAAGACAGCAGTAAAGAGTCAATGAGTTAGTTCGTATCGCGAACAGACAAAATGAAGAGTTGCTCAGGGCAAACCCGGCAAGGGATGGGGCATCCAAAGTTGTTCATTCAGCTGTAGGTAACGGAGAAATCAGGAACAGCATCATCCCCTCACGAGACCCAATAAGAGGAGGTGGTAACCTCGGCGAGGAGAAACAAGCAGATAGTCCCATATGACCCGACATGGGCAGGAAAGGAAGCGAGGAAATGATGATCGTGAAGTGTCAGCGAGGTGAGGCTGGCGAGGTAGCGACCAAGGCAATGCGGTCGAGGAAATGCTGTAGCAGCAATGCGGACAATGCAACTTCGGCGGGAAGCGGGCCAACAGCAGCGGAATATACCACAGCAAAAGCAAAGTGCGGTGAGGTATGCAACAGAGCGCTCCACGAGGTAAGACAGATATAAGGATGGTGATTCGGAAATGGTGAACGTAGGATACGCAAGGCCGGACTATCATGTGATAGGGTCAAGATTGGGAAGCAGGGACTTGATGCCTGGCGATGCCAGGTTGAAGCTGGATCGTCTTTATAGGTCGGAGCAAATGGAGTGTAAAGGTCCTCCGGGTCCGGCGTGTTTTGGGCCCCGGATCATGAAGGAGCCTCGATACCCGAACTTTCGATTACGGAGCCGCGAAAACATATGATGGTAGCACAAAGCGGAGGATTGGTTGATCAACTACTTCTGACAATGAAAATTGCTATAGGCAACTTGAGATGGGCTGTGAGATACGTACCTCAAATGCTGGAGGGGCCAGCAAAGGTATGGCTAAACAATTTGCCACCCGGAAGTATCAAGTATTGGATTGATTTTGAGGAAATGTTTGTAAGCAACTTATCGAGCACGTATCAGAGGCCGAATAGGCCACAGACCCTAGCAATGTGCAAGCAGAGACCGAATGAGACGGACCGGGATTTCTTAACACGGTGGTGCACAGTGCGAAACTCGTGTGGGGGTGTGATCGAGTCACAGGCAATAGCTTGGTTTGCACAAGGGTGTAGATATGCGAGCATGTTGTGGCAAAGGCTACAAAGGGATATGCCAACTACACTGGCGGAGACGATCCAGATTGCTGATTCATATCACGTTGGGTGATCCGACTCAACCTAGGCTTGTGTCAAAGCGAGTCAAATGGCCAGTACTATCGAGAAGATGGGCGGATCATCCGGCAAAATGATTATCGGGGTAAGAGAAGAGATGATGGGCCGGATTATAGAATGCAGTTTGCAACAAGTTCTTCTTTGAATCGAGATCAACTTGGGCGGGGAGTAATCAGCGTAAAAAGCGGAGGCAATAATGGACACCAAGAAATGATGGCAAGAAAACTTGGATGCGAGCGAGGAAGAAATAGTGGCAGAAAAGAAGGACCGTCTGAGGTATACCTATGAGGCAATCTTTGGATCGTAGTGTAAGTTTCACCGCCAAATCCAGTAACGTGGGTCCTACGACTTCGGCAATGTGAGTGGATGAGGAAGATAGAACAAAGTGGTTTAGGGAATGCTCGGGCACCTCGGAATGATCAACCTCGGCAGGAGTTACCGGCAGCAATTGCTCTCGGGCGAACCATAGCAGTTAATGTTGCCACCCCTCCGAGGTATGAAAACCATGAGAGAGAGATCACGATTGCATCGGTGAAAACCAACATCAACCGGATCGGTATCCGGAAATGAGGGAGAAATGAATCTGAGAGCATCACCGAGTTCTTGTGTATTTTACCATAGAAGCAGATAGAAAGAGTTTGTGTGACATATGGAGGTGAATGCGGTAATGCATGATAACAAGGTATATGCCTTTATGAATCAGGAAATCACCTATAGTATCAAGGATCACCCAAGCTTATGCCTAGCCCGGTTCGTATGCATTAGTGCTGGACCCAACATTCATCGGGCCAAATATCAATGTGAGATTTTCTAAGGTCTTGATAGACAATGGCAGCATCAATATCATGTATCTGGATACAATGCGCAAGTTGGGTATCTCGGAGAACATGCTCCAGGCTACCAGAACAACGTTTCATGGTATTGTGCCAGGCATATCCTGTGAGCCCATTGGCAAAGTCCAAGTCGATGTGTTATTTGGCATGCAAGATAAGCGAGCGAGAACTTGGGTTTGAGGTTGTGAATTTAGAAAGTGCATATCACGGCGTTACTCGTGAGCCAGCACTAAACAAGTTCATGGCAAGTTGTCACATCAGTTACTTGAAGATGAAGTTACCCGGGCCAAATGGAGTAATTACCATAGTTGGAGATTTCCAACATTCCATTGAGTGTGCGTCAGCCGGGTCTAACCTAGCCGAGTCACTCGTGATTGTGCAAGAGAAAAGAAAGATACAAGAAGTGGCGGAACTAGCTCGGTCCAGCGAGCGATATATCTTGTTGAGTAACCCGCATGGAAGTGTTTCATTTCAAGCAACGGAGGACACGAAGAAAGTTCCTGTCGATGATCTATTCCCGGAGCGCACCGTAACAATTGGTGCGGGTTAAATGACAAATAGGAAGCGAGCTCGTCAACTTCCTCCGTGAGAATCGGGATATCTTTGCTTGGTCCACACAGGACTTGCAAGGTGTTAGAGGATTTAGAGCAATCTTTGAATGTGAGACCGAACGAGCAGGTGAAGCAACCTCTCGCCGCTTCACGAAGATAGGAGAAAAGTCATTGGGGATGAGATAGCTCGGCTCCTCGCTTAATCGGGTTTATCATGGGTGCTTTACGGATTGGCTATCTAATGGTTCTTGTGGAAAAGAAGAAAGATGATCCGAATGTGGCAGTGGTTTGGCGTATGTGTATCGATTACACGAACCTGAATAAGGCGTGCCCAAAAGATCCATTCCCACAGCCAAGGATAGATCAGGTCATAAATTCAACTGCTGGGTGTGAACAGTTGTCATTCATAGATGCATATTCTGGTTTCCACGGATACCTGAATCGGAATGATCAAATAAAACTGCATTTATCACCCGTATAGGGATTATTGCTATCGAACCATGCCTTTTGGTTTACATAATGCAGGGGCAACGTACCAAAGATGTATGCAAAAATGTTTGCACGATCAAATTGGTGGAAATGTGCAAGTATATGAGGATGATGTGGTTATAAAGACCAAGGAAAGCAAAACGCTCCTTGATGATATCAGGCAAATGTTCACGAACACGGGCGATTAGGATGAAGCAACGAAAAATGTACCTTGATTGTCGGCTGGAAAATTACTCGGTTTCTTGTATCGGCCGGTATAAAATTAACCCAACTAAAATCCGAGCCATAGGCGAATGGAGTTGCAAGTGTCTTAATGATGTCTAGAAGTTCCTTTGGTTGCAGAGCACCTTTAAGTCGGTTTGTATGTCGAATGGGAGAAAAGGCATTGCCTCTCTATCAACTAATGAAAAGCAGATAAGTTCATATGGATCATGAATAATGAAACATTTATCCAATTAAAGAAAATGTTAGCCTTTGCACGGTGTTAGCCTCTCCACTATCAAAGATCCAATGTTGCTCTATATAGCCGCAACCAACGAGTTGTAAGTGCGATGGTAGTGGTAAATGACGAAGAGGTAAAGGATGCGAGGCCATTCTATTACTGGCGAGGTGTTATCGCATCAAAACAAAACTATCCTCACTATCGAGAAAATGGCATATGGTGTATACATGTAAGAAGCTAAATCACTACTTTGAAGAACACCCCATCAAAGTGATATGTGAAGCCCCATATCTGAGATAATGAGTAACAAGGATGCAAGCGGCAAATAAAATGGGCAATTGAGCTGAACCCTTATGCTCCTGTCTGACGAGAGATGCGATCAAGTCTCGGTGTGCCGACTTTTTTTGTAGATTGGTAGAGATGCAATATGAACCGCGTTACGAGATCCAAACTACTAGAGAATGCACTTTGGCGGATCAAAGGCGAAAACGGGTTAAGTGGGAGTGGTACTTACCTCGCCAAAAACGACCGCTGAAGTATGTGCTGCAAATCCATTTCGCCGCGTCAAACAATGTCGTTGAATATGAAGCACTTGTGCATGGGCTCAAAGTGGGAAAAGAAATTGGAATACGACGGATCCAATGCTTTAGCGATTCAGATTTGGTAGTTCAGCAAGTCTCAGGGCAGTGGGACGCTCTTGATCCAAACATGGCATTGTCTGATTCCATGTGCAAAAGATATCTGGGTACTTTGAGGATGCGAGTTTCACCATGTACCCGGCTGGAAAAGCGAAATTTGCCGGGCGTGTCGTCAGCTTCGGATCAACCTCAAGCAATTCCACGGGTGTAGCACAAGAGCACCTAAGAAAACCATCTATCGGTAGTCCCCGACCAGCTCAATCTATATCCCGGAGATCCAGTCGGGCTGTACCCATGAACATTAGCGTGGGAAGTGGTTGAAACCGGGGCCTTATGAAACCAGGGCTATCAGCGTGATCCGGCCAAGGTTATCTTTGCTGGGGAGCAAATGGAAGTAGATGAGGAGTTGTTTCGGTCTGACTATACCACAAGTACGCCCATATTTCAATTCTGAAGGATGGAACTTTGCCTAGTGAAGAGGTGTTGTCGAGCAAATTGAGGAAGCGCAAAGGCGTACACAATCATCAACATTAGAACTATACAAGAGAAGTGTCACTAATGTCCTCGGCGATGTGTTGACGGAAGAAGGGCTAGATATCCTCGGGATATACATCAAGGGAATGTGGGCATAATGCCTCATCCAAGCATTGGTGGCAAAGCTTTCGGCATGGATTCTCTTGGCCAAGTGCCTTAGAACAAGCGAGAAGATTTGGTGAGAAAATGCAATGGTGTCGGGTATGCAACCAAGGCGCATATGCCAATGTTGGAGCTCAAGACCATACCAATCACTGGCCATTTCCCATATGGTGTTTGGATATGGTTGGCCCATTCAAACGACAAGAAATATGACCCATATCTTGGTTATGGTGGACAAGTTTACAAAGTGGATTGAAGTGAAGCCAATAAGAAAATGTGATGGAGCTACGGTAGTAACATTCCTCAAAGATATCATCTTGAGATACGGTTATCCTCTGAGTATCATAACGATAATGGCACAAATTTTGCTGAAGGAGCATTTGCACGATTACTGCTTAGAGATAAGAAGATCGGTGGGCGTTGCCTTAGTAGCCACCCGCATCGAGCGGACAAGTGGAAAGATCCAGCAGTTAGTATTATCGGGATAAAACCCGGCTCATTGAGCCTTTGCAAAGATCAGCGGTGCTGGATAGAAGAACTACGGTGATCTTGTGGAGTTTAAGAACAACTCGAATCAATCAACGGGCTATCGCCATTCTTTACGGTATATGGGGCGAGACTGTATTACCGGCCGACATAGAGCATGATTCGCGATTCACCCAATACATAGAAGCCAAAGTCGTGAAGCGGCAAAATGATGTTGATCTGCTGGAAGAAGCGAGAATTGGCATTGTCCGGATCCGCCATATATCAGCATAATCTTGATGCTATCATAATAGGAAGATTAACCCCAGTCTTAGGAAGGTGATCTGGTACTCGGTTGGTACAACGTCTTTGGCATAAACTATCCCCCATGGGAAGGTCCATTCATTGTGAGCAAAGCATTGCACAATGACTCATATTATCTCATCATTGCAAAACCACGAGAGAAGAACAAAGGCGGACAGGTCGTGAGGAATCTAGCGTCCATGGAATGTAGCTCTACTTGACCATTCTACACTTAGCAAAAGAAGTGTGTGTATGAGTCTCTCATATGTCGGTATATATGCGGCAATGAGCTTATCAATGAAATCTTGGCACCTCGGCGGTAACTCGAGGCGCCTTAGTGGTATTTGTTGTTTCTGTATTAGTTATTTATTTTTGTCAATCGCTGGCGTAAGTTGCTTCTACCTAAGCGGATTAGTAGTGTGTGAGCACCAAAAACTCAACTCTTGATTTGCTGCTATCCAACAAGATTTGGCTTCATGGCAAGCAGAGAACAAGTTTGGAGTGCGTAGCACCGAAAAACAACTAAGGAAAAGAACTTAATCGAGTCGACATTTGTTATTTCGACTAATTTTATGTTTACCATGTTTTTATTATGCTGAATTATTTTGAGCTAATCTTAAAGTTTCCAAGTATTGTTAAATCAATTTTTGAAACCCAGACTCGTAAGTCATAAACAGAACCAAGGTAGACATGGCCGAGCCAAGAAATTGGAGGAACAAGAAAAATGAAACTCGGGACTATGCCCAAGTTAATCGCCCAAACAACTTAGTAGCAAAATATAAGCGATGTGCTTAATACATTTGCACCCGGCATACAGGGATCGATAAACTTCAATCATCTCTAATCAAGGAGCAGCGGGGAGGAGGTAACTCGGCGCCCGGTGCGGCTCCGGCCTCGGCCAGCATCATCTTCATCTTCTTGACGTCGAGGCTTCCGTCCTCTTCCTCTTCAGAACCTTCTTGACATATTACCGTGCGACAGCCAAGGAAACTTGGTCCCTCATTCCATTGATGGATGGGGGCATATTGAATAAGACTATGAAGCAAGCCTTATTTGAAACTATCCATTAAGATTCGTTGGACCACCTTGATCCGGTCTTTGCGCTCTAGAAGCTCGGTTTTATCTTTTCATACCATGTGAGCACATAGTGGAGGGCGATTTCAGCTCTGCGTCCAGGATTCCTCAAAAGATCGATGGGTCTCGCACTCCATTAGCTTGACAATAGGCGGTGGCCCCTTCGGAGTATCTTCTTCAGGCCAAAAGGCATTGAAGATCCGGATCGCTTCATCAAGATATCCTTGCCATAGTTCTTCATGATCTCGACTCGGGAGGACAAGTGACTATCAAATCCTCTAGATCAAGAGGAATTGTGCGGACGGATGGAGTACCTCTCTGCGTGGAACTTGGTAGCGGCATTGGATGCAATGACATCTCCTCCGGAAATTTATGCGAAAATGAAACAAGTCAATTAAGTAAAGGAAGTATACCGGAAAGATCAATGTCGGTTGAAGGAAAAGAACTTACAAGAAATATGGTTGTGGATCACGGTCGGCTCCTTGAGTGCGGTTATCGGCGCCTCTCCGGAGTTACACAAGTTCAGCATTCACCGACTCAAGCTTAGTGTCGGCCTCTTTCAGCAATTCTTGGTCCCCAGCAATTTGGAGCTGCTCTTGCTCTTGAGAAATCTTGGCCAGCTTTATCCATCTCGGTTGTGGAGCACCTTGAGTTTCTTCATCTACGCCTAAGCTTGGCAATCTCTTCATCCTTGGTGGGAGGAAGCGAAGCTCATCATCCTTCTTCTTGAGTTTGGCCTAGTCTTTGCCACCTTGTAGAAAATGCAGCATCATATCGAACGGGCACACTATCTTCAAGAGATGCTGAAATAGTTTGTTGACTGCAAAGCCGAGGTATGAATATTTGCTGAGCCAAGAAGAAAAGAAGATAGGGCGCAGAGGGAGATTAAGCAAAATGACTTACCCTTTATCTGATCCAATTTTTTTCTCATAAGGATGTTCTCAGCCTCCACTCCGGCTGCACAATCCGAATATAAGATTAGTTCGGAGGACAAAGACGAAGAGAAATGGTAAAAATGCAAGGAGAAACTTACCCCTTTTTCGTGACGAAGCGTAGTATGTTTATACGCAGCATCTTGTGAGTATCCAAGGGCGCTGAAACTCGCGCTCAAGCGATTAGTGGTCACTGAAAAGAGTACAAAGGATAGCTTAGTCATGGGCATATTCGAAGTGTACAAAATCCAGGCCAAGCGGAGCTTAACCCGGCTCTAGGTGTGTGCATATTTGAAGTGTACAAAATCCGGGCCAAGTGGAACTTAACCTGGCTCTAGGTGTGTGCATATTGGAAGTGTACTATATCCAGGCCAAGTGGAACTTAGCCCGGCTCTAGGTGTGTGAATATTCGAAGTGTACGAAATCCGGGCCACGCGGAACTTAACCCGGCTCTAGGTGTGTGCATATTGAAGTGTACAAAATCAGGCCAGCGGAACTTAACTTGCTCTAGGTGTGTGCATATTAAAGTGCACAAAATCGACCAAGTGGAACTTAACCCGGCTCTAGGTGTGTGCATATTCGAATTGTACTAAATCCGTGCCAAGTGGAACTTAACCCGGCTCTAGGTGTGTGCATATTCTAAGTGTACAAGATCCGGGCCAAGCGGAACTTAACCAGGCTCTAGGTGTGTGCATATCCGAAGTCCCTAAGGAGCTATGCTAGTTCTCTAAGGAGCATCCGGCCGAGTAACAAGTTACTCCCGGAGGCTCGACTAATAGTTATATCACTAATATCTAGTACATGTTAAGGAAAAGAATGGCGTACCTCCATGATCGACCTGCAAGGTTGATTGCCTTAGCGGCGGTGTTCATCATGCGACAAACTCGGTGGCCCAAATTTCTCCGGGAGATCGTCATTATGGACGAACTCCGCCTTGTTCTAGTTGTTAGCAAACTCGATTAAGGTCGGAGGAAAGCGTTCTCCGCTAAGCATGTGGGGCGCGACCAAACCCTTAGCATGGGCTTCCCTCCTTTCAACTTTGGGCAGCAGCAGGGGCTCGTGTGCAAAAGCAGTTGCGCATCATTCTTGACAGGCGTCCTTCGTTGGTGGGGTCTTCTTGAAAGCATGGGCCTTAAGTGTGCTGTCAGCCTCGATAAACAGCTGCCTGGGTGGTGTCGAACCTTTTTTCCCTTGAAATTGCTTCTGAGAGGTTAAAGTTCTTTGGCGTGATTTCCAGGGCTGCCTTGGTGCTAGCCTTGATACTAGTTAGGTCTTCTGTTTGAGTCTTGGAAGACTCGGACGGCGGAAGGACTTAGTGCTGTTCTGAACGTCTTTGTCTTTGCTGCTGTTAGTCTTTGTTGATTACGGTGCTGATTTTGTTTTTGGTCGGAGAATGTTGGAATCTCGGATGAAGCTGGTTGCGGCGGGCGAAGTGGTCCGCTGCCTCGGCAGAGCAGTTCCCCCCCTGCTCGAGGTTGCCCTCCTGGGCCAGTGGGATAGAACCGAGCATTCTGAACCCTCTGAATGGGGCTCGTGAAGAATCATCGCCATGAGGGGAAGAAGGGCTATGTCCAGTGGCGAGGCAATGCGAGATCGCTCTGAGGAACCTCCACATGCCCTGCCAAATCAAATGATGAGTGATAAGAAACTATAACCAAGGAAGAACAAATGAATAGCAAATCTGAAGCAGAAAATTGGATAAGGAAGAAATGACTTACTTATGCGAGGTCAAGGCTCCTTGGGTTTGTGAGCCCTCGAGGTTATGGCCTTGGTGCGTAGGCTTGGTGGTAGCTTTGTCTACAACCTTCTTCGTCTCTTCACTGGTTTGGAAGGTTAGGAAGAAGAAGCGGATGCAACTCCCTTTTCTTTGGCGCCGGGAGACAGGCTACCCGTGGCGAGGAGGATCTTCATGGATCGCCCCAGGGTTAGGCGATCTTGGAAAAGCATAAGAAGGAGGCCGACATCAAGTGCTTCCATCACCTCAACGTGAATCATCTTCATCCTCGGGCCAACCTCTAATGGAAGAGGATTTACGGTATGTCACTTGGTGCATCGGGAATGGAAGGAACATCTCTGATTTGGCTCCTCCTCGTCAGGGACATCTCGTCTGGCGCCCACTTGAGAGGCTCGGTGCCATCCTTAGGAGTTGCTAAAGAAACATCTAAGAGAAAATGAAGGGATCAAACATACAATAAATTCCGACATAAGACTTAGTCGGAAAAGATTGAAACACGAGATTTACGAGGAGGAAGCCTATCTCTGAAATGCTCGATCCCCCGCCACTCCAGCTCAGCGGTGAACTTCTTGTTGGTGGTGAAGGGCCTTGACCGGAGAAAATCTCGGTGTTGCTCAACTCGAATGAGGAGGTCCGGTTGGGTTCAAGGCGCCGGCTCATGTGGCAGAGCTTGTGAGTGCGTTTCTGGAGAGGGGAGATCCGGTTGCGGACGAATGTGATCATTGCGTCCTCGTTGCGTAGTCCCAGATCCTTCAGCTCGTGGAACCTTTTGTTGACTTGGTTCGCCAGGACGGTGGGATTCTTGGGGATCTGGTCGAGAGATGCGGATTAGGAGGACCCGGAACATAGCGCGCCGGATCAGATCTTCGGTTGTGCCATTCGACATAAAGAAGGTTGGGCCCAGCCCTTGCAACATTCAAGCCTCGTGACTCGGGGAAAGACGGATTGTTTCCAAGGAGAGATGGAAGCAGCGCCGAATTGCGTGAGTTGCTTGTCCTCCGGGTCAAGCTCTCTATTCGGAATCATGTTAATGTTCGTGAGCCAAGAACCAGATCCAGAGCTCCTTAGTGGGCCATAGTCCGGCATAGCCCTCTGGTGGAAGCAAAAGTAGAGAGAGGTGATGGCATTATAGGAAGATGATGCGGTCAAGCTAGCTCATAGATGTTGAGCCAGTCATGGAAGAAGTCGGCAGGAGGCGAACCCATTTGGAAGTGGGAGAGAATACAAACTCACCAGATTGGGTGAGGAGCTAATTCCTCGGCGGAGGCGATGGCGCCCTCCGGGATCTGGCCAGCGTCTGATACAGCCAGTCTAGTCGTCTGCTGCATACCGAGATCAGCCAGGCGCCACGCTCAGCGTTCTGCGTCTTCCTCCATCTCCTGCTCCATGATGGCGAGTTCTTCCTCCGTCATTTTGGTATTTGTCCTCACTAGCCCTATCGGCGGTGGGGCGGTGGCCTGCAGCGGACGATGGCGGAGGAGATGCGTGGGAGTGGCGACATTGGTGGCGAAGGCGATCGGCAAAGCACGGCGCAGGTCTTGGCGGTGGCAGCGCGATTTGGGAAGAAGAAAAGAAGAAGAAAGAGCGGAGAATGGGGAAAAAGACCCAGGCGTGCCCCTCCCTATTTAACCATGCCCTTGAGGGGTAGTGGGATCGTGACGTGTAGAGCGCCCACGGCGTGGCCGTGTATAATCCGGATCAACCAATCGACGAGCCACGGGAAGGGCCACGGGGCCGAGGATCCACGGCGTGGCGTGGTGATACAATTAATAAGGAGACAGAACCGCGATGTGGCGTGGGCAGCGATGTCTCTGACAATAACTGGCTGATTCTTGGCGTAGGCCATAAATGAGGCAAAATAATGATTACCCTCCACGTCGGACGTGGGGAAGCGTCTGAAGAGAAGGAAGAGTAACCGGATAACTATGGGATGACCCGGGCCCGAGCAAAAACTTCGGAATGTGCCAAGGAAAAGATAGTCGATGAAATCCGGATATGATGTAACGGAGCAAAGGTTGGTGAAATTGAACCTGCGTGGCCTTAGCGACTAAGGCAGCTAAGACGCACCAGCCGAGGGGACTAATGTTGGGGATACCCGGGTAGAATCACGCCTTGGGTATAATGGCCGAGTTAGCGAGTGCGGCAAGGTCAGAAAGCGAATGCTGGCGAGTCACCTCAAGGAAGGCCGAATCATGGAGTAACGGGACAGGATGTCTTCCTAAGCGAGTCACGGTGACTTATGTCATATGCTTGGCGGGATTTATGTAACTTGTATGCACGGTACCGGTGTGGCGGATCAAGGCGCGATCCGGGTTATATCAAGCTTACAAGAGAAGGAATGTATCTCGCTGGTCAGGTGACCATTATCTGCGAGCATGAGCAAAGCGGATGAGAGCGGGACCAGGCGTGGTGGCCGACAAGGGTGACGATACGTGTTCGGATGGCCAGCGCCATAGAGCTCACGTAGCCTCTGAGGGGGATGTGTTGGGCAAAGTGACTGGTAGGCTTACTTTTTGGGAAGAGGCATATTCCTGGAATCGCCTCACGTATGCTAATAGGAGACCTAGCCACCCCTATATAAGGAGGGCTGGGGCATGCAGCCTGAGGGGTTGGTCTTTGACTAGTTGATCGGTGGTTGGTTGAGTTTTACTAGTATGTTCTGAGGGCTAGCTAGTGGTGAGGTAAGAGAGTTCCTTCTTCCTCCTCTCCCCAATACAGCTCAAGGAGCACTTGTAAACCTTGGAAGTGAATCAAATACAAACATCGTGTGTGGAATCACCACTATCCCTCCTGGATTCCTCTAGTGCATCTTGTCCCCACCTTTAGCCTATCCATGGCATCTGTAGTGACACCACCGACACCACATATGGATCCACAGTGTCATTGAAATGTGTGTTCTCTTCAAAGACCACACATGGATCTACCAGATGTCATTGCATGTGTGTTCTTTTACTAACAACAACTAGAGTCATTGCATGTGTGTTCTTTTACGCATCGACATATGGATCCACAGTGTTATTGAAATGTGTGTTCTCTTGAGACCACACATGGATCCACCAATGTAATTGCATGTGTGCTCTTTTTACTAACAACAACGAGTCATTGCATGTGTGTTCTTTTTACTAACAACAACGAGTCACTACATGTGTGTTCTCTTGGAGACCACATGGATCCACTGATGTCATTGCATGTGTGTTCTTTTACTAACAAAAGCTGGAGTCATTGCACATGTGTGTTCTTTCACATACCACATATGGATCCACGGTGTCATTGAAATGTGTGTTTCTTGAGACCACATGGACTGAGTGTCATTGCATGTGTGTTCTTTTTACTAACAAGCTGAGTCATTGCATGTGTGTTATTTTCATACCACATATGGATCCACAGTGTCATTGCATGTGTGTTCTCTTGAACCATGGATCCTGATCATCCTGCATATGTGTTCTTTTTACTAACAACAACTAGAGTCATTTCATGACTATTCTTTTAACATACCACACATGGATCCACAGTGTCATTGAAATATTCGTTCTTCTCATTAACAACAGCTAGAGTCATTGCATGTGTGTTCTCTTGGAGACCACACATGGATCAACTAATGTTATTGCATGTGTGTTCTTTTACTAACAACAACTGGAGTCATTGCATGTGTGTTCTTTTCACATACCACATATGGATCCACAGTGTCATTGAAATGTGTGTTCTCTTGAGACCACACATGGATCCAGTGTCATTGCATGTGTGTTCTTTTTACTAACAATAACTGGATTCATTACATGTGTGTTCTTTTCACTTACCCTATATGGATCCCCAGTGTCATTGAAATCGTGTTGTTCTCTTGAGAGCCACACATGGATCCACAGTGTCATTGCATGTGTGTTCTTTTACTAAAACAAGAGTCATTTCATGACTTTTCTTTTCACATACCACATATGGATCCACAAGTGTCATTGAAATGTGTGTTCTATTCAGAGACCACACATGGATCCACCAGTGTCATTGTATGTGTGTTCTTTTTACTAACAACAATTGGAGTCATTGCATGTGTGTTCTTTTCACATACCACATATGGATCCACGGTGTCATTGAAATGTGTGTTCACTTGAGGGGACCACACATGGATCTGATGTCATTGCATGTGTGTTATTTTTACTAACAACAACTAGAGTCATTTCATGACTTTTCTTTTCACATATCACATATGGATCCACAGTGTCATTGAAATGTGTGTTCTTCTCATTAACCATGTGTTAGAGTCATTGCATGTGTGTTCTCTTTAGAGACCACATGGATCCACGATGTCATTGCATGTGTGTTCTTTTTACTGACAACAACTGGAGTCATTGCATGTGTGTTCTTTTCACATAACAACTATTGATCCACAACTGTCAATGCAATGTGTGTTCTCTTTCGAGACCACACATGGATCCACCAGTGTCATTGCATGCGTGTTCTTTTTACTAACAACAACTGGAGTCATTGCATGTGTGTTCTTTTTACTAACAACAACAGAGTCATTGCATGTGTGTTCTATTTACTAACAACTAGAGTCATTGCATGTGTGTTCTTTTCAGTACCACATATGGATCCACAGAGTCATTGCATGTGTGTTCTCTTTAGAGACCACATGGATCCACAGTGTCATTGCATGTGTGTTCTTTTACTAATAACAACTGGAGTCATTGCATGTGTGTTCTTTAACATACCACATATGGATCCACAGTGTCATAGAAATGTGTGTTCTCTTTAGAGACCACACATGGATGCCTGATTTCATTTCATGTGTGTTCTTTTTACTAACAACAAATAGAGTCATTGCATGTGTGTTCTTTTCACATACTACCTATGGATCCACCAGTGTCATTGCATGTACTAACAACTAAGTCATTGCATGTGTGTTCTTTTCACATACACATAGATCCACCAGTGTCATTGCATGTGTGTTCTTGAGAGACAACACATGGATCCACTGATGTCATTGCATGTGTGTTCTTTTAACAACAATTGGAGTCATTGCATGTGTGTTCTTTCATACCACCTATGGATCCACGGTGTCATTGTATGTGTGTTCTTTTGAGACCACACATGGATCCACCAATGTCATTGCATGTGTGTTCTTTTTAACAACAACTAAGTCATTTTCATGTGTGTTCTTTTCACATACCACATATGGATCCACAGTGTCATTGAAATGTGTGTTCTTATCATTAACCAGAGCTAGAGTCATTGCATGTGTTTCTCTTGAGACCACACATGGATCCACAATGTCATTGCATATGTGTTCTTTTACTAACAACAATTGAGTCATTGCATGTGTGTTCTTTTCACATACCACATATGGATCCACTAGTGTCATTGAAATGTGTGTTCTCTTGAGACCACACATGGATCCACAGTGTCATTGCATGTGTGTTCTTTTTACTAACAACAACTGGAGTCATTGCATGTGTGTTCTTTTCACATACCTATGGATCCACTAGTGTCATTGAAATGTGTTCTCTTCAGACCACATGGATCCTAGTGTCATTGCATGTGTGTTCTTTTACTAACAACAACCTGAGTCATTGCATGTGTGTTCTTTTCACATACCACATATGGATACACAGTGTCATTGCAAGTGTGCTCTCTTGAGAGACACACATGGATCCACAGTGTCATTGCATGTGTGTTCTTTTACTAACAACAACTAGTCATTGCATGTGTGTTCTTTTCACATACCACATATGGATCCACAGTGTCATTGCATGTGTGTTCTTTTCAGAATCCACACATGGATCCAAATGTCATTGCATGTGTGTTCTTTTACTAACAACAACCTGAGTCATTTTGCATGTGTGTTCTTCACATACCACCTATGGATCCACCAGTGTCATTGCATGTGTGTTCTTTTTACTAACAACAGAGTCATTGCATGTGTGTTCTTCACATACCTATGGATCCACGAGTGTCATTGCAATGTGTGTTCTCTGAGACCACACATGGATCCTGATGTCATTGCATGTGTGTTCTTTTTAACAACAACAGAGTCATTTTGCATGTGTGTTCTTTTCACATACCACATATGGATCCACATGTGTCATTGCATGTGTGTTCTTTTCATTAACAACTAGAAGTCATTGCATGTGTGTTCTTTTGACATACCACACATGGATCCAGTGTCATTGCATGTGTGTTCTTTTTACTAACAAATCAGGTCATTGCATGTGTGTTCTTTTCACCACATATGGATCCACAGTGTCATTGCATGTGTGTTCTTTCAGTAACAACAACGAGTTATTTTGAATGGGTGTTCTTTTCACATACCACATATGGATCCACCTGTGTCATTGCATGTGTGTTCTTTTTAGAACAACATGGAGTCATTGCATGTGTGTTCTTTTTATAACAACAACAGTCATTGCATGTGTATTCTCTTCACAGACCACATGGATCCACCAGTGTCATTGCATGTGTGTTCTTTTTAGTAACAACGAGTCATTGCATGTGTGTTCTTTTCACATACCACATATGGATCCACAGTGTCATTGCATGTGTGTCTTTTGAGAATCCACATGGATCCACAGTGTCATTGCATGTGTGTTCTTTTTAGTAACAACAGAGTCATTGAAATGTGTGTTCTTCTCACAGACCACCTATGGATCCACTAGTGTCATTGCATGTGTGTTCTTTTCACTAACAACAACTGGAGTCATTGCATGTGTGTTCTTTTCACATACCACATATGGATCCACCAGTGTCATTGAAATGTGTGTTCTCTTTAGAGACCACACATGGATCCACCAGTGTCATTTCATGTGTGTTCTTTTAGTAACAACAACTGGATTCATTGCATGTGTGTTCTTTTCACATACCACCTATGGATCCACAGTGTCATTGCATGTGTGTTCTCTTGAGACCACACATGGATCCCTGTGTCATTGCATGTGTTCTTTTCACTAACAACAACCAGTCATTTTGCATGTGTGTTCTTTTCACATACCACATATGGATCCACAGTGTCATTGAAATGTGTGTTCTCTTCTGAGACCACACATGGATCCACAGTGTCATTGCATGTGTGTTCTTTTTAACTAACAACAGAGTCATTGCATGTGTGTTCTTTTCACATACCACCTATGGATCCTAGTGTCATTGCATGTGTTCTTTTCACAATCCACCATGGATCCACAGTGTCATTGCATGTGTGTTCTTTTTATAACAACAACTAGTCATTTTGCATGTGTGTTCTTTCACATACCACCTATGGATCCACCAGTGTCATTGCATGTGTGTTCTTTTACTAACAACAACCAGAGTCATTTGCATGTGTGTTCTTTTCACATACCACATGGATCCACAGTGTCATTGAAATGTGTGTTCTCTTCAGAGACCACATGGATCCACAGTGTCATTGCATGTGTGTTCTTTTACTAACAACAACTAGAGTCATTGCATGTGTGTTCTTTTCACATACCACATATGGATCCACAGTGTCATTGCATGTGTGTTCTCTTCAGAGACCACACATGGATCCTGATGTCATTGCATGTGTGTTCTTTTTACTAACAACAAGAGTCATTGCATGTGTTCTTTTCACATACCACATATGGATCCACAGTGTCATTGCATGTGTGTTCTTTTCACTAACAACAACGAGTCATTGCATGTGTGTTCTTTTCACATACCACATGGATCCACCAGTGTCATTGAATGTGTGTTCTTTTCAGAGACCACACATGGATCCACAGTGTCATTGCATGTGTGTTCTTTTTAACAACAACGAGTCATTTTGCATGTGTGTTCTTTTCACATACCACCTATGGATCCACAGTGTCATTGCATGTGTGTTCTTTTCACAATCCACCCATGGATCCACAGTGTCATTGCATGTGTTCTTTTAGTAACAACAACCAGAGTCATTTTGCATGTGTGTTCTTTTCACATACCACCTATGGATCCACAGTGTCATTGCATGTGTGTTCTCCACACATGGATCCACAGTGTCATTGCATGTGTGTTCTTTTTTGTAACAACACAGAGTCATTGCATGTGTGTTCTTTTCACATACCACCTATGGATCCACCAGTGTCATTGCATGTGTGTTCTTTTCACAATCCACCCATGGATCCCAGTGTCATTGCATGTGTGTTCTTTTTACTAACAACAACCGAGTCATTGCATGTGTGTTCTTTTCACATACCACCTATGGATCCACCAGTGTCATTGCATGTGTGTTCTTTTCACAATCCACATGGATCCACCAGTGTCATTGCATGTGTGTTCTTTTCACATAACACATGGATCCACGAGTCATTGCATGTGTGTTCTTTTCACAGACCACCTATGGATCCACAGTGTCATTGCATGTGTGTTCTTTTTACTAACAACAACGAGTCATTTTGCATGTGTGTTCTTTTCACATACCACATATGGATCCACAGTGTCATTGCATGTGTGTTTTTCACAATCCACCCATGGATCCACAGTGTCATTGCATGTGTGTTCTTTTTAGTAACAACAACAGAGTCATTTTGCATGTGTGTTCTTTTCACATACCACCTATGGATCCACAGTGTCATTGCATGTGTGTTCTTTTTAGTAACAACAACTTGAGTCATTTGCATGTGTGTTCTTTTCACATACCACATATGGATCCACAGTGTCATTGAAATGTGTGTTCTCTCTGAGACCACACATGGATCCACAGTGTCATTGCATGTGTGTTCTTTTTAGTAACAACAACTTGAGTCATTTTGCATGTGTGTTCTTTCACATACCACCTATGGATCCACAGTGTCATTGCATGTGTGTTCTTTTCACTAACAACAACGAGTCATTGCATGTGTGTTCTTTTCACATACCACATATGGATCCACAGTGTCATTGAATGTGTGTTCTCTCTGAGACCACACATGGATCCACCAGTGTCATTGCATGTGTGTTCTTTTTATTAAGTCATTGCATGTGTGTTCTTTTCACATCCCACCTATGGATCCACCGGTGTCATTGCATGTGTGTTCTTTTCACAATCCACCCATGGATCCACCAGTGTCATTGCATGTGTGTTCTTTTAGTAACAACAAGAGTCATTTTGCATGTGTTCTCTTCACATACCACCTATGGATCCACAGTGTCATTGCATGTGTGTTCTTTTAGTAACAACAAGAGTCATTGCATGTGTTCTTCTCACATACCACCTATGGATCCACAGTGTCATTGCATGTGTGTTCTTTTCATAATCCACCCATGGATCCACCAGTGTCATTGCATGTGTGTTCTTTTTTAACAACAACCAGGTCATTTTGCATGTGTGTTCTTTTCACATACCACCTATGGATCCACCAGTGTCATTGCATGTGTGTTCTTTTACTAACAACAACGAGTCATTTTGCATGTGTGTTCTTTTCACATACCATATGGATCCACAGTGTCATTGAAATGTGTTCTCTCAAGAGACCACATGGATCCACCGATGTCATTGCATGTGTGTTCTTTTAGTAACAACAACGAGTCATTTGCATGTGTGTTCTTTTCACATACCACCTATGGATCCACCAGTGTCATTGCATGTGTGTTCTTTTCACAATCCACCCATGGATCCACAGTGTCATTGCATGTGTGTTCTTTTAGTAACAACAACCCGAGTCATTTTGCATGTGTGTTCTCTTCACATACCACCTATGGATCCACAGTGTCATTGCATGTGTGTTCTTTTCACTAACAACAACGAGTCATTGCATGTGTGTTCTTTTCACATACCACATATGGATCACAGTGTCATTGAAATGTGTGTTCTCTGAGACCACACATGGATCCACAGTGTCATTGCATGTGTGTTCTTTTTTTTAACAAAAAAGAGTCATTTTGCATGTGTGTTCTTTTCACATACCACCTATGGATCCACAGTGTCATTGCATGTGTGTTCTTTCACAATCCACCATGGATCCACTAGTGTCATTGCATGTGTGTTCTTTTTAGTAACAACAACTTGAGTCATTGCATGTGTGTTCTCTTCACAGACCACCTATGGATCCACAGTGTCATTGCATGTGTGTTCTTTTAGTAACAACAACGAGTCATTTTGCATGTGTGTTCTTTCATACCACCTATGGATCCACAGTGTCATTGCATGTGTGTTCTTTTCACATGGATCCACAGTGTCATTGCATGTGTGTTCTTTTAGTAGTGACAACAACACAGTCATTGCATGTGTGTTCTTTTCACATACCACATGGATCCACAGTGTCATTGCATGTGTGTTCTTTTCACTAACAACAAGAGTCATTGCATGTGTGTTCTTTTCATACCACACATGGATCCACAGTGTCATTGCATGTGTGTTCTTTTTAGTAACAACAACGAGTCATTTTGCATGTGTGTTCTTTTCACATACCATATGGATCCACAGTGTCATTGCATGTGTGTTCTTTTCACAATCCACCCATGGATCCACCGTGTCATTGCATGTGTGTTCTTTTAGTAACAACAACGAGTCATTTTGCATGTGTGTTCTTTTCACATACCACCTATGGATCCACAGTGTCATTGCATGTGTGTTCTTTTTACTAACAACAACCAAGAGTCATTGCATGTGTGTTCTTTTCACATACCACCTATGGATCCACAGTGTCATTGCATGTGTGTTCTTTCACAATCCACACATGGATCCACAGTGTCATTGCATGTGTGTTCTTTTTAGTAACAACAACAGAGTCATTTTGCATGTGTGTTCTTTCACATACCACCTATGGATCCACAGGTGTCATTGCATGTGTGTTCTTTTCACTAACAACAACGAGTCATTGCATGTGTTCTTTTCACATACCATATGGATCCACCAGTGTCATTGCATGTGTGTTCTTTCACAATCCACACATGGATCCACAGTGTCATTGCATGTGTGTTCTTTTAGTAACAACAACGAGTCATTTTGCATGTGTGTTCTTTTCACATACCACCTATGGATCCACAGTGTCATTGCATGTGTGTTCTTTTCACTAACAACAACGAGTCATTGCATGTGTGTTCTTTTCACATACCACATATGGATCCACAGTGTCATTGAAATGTGTGTTCTCTAATCCACACATGGATCCACCGTGTCATTGCATGTGTGTTCTTTTTAGTAACAACAACGAGTCATTTTGCATGTGTGTTCTTTTCACATACCACCTATGGATCCACAGTGTCATTGCATGTGTTCTTTTCACAATCCACCCATGGATCCACAGTGTCATTGCATGTGTGTTCTTTTTAGTAACAACAACTTGAGTCATTTTGCATGTGTGTTCTCTTCACATACCACCTATGGATCCACAGTGTCATTGCATGTGTGTTCTTTTTAGTAACAACAACGAGTCATTGCATGTGTGTTCTTTTCACATACCACCTATGGATCCACCAGTGTCATTGCATGTGTGTTCTTTTCATAATCCACCATGGATCCACAGTGTCATTGCATGTGTGTTCTTTTAGTAACAACAACGAGTCATTTTGCATGTGTGTTCTTCTCACATACCACCTATGGATCCACAGTGTCATTGCATGTGTGTTCTTTTCACTAACAACAACAGAGTCATTGCATGTGTGTTCTTTTCACATACCACATATGGATCCACCAGTGTCATTGAAATGTGTGTTCTCTGAGACCACACATGGATCCTGATGTCATTGCATGTGTGTTCTTTTAGTAACAACAACAGAGTCATTTTGCATGTGTGTTCTTTTCACATACCACCTATGGATCCAGTGTCATTGCATGTGTGTTCTTTTCACAATCCACATGGATCCACAGTGTCATTGCATGTGTGTTCTTTTTAGTAACAACAACAGAGTCATTTTGCATGTGTGTTCTTTTCACATACCACCTATGGATCCACAGTGTCATTGCATGTGTGTTCTTTTCAGTAACAACAACGAGTCATTGCATGTGTGTTCTTTTCACATACCACCTATGGATCCACAGTGTCATTGCATGTGTGTTCTTTTCACAGACCACATGGATCCACCAGTGTCATTGCATGTGTGTTCTTTTTAGTAACAACAGAGTCATTTTGCATGTGTGTTCTTTTCACATACCACCTATGGATCCACAGTGTCATTGCATGTGTGTTCTTTTCACAATCCACCCATGGATCCCAGTGTCATTGCATGTGTGTTCTTTTAGTAACAACAACCAGTCATTTGCATGTGTGTTCTCTTCACATACCACCTATGGATCCACAGTGTCATTGCATGTGTGTTCTTTTAATAACAACAACGAGTCATTGCATGTGTGTTCTTCACATACCACATATGGATCCACAGTGTCATTGCATGTGTGTTCTCTTCACAATCCGCACATGGATCCACCAGTGTCATTGCATGTGTGTTCTTTTAGTAACAACAACCAGAGTCATTTTGCATGTGTGTTCTTTTCACATACCACCTATGGATCCACAGTGTCATTGCATGTGTGTTCTTTTCACTAACAACAACGAGTCATTGCATGTGTGTTCTTTTCACATACCACATATGGATCCACAGTGTCATTGAAATGTGTGTTCTCTCTGATACCACACATGGATCCACAGTGTCATTGCATGTGTGTTCTTTTTAGTAACAACAACGAGTCATTTTGCATGTGTGTTCTTTTCACATACCACCTATGGATCCACAGTGTCATTGCATGTGTGTTCTTTTCACAATCCACATGGATCCACAGTGTCATTGCATGTGTGTTCTTTTAGTAACAACAACAGAGTCATTTTGCATGTGTGTTCTCTTCACATACCACCTATGGATCCACAGTGTCATTGCATGTGTGTTCTTTTCAGTAACAACAACGAGTCATTGCATGTGTGTTCTTTTCACATACCACCTATGGATCCACCAGTGTCATTGAAATGTGTGTTCTCTTCATAATCCACACATGGATCCACAGTGTCATTGCATGTGTGTTCTTTTAGTAACAACAACGAGTCATTTGCATGTGTGTTCTTCTCACATACCACCTATGGATCCACAGTGTCATTGCATGTGTGTTCTTTTCACCATGTGTGTTCTTTAACAACAACGAGTCATTTTGCATGTGTGTTCTTTTCACATACCACCTATGGATCCACAGTGTCATTGCAATGTGTGTTCTCTTCAGAATCCACACATGGATCCACAGTGTCATTGCATGTGTGTTCTTTTGTAACAACAAGAGTCATTTGCATGTGTGTTCTCTTCACATACCACCTATGGATCCACAGTGTCATTGCATGTGTGTTCTTTTTAGTAACAACAAAGTCATTTTGCATGTGTGTTCTTTTCACATACCACATATGGATCCACAGTGTCATTGCATGTGTGTTCTCTTTCACAATCCACATGGATCCACAGTGTCATTGCATGTGTGTTCTTTTAGTAACAACAACGAGTCATTTTGCATGTGTGTTCTTTTCATACCACCTATGGATCCACAGTGTCATTGCATGTGTGTTCTTTTCACTAACAACAACGAGTCATTGCATGTGTGTTCTTTTCACATACCACATATGGATCCACCAGTGTCATTGAAATGTGTGTTCTCTCTGAGACCACACATGGATCCACAGTGTCATTGCATGTGTGTTCTTTTTAGTAACAACAACGAGTCATTTTGCATGTGTGTTCTTTTCACATACCACCTATGGATCCACAGTGTCATTGCATGTGTGTTCTTTTCACAATCCACCATGGATCCACAGTGTCATTGCATGTGTGTTCTTTTTAGTAACAACAACAGTCATTTTGCATGTGTGTTCTCTTCACATACCACCTATGGATCCACAGTGTCATTGCATGTGTGTTCTTTTCACTAACAACAACGAGTCATTGCATGTGTGTTCTTTTCACATACCACCTATGGATCCACCAGTGTCATTCCATGTGTGTTCTCTTCACAATCCACCTATGGATCCACAGTGTCATTGCATGTGTGTTCTTTTTAGTAACAACAACGAGTCATTTTGCATGTGTGTTCTTTTCACATACCACCTATGGATCCACAGTGTCATTGCATGTGTGTTCTTTTGAGACCACACATGGATCCACAGTGTCATTGCATGTGTGTTCTTTTTAGTAACAACAACGAGTCATTTTGCATGTGTGTTCTTTTCACATACCACCTATGGATCCACAGTGTCATTGCATGTGTGTTCTTTTCATAATCCACCTATGGATCCACAGTGTCATTGCATGTGTGTTCTTTTTAGTAACAACAACTTGAGTCATTGCATGTGTGTTCTTTTCACATACCACATGGATCCACAGTGTCATTGCATGTGTGTTCTTTCAGACCACCTATGGATCCACAGTGTCATTGCATGTGTGTTCTTTTCAGTAACAACAACGAGTCATTGCATGTGTGTTCTTTTCACATACCACCTATGGATCCACCAGTGTCATTGCATGTGTGTTCTTTTCACAATCCACCATGGATCCAGAGTGTCATTGCATGTGTGTTCTTTTTACTAACAACAACTAGAGTCATTGCATGTGTGTTCTTTTCACATACCACCTATGGATCCACCAGTGTCATTGCATGTGTGTTCTTTCAGTAACAACAACGAGTCATTGCATGTGTGTTCTTTTCACATACCTATGGATCCACAGTGTCATTGCATGTGTGTTCTTTTCAGTCCACACATGGATCCACAGTGTCATTGCATGTGTGTTCTTTTTAGTAACAACAAGAGTCATTTTGCATGTGTGTTCTTCACATACCACCTATGGATCCACAGTGTCATTGCATGTGTGTTCTTTTCTAACAACAACGAGTCATTGCATGTGTGTTCTTTTCACATACCACCTATGGATCCACCAGTGTCATTGCATGTGTGTTCTCTCTGAGAGACCACCATGGATCCACTGATGTCATTGCATGTGTGTTCTTTTAGTAACAACAACGAGTCATTTTGCATGTGTGTTCTTCTCACATACCACCTATGGATCCACAGTGTCATTGCATGTGTGTTCTTTTCACTAACAACAACCAGTCATTGCATGTGTGTTCTTTTCACATACCACATATGGATCCAGTGTCATTGCATGTGTGTTCTCTCACAGACCACACATGGATCCACAGTGTCATTGCATGTGTGTTCTTTTTAGTAACAACAACGAGTCATTGCATGTGTGTTCTTTTCACATACCACCTATGGATCCACAGTGTCATTGCATGTGTGTTCTTTTCAGAATCCACATGGATCCACCAGTGTCATGGCATGTGTGTTCTTTTCACTAACAACAACTAGAGTCATTTTGCATGTGTGTTCTTTTCACATACCACCTATGGATCCACCAGTGTCAATGCATGTGTGTTCTTTTCACTAACAACAACCAGAGTCATTTTGCATGTGTGTTCTTTTCACATACCACCTATGGATCCACCAGTGTCATTGTAATGTGTGTTCTCTTCAGAGACCACACATGGATCCACCGGTGTCATTGCATGTATGTTCTTTTCACTAACAACAACTGAGTCATTGCATGTGTGTTCTCTTCACAATCCACATGGATCCACAGTGTCATTGCATGTGTGTTCTTTTAGTAACAACAAAGAGTCATTGCATGTGTGTTCTCTTCAGAGACCACATATGGATCCACAGTGTCATTGCATGTGTGTTCTTTTCAATCCACCCATGGATCCACCAGTGTCATTGCATGTGTGTTCTTTTAGTAACAACAACGAGTCATTTTGCATGTGTGTTCTTTTGTCATTGCATGTGTGTTCTTTTCACTAACAACAACCAGTCATATTGCATGTGTGTTCTTTTCACATACCACCTATGGATCCACAGTGTCATTGAAATGTGTGTTCTCTACTGAGACCACCTATGGATCCAACAGAGTCATTGCATGTGTGTTCTTTTTAGTAACAACAACCAGAGTCATTTTGCATGTGTGTTCTTTTCACATACCACCTATGGATCCACCAGTGTCATTGCATGTGTGTTCTTTTCATAATCCACCCATGGATCCACGGTGTCATTGCATGTGTGTTCTTTTTAGTAACAACAACGAGTCATTTTGCATGTGTGTTCTTTTCACATACCACCTATGGATCCACCAGTGTCATTGCATGTGTGTTCTTTTCACTAACATATACAAGAGTCATTTTGCATGTGTGTTCTTTTGACATACCACATATGGATCCACCAGTGTCATTGCATGTGTGATCTTTTTAAAACAACTGGGGGGGTTGAAATGTGTGTCCTTCTCACAATCCACCTATGGATCCACCCAGTGTCATTGCATGTGTGTTCTTTTCAGTAAAAACAACTAGTCATTGCATGTGTGTTCTTTTCACATACCACCTATGGATCCACTAGTGTCATTGCATGTGTGTTCTTTTCACTAACAACAACGAGTCATTGCATGTGTGTTCTTTTCACATACATATGGATCCACCAGTGTCATTGCATGTGTGTTCTTTTCACAATCCACCCATGGATCCACCAGTGTCATTGCATGTGTGTTCTTTTTAGTAACAACAAGAGTCATTGAAATGTGTGTTCTTATCATATACCACCTATGCATCCACCAGTGTCATTGCATGTGTGTTCTTTTCACTAACAATAACCAGAGTCATTGCATGTGTGTTCTTTCCACATACCACATATGGATCCACCAGTGTCATTGCATGTGTGTTCTTTTCACAATCCACCCATGGATCCACAAGTGTCATTGCATGTGTGTTCTTTTTAGTAACAACAACCAGAGTCATTTTGCATGTGTGTTCTTTTCACATACCACCTATGGATCCACCAGTGTCATTGCATGTGTGTTCTTTTCACTAACAACAACCAGAGTCATTGAAATGTGTGTTCTCTTCTTAGACCACACATGGATCCACCAGTGTCATTGCATGTGTGTTCTTTTAGTAACAACAACCCGAGTCATTTTGCATGTGTGTTCTTTTCACATACCACCTATGGATCCACAGTGTCATTGCATGTGTGTTCTTTTCATAATCCACCTATGGATCCACCAATGTCATTGCATGTGTGTTCTTTTTAGTAACAACCACCAGGGTCATTGCATGTGTGTTCTTTTCACATACCACCCATGGATCCACAAGTGTCATTGCATGTGTGTTCTTTTCACTAACAACAACCAGAGTCATTGCATGTGTGTTCTTTTCACATACCACATATGGATCACAACTGTCATTGCATGTGTGTTCTCTGAGACCACCCATGGATCCACAGTGTCATTGCATGTGTGTTCTTTTAGTAACAACAACCAGTCATTTTGCATGTGTGTTCTTTTCACGTACCACCTATGGATCCACCAGTGTCATTGCATGTGTGCTCTTTTCACAATCCACACAAGGATCCACAGTGTCATTGCATGTGTGTTCTTTTAGTAACAACAACGAGTCATTTACATGTGTGTTCTTGTCACTTACCACCTATGGATCCACCAGTGTCATTGCATGTGTGTTCTTTTCAGTAACAACAACGAGTCATTGCATGTGTGTTCTTTCACATACCACATATGGATCCACAGTGTCATTGCATGTGTGTTCTTTCATAATACCACCTATGGATCCACAGTGTCATTGCATGTGTGTTCTTTTAATAACAACAACCAGAGTCATTTTGCATGTGTGTTCTTCTCACATACCACCTATGGATCCACCAGTGTCATTGCATGTGTGTTCTTTTCACATACCACATATGGATCCACCAGTGTCATTGAAATGTGTGTTCTCTACAGAGACCACACATGGATCCACCAGTGTCATTGCATGTGTGTTCTTTTTAGTAACAACAAACAGAGTCATTTTGCATGTGTGTTCTTTTCACATACCACCTATGGATCCACCAGTGTCATTGCATGTGCGTTCTTTTCACTAACAACAACCAAAGTCATTGCATGTGTGTTCTTTTCACATACCACAGATGGATCCACTAGTGTCATTGAAATGTGTGTTCTCACAGACCACATGGATCCACAGTGTCATTGCATGTGTGTTCTTTTTAGTAACAACAACCAGAGTCATTTTGCATGTGTGTTCTTTTCACATACCACCTATGGATCCACCAGTGTCATTGCATGTGCGTTCTTTTCACAATCCACCCAGGGATCCACCAGTGTCATTGCATGTGTGTTCTTTTTATTAACAACAACCAGAGTCATTTGGCATGTGTGTTCTCTTCACATAACACACATGGATCCACCAGTGTCATTGCATGTGTGTTCTTTTTAGTAACAACAACCAGAGTCATTGAAATGTGTGTTCTTCTCACATACCACCTATGGATCCACCAGTGTCATTGCATGTGTGTTCATTTCAGTAACAACAATGAGTCATTGCATGTGTGTTCTTCTCATACCACCTATGGATCCACAGTGTCATTGCATGTGTGTTCTTTTCACATAACAACCACCAGTCATTGAAATGTGTGTTCTCTACAGAGACCACACATGGATCCACCAGTGTCATTGCATGTGTGTTCTTTTTAGTAACAACAAACAGAGTCATTTTGCATGTGTGTTCTTTTCAAATACCACCTATGGATCCACCAGTGTCATTGCATGTGCGTTCTTTTCACTAACAACAACCAGAGTCATTGCATGTGTGTTCTTTTCACATACCACAGATGGATCCACTAGTGTCATTGAAATGTGTGTTCTCTACAGAGGCCACACATGGATCCACCAGTGTCATTGCATGTGTGTTCTTTTTAGTAACAACAACCAGAGTCATTTTGCATGTGTATTCTTTTCACATACCACCTATGGATCCACCAGTGTCATTGCATGTGCGTTCTTTTCACAATCCACCCATGGATCCACCAGTGTCATTGCATGTGTGTTCTTTTTAGTAACAACAACCAGAGTCATTTTGCATGTGTGTTCTCTTCACATACCACACATGGATCCACCAATGTCATTGCATGTGTGTTCTTTTTAGTAACAACAACCAGAGTCATTGAAATGTGTGTTCTTCTCACATACCACCTATGGATCCACCAGTGTCATTGCATGTGTGTTCTTTTCACTAACAACAATCAGAGTCATTGCATGTGTGTTCATTTCATAATCCACCTATGGATCCACCAGTGTCATTGCATGTGTGTTCTTTTTAGTAACAACAACCAGAGTCATTTTGCATGTGTGTTCTTCTCACATACCACCTATGGATCCACCAGTGTCATTGGATGTGTGTTCTTTTCACTAACAACAACCAGAGTCATTGCATGTGTGTTCTTTTCACATACCACCTATGGATCCACCAGTGTCATTGCATGCGTGTTCTTTTCACTAACAACAACCAGAGTCATTGCATGTGTGTTCTTTTCACATACCACATATGGATCCACCAGTGTCATTGAAATGTGTGTTCTCTACAGAGACCACACATGGATCCACCGGTGTCATTGCATGTGTGTTCTTTTTAGTAACAACAACCAGAGTCATTATGCATGTGTGTTCTTCTCACATACCACCTATGGAACCACCAGTGTCATTGCATGTGTGTTCTTTTCACTAACAACAATCAGAGTCATTGCATGTGTGTTCATTTCATAATCCACCTATGGATCCACCAGTGTCATTGCATGTGTGTTCTTTTTAGTAACAACAACCAGAGTCATTTTGCATGTGTGTTCTTCTCACATACCACCTATGGATCCACCAGTGTCATTGGATGTGTGTTCTTTTCACTAACAACAACCAGAGTCATTGCATGTGTGTTCTTTTCACATACCACCTATGGATCCACCAGTGTCATTGCATGCGTGTTCTTTTCACTAACAACAACCAGAGTCATTGCATGTGTGTTCTTTTCACATACCACATATGGATCCACCAGTGTCATTGAAATGTGTGTTCTCTACAGAGACCACACATGGATCCACCGGTGTCATTGCATGTGTGTTCTTTTTAGTAACAACAAGCAGAGTCATTTTGCATCTGTGTTCTTTTCACATACCACCTATGGATCCACCAGTGTCATTGCATGTGTGTTCTTTTCACAGTCCACCCATGGATCCACTAGTGTCATTGCATGTGTGTTCTTTTTAGTAACAACAACCAGAGTCATTTTGCATGTGTGTTCTCTTCACATACCACCTATGGAGCCACCAGTGTCATTGCATGTGTGTTCTTTTTAGTAACAACAACCAGAGTCATTGAAATGTGTGTTCTTCTCACATACCACCTATGGATCCACCAGTTTCATTGCATGTATGTTCATTTCATAATCCACCTATGGATCCACCAGTGTCATTGCATGTGTGTTCTTTTTAGTAACAACAACCAGAGTCATTTTGCATGTGTATTCTTCTCACATACCACCTATGGATCCACTAGTGTCATTGCATGTGTGTTCTTTTCACTAACAACAACCAGAGTCATTGCATGTGTGTTCTTTTCACATACCACATATGGATACACAAGTGTCATTGAAATGTGTGTTCTCTATAGAGACCACACATGGATCCACTAGTGTCATTGCATGTGTGTTCTTTTTAGTAACAACTACTAGAGTCATTTTGCATGTGTGTTCTTTTCACATACCACCTATGGATCCACCAGTGTCATTGCATGTGTGTTCTTTTCACCAACAACAACCAGAGTCATTTTGCATGTGTGTTCTTTTCACATACCACATATGGATCCACCAGTGTCATTGAAATGTGTGTTCTCTACAGAGACCACACATGGATCCACCGGTGTCATTGCATGTATGTTATTTTCACTAACAACAACTGGAGTCATTGCATGTGTGTTCTCTTCACAATCCACACATGGATCCACCAGTGTCATTGCAAGTGTGTTCTTTTTAGTAACAACAACCAGTGTCATTGCTTGTGTGTTCTCTTCAGAGACCACACATGGATCCACCAGTGTCATTGCATGTGAGCTCTTTTCACAATCCACCCATGGATCCACCAGTGTCATTGCATGTGTGTTCTTTTTAGTAACAACAACCAGAGTCATATTGCATGTGTGTTCTTTTTAGTAACAACAACCAGAGTCATTTTGCATGTGTGTTCTTTTCACATACCACCTATCGATCCTCCAGTGTCATTGCATGTGTGTTCTTTTCACAATCCACCCATGGATCCACCAGAGTCATTGCATGTGTGTTCTTTTTAGTAACAACAACCAGAGTCATTTTGCATGTGTGTTATTTTCACATACCACCTATGGATCCACCAGTGTCATTGCATATGTGTTCTTTTCACTAACAACAACCAGAGTCATTTTGCATGTGTGTTCTTTTCACATACCACATATGGATCCACCAGTGTCATTGCATGTGTGTTCTTTTTAGTAACAACAACCAGGGTCATTGAAATGTGTGTCCTTCTCACATACCACCTATGGATCCACCAGTGTCATTGCATCTGTGTTCTTTTCACTAAAAACAACTAGAGTTATTGCATGTGTATTCTCTTCACAATCCACACATGGATCCACTAGTGTCATTGCATGTGTGTTCTTTTTAGTAACAACAACCAGTGTCATTGCATGTGTGGTCTCTTCAGAGACCACACATGGATCCACCAGTGTCATTGCATGTGTGCTCTTTTCACAATCCACCCATGGATCCACCAGTGTCATTGCATGTGTGTTCTTTTTAGTAACAACAACAAGAGTCATTGAAATGTGTGTTCTTCTCATATACCACCTATGGAGCCACCAGTGTCATTGCATGTGTGTTCTTTTCAATAACAACAACCAGAGTCATTTTGCATGTGTGTTGTTCTCACATACCACCTATGGATCCACCAGTGTCATTGCATGTGTGTTCTTTTCACAATCCACCCATGGATCCACTAGAGTCATTGCATGTGTGTTCTTTTTAGTAACAACAACCAGAGTCATTTTGCATGTGTGTTCTTTTCACATACCACATATGGATCCACTAGTGTCATTGCATGTGTGTTCTTTTCACAATCCACCCATGGATCCACCAGTGTCATTGCATGTGTGTTCTTTTCACTAACAACAACCAGAGTCATTGAAATGTGTGCTCTCTACAGAGACCACACATGGATCCACCAGTGTCATTGCATGTGTGTTTTTTTAGTAACAACAACCCGAGTCATTTTGCATGTGTGTTCTTTTCACATACCACCTATGGATCCACCAGTGTCATTGCATGTGTGTTCTTTTCACAATCCACCCATGGATCCACCAATGTCATTGCATGTGTGTTCGTTTTAGTAACAACAACCAGAGTCATTCTGCATGTGTGTTCTTTTCACATACCACCTATGGATCCACCAGTGGCAATGTATGTGTGTTCTTTTCACTAACAACAACCAGAGTCATTTTGCATGTGTGTTCTTTTCACATACCACCTATGGATCCACCAGTGTCATTGAAATGTGTGTTCTCTACAGAGACCACACATGGATCCACCAGTGTCATTGCATGTGTGTTCTTTTTAGTAAAAAACCAGAGTCATTTTGCATGTGTGTTGTTCTCACATACCACCTATGGATCCACCAGTGTCATTGCATGTATGTTCTTTTCACTAATAACAACTGGAGTCATTGCATGTGTGCTCTCTTCAGAGACCACACATGGATCCACCAGTGTCATTGCATGTGTGTTCTTTTTACTAACAGCAAAAAGAGTCATTGAAATGTGTGCTCTCTTCAAAGACCACACATGGATCCACCAGTGTCATTGCATGTGTGTTCTTTTCACTAACAACAACCAGAGTCATTGCATGTGTGTTCTTTTCACATACCACATATGGATCCACCAGTGTCAATGCATGTGTGCTCTTTTCACAATCCACCCATGGATCCACCAGTGTCATTGCATGTGTGTTCTTTTTAGTAACAACAACCAGAGTCATTTTGCATGTGTGTTCTTTTCACATACCACCTATGGATCCACCAGTGTCATTGCATGTGTGTTCTTTTCACTAACAACAACCAGAGTCATTTTGCATGTGTGTTCTTTTCACATACCACATATGGATCCACCAGTGTCATTGCATGTGTGCTCTTTTCACAATCCACCCATGGATCCACCAGTGTCATTGCATGTGTGTTCTTTTTAGTAACAACAACAAGAGTCATTGAAATGTGTGTTCTTCTCATATACCACCTATGGAGCCACCAGTGTCATTGCATGTGTGTTCTTTTCAATAAAAACAACCAGAGTCATTTTGCATGTGTGTTGTTCTCACATACCACCTATGGATCCACCAGTGTCATTGCATGTGTGTTCTTTTCACTAACAACAACCAGAGTCATTGCATGTGTGTTCTTTTCACATACCACATATGGATCCACCAGTGTCATTGAAATGTGTGTTCTCTACAGAGACCACACATGGATCCACCAGTGTCATTGCATGTGTGTTCTTTTTAGTAACAACAAACAGAGTCATTTTGCATGTGTGTTCTTTTCACATACCACCTATGGATCCACCAGTGTCATTGCATGTGCGTTCTTTTCACTAACAACAACCAGAGTCATTGCATGTGTGTTCTTTTCACATACCACAGATGGATCCACTAGTGTCATTGAAATGTGTGTTCTCTACAGAGGCCACACATGGATCCACCAGTGTCATTGCATGTGTGTTCTTTTTAGTAACAACAACCAGAGTCATTTTGCATGTGTGTTCTTTTCACATACCACCTATGGATCCACCAGTGTCATTGCATGTGCGTTCTTTTCACAATCCACCCATGGATCCACCAGTGTCATTGCATGTGTGTTCTTTTTAGTAACAACAACCAGAGTCATTTTGCATGTGTGTTCTCTTCACATAACACACATGGATCCACCAGTGTCATTGCATGTGTGTTCTTTTTAGTAACAACAACCAGAGTCATTGAAATGTGTGTTCTTCTCACATACCAACTATGGATCCACCAGTGTCATTGCATGTGTGTTCATTTCATAATCCACCTATGGATCCACCAGTGTCATTGCATGTGTGTTCTTTTTAGTAACAACAACCAGAGTCATTTTGCATGTGTGTTCTTCTCACATACCACCTATGGATCCACCAGTGTCATTGCATGTGTGTTCTTTTCACATACCACATATGGATCCACCAGTGTCATTGAAATGTGTGTTCTCTACAGAGACCACACATGGATCCACCAGTGTCATTGCATGTGTGTTCTTTTTAGTAACAACAAACAGAGTCATTTTGCATGTGTGTTCTTTTCACATACCACCTATGGATCCACCAGTGTCATTGCATGTGCGTTCTTTTCACTAACAACAACCAGAGTCATTGCATGTGTGTTCTTTTCACATACCACAGATGGATCCACTAGTGTCATTGAAATGTGTGTTCTCTACAGAGGCCACACATGGATCCACCAGTGTCATTGCATGTGTGTTCTTTTTAGTAACAACAACCAGAGTCATTTTGCATGTGTATTCTTTTCACATACCACCTATGGATCCACCAGTGTCATTGCATGTGCGTTCTTTTCACAATCCACCCATGGATCCACCAGTGTCATTGCATGTGTGTTCTTTTTAGTAACAACAACCAGAGTCATTTTGCATGTGTGTTCTCTTCACATACCACACATGGATCCACCAGTGTCATTGCATGTGTGTTCTTTTTAGTAACAACAACCAGAGTCATTGAAATGTGTGTTCTTCTCACATACCACCTATGGATCCACCAGTGTCATTGCATGTGTGTTCATTTCATAATCCACCTATGGATCCACCAGTGTCATTGCATGTGTGTTCTTTTTAGTAACAACAACCAGAGTCATTTTGCATGTGTGTTCTTCTCACATACCACCTATGGATCCACCAGTGTCATTGGATGTGTGTTCTTTTCACTAACAACAACCAGAGTCATTGCATGTGTGTTCTTTTCACATACCACCTATGGATCCACCAGTGTGCATGCGTGTTCTTTTCACTAACAACAACCAGAGTCATTGCATGTGTGTTCTTTTCACATACCACATATGGATCCACCAGTGTCATTGAAATGTGTGTTCTCTACAGAGACCACACATGGATCCACCGGTGTCATTGCATGTGTGTTCTTTTTAGTAACAACAAGCAGAGTCATTTTGCATCTGTGTTCTTTTCGCATACCACCTATGGATCCACCAGTGTCATTGCATGTGTGTTCTTTTCACAGTCCACCCATGGATCCACTAGTGTCATTGCATGTGTGTTCTTTTTAGTAACAACAACCAGAGTCATTTTGCATGTGTGTTCTCTTCACATACCACCTATGGAGCCACCAGTGTCATTGCATGTGTGTTCTTTTTAGTAACAACAACCAGAGTCATTGAAATGTGTGTTCTTCTCACATACCACCTATGGATCCACCAGTGTCATTGCATGTATGTTCATTTCATAATCCACCTATGGATCCACCAGTGTCATTGCATGTGTGTTCTTTTTAGTAACAACAACCAGAGTCATTTTGCATGTGTATTCTTCTCACATACCACCTATGGATCCACTAGTGTCATTGCATGTGTGTTCTTTTCACTAACAACAACCAGAGTCATTGCATGTGTGTTCTTTTCACATACCACATATGGATCCATAAGTGTCATTGAAATGTGTGTTCTCTATAGAGACCACACATGGATCCACTAGTGTCATTGCATGTGTGTTCTTTTTAGTAACAACTACCAGAGTCATTTTTCATGTGTGTTCTTTTCACATACCACCTATGGATCCACCAGTGTCATTGCATGTGTGTTCTTTTCACCAACAACAACCAGAGTCATTTTGCATGTGTGTTCTTTTCACATACCACATATGGATCCACCAGTGTCATTGAAATGTGTGTTCTCTACAGAGACCACACATGGATCCACCGGTGTCATTGCATGTATGTTATTTTCACTAACAACAACTGGAGTCATTGCATGTGTGTTCTCTTCACAATCCACACATGGATCCACCAGTGTCATTGCAAGTGTGTTCTTTTTAGTAACAACAACCAGTGTCATTGCTTGTGTGTTCTCTTCAGAGACCACACATGGATCCACCAGTGTCATTGCATGTGTGCTCTTTTCACAATCCACCCATGGATCCACCAGTGTCATTGCATGTGTGTTCTTTTTAGTAACAACAACCAGAGTCATATTGCATGTGTGTTCTTTTTAGTAACAACAACCAGAGTCATATTGCATGTGTGTTCTTTTCACATACCACCTATGGATCCACCAGTGTCATTGAAATGTGTGTTGTCTATAGAGACCACCCATGGATCCACCAGTGTCATTGCATGTGTGTTCTTTTTAGTAACAACAACCAGAGTCATTTTGCATGTGTGTTCTTTTCACATACCACCTATCGATCCTCCAGTGTCATTGCATGTGTGTTCTTTTCACAATCCACCCATGGATCCACCAGAGTCATTGCATGTGTGTTGTTTTTAGTAACAACAACCAGAGTCATTTTGCATGTGTGTTCTTTTCACATACCACCTATGGATCCACCAGTGTCATTGCATGCGTGTTCTTTTCACTAACAACAACCAGAGTCATTGCATGTGTGTTCTTTTCACATACCACATATGGATCCACCAGTGTCATTGAAATGTGTGTTCTCTACAGAGACCACACATGGATCCACCGGTGTCATTGCATGTGTGTTCTTTTTAGTAACAACAAGCAGAGTCATTTTGCATCTGTGTTCTTTTCGCATACCACCTATGGATCCACCAAAGGTCATTGCATGTGTTCTTTTCACAGTCCACCCATGGATCCACTAGTGTCATTGCATGTGTGTTCTTTTTAGTAACAACAACCAGAGTCATTTTGCATGTGTGTTCTCTTCACATACCACCTATGGAGCCACCAGTGTCATTGCATGTGTGTTCTTTTTAGTAACAACAACCAGAGTCACTGAAATGTGTGTTCTTCTCACATACCACCTATGGATCCACCAGTGTCATTGCATGTATGTTCATTTCATAATCCACCTATGGATCCACCATTGTCATTGCATGTGTGTTCTTTTTAGTAACAACAACCAGAGTCATTTTGCATGTGTATTCTTCTCACATACCACCTATGGATCCACTAGTGTCATTGCATTCTTTTCACTAACAACAACCAGAGTCATTGCATGTGTGTTCTTTTCACATACCACATATGGATCCATAAGTGTCATTGAAATGTGTGTTCTCTATAGAGACCACACATGGATCCACTAGTGTCATTGCATGTGTGTTCTTTTTAGTAACAACTACCAGAGTCATTTTGCATGTGTGTTCTTTTCACATACCACCTATGGATCCACCAGTGTCAATGCATGTGTGTTCTTTTCACCAACAACAACCAGAGTCATTTTGCATGTGTGTTCTTTTCACATACCACATATGGATCCACAAGTGTCATTGAAATGTGTGTTCTCTACAGAGACCACACATGGATCCACCGGTGTCATTGCATGTATGTTATTTTCACTAACAACAACTGAGTCAGTGCCTGTGTGTTCTCTTCACAACCCACACATGGATCCACCAGTGTCATGGCAAGTGTGTTCTTTATAGTAACAACAACCAGTGTCATTGCTTGTGTGTTCTCTTCAGAGACCACACATGGATCCACCAAAGGTCATTGCATGTGTGTTTTTCACAATCCACCCATGGATCCACCAGTGTCATTGCATGTGTGTTCTTTTTAGTAACAACAACCAGAGTCATATTGCATGTGTGTTCTTTTTAGTAACAACAACCAGAGTCATATTGCATGTGTGTTCTTTTCACATACCACCTATGGATCCACCAGTGTCATTGAAATGTGTGTTGTCTATAGAGACCACCCATGGATCCACCAGTGTCATTGCATGTGTGTTCTTTTTAGTAACAACAACCAGAGTCATTTTGCATGTGTGTTCTTTTCACATACCACCTATCGATCCTCCAGTGTCATTGCATGTGTGTTCTTTTCACAATCCACCCATGGATCCACCAGAGTCATTGCATGTGTGTTGTTTTTAGTAACAACAACCAGAGTCATTTTGCATGTGTGTTCTTTTCACATACCACCTATGGATCCACCAGTGTCATTGCATGCGTGTTCTTTTCACTAACAACAACCAGAGTCATTGCATGTGTGTTCTTTTCACATACCACATATGGATCCACCAGTGTCATTGAAATGTGTGTTCTCTACAGAGACCACACATGGATCCACCGGTGTCATTGCATGTGTGTTCTTTTTAGTAACAACAAGCAGAGTCATTTTGCATCTGTGTTCTTTTCGCATACCACCTATGGATCCACCAGTGTCATTGCATGTGTGTTCTTTTCACAGTCCACCCATGGATCCACTAGTGTCATTGCATGTGTGTTCTTTTTAGTAACAACAACCAGAGTCATATTGCATGTGTGTTCTTTTCACATACCACCTATGGATCCACCAGTGTCATTGAAATGTGTGTTGTCTATAGAGACCACCCATGGATCCACCAGTGTCATTGCATGTGTGTTCTTTTTAGTAACAACAACCAGAGTCATTTTGCATGTGTGTTCTTTTCACATACCACATATGGATCCACCAGTGTCATTGCATGTGTGTTCTTTTTAGTAACAACAACCAGAGTCATTGAAATGTGTGTCCTTCTCACATACCACCTATGGATCCACCAGTGTCATTGCATGTGTGTTCTTTTCACTAAAAACAACTAGAGTTATTGCATGTGTATTCTCTTCACAATCCACACATGGATCCACTAGTGTCATTGCATGTGTGTTCTTTTTAGTAACAACAACCAGTGTCATTGCATGTGTGTTCTCTTCAGAGACCACACATGGATCCACCAGTGTCATTGCATGTGTGCTCTTTTCACAATCCACCCATGGATCCACCAGTGTCATTGCATGTGTGTTCTTTTCACTCACAACAACTAGAGTCATTGCATGCGTGTTCTTTTCACATACCACATATGGATCCACCAGTGTCATTGCATGTGTGTTCTTTTTACTAACAACAACCAGAATCATTGGATGTGTGTTCTCTTTAGAGACCACACATGGATCCACCAGTGTCATTGAAATGTGTATTATTTCCAACTACCGCCATTGGCCAGAAACAATCGGGACGCAGAACTAACCAGCAACCGCTCTGGGCTTCTAGAAGACCCGATCCCCGATTGTTAGGCATCGTTGGATCGGGGTGCGTGGACGATAGTGATGTCCTTCGCGAGGGCGATCTGCGAGAAGTCTGTTCTGCGAACTGATTGGCTATGGCAACTACGCTGGGCCTACGTCCTTGCCTTTATGCCCTTAACCTCGGGGCCAAAAATCAGATCGTGTTCCTTCATCGCCATGGAGAGGGAGAGGCCCAAACTCAGCTTGCACGAGGCTTAGATGTTCGCCCACTACGACGTACTCGCGCTGCCGTTAGCGAGGCTTCTGGCCGGCTTCGAGCTCGCCCACGCCGGGTTCTCGCCGTGTCGCTTCGCGCGACAACGCTGGCGAGGCAGATCGAGGAGCGCTGCCGCCACCGCCGGAGCGAAGAGGGCAATGGCGCGTACTCGTGATACGAGCGCCAGCATCGCGAAAGCTGTTCAAGAAGGAGCGGGCTGCGTTGATTGCGTTGTGCGGAACCCACCGGTGGGAGATCCACCCGGATCTGCGCAACCCCGAAGGGAGGCAGCGCTTCTGGGCAGTGCCTGGGCGTACGACCTCCACAGTTATTGATGCAGCGTGCCGTGAAGAATCCATGAGGAGGAGGAACGCTGCCCGGAACGTTGGCATCGATTCCGAGGCGGAGGAGGCTGGCGGCGACGCGGACAACGTCGTCAATGATGGAGACTGCGGGAGCGTCATAATCGATTAGGGCCACTTAAGCATAAATTAAATGGGAAAATTTGCTGCAAGACACCGTTATTTTCTGTCATTTGCTACAACACACCGTCTTTGCCAGGTACCATTACAATTGAGCGGTGTGTTTTAGCAAACGCCAGAAAATAATGGTGTCTTGTAGCATTCCCAAATTAAATCTATGTACGGTATCTTAATGCGTTCTTTGGATCTGGGTCACCTGAGTCATGGTCGATTATCGTCATAATCTATATATGTTGGCCATGTTTTAGTTGTCTTTGTCTTTGAAACTAGTCGATCGAAACTCGTCCGATCCTGAAAATAAAGTTCGCGCGTTCCCTCGCATATCTGATGGGACAATACGCTGACTCAGCTCTCAGCACTTGATGGCACAGCCGTAATTTGGAGTGCGCCTGAGGAGAAGGGATCGAGCGTGTTGTAATAGTGTACTACTCCTGTCCAGATATAACTGACTTATTTTTTTAGATATTTAATAAATGTGTCTATACCCAAAACATGTCTAGATACATGTTTTAGGTTTCTCTGTCTTTCAAACTAATCAAAAGTCGTCAAATTCTGAACAAACAAAGTCATTGCGTTCACACCTGATGGGACAATATGCTGACTCTGCTACTTGATGGCACAGCCATAATTCTGGAGTGCGCCAGAGTGGATGGGAATGCAAGGGAGATGGGAACTAGTAGCCTCGTCCAAACGCAGGTAAAAAATTAATGTAATAATATTTTAAAAAAATGTAATCTGGTCCACATGACCCCATCACAGACATGTTGCACGCGCCAGATATAAATAAAGACGACACGGCTAGTTTAGTTTCAATGATACAATTCAACATAGGACGTTACTGTGCCCGCATCTTTCGGCTCCTCTTATTAGTCTGCTAGCCCACGCTGCATTAAGCATCAGTTGATGAGGATAAAAAAATGATAAAATGGCAAATAAAACAATTTTTAAGCTTACCTTTCATCCGGAGAATCGTACAAAGATGAAATTGGCAGGGATTTATTATTTCTCCTACAGTTAGCCAAAAGATCCTCAAGAACATCCTCAATTACCCCTGCAACTTCTCCATATTCTAATACACCTCCATTATTTTCCCTTTCCTCCCCGTTCCGCTTACCCTTTTGTTTCTTTTCACACCCTTTTCTCGTCGGCACCTCCAGTTCTTCATAAATTGGCTGCTTACGTACGTTTTCCTCCGACTGCTCATCACCGTCTTCGCGCTTTTTCGCCAGCTCGCCGAGAAGCCTCATTTTCGCCACCGGTGTGAATAGGACAATAGCATGTGTAACTAGGTTTTTGCACAACCTCTTGATATGGCCGAATTCGCCACAACGTCCGCATTTCCTTTTCCTAGCACCAAGCCTTGGACCTTTATCGGTGGAGGCTACGATCCTTAGCTTTCTAGGCCTCCCAGGTGACCTCCTAAGAACTGGTGGTTGAAGTTTGAACCCTGGATTGACAATCCCCCAATCATTTTCATCAGCCATAGGTGGTACGTTTTCTGCATAAGTTGCAGCAAACTTGTCCACGGAGAAATAGTTGTCGACATAGTTCTCTATTTCAGCTCCATTACCTCTAAGATTTAAGATGAAGTAAATTGCATGGTGACATGGCGCATCAAGAATCCGCCAACGCTCGCATGAACAAGCCTTGTTTCCAATGTCTACATGTACCTCCGCTCACTTCCACGCTTGTATTCTCGATAAACCTCAGCCAATGTTCTGGAACTTCTGACCACCCTCATCTTTATCGTTCTCATTGCCCTGTTTCTTGCATTCAGTAACATAACCACCTTTGGAACTATTTTATGGCCTAAAATTTTTTTTGCACAAATTCTTTGCCTTAAATCTATCTTCACCATTATGCACTGTCTTATTGCATCCAACAAAATAACAATTCCAAGTGTCTTCATGCCCGAAATCTTATCATTGAAACTCTCTGCCAAATTATTGCATACAAAATCCACCTTGCTTAACTCACCAAACTTGCTTCTGGCCCATAGCTTGGTGTCATGTTCCTCAAGGTATTTTTTTCACCTTTGGAACTACATACATATTCTGCAAGTAAGTAGCATGCGTGCTTGGGATGTATGTGTATGCTGATCGCCACAAGCTTGGGATGTATCTTTCCTTCGAACTTCTTCGTGAAGTTAGTAGCGAGGTGCCGCATGCATTCCCTATTCTCAACCCCAGGAAACACAACATCAACAGCATTCTCAAGACCCTCGGATGCACCGATGTGTATCACCAAGCCTTCAGGGTGACCAATTACTTCCCGTAGTCTCTGCATGAACCATGTCCAGCTTTCATTTGATTCACCCTCAAGAACAGCATAAGCTACAGGTAGAAGCCAATTATGCGCGTCCAAAGCACAAGCAGAAGCAACATGTCCCCTGAACTTCCTCATAAAGAAGTTGCGCCTTATTGCCAAGTATGGCCTGCACTGCCTAGGAATCCCTTCCAAGATGCCTTCAAAGTGCATAAAACATCTCCTAAAGCATATCTTATCTGCCTGCTTATACCTGACCCCCCTCGAGACCTTTTCTCTCCCTTTCACAACCTCGTAATCGATGTCAACAACACTACCAGGTGATGTTTTCTCTACCCGAGCTTTGAAACTATACAGCATATGAAAACTGCCATTCCACTTGCCTTGAATGAAGTCTAGAGCCATCTCCTTCCCATCAAAGACTCTGTGATAAGGAATCAGAATGTTAAACTTTTTGCTAATCTTTACTCTGAGTTCAGCTGGTCCAATATTATGATCCTGCCTCACCCAGTCAAGTACAGTAGTAGCAATCCACTTGGTAGTCGCCGGTCTAATTTTACCACTTAAAGAAGTATTAGGGCAGTTTTGTTCCTTCGTGTTTACTTTGATCTGCATTCGATAAGAATCCAAATAATTCAGAGCTAGTTATCAGCAGAATAAATATGAGAAAGACTGAAATTAAATGTAGCTATTGCAACTTGAAATGGGTGTCCACCCCGCATTGGAGATGCATGTAATCTCCATTTACACACATTACTTTCCCTACAGTGCACCCTAAATCTCTTTTGGTCGCTCTTTTCAATGATAAATTCGAACCCAACTCTGATTGCATAGGTTGCAACTGCATATCTGTAGTCCTCCACATTATCAAAGATAGTCCCCTCATCAATTGTAGGATTGTCCCTGTCAAAGCGTATCACTAGCATGTCCACCTCTTCGTCGTCGTATCTACATCCCATTTCCACATCTTCACATTCCTCTTCCTCATCAGTCCCATAGTCAGGCTCAAAGTTCGAATCAACCAAATATTCCCTACTCTCCATCCTATCGTGGTCACGTGACCACCCTGGATATGCTTTCTCATCATCATCCGCACCGCCACACGTTTCAGTACCTTCATGCTCGCTTGACAAAGCATCATGCTCAAGGACAAGTTGTACAGACGTCCTGTGGTTATCAACCCATATCCTTGGCATCAACACAGGACTAGAAACGCTAATTGGGGTATGCAGATAAGGAATCATAGTTCTTACCTTTCAATGTGGATGCACGACACCTTCTCCGGGCTCCATACCTCCAAAGCTCTGCACCTCGCTACCTCTCCTCCCGTTTTGTTGTCCTCTGTGCTCTCTAGACTTGAAGGAGATTCCGTGCTCTCCAGCTGCGCAGGACCCATATCCGTGCTCTCAAGCCTCGCAGGATCCATCTCCGAGCGGGATCCGGATCACCAGCATCGTTGGGCCCCTAACCTAACGGCTGACTCTCGGTTTTCGTTTCTAGATGCACTTGGGCATTGGGCGGCGGCAAGGAGACAAGGCAGGGAGGGGAGGGGAGGGGACGTGAGGGGATGGCAGGGAGTGGAGGGCGGGAGGATGACAGCCCAAGGGGATGACGAGAGCGGTGCACGACTAAGCGGAGTGGTGGCGGCAGGAGCAGAGGAGAGGAGCGGAGCGGAGCTGGTTGTGACAAAGCATGGAAAATTGCACAATAATGTGTTGGTGGGCGGCACCAGCCCTCGAACCGGACGCGCGCCATCGTAGGTGGAGGAGGCGGGCCCGCCTGTCAGAAAACATGCCACTTGTCAGCGCACTATGCACGGGGAGCACTTCACGAAATTTTTAGCAGGTCCCACATGCCAGTCTGTTTGATCAAAACTTGCATGCAGTGCATGGCTGGTCCACACGCTAGTTCCGGAAAAAAGCCCGTTGATCCAAACTTGAATTGGCATTTCCGCTTCTTCTCCCCCGTCTCATCATCTCCTCGCAGTGGCAGTTCCGCTTCGTCTCCCTCGTCTATTATCCTCTTCTTCTTCTCCTCGCAGTGGTGGTTCTTCTTTCTTCCTTGATCAAAACATTCCCGCACGTAAGCCATCGCCAGTAGCCGGATGAAGAGGAACTGGGCCGATCTCCCGGCCGACCCACTTCGCAAGATCGCCGACTATTTGCTGGAGAAAGAGGAGTACGTCGACACCTATGCTGCTTGTCGGGAAGTCTGCACCGATTGGCGCTGCACTTTAAAGGTGCCCGAATTCCATCTCAACAACTGGATCATGATAGATAACACACTTCCAGACATTGGCGACTTCACCTTCCTCAACCTCTCCACTGGTCGTTGCTTCAGGACAAATCTAATTGACATCCATCGCAGGTTCACATTCACATCCGATATTTATTGGTATTTTCAATTGTAAACATCTTAGTGCTAACTGATGCCCTCTTCTTCCAAAAGATTCTACTTCGTCGGTGTTTCTCGTGGCGTCATCGTGCTTGCTCAGAGGGTGGAGCCGTACCAGATTCGGCTTCTGAACCCAATCACTCATAAGTCTAACACTGAGTTTCAAGCACACATACCATCTGATCTTCTGGAATCTGTCGTCGTGACAAAGTCCCCGACGATGGTGTTCGTTTGTACTGATTATCCAGATCATATTGCATGGGCCGATGAGAGCACCCCAACGGGGCAAATCAATGGATCATTTGGAGAAGGATTGTATTCGCCACCTGCTGATACGCTTCTGGTCTGCATGACGGCATTCCGAGGGGAAGTATATGCATTACTTGAGAATGGAGACATCTTATCAACCAACATCCAGTTAGAGCAGCGTGCGATCACTATTACAATGGCCAAAACAATTTCGGCCCCAGTCTTTGAACAGGTACACGGAACCTACAATTTTTACCTTGTGGAGTCAGATGGTGATCTACTTCTTGTGTTGAACGGGGATTTCGTCAAAGGGCTACCGGTGTTGTACTAGGTGGACACGAAGAACCGCTCTCTCGAGGCTGTCGGTAACATTGGAAGTCGTTCCCTCTTCGTTGGTTACAATCGGTCTATCTCCATTGACACCAGGTTACACCCCATAGTCAAACCCGGTTGCATATACTACAGGAATTACATTAGACTGTATGATCATGAGGTTCAAGCCTAGGAAGAGGAACCAACAATTGTAATGTATGGCTTAAGTCTGGAACATACACCGAGGCCTTACCCTCTGTACAAGATAATCGGGCAAAGACACTCAGACGGAGAGAGTTCTTCAACATGTGTTGCAAAGACGCGGGAGCCACGATTTAAATATATAGGGGAGAATGAATCATATATTCATCCTAGGTTATTTGCTAGCATTTTTAGATCTATTTTTCAGAGTAGAAATTTGTACTATATTTATCTTATTTCGATGATCAGAATGCGTATTACCTTTTAGACAAAATTGTAATGTATTTAAATTTAGTACTTCCAGAATTCAAAGTATTTATTTTTAGTAGCTTCTTTCAGAATTCTCTATGTTCGACACGGGCATCAGCTCAGCGCCGGAATTCAGGTCCCACATGGAAAATTGCACAATAATGTGTTGGGCGCACCACCCTCGAACCTGGGATGCGCGCCATCGAAGGTGGAGGGGGCGGGCCCGCCAGTCAGAAAACATGCCACGTCGGCATCCCCTATTTCTGATGCCCTTTAAAAAAATAAAACACGCCATGTCGTTATCCCCTGTTTTTGATGGTGTTGCTACACTCGACGGTACATGGTGGCATATAAATAATATCGTATAAACATACGGGCACAGTCGTCAACATTTCTAAAATGAAACCCGGTCCCGTCTCCTACCTGTCCTGGTACATTGCCCGATGAGGTGGATAGCCACAACTGATATTTTTAATATGTTCGCACTCTTATGCTGAGAAGGGAAATAAAGATTGAACTATTAATGCAACGAGTGTCGAATTATTACCCTATAAGGAAATGGGAAATGGTTATTTTCACACGTGCCCGTAGTCCAAACCTATTGTCAGTCTTTCACTCCCCTTCTCTGACTAACAACAGTTCACCTTGCGCAGCTCCTCCACGCTGCACCAACTAGGGTAACATGACCCCACCTAAGCCGCGGCCGCCGCCGCCGCGACAGCCGCCGAAACTGGGATATTTAGCCCCTCTAAGGCAAGCCATGAAGCTCTACTTCAAGGCCGGTCTCCCATTGCCCTGTTAGGCGGATGATTTCCCCGAATGTGCCGAATCGGCCGAGGCGGCGACTGCGCCGTCGTCGGCGCCAGTTGCGGCAAGCAGGACCAAGAGAGCGATGTGGAGAAATCGCATGGAGGCATTACAGCATGCTCTAGGCAATGGGAACAAGGTACGTATCAAATCGTTCATGAGAGCATGCCGCCGCCGAGGGTACACACCCTCGAACAGGGTAGCGCTAAGGTCTAGGAACTCTCGTGTCCATGCTTCGACATGGACTACCTTACCTCAGTGGGGTAGGCTGGGAGCACGCCGTCTGCGGCAAAGACGGTCCATCCTACGCACCGTCGAAGGCCGTACCGTGGCGGTGACCAAGCGTCTACACCCAGCATGCTGGATTGTTCGACAGCCGGAGCCGGCGGCGGGCATCAGCTCAGCCCCGGAATTCAGGTTCGAGTTCACACGGACCTACAATCCCGAGAAGGAGATGTCGAATTTCAGTTTCGAAGAAATCGTTGCGGCGGCGCGGATGGTCCAACTGAACCGGGACTGGCACACGCAAATCGCTCGTGCATGAACAATGCAGATTTCTTGTAGTTTGGCGGGAAGGCAATAGATCAGTTTGGGTTAAATGATCAAAGAACTTATGTCCTCTCAAGGCAATTGGCCAGCCAACTTTTCTGGTGGAGATCTGTAGTTTCTTCAGTAGAATAGTTAAGTTCAGATCAAGAATGGCTTTTGTAGATGAAATGTCATTTAATTGTTCTATAAACTAGTAGGAAGTTTAGCCCACTTTTGTGCAGGTATAAGACCCTTTTGTATGGAAGTACTACTATTGTAAGCAAATACTATCAAGTACCTATTTCCTTCAATTACTAGTCGTGGTTCAATCCAGTTAACTGGCATCTTTTTATCCTGCATCAGATTTTATGCTCTCTCGTCTGTGTCAAAACCATTTTTTCCTTTGTCTTGTGTTGCTCGCAAAATGGTCCTGCAGTTCAACGTGTTACAAATGTAGCTACCTTGTACTCCTCCATTTCAATATAAGATGTTTAGCTTTGAATGAAGTGTATCTAGTCCCCTTTTAGTATGTAGGTTCATCTAGGTTTAGAAAGCACCATCACTAAAAGATGTCTAGATACACTCCATTCACAAAGCTAAAACATCTTATATTTTGAAACAGGAGGAGTACTTGAAGAGGATATGGACTATTTTCCTGGCATCCACAGAATTGACATTGCTCATTGCCAGACCACCCTCTTTTCATGAGGTTGTCCTTGGTTATTCACAGATATTATAAAGCACGGTGTTCAACTACATCAATTCAAACTATTACACGCACACAAACTACATCAAATTTATTACCCACACATACTATATCGATTCAAACTATTACATACACATACTACTTCAAACTATTACACACACGTACTACATCGATTCAAACCATTACACATTTTTAGTCGATGCTAACTTCCTGCTACGCTCTCCATACTATGAATTCATTAGCCACACATACCACGGAAATTCACTAGAGCTCTTTCTTCACTCGAGGGAAATCAGAACCACCAGCTCGTCCAAGCCCGGTCCCCCCACCGAAATTGTGTGCCCCGTCGCGAAACGGTGGCGGTCCTGTGCCATCGATCCTTCCAGGCCAACACTGCAGGCAACAAGGGCGCTTTCTGGCAGCCTCTTAGGGGCCCTGAATGCCATGTACCAAGTCCAGAACCTCCTCCAGGTGGATGATTATCGGGTGCTTCCAGCAAAGCTATCGCCCTGCCCTGCTTGGAATCTGCACCTCGTACATCTTAGGAATGGCGTCAGGATCTTTCAGCCACGCCTTTACCTCGATGACCCATTTGTCGCTCGGTGGCACGATTTCCACCAGCTCATCGCCAAGGCTACTGACGACCTGCTTGAGGGCCTTCGGCTCCCAATCATCCAATGGGAGGCCGTAAAAGCCGAGTTTGGAGAAGAAACGAAGCTGCCCCAAGCGATCGACCCACCCATAGGGGCGATGCCAATGCATGAAGCTCATTTTCTCCTCGCAACACTCGAAAGAACGGGAAGAATGCAGAACGCGCTCGGTGTCTGAGCTGTGCTCGAACCGGACGAAAAAATCGAATGGCGGCGCGCATACCTCAATGTTGACCTCATTTCGTCTGATCCCAAAACAAGACCTGAAAGCTGATAGCAACTCTATCGGTGACATGGCGGCACGGACGCCCAACACGGTGGCCATGAGAGCATGGTCGGCTGCTTGTGCTGTGGCTACCATGTTCGGGTGCGCGGCAGCACGCAACTTCCCGAGGCCGGTCGCCGTCCTGGATCGCCCAACGGGACGCGCTCCGCCGTGCGAGAAGGACTAGCTAGAGGCGAGATATTAGTCCGGGGACGCGAAGCTCCGATATGGCGGACGGTGCAACGGTGACGGCTGCGAGCTTCGATTAGAGGCATGGGAGGTTGACCGGACATGGCGGAGACGCAAATTAGAGCAAGTGCGAGCTCCGATCTGAGACGAGCAGCCGGAGCTGAGCAAATGTTATGGGGAGGGGAGCAGGGGAGAAGACCAGAGCAGAGCAAAGAAATAGATCTCGTCCACTCAGGGATCTGGTCCAGCAGGGGTAAGCTAGTCCACGGCCGCAAAAGATAATGGGGAATACTGACATGGCGGGCCAAGAAGAGTTGACCTAACGGCGGTATTTGAGTTCAACCATTTTTGGTCAGGTTCAAACGACCGTTCGGCCATTAGATTTGTATTCACCCCCATTTGGCCCTTCTGGACAATTGGCGAATCTACTATGGCCCCTCCGCGCGATTGATGGCAACTCGGGTACCGCGGTGTGCTCACCCACCAAGTTTGGTACCGCAAACGAACATTCCCCTAAATGACCCCCATTGATCCCACCTGGTTATATTCACTACAAGAATCTGGGTGGTTCATGAAGATCTGATATCATCGTGGATGAGGGTCAAAACGTCGTAGATGTCCATCCACGATGAATTCTGCGACAAAAAAATAGGTCATGGACCTCACATCATAATTGAATCGGTGACGTTTTTTCTATCTAAAAACATCACGCCCGATCGCGATGTTCTTGTAATTTCGTCGCGGACAACTGGACCGGCCCAGCTCAGGCTCGATGGTTCATGACGTTTTTATTTCGTCACGATCGGGGACACGTGGCAGACGGCACCGTGGGTGGCCATCAGCGACATTTGATGATATCATGTTCACCGTCTATGACATCATCAACATCATGACGTTTTGTTTCCATCACGCCCTGATTCCTTTGTCTCCATATCCGTGACGTCATCCAACTCGTTCATGATGACATCCATCCCGTTTATGACATCGCACGGGCCGTGACGAATTTTGTTCATCGCCACCTTTCGATGCCATGCTGACACGTGGATGGTTGGCAGGGCCAAGCTTGCACCAATCGGACGAGGCCACATGGGCGAGCCGTAGAACGACATGTTGACAAATCAAAATGGGACACGTATCACCTACTGATGACGAATTATGTGTGATGAAGTCATCGTTGGCCAATGAAAGGCGGCCACATCGGCGTTTACCTATTATGAAAATGTTTCGTCAAGAACAACTAAGATGATTTCGTTTTCATTGTGGATGCATGCTGGCATCACCGTGAGATCAGGGGGCCATTTGTGCACATAAATTTCTACTAGCCCTAATCATTTGTGACCCATTTCACATCACATGCATCAAATAACAGAATTTGACAATGGATTGCAGGACAAGTTTCCACATAAATTTCCATAGCAGTTTCTAAGCCAAAAGCCTCACAAGCTTCCACAGCCAAAAACTTTCCATACCAGTTGATGAGCCAAAAGACTCACAAGTTTCCCTGCCCAAAAGACTCACAAGTTTCCACACCAGTTAACTTTTCGAACCCAAGAGCTCACAAGTGCCAACCACAAGTTCACTTACCTTGCGACAGCTGAAGCTACTATTGCTGATGCTTCTTCTGCTGAGTCATCTGAGACAATACTTGCTAAAGTAAGTCGTTTTTATGGTTTTCATTATCCTGCATCTCTTCTTGCTTCTTCTGCATTTCTCTGATGTCTTTAGCATACTGCAGCCTCTCTGCCTCGGCAGCTTCTTTCGCTCTCTACAATTCCTCTAAGGTATAGTGCAGTTTGTCACTCCCTGCTCTCTCAGCCAAAAGTTCCGCTTCAAGGCTAGAGCTGCTTCATCTTGATGTACTTCGATGGAGGCCGATGTTCTTCAAGAATGTTGGCTTTCTGCTATCCAACAAGAGTGCAAAGTGCACAGCCTTGGTGGAAGAAAGTGGTTCTTCTCCCATGACATCTGGAGCCATGTTCTTTTCAATGATTTCCTAAGGTATTAGGAATAGAAGCTAACATTAGAAAAATAGCAAGCAAACTACAATCATATCATATATAATTGAGAGATGAAGATAGCATTGAATTTTACGAAGATGAAAAGTATTCAAGAGGACTTACAATTGCTTCCTTCACATTCTGAGTGTAGCCATTTTTCGGGTTGTAATGCATCCTTTTGAAGAGTTCGAAGGCATCGTCCTCACCGTTGCACACAACCTCATAGATACGAAAACATGTCGTAGCAGGGTACAAGACTTTGCTCTTGTTCTCCTTGTTTTTTACACAAGTACTCTACACAAGCAGAATCCATATAATATAAGAGGTAGTTCCAATCAAACAATTCAAACACAGGCAGTAACAGTATAAGAGTAAACAAAAAGTAACCTGTTTCCTGGGGTTAGACCAAGTACCAACAAGCTTGCACCACTGCTCCTCGGTCATGTGTTTCACTTCATCGGGACATTTCCTTGTAACTTGGTTCAGAGGGTAGGGATCAAAATACTTCTTCTTCATAATATGCCGTTGATTCCTTGCATGCCTCATAAACTAATTTGCGCAAGCATTCTGCACGTCAGGATGATTTGTGTCCATGGCAAACTTTTGCTGAAATAAAACATGGAGCATCAGCATTTGCATGAAGACAGAAATGGAAAGGTAAAGGATAGCTAAGTCACGGAACATATAGAAACTTTGCCTATGAAGTCTGCTTGGACATCAACCCTCTTCTTGTACTCTTTCTAGTGGGGTAAGATAGGCATGCTAGTCCTTACTGTGATTACACACTCATTGGCAAACCTGGCAGCAACACCCGGCTCGGCTGGTCTAATTCTTCGTGGAAGAATTTTAAGTGAATGTCTCCCTCCTTTGGACAACTTGTAAAGCCTCTTCCCCATGTTTACCCCCTCACAACCAGTGCTTCACCATTATGCAGAGCTATCTTCAGAATTATGTGTTTCAGTGTCTTCAGAACAAGGTGCATCAAAGTCTTTAGACATCTGGTAGCTATCATCATCTACAGGAATACAATGTGTTGATTTAGTGTTCCGTGGTAATATGATGGGACAATATGGATTACTGTAGAGCAAGCAATCAGTTTAACGCATTACCACGTTGAGATCAGTCACTCCAGTCTTGGCATGGTACTTCATGACTAGGATCAGATTCCCCATAATCGGTAGCTGACTCATCATATTGGGTAGCTGAACCCTGACCCTCAAATTGGGTGCTTGTAACACCCTCAAATCGGCCCTATGCAAGTTTTAGCCCTTTTCCGCCAAACCCGCATAGAAACGATTCAAGGACGCCCACCAGGCACTTTCGTGCGGGTGGAAAACAAAGTAATACCATTACACATTAGTACATGATGGAACCCACAGAACATATATATACAACAATGACTCCATGAGTCAAGAATACAGATATAATATACAAAGATCCAAATCACCTTGAAAACGATAGAGCGTCTGACTATGGACAAGATGCAAATGGGGCTAAGAGCCCTGAAGCATAACCAATGGCATCCATAACCCTGCCCAGGCCAAGCCGGAAGGGTAACCCTGCTAACGACGTCGATCTCAAACCTGCTAAAACAAAAGGGGTGCCGACAAAGGGCAAAGGTGTTGGGGGGATACCCCCAGGTAGGATCACTCCGGGGTATAAGGGCCGAGTTAGCCGAGGTTCGGCAAGGTCAAAGCGGATGCTGGCCGGGTCACCTCAAGGCAGGCCAGATCACGGAGTAACCCGGACCAGGGGGTTGCATAACATTGTCTCATCCAACTTAAGGAGTAAGTCGGAAGTGCTTGTATAACTTGTATGCAGGAACAGGTGTGGCCTGATCTACTATGATCCGGGTCCTCGCTTAGCTTCTGGGAGAAGGAAGGAATCTCTCTGGTCAAAAAGAAGGTCCGGTACACACTACATGAGCGAAGAAAGCAAGGGCAGGACCACCGGGTCATGGCCGACAAGGGTGACGACACCCATGTCGGCTGACGCAGGCGCCGCAGAGGCTTACGTCGCTAAAGCATGTATGACGCGGGGGAAAAGCACCCCGGTCGGGTTACCACTTTGGGAGGAGGCATATTCTTAGGAATATGCCTCCACGTATGCCCTAGGCAAGGACCGAGCCTCCTCCATATAAGGGGGGCTAGGGTTTCAGTAGAGGGGTTGGTTGAGCTCTAGTTGATTGAGTGCTAGTTGATCTAGGGTTCTAGGGAAACACTGTAGGCAAGAGTAAGAGAACCCCTTCTTCCTCCTCTCTCCAATACAGCTTGAGGAGCACTTGTAATCTTGAAGCAATAGCAATACAAACTTCTGTGTGGAGAATCACTCCACTATCCCTCCCTGGATTCCCCTAGCATGTATTAGTCCCCACCTTTAGCCTATCCATGGCATCTGCCGTGACACCACCACGACAGTTGGCGCCCACCGTGGGGCTAGCAGTGCTAGCAGGGGTGAAGATCCGGACGGGAAACCTCATCGGCACCACGAACGCATCGTCTCCGGGCTTGTTCAGCGCTTTGGAGCACTGGATTTCGTCAGCGACAACGCTGGCTGCTTCGGCACGCGCCCACTTCCGCGCAACGGCCTCTTCGTCAACCTCGGTGCACACAAGGTCTATGTTGCGGTGGACGTATCATGCGTTCATCCGCGCCGTGTCGTCGATGCGGGGGAACCACCTCATCGTGGCTCGCGGGCGCCAGACGCCGCTCCCCGGACCACGCGGAGGTGATGATGACTGCGCCAGGTGCAGGCACAAGCAAGGATCCAGCACCGGACCAGGAGGTAACACCTAAGGCACCGAGGAAAGGTAGAGGACCTCCACTAGAGAGGCCTGAGAACATACTGAGAGAAGCTATGGATAGCTTGGCTAACCCTATAGCAGAAGTGGTAGATCCGGATCAGGCACAGGCCGAGCTAGAGGAAACTAGGCAAAAGATAATAGAGGGCGCAAAGAAAATAGTCGCAACTCAGTAGTCGTTGAACATGACGCTGCGTGAGTATGCAAAGGCAAATAAGGTTGATACGGTAAAAGTAAAAGGGAGAAATCTCATAAGCGAGATGAATAGAGAAGGTGATGATGGAGCCGAGGGGTCGGAAAACTGTTTGTCTGTGGGGTTACCGAAGTATAGTACCCCGGCAAAAAACCTCAGAGCAGCGGATGCGGCTGCGTCCGAGTTAGAGGGACTGTGTAACATCCCAAAATTTCATCTAAAATCATCATCATTGCACTCATATCATCATGGCATGTAATTGCATTGCATTTTTTGAAAATAGAATCAAAGAAAATGCTATATTACCTATTAAATCTAAAGTAAATACTTTCGATTAAAATAGAAGATAAATATGTTTCATAATACCCTAAAGACCTAATTTGAGTTTTTACAAATGTTCACAAATTGATTTGAATCAATTTGAATCCTTAAATCCAAAGTTGTGGAGAAAACAGAAGTAGAAAAAGAAAAAGATTAAGGGAGAAAAAAAAGAGAGAGCAGCAGACATTTTCCGCCTTAGGCCCAAACTGCCCAAAGCCCACCCGGCTTTTCCCTCTCCCGCTTTTCTTACTGCGTTCTGACTACCCCCTCACGATGTGGTCGACCCACGCCACATCACCCCGCCACCCGTCGCCTTCAACCCCGCCGAAAGCAACCCCACCCTCCGCTGCTAAACTCGGCCGAATTCGGGTGTTACCGCGAGTTATATCGCCACCACCACGCCCCTTCTTAATCCCCTCTCCCTCCCCATCATTTTCCCCACAGACACCACCCCGGAGAGCCCCCGGGCTCCCTGAATTTCGAGCTCGAACCGCCGCTGTCCGACGGACTCCGACGATGATTCCAGTGAACCCAGGCCGCCCGGCGCCCTTCTCTCTGTCCTACTTTAATTGTCGTATACTGGCGCGTGTTTTAAACCCGACCACGTGTTTTTGCTCTTGCCCCAGATTGACGACTCAGACCAAGTCCGGTGAACTCCTCTGCCGCCGCCGTCCATCGCTTGTTCCGGTGAAGGTAGGGTTTCCGCCGCCACTTTTTGACCTCTGATAGACCGTGCTGATCCGTGCGCATCTCACTGACCCCCTTGCTGGTTTGTTCGAGCCCCAGGTCGTCATCTCTGTCACCGAGCCGTGAGCTCTGTCGGCAACGCAACTCCGGCGAAGGATCCAGGCCAAGCCCAAGCACCCCCCGCACCACGGTGACCTCCATCGAGATCGCCACGACCTCCCCGACCTCTGGTACGTGTCCACGGACTCCCTACCCCTGTAGAACCGCCGGACCGTCATCGGCCGATGCTCCGCTGTCGCGCGCGCTGGTCAGCGCCGCCCGTTCCCGGCCAGGCCTTAGGGACCGTTAGATCTCACATATGCGGCTAAGATTAGAACGTAGACGAAGCGGTACGGGCTAATCAGATCCGTCCGTAGCCACTTAAGATCTGACGGCCCACAGCGATCGATCCGGCCGAACCGGTACAAGCCAATAGGATAGCGCCACGTCGCTAGACTATTTCTGTTTAATTAGAAAATAGACAGATTTAGTATTTAACTTAGAAAATCCATAACTTTTGATCCACAAATCAGAAAAATACAAACTTGGTGTCTATGGATTCAGAAAAATAAGACCTTTATTATGGAGGCCTTGTTTCACACTTTTGCCTCTGTAAACTTGGAATTATAGGCAGAACCTTTTTGGGAATATTTTGTTCATAAAAAATGTTTTATAAATTATTTTTGAGTATTTCTTCTGCAATTAGTTGAAGTATTCTATCCTATGTACTGTAGACTCTGTAAGTTATAGAGTTGTGTTCATATCATTGCATATTGCATGCATTCATGTTTTTGTAATGTTTTATTGATTGAAATATTGTTGTTGTATTGTTCTTGTGTGGATTGTGTGGATTGTGAAGTTTGTTGCTGTGAGGATTGTACCTATTCCCCTAGCTACCAAGGCAAGTGATATTTCATCTCATGTCCTATTATTTTCACTATTGCACTAGTGATATTTTTGTAGATCTTAGCATGATAGAATTATTCATATGTTACCATACTATGCCATGCTAACCTATAGTGTATATCTTGGTAGTATTCCCTAGATAAAGACTTTGTATGCTAGAATGCTTAGCTATGCTATTAGAATTCGTGGGTGGAATATACACATAAGATAGCATGGAAATATATTATTTTGTTTAACTAAGAAAACAACTAATGTTAATGAAACACCTAGGTGGAATGGGCTTGCTTGGATTATGTTGAGTGGTTACTCAGGGGCCATGTCTATGGTCAGCTGGTGTATCACACTTGTGGATGGCCACCCAGAACAAAGAGATTGAGACGTTCTTGTCATGAAGCTTCCAAAGGCAGCCACATGGCATATAGGCTCCTTGACCGACTAAGTTGCAGAACTCAGCCAGACGGAGAGGGTGGTAGTGATGATAGGATGGAATGCGTCTGTGGTCTAAGGATTGCTTCTAAAAGTCTGCCTCGATGCATGTAGAGTCTTGTGGGAAAGTGCACCACCTCTCGAGAGGGTAAAACTAAGTACTTAGCCGTGTCCCGGTTATGGACATTCCTGAGCCTCAAGACAAAGGAAACAGTTCAATAATCTCCTCATCCAAATTTCTCTAAGTTAAAACTTGTGGGTGAACATGGGTAGAGGTTCAGTGATGTCTATCATTGGTACCTTATAGCTGGAATGAAAAACTTCTTCAAAAACTATAAGTTAAACTAATTTTAGCAAAGCCAGCCATAAACACCACTTAGCCATATACTCATGTAGTTGTTGGATTATACTAAGTATCTATGGTATCACTTGCCAATACAATTCCAAATGTATTGACCCTTGTGGCTGTAACTTATTATGTTGCAGGTTACTCTGATGATGAGTAGGGTTGCGGGTCTACACTCGACATGCTTGCCTGTGGCACATGAAGACTAAAGACTCTATTATTTATTATGCTATGTAATGTGAACTTTAAGTGTCTTAGCCTTGGGCTAAGTGAGTTGTAAGAACCATTATACTCCTGGATATGCGATGTAATAATGACCTTTGTTTCTGTGTACTTCATCTTAAACTGTGGGTGCTAGCATTTTCGATCCAGGGACTAGCACTGCAATCACAGGGATCTTACCTTATTATGGTGAGATCTTACAGACTGACGGGTGAGGCCCGTCAGAGACAGCAAGATAGGGTTAACGAGATGGTTCTGATCGCGAACAGACAGAATGAAGAGCTACTGAGAGCTAACCCGGAGGGAGCTGGAGCTTCCAAAATCGTCCATTCGGTGATGGGTAACCCGGAGAAATCCGCTGGAGCCGCATTGTCACCTCATGGTGGTCCAAGGAGAGAAGAGGTAGTAACCTCGGCCAGACGAAACAAACAGATCGTCCCGTACGACCCGACACGTGCGGGAAAAGAAAAAGAGACGCGGAAAAATGATGATCGACGAAGTGTGAGCCGAGGTGAAGCTGGCCGAGGTAACCACGACCAAGGCAATGCCGGTCAAGGGAACGCTGCCAACGGCAACGCCGGATAGCGAAACTCCACGGGAGCAGGACAACCGCAGCAGCGGAATATACCAAGGCAAGAGAAAAGCGCCGGCCGAGGTATGCAACAGAAAGGTGCGCAGCGAGAGCAAAACCGATACAATGACGGTGATTCGGAAATGGTGAACGCGGGTTAGCCGAGACCGGACTATCATGTGATAGGGTCAAGATTGGGAAGCATGGATTTAATGCCGGATGACGCCAGGTTGAAACTGGATCGCCTGTATAGGTCGGAACAGATCGAATGTCAAGGTCCCCCGAGTCCAGCGTGCTTTGGACCCCGGATCATGAAGGAGCCACCGGTACCCAATTTCCAGCTGCCCAGAGGCACGAAGACGTATGACGGCAGTACCAAGCCGGAGGATTGGCTGATAAACTATGCTACGGCTGTAAAAATTGCCACTGGCAACTTGAGATGGGCTGTACGATACGTACCCCAGATGTTGGAAGGTCCGGCCAGAGTATGGCTGAATAATTTACCACCCGGAAGCATCAACTGCTGGATAGATTTTGAAGAAATGTTTATCAGCAACTTCTCAAGTACATATCAGAGGCCGAATAGGCCGCAGACCCTAGCAATGTGCAAGCAAAGACCTAATGAGACGGACCGTTTCTTGACCCGGTGGTGTACCGTGAGAAACTCGTGTGAGGGTGTCATAGAGTCACAAGCCATAGCATGGTTTGCACAAGGGTGCAGGTATGGCAGCGAGTTGTGGATGAAGTTGCAAAGGAAAATGCCAATTACGTTGGCACAGATGATCCGGATTGCAGATTCGTATGCTTTGGGTGATCCGACTCAACCTAGGACCGCGTCAAACGAGTCGAACGAGGAATACTATCTGAGGGATGGAGCCGGGTCATCTCGGAGGAACGATTACAGAGGAAAAATAAGAGATGATAGACCGGATAATCGCTACGGTTCGCAACAAGTTGCAGCGGTGAATCAAGATCAACCCGGAGCAGGGAGCAACCAACGCCAGAGAACGGGAGGGCAATGGACTCCAAGAAACGATGGCAAGAAAACATGGACTCCGGAGCAAAAGAAACAGTGGCAGCAAAAGAAAGACCGTCCGAGGTATACCTATGAGTCGATGTTGGACCAGTCGTGTAAGTTTCACACGCCGAATCCGAATAGCCCGGCGGGTCACACAACGAGGCAATGTGAGTGGATGCGTAAGATAGAACAAGGTGGTTCGGGGAATGCTCAGGCACCCCGGAATGATCAACCTCGGCAGGAGTTACCCCGGCAGCAATTGCTCTCCGGAGCGAACATGCAACAGTTAATGTTGCCTCCCCCTCCGCCGAGGTATGACAACAATGAGAGAAGGGATGCAGTGCATCAGGTGGAAAATCCGCAACAGCCGGATCAGAGGTACCCCGGAAACGAGGGAAGGAATGAGTACAGGGAGCATCACCAGAGTTATTGTGTGTTCACGACTGAGGAAACAGATAGGAAGAGCTTGCAGCGCCGACATATGGAGGTTAATGCGGTTATGCCAGCAGTGACGAGGTACATGCCTTGGTCGGACCAGGAAATCACCTGGAACATCAAAGATCATCCTAAAGTTATGCCGAGTCCAGGTTCGTATGCACTGGCGCTAGATCCGACATTCATTGGACCAAACATCAATGTGAGGTTCTCTAAGGTACTGATTGACAATGGCAGTAGCTTTAACATCATGTATGCGGATACGATGCGCAAGTTGGGCATCTCGGAGAACATGCTCCAGGCTACGAGAACAACTTTCCATGGCATTGTACCAGGCATTTCTTGTGAGCCCATAGGCAAAGTCCGGGTCGACGTGCTATTCGGCACAAGGGATAACTGCCGAACTGAGAATCTGGAGTTTGAGGTAGTGAACTTGGAAAGTGCATATCACGCGTTACTCGGAAGACCAGCATTGAACAAGTTCATGGCAAGCTGCCACATCAGTTATCTGAAGATGAAGTTGCCCGCGGGCCAAATAGAGTGATTACCATTGCTAGAGATTTCCGACGTTCCATTGAGTGTGCTTCAGCCGGGTCTAACCTAGCCGAGTCACTCGTGATTGCGCAAGAGAAAATAAAAATCCAAGAGGTGGCAGCATTAGCTCAGTCCGCGCAGCAATATATGCCGGCATTGAGTAACCCGCATGGCAGCGTTTCATTCCAAGCCGCAAAGGACACCAAGAAGGTTCCAGTTGATTACATGTTCCCGGAGCGCACCGTAACAATTGGTGCCGGGTTAACTGACAAATAGGAAAGCGAGCTCGTCAACTTCCTCTGTGAGAATCGGGATATTTTGCTTGGTCTACACAGGACTTGCAAGGTGTTCCGAGGGAGTTGGCCGAGCACTCTTTGAACGTAAGAGCCGGAGCAAGGCCGGTGAAGCAACCTCTCCGCCGCTTCACCGAGGATAGGAGAAAAGTCATTGGAGACGAGATAGCTCGGTTACTAGCAGCAGGATTTATCATGGAGGTGCTGTATCCAGATTGGCTCTCTAATCCGGTGCTGGTAGAAAAGAAGAAGGACGATCCGAACGTGGCAGTGGTTTGGCGAATGTGTATCGATTACACGAACCTAAACAAGGTGTGTCCAAAAGATCCATTTCCACTGCCGAGGATAGATCAGGTCATAGACTCGACCGCGGGATGTGAACTGTTGTCATTCATTGATGCATATTCTGGCTTCCACTAGATACCTCTGAACCCGGATGATCAAATAAAGACTGTGTTTATTACCCCGTACAGGGCTTACTGCTATAGCACTATGCCGTTCGGTTTACGCAATGCAGGTGCAACGTACCAAAGATGTATGCAAAAATGTTTGCATGACCAAATAGGTCAAAACGTATAAGTATATGTGGATGATGTGGTTATCAAGACCAAGGAAAGCACAACGCTCCTTGACGACATAAGGCAAACATTCACGAACTTGAGAAGGTTCCGGATGAAGCTTAACCCGAAAAAATGTACCTTCGGTGTCCCGGCTGGAAAATTACTCGGATTTCGCTCTCCGAGGTATCGGGTTAATCCAACTAAGATCCAAGCCATCAAACGAATGGAGCTGCCGAAGTGTCTTAACGATGTCCAGAAATTCACTGGGTGCCTGGCATCGTTGAGTCTGTTTGTATGTCGGTTGGGATAAAAGGCACTGCCTCTCTACCAACTCATGAAAAAGTCGGATAAATTCGGTTGGACGCCACAGGACGATGAAGCCTTTGCCCACTTAAAGAAGATGTTGGCCACGGCACCAGTGTTAGCCTCTCCACTATCAAAGGAGCCAATGTTGCTTTACGTAGCCACAACCAACCGAGTTGTAAGTGCAGTGATTGTAGTGGAGCGCAATGAAGAGGGTAAGTTGGTGCAGAGGCCAGTATATTACTTGAGCAAGGTATTGTCTGCCTCAAAACAGAACTACCCGCACTTTCAAAAGGTGGCATATGGTGTCTATATGGCGGAAAAGAAGTTAAAGAATTACTTTGAGGAGCACCCCATCAAAGTAATATGTGAAGCTCCCATATCCGAGATAATGGGTAACAAGGATGCGAGTGGCAGAATCGCAAAATGGGCAATTGAGTTAGCCCCTTATGCACCCCAATACGATAGAAGAGAAGCGATCAAGTCTCAGGCTATGGCGGACTTTTTTGTGGATTGGGCCAAGGTACAATACGAACCACCGCCACCAGATCCGAACTACTGGAGGATGCACTTTGACGGGTCGAAAACCAAAACCGGATTAGGCGCCGGGGTTGTCATTACCTCGCCAAAGAAGGACCAGCTAAAATACGTATTGCAGATCCATTTCGCGGCATCGAACAATGTCGCTGAGTACGAGGCTCTTGCACATGGGCTCAAAGTGGCAAAGGAGATTGCCATACGTCGGATAATATGCTTTGGCGACTCGGATTTGGTGGTGCAGCAAGTGTCCGGAGGGTGGGACGCCCTAGATCCAAACATGGCACTATACAAATTTCACGTGCAGAAAATATCTGGTTACTTCGAGGGATGTGAATTTCACCATGTACCCCGAGTGGAAAACGAGGCTGCCGACATGCTGTCAAAGCTCGGATCGACCCGACAGGCAATTCCACCGGGTGTAGCATTGGAACACCTCAGAAAACCATCTATCAGGCCGTCCCCAGGAACCGACTCGATCTATGTCCCGAAAAATACAGAATCCAGAGCTGAGCCCATGGACATTGACACGGGAGGTGGTACGCGAGACCCGGGGACTGATCAAGAACTCGGGAGTGCCTTTCGGCAAACCCGGGACTACCTGCTAGACCCGGGATCTCAGTGATCCGGCTGAAGTTATGCCGGTGGATCAGATGGAAATTGATGAGGAGATGTTCCCTCCACGAGCGATACCAGCTTGGGCACTGCCTATATTCCAATTCCTAAAAGACAGAACGTTACCCGCTAAGGAGGTGTTAGCCAGGCAAACTCAGAGGAGAGCAAAAGCATACACGATTATCAATTCCGAGCTGTACAAATGGAGTGTAACCAACGTCTTCCAGCGATGTGTTGACCCAGAAGAAGGACTTGACATCCTCCGAGATATACACCAAGGAGAATGCGGGCATCATGCCTCATCCTGAGCCTTGGTGGCAAAAGCATTCCGGCATGGGTTCTACTGGCCAAGTGCCTTAGAACAAGCAGAAGATCTGGTGAGAAAATGCAATGGTTGTCAAAGGTATGCCACTAAGACACATATGCCTATGTCGGAACTCAAACCATACCAATTACGTGGCCATTTGCTGTATGGTGCTTGGATATGGTTGGCCCGTTCAAACCAGCAAGAGGAAACATGACACACATTTTGGTCATGGTGGACAAGTTTACAAAATGGATTGAAGTGAAACCTATAAGAAAATGTGATGGAGCTACGGCCGTGACATTTCTCAAAGACATCATCTTGAGATACGGTTATCCACACAGTATTATAACTGATAATGGAACAAATTTTGCGGAAGGAGCATTTGCGTGCTTTTGCCGAGACAAGAAGATCTGACTCGACGTAGCCTCGGTAGCCCACCCCGCATCGAACGGACAAGTGGAAAGATCCAACGGATTAGTATTATCCGGGATAAAACCCCGGCTCATTGAGCCACTGCAAAGATCAGCGGGGTGCTGGATAGAAGAACTACCAGCATCGTGGAGTTTAAGAACAACTCGAATCGATCAACAGGCTATATGCCATTTTTTCTGGTATATGGGGTAGAAGCTGTATTACCAGCCGACATAGAGCATGATTCGCCTAGGGTCACCCAATACACATCAGCCGAAGTGCAAGAAGCCCGGCAAAATGATGTTGATCTGCTAGAAGAAGCGAGAGAATCGGCATGCCCAGATCCGCCATATATCAGCAAAATCGACGCTATCATAGCCGGAAAGTGTGCCCCCGAGTCTTTCGGGAAGGCGATCTGGTGCTCCGGTTGGTACAACGTACTACTGGCATGCATAAATTATCCCCTCCATGGGAAGGGCCATTCATTGTGAGCAAAGCATTGCACAATCTTTCTTACTATCTTATAGATGCAAAGCTACAGGAAAAGAACAAGGCGGACAGGTCCGGGGAGGAATCTAAGCGACCGTGGAATGTAGCACTACTTCGTCCCTTCTACACTTAGCTAAGAAGTGTATGTATCCGAGTCGTCTCATATGTCGGTATGTATGTCGGCAATGAGCTTATCAATGAAATAGCAACGCCTCGATCAGTAACTCGGGGACTGCCTTAATAATGTTTGTTGTTACTTCTTATGCGGTAGCTGGAATAAGTCGTTCTACTTAACCCGGATTAGTAATGTGTGAGCACCAAAAAACCCTACTCTTCAACTTGCTGCTGTCCAACAAGAATTGGCTTCATGGCAAGCAAGAGAACAAGTTTGGAATTGCGTAGCACATGAAAAACGACTAAGGAAACGAATTTATTCGAGCTAACGTTTGTTTTTCAGACTAACCCTGTATTTATTTTCAAGTTATTATGCTGAATTATTTTGAGATAAGCCTAAAAGTTTCTAAGTATTGTTAAAGCAATTTTTGAAGCTCGGATTCGTAAGTCGTAAAACCAAATCAAGGTAGACACGGACCGAGCCAGAGAATTGGACGAACAAGAAAATGAAACTCGGGGACTACGCCCAAGTTAATCCGGCATAGAAATGTAGTAGCAAAATATCACATATACAGCATACAGTTGCACCCGGCATACCGGGGATCTGATAAATTTTCAAGTTTTTTAAACTAAGGAGCAGCAGGAGGAGGAAGTTCGGCGTCATCGTCGCTATCTTCAATATCGGAGGCATGATCTTCTCCGCCCTCATCCGACCCATCTTCAATGTTCTCAACGTGCTCGTCCCCAGCAGATTCCAGGAAGCTCGGTCCTTCAACCCAGTCATGGATGGGAGAATATTCGACGAGGCTGTAGGGGCAAGCCTGGCGCCGAGCTACCTACTTCGGATCATCGGTCCATCTGGATCCGGTGCGCCGGCGTGTAAGGAGGCTAAGGTCGATCTTCTCCTACCATGTGAGAATATGGTGAAGGATAGTATCGGCTGCGGCGCGACCAGCGGATTCTCTCCAGAGATCGAGTTGGGTCACAGTCTCCATTAACTTCTCGACGAGAATCGTGATGGTCTCCGGGCTACTCTCTCCGGGCCAGAATGTATTGAAAATGCAAACTGCAACGTCGAGGATATCCTTGCCATAATTCTTGATAATCTCCACGCGAGACGACAAGCTGACCAACAGGTCCTCCATGTCGTAAGGAACCTCCTCACCAGCAGGAGCGGCAGGAGTACCCCTCTCGGCGAAATTTAGCAACAGCAGCGCTTGCAATAGGAGTACCCTCTAGAAAGTGGCCTGGAAACAAGGCAAAGGAAGAAGCTGAAGAAAAGACATATGAACTAACCCAGAGAATTATGTCGGATAAGGGAAAGGAACTTACGTGAAATATGGGTGTCGATCCCGGTCAACTCCTTGATGCAATCGTCGTCTCTTGCGAAGTTGTTCAAGCTCAGAATTTGCCGACCCAAGCTGGACGTCGGATTCTTTAAGTAGGTCCTGGTCCTTGGAGATCTAGAGAGTAAGGCGCTCATGCTCTTCTGTGAAGTTTTGGCCAACCTTTTGGAGCTCGGTTTGGTGTTGGGCCTTCATCTTCTCCATCTCAGCCTTGAGCTTGGCAATCTCATTGTCCTTAGTCCGGAGGAGAGCGAGCTCATCATCCTTTTTCTTCAGCTCGGCTTGATGCTGTCCTGCTTGTTCGAGAAAATGCAGCATCATATCAGGCATGGGCACACTATCCTCAAGCGATGCTAAAATAGTATGTTGACCCGGCAGAGCCGAGGAGTGAATGTTTGTCGAGCCAAGGAGAAGAGGACATGGGAAACACTACGAGGTCGGACAAAAGAGGACATACCCCGGATTTCCTCCAAGTTCTTCTGCATGATCTTGTTCTCAGCCTCCACCCCAGCTGCAGAAACCGAATGAGGATATTAGTTCGGCGGAAGAAAGTGAAGAAAAACGGAGAATTGCCGAGGGAGAAAATTACCCCTCTTTTCATGTTCTGCACTAAGTGCAACATGTTTTGCACGTAGCATCTTGTGGGTATCCAGCAGGCGTTGGAACTCAGCGCTCCGGCGATTGGTGGTTACCTGAAAAAAGTACAGAAGTATAAATTTAGCTTGGTACATATTCGAAGGTGTACAAGATCCGGGCCAAGTGGAACTTAACCCGGCTCTAGGTGTGTGCATATTCGAAGTGTACAAAATCCAGGCCAAGTGGAACTTAACCCGGCTCTAGGTGTGTACATATTCGAAGTGTACAAGATCCGGGCCAAGTGGAACTTAACCTGGCTCTAGGTGTGTGCATATTCGAAGTGTACAAAATCCGGGCCAAGTGGAACTTAACCCGGCTCTAGGTGTGTGCATATTCGAAGTGTACAAATCCGCCAAGTGGAACTTAACCCGCTCTAGGTGTGTGCATATTCGAGTGTACAAGATCCGGCCAAGTGGAACTTAACCCGCTCTAGGTGTGTGCATATTCGAGTATAAGATCCGGGCCAAGTGGAACTTAACCCGGCTCTAGGTGTGTGCATATTCGAAGTGTACAAGATCCGGGCCAAGTGGAACTTAACCCGGCTCTAAGTGTGTGCATATTCGAAGTGTGCAAGATCCGGGCCAAGTGGAACTTAACCCGGCTCTAGGTGTGTGCATAATCGAAGTTCACATGGAGCTATGTTAGTTTTCTAATGAGCATCCGGCCGAGTAACAAGCTACTCCACCGGAGGATCGGGGACTAATGGTTATTATCTACAGCATGTAAAGGAGAAACGACATACCTCCATCATTTCCATGAGGTTAATTGCCTTAGCGGCGGTATTCATCTGGGCGGAAAATTCTGCGGGGCCGAACTTTTCCAGGAGATCGTCGTTGTGGACGAACTCCGCCTTATTCTAGTTCATGACGAACTCAATAAGACTCGGAGCATACCGCTCCCCGGTGGGCATATGGGGTGCCACCAAGCCCTTTGTGTGCGCTTCTTTCCTCTCAACCAAGGCAAGGGCTAGGCTAGTATGCAGAACCATCTGCTGCGCGTCAGTTGGCTCGGCAGGAACATCCTTCGCTGCTGGGGCTTTCTTGGGAAGCATCGACGATAGGGTTCGCTGCCCAGCCTCGATGGATGTTGACTTGGTAGTATCCGAAGCCTTTTTGCCCTCAGATTGCTGGGAAGAAGTAACCGCAGTGGATTTCCCCTTTGAAGCCGCTGAAGTAGTTCCTCGCCGAGGTTGAGATGACTCGGACGAGGCGGAAGAACTTGGCACTGGAGCTCTTGTAGCTGAACTTGGAGCTGTTGTTGGTTTCCTTGGTGCCGGAACAGGTGCTAGTGCTGGCTCGGTCGCTGGTACTAGAACTGCTGCTGGTGCTGGTGTTGAGATAGACTCGGTGGCTGTTGGTTGCAGCAATGCCGAAGTGGTGGACGCCGTCGCCTCGGCCGAACCGACCCCTCCCGCTCCGAGGTCGCTTTCCTCTTGACAAGGTAGTGCGGAACCCGGAGCAGCCGCAGAACCCTCTAGAATAGGGCTCAGTGGATGTGACTCGTCGTCACGAGGAGGAGAAGGGCCGGATCGAAGTGGTGAAGAGATGCTTGATCCGCTCTGAGGGACCTCCACTGGAGGTCTGAAGAAGATAATAATGTCAGAAGAGAAATTGCCATAATGCAAGGAAAAGCGAGTTACGCAACGAAAAATGACTTACGCATCCGAGGTTTTGGCCTCCTTGGGTTTCTGAGCCCTTCGTGTCGGGGCTTTGCCTGCCCGCTTGGAGGCAGTCTTGTCTCCGGCCTTCTTTTGCCTTTTTGGGGGCTGAGAAGGTTCGAAGGAAGAACTTGATGCGGCTCCGCGCTTCTTCTTCGATGCCACCGGAACCGGCTCGCCCGTGGCAAGTGGAGGATCCTCGTGGATATGCCCACCGGGGTTAGCTGATGCCGGAAAGGCAAAAGAAAGAGGGACAGCCTCAACAGGTTCAATCACATCGACATCCGAGTCATCCTCGTCATCGGGCCAATCTCTAAGAGAAGAGAATTTACCGCTGGGTCGTTTGGTAGTGTCGGTCATAGGGAGGAACATCTCCTCGTCCGGCTCCTCCTCATCCGGTACCATCCTCGAGAGTTTGCTGAAGGAACAGCTGAGAAAAAGCATGAAGAACAGAGTCAAAAATACAACAAGAACCGACACATATTTGATCCGAAATAAGTTTGCCCCACGAAGCTTACCGCGGGAGGGAGCCTGTCATGATAGTAGTGCTCAATTCCCCACGTCCATTCGGCGGAGAAGTCCCGGTGGGTGGTGAAGAGAGCCATAACCCGGCGAAAAATCTCCGTGTTGCTCAGCTCGAAGGAGGAGGTCCGGTTGGGGTCGCGGCCGAAACTCATGTGGCACAACTTGTGGGTGCGCTTCTGGAGGGGAGAGATTCGGTTGCGCACGAACGTGATCATGGCATCCTCGTTGCACAATCCGAGTTTCTTTAGCTCCGCGAACCTCTTGTTAACTTGGTTGGCCAGAGCTGTAGGCTTCTTGGGGACCTCCTCCCAGAATTCCGTGTCAGGTGGACCCGGAGAGTAGGGCAACAACCGAATCAAATCTTCAGTGCCCTCATTCCGAACATAGAAGAAGGTCCGGGCCCATCCTTTGCAGGAGTCAAGCCCGGTAACCCGGGGGAAAACAGAAAGTCTCCGGGGCGAGATGGAGGCAGCTCCGAATTGGGTGAGCTGCTTATCCTTCGACTCTACTTGGATGTTGGGGATGACGTTGCGACGAAGGCCGAAAAACCGGATCCATAGCTCCTTCGTGGGCCATAGTCCAGTGTAGCCTTCGATCGTAGACGCAAAGGCAGTGAGAGGTGATAGCGTTGGCTGGGAGATGGTGCGGCTGCAAGTGGTAGGTGCTGAGCCAATCCCGGAAGAAATCGCTCACCAGCAGACCAAATCCCCGTTGGAAGTGGGACAGGAACACGACGAACTCACCCGGATTGGGTGAGGGGGCCAGTTCGGTGGAGGGGAGACGAGCGGCGACGCCGGCAGGAATGCGCCTGGTCTAGTAGAGCCAGTCAAGGTCATCTTGACAGACCCATGAACCGGCCCACGCACCGCAGTCCGCCACGCCGGCGTCCTCCTCCATCTCCTGCTCGGCGACGACGAGCTCCTCCTCCGTCATCTCGTATTCACTACCCTTGCTGGCGCTAGCGGCCGAAGGGGATCTGAGGCCTGGATTGGCGAGGACCCGTGGCTAAGAAGTTGCGCAGCGGTGGCAGCGAAGCAGAAGCACGGGGAAAGTGCGGCGGCGGCGCTGCTGCTAGAAGCACTAGCGGCCGCGCGGTCGCAAGGAAGACGAAGGAGAAGAGCAATGGGCAGAGGGGCTCAGAAGTGGAAAAATGCTAAGGGGTGCGCCCCTCCGCTACTTAACCACCCCCAGAGAGGGTGAGTGGGATCGCGCTGCGCCAATGAGCCACATGTTGTGGCTGTGTATCGCACGCCTCAGCCAATCGTAGAGGAGCCACACAAAGGGCCACAGAGCAGAAGCGATCCCATGACGTGATGCACTGATGCGGTAAATGAGGAGGCAGACGTGACGTGACCCACGCACAGTGATAACTGACAATTACTGCGGCGGTTACTATGCAGGCCCTTAAAATAAGACGACGCGATGATTAGCCTCCACATGGGTTGGCGTATGAGAGAAGGAAGCAAGACCCGGATCAAACCATGGTAACCCGGACCGCAGGTAAAAACTTAGAATGTGCAGAGGGAAAGTAAAACCATGAGATCCGAGTCACAGTGGTAACCCGGCCGGCAAGTGAAAACTTGGAACGTGCGAAGGGAATGTAAATCCATATATTCCGAGATAAGGAGCTAACCCGGAATTAAACGTCCAAGGCTCGAACATAGATGAACCTGATGTGGCCTTAGCGGCCAAGGCAGCTAAGACCGCACCAGCTTCGGGGACTAATGTTGGGGGGATACCCCCGGGTAGGGTCACTCCGGGGTATAAGGGACGAGTTAGCCGAGGTTCGGCAAGGTCAAAGCGGATGCTGGCCGGGTCACCTCAAGGCAGGCCGGATCACGGAGTAACCCGGACCAAAGGGGGTCGCATAACATTGTCTCATCTGACTTAAGGAGTAAGTCAGAAGTGCTTGTCTAACTTGTATGCAGGAACAGGTGTGGCCGGATCTACTATGATCCGTGTCCTCGCTTAGCTTCTGGGAGAAGGAAGGAATCTCTCTGGTCAAAAAGAAGGTCTGGTACGCACTACATGAGCGAAGAAAGAAAGGGCAGGACCACCGGGTCATGGCCGACAAGGGTGACGACGCCCATGTCGGTGTGGCGGCGCTGAGAGGCTTACGTCGCTAAAGCATGTATGACGCGGGGGAAAAGCACCCCGGTCGGGTTACCACTTTGGGAGGAGGCATATTCTTAGGAATATGCCTCCACGTATGCCCTAGGCAGGGACCGAGCCTCCTCTATATAAGGGGGGCTAGGGTTTCAGTAGAGGGGGTTGGTTGAGCTCTAGTTGATTGAGTACTAGTTGATCTAGGGTTCTAGGGAAAAACTATAGGCAAGAGTAAGAGAGCCCCTTCTTCCTCCTCTCGCCAATACAGCTCGAGGAGCACTTGTAATCTTGAAGCAATAGCAATACAAACTTCTGTGTGGAGAATCACTCCATTATACCTCCATGGATTCCCCTAGCATGTATTAGTCCCCACCTTTAGCCTATCCATGGCATCTGCCGTGACACCACCACGACAAAAGGAAAAAGAGGAGCGTCAGTACTGAGGCCAGTACACGACGAGGCTAGAATTTGGCGGCGCTTGCCTACATAGGTATGGTGGACTGAAGCGGCAGCGCGGAAGCACTAAACAACCTATAGAGACTCAGTAAAACTGGCGGCTATTAGAGAGGGATAAGAAAGACCTATTCGGATCCAACCTGATACTAACACCAATCATACCCATCCTGGCATTTCCCCCTGAAGACCAAACGAGGAAGTCAATCCGAGGAACTCACACAGTTGGCAATTTTACTCATTCCATTATAGTTGCAGCACTTACTAATCAGGTATAGGTAGCATGAGTCATCCTGAAGCATAAGTAGTGGGCAGTTTTAATCACCATTCCGTTATAGTTGGAACATTTACTAGTCAGATATAGCTATCCTGAGGAATCCCAAAACCCAGCAGTTGTTGGCACTTTTATCACATTCCATTGGAGTTGCAATACTTACTAGGCAGATATAACAAAACAACCCAGGTCCACCATTGGTTGGCATTTTTAATATCCATTCTGTTATAGTGAAGCTGATTACTAGTCAGATATATTAAGTCAAATTTATAGCACTACTTTAGTTATGCTTGTCTATGATCGAGATACTGTGCTCCAAGTCATCCATAACCGCGGACACGGATTTCAGAAAGTTTTACCCTGCAGGGGTGCACAAATAGCAACACACACTCGATCAACCTCGGAAAAACCAACTCAAAACCCAACGAGGCTTTCACGACAAAGCAATCACAGGATTCATAAAATATTTCAGGGGGCCACCCCACTAAGCTACCCGCAACGAAGTTGGCCGGCTCCGGAACGGACCCAGGGTTTGCGACGACGGCTGTAAACGACTGGGAACCCGAAAGTGTGACTGGGCTTGTCGATACCGCGAAAACATGGCGCGATCCAAAACAGTACAGGTGCTCCACGCACAATCTTAAATAAAGCAGTAAAGCATGGCATAAGTACAGGATAGTAATAAAACCCCAAACTAGTTGTGGCCCCAAGAAATAGAAATGAATCAAGCTCTGGCTCAAGGGGGTCCATAAGGCCTCCCGGATGTGGATAGTGTGAATAGTCAAGGAATAGGTATCAAGTACTCGGGGTCCTACGGGACACAAGTGAGCGTGGAAGACCAAAATAACATCTATTGCCCACCGATGCCCCTACATTAGTTATATCTAGCAATTTAATAGTTGTGTTTAAAGTCATGATCACCTCCACCATAAACATCTGCCAGCATTCCAACAACTGTGGTACTCGACAACACGAGATCGCACCTAAGCACGCAACTATGACTCGCAAGGCCAGCTATCTACCAAACACAGGTAATAGGAGGTATCCAAGGCAATATAGAGGTTGCACGGGATATAACTGGTGTACGGAAACTAAAGCATCACGACACGGATAGCAATAGATCAACAGGAGGAAATAAAGACTATAAATGCAAAATAGGTAGAAGGGGGAGAGATGCTCGCCTAGGAAACACTGCCGACGGATCATATCCGGAGAACTTGTCGATACTCGCATCAACTCATCGGCCTAATCCGCGAAGAAGCAAAGCACTAAAAGAAACACCGGAGGCAATATTTAATACTACGGCAGAAGATCCGGCATGATTATGATATGATGCAGATGCGGTGCAATTAGGCAATATTAAGTGGAACCGGGGTCCCGACAATTAATTAATAGGTTCAAGTTATTTAGGTACCCCGCAAATTAAATGTTGTATTGACAAGACAAAACATGGCATCGGTTCGCTACACAATTTAAATGGAGGCGGTATAAGACTATATTTGTCTGCATATATACTCCATATTTAATTATGAGGTGAATCGGCATAATGCCCCCAAACCACAGACAAGTATGCATGCATGAACAAATTAATATGCGACAGTTTTATATATAGCATTTATAAAATAGGGGCTTGGGAAAGGTTCACACATCTGGGTTCGGGAGATCTTGGTTCCGGGGGTTCGGGGCTGGACTCAGGGTTCGACGGGGATCGAGGTTCAGATTCAATATGGAGAACTTGTTGTGTCGTGACAGAGAACTTGGGTCCAAGCGGTCGATCTTGCCGTCGCGAAGATCTTGTCGGGTCCGCGTATCGGGTCGGTCTTGGCATTCGGGATGCAGAACTTGGCGTTCCACGGTGAAGGGCTTGTCGTACCGGTGGCAATTTTGGCGGTCATCGGGTCTGGGAGCGGTTCTCGGCGAACTGGTCGGTTCCATGTCGGCGTACTTGGCGTTCCGTGAAGAGGATCTCTGATTTCAGGGTCTCGGCCACCGGATCCGTGATCGGTCTTCGGGTGCGGCTCTGAGGCATCAAATCTAGGGTGTAGATCTTCGGGTCTAGCGGTGGCTAATCTTGTCGGTGGTGTCTTCTAGTGGCATCACGGTGATTCTCGTCGATGCCCTTGTTGGCCGATTTTGGCATCGCGACGGTTATCTCCCGCGGCCTCGGTCTTGGGCCTCGGAACTTGAACGGCTCCGCGAAGATCTTGAAGTCCGTGACGATCTTGGATACGAGGGTAGATCTTGGCGACAAAAAGGCATCGGAGCACTTGTTACGGGTCGGTCATGTACTTCGGAGGACTTCGAAGCTCTTGGCGTAGCCCTCTGACTATCAAACTGAAACCTCCACAAGGATCTCCAAGAGGTGTCGGAGGAAGATATGGCTAGCAAGACCACACCACACCAGATCGACGGGAGCAGCCCAACTTGCTATAAGTTGAGAGGAACCACACTAAGAGCTAGCATGCTCGGATTTTGGGGAGGCCGGGCAGACCAAGGGGAGGCGATGTGGAGCTCGGGACAGAACGGTGACCTGCACGGCACGAGGCAGGAGAGGACGCGCAGGTCGAGGCCGCCAAGCGCTGGGGCCACGATGCAGGGAGAGGACGACGGGGTGGAGAGGGCGGCCGGAGGAAACGGCCGGGATCCGGGGAGGCAGAGGTCGGGCGACACGGGGCGTCGGAGATGGAGGGGACGGGACGCTGCAGGGGATGGTCGGCGAGGCGAGGGAGGCAGCGGTGGGAGCTTGGCGGCGAGGTACTCAGGCGGGAAGGCGGCCGAGGCGAGGCCCACGTGTTCGCGGCCAGAGATGGGGAAGAAGAGGCGCAGGCGGCGGCGCGACACGACCATGGCGAGGTTGCAGCGCCGGCCGTGACCGACGGTAAAGACAGGGAAGTCGCGGCTTGTGGTGAGACGAGGCGGGTAGAGCCACTCGGGCCGGCGAGGTGAGGGGCCCGAGGCGTCCAGAGACCGGGGAGGACGGGTGGAGGCGGCAGACGGCACAACTGGCTGCGAGGCGCGAGAGGACGGCAGCGGTAGGGAGAAGGAAGTTGGGCGGGCCTGGTGGAGAGAGAGAGGAGGGAGAAAGGCAGACGCGGACTAGGGTATGGAGAATCCCGAGGCGCCTGGTCGGTGGGGCCGGGAGGGGTGTGGTGCACGGAGCGAGTTGGCCAGGGAGTACGGGGCAGGTGGCGGGGTGGTTGGTCCAGGGGAAGGGCGACGTGGGGCTGCCGGTGGGGTGAGGTGGCGTTGGCAGGGTGAGGTGGCGACCGGTGGTTGGCTGGGTTGAGGTGGCGGCTTGGGCAGGAGAGAGTTGCTGGGCGGGAGATGGTGGCGGCGGGGACAGGGGAGGTTAGGTAGAGCTAGGGTTAGACTCAGGTTAGGGCTTGGGTTTTGGTAATGGGGTGGTAGGCTGCTGCTAGCTAGGCTTTTGGGCCTGGCTGGCGGCAGCCTTCCCCGATTAAAACATTTTTATTTTACCTGTTTTAATTTTGAAGACTTTTGTAAAATAGTTTTTAGACAAATAAAAGATCCGGAAGAGACCGGGGGTTTGATTTGAATAAAGACGGAGGATATTTAGAAAACAAAGATAGGCTTTTTCGAAAATAGTTTTAGGCAAAACCATGCATGATGATGCGGTGCTCAAATGTAATGTGGCATGATGACATGAGCATGCGGTCATGATGATGCAATGCACAAAAACACAGCGATTTTCTACTAGTGGTTTTAGCGGGATGCCACAGTGCCAGAGTCCTCGCCGTCGGCAGCTAAACACAAATGTTGGGTAGCTAACGCAGCGCCTTGGGTACCTAACCCATCGTTTTGGGATGGTGCACGATCGCTTGGGGGAGGTGCCCGCAGACAGCTGGGAGGTGGCTTTTGGATTTGGAGAGGTGGCAAGTCACCTTTGGGGGTGGTCGTGGGCAGAAGGATGCGGACTTCATCACTAGGGAAGGTGGCTTCTTGATTTGCAGAGGCAGCGGGTTGGCTTTGGGCGGTGCCAGAGGATGGCAGGATGTGGGTTGGGGTTCCACACCTTGGGTACGTGGTTGCTGGCTCTGGGGAGGTGGCTACTGGCTTTGGGGGTTGGATGCTGGCTTTGGGGGTGCATGTTGGCTTTGAGGAGGTGACTACTGGCTTTGGGAGGTGGCAGACGGCATACCAGCGGGTCGGAGGGAGTGGGCAGCTCTCCTTGGGTAGAGTGCTGCTCTATTGGACAACTGTCAGCTCGCCTTGGGCAGTTGGTTGCTTGCCTTGGGTTGCTGCCTTCTTGGCTTAGGTAGGTGGTAGATTGAGGGTTGCTAGCTTCTCGCCTTGGTGGGCATTAGGAACTGTAGCTTTAGTCACTTGGCCGGCATCACGAACTAAAGCTTTGGCCACTTGGCCGGCATCACGAACTGCAGCTTTAGCCACTTAGCCAGCATTAGGAACTACAGCTTTTGCCACTTGGTGGGCATCAGGAACTGAAGGTTTAGCTACTTGCCCAGCATCGGGAACTGCAGATTTGGCCACTAGGTTGCCATAAGAAACTGCATCATCGGTCACTAGCGGGGGAAAATGAAGTGCAGCTCTAGCCACCTCCAAGGCATTAGGAAGTGCAACTTTGGTAGTTTGCCTAGCATCAGAAAGTACGACTTTGGTCGTTTGCTGGTGATATGTCGTAAACGTATCTATAATTTTTTATGTTCCATGCTTGTTTTATATCAACTATCTTATGTTTTATCTACATTTTGAGATACTTTTATGCATTTTCTAGAACTAACCTATTAACAAGATGTCACAGTGCCAGTTGCCTGTTTTCTGCTATTTTTGGTTTCAGAAAAGCTTGAAAAGAAATATTCCCGGAATTGGACCAGACAAAAGCACAAGTCAATATTTGACCACAAGACTCATGGAGCCAAAAGACGAGACGGAGAGGGGCCAGGGGCTGGCCACACCACCTGGTGGCGCGGGCTAGGCCAGGACACACCAGGGGGTGGTGTGGGCCCCTCAGGCCTCGACCGACCTTGCCTCTTCGCCTATAAAAGTACCCGGGATGAAATCCTAGGTACCAGATCAGAATTCCACAAAAAGTTCCGCAGCGCCGCCAGCACCAAAGAGGAGATTCGAGGGACAGAAGTCTCTGTTCCAGCACCCTGCCGAGACGGGGAGTGCCCTCGGATCCATCTCCATCAACTCCACCGCCATCTCCATCGCCGTAGTTGACTCCTGATGTCTACGCACTTCTATTCTTGTAGACAGTTGTTGGGCCTCCAAGTGCAGAGGTTTGTAGAACAGCGGCAAGTTTTCCCTGAAGTGGATCACCCAAGGTTTATCGAACTCAGGGAGGAAGTGGTCAAAGGTATCCCCTCTCAAGCAACCCTGCAATCAAGATACAAGAAGTCTCTTGTGTCCCCAACACACCCAATACACTTGTTAGGTGTATAGGTGCACAGTTCGGCGAAGAGATAGTGAAATACAAGTGGTAACGGTGATAGAAAATAGCTTGATGGCGTGGAAAAGACTAAAGTAAAACTGAAATAAAGATAGAATCAAGCAAACATGTAACAGATATAGTTGCAAACGGTGTTTCAATGCTTATAAACAAGGCCTAGGGATCATACTTTCACTAGTGAACACTCTCATATAAATATCTTCTCTTCATGATACTCCACTGAACTACTCTCCGGTTGGATACTCTAATCCATGGTAGGGCTATAACATCACTCCTCAAAGTAAGCCTTTCCGCATCTAGATAACCCCACACTGTCACCTTGAGCACTAGATGGTTCAACCAAACACCACAATTTCATAAAGACATCCAACTCCAAATATAACTCATAACAAGTATTTGTAATCTCTAGCCTAAGTTCCACCATGGTGTGCACACTGTCAACTTCACACACATGGGGAGAGCCAGAGATCTATTAAAGCACTTGAGTAGCAAGGTAGATCTATAGATTACAAGCTCATGATCTCAATAAGATCATGTAGAGAGAGAGATGAACACATAGCTACCGGTAGAACCCTTAGCCTCGAGAGAGAACTACTCCCTCCTCATCATGGGAATCAGCAATGGCGATGGAGATGGTGGTGGAGATCGATGGAGATGGCTCTAGGGGCACTTCCCTGTCCCGGCAAGGTGCCGAAACAGAGACTTTCTATCCCCCGAATCTCCCCTTCAGTGGCGGCGGCGCTGTGGAAATTTTCGTGGCTGGAGGCTTGATGATTTAGGGTTTCTATATCGGGAGGAATATATAGGCGAAGGGGCGAGGTCGGTGGCCAGCCAGGGGGCCCACACCATGCCCTAGAGCGGCCTGGGGGGACCCGCGCCTACGGGTGGTTTGGCCACCCTGTGGCCCCCCTTCGTCTCTCCTTCTGGCTCCGTGAATCTTCCGGGAAAATAACGACTTTGGCTTTTGTCTGGCCCAATTCCGAGAATATTCATTTTCTGACTTTCTAGAACCAAAAATTGCAGAAAACAGGCAACTGGCACTATGGCTCTTGTTAATAGGTTAGTCCAAGAAATCATATGAAAAGTACTCCAAAGTGTGGACAAAACATAAGAAAGTAGATAAAAACCAAGCATGGAACATCAAAAATTATGGATACGTTAGCAATGTATCAACATCCCCAAGCTTAACTCCTGCTCGTCCTCGAGTAGGTAAGTGATAAAAAGAAAGAATAATTTTTGAGGTGACATGCACCATCATAAACTTGATGAAAGTATTTGTAAAGCATTGAAAATTGGGATCATAGTACTTCAATCATAACATGAAAGACAAAGTTCTAGCAATAAGGCAAAGCAACTATGTTGCAACATGAAAAGGCACAAACAAAAGATTCATGAATAACAATGTTTTGCAAGATGTTTGTTTGTTTCACATAGAGAAAACATAGCATAGTGGCATTCAGCTTGTCCCTCATAGAGTAACAAACATAAATGCATAGGACACCTTCAAAGTTCATAAGAGTGACTAGATACAAATAGTTTAAAACAAGCAATATCAAAGTTATGCATCAATCAACAAGTCTTGGGGCAATACACATTAAACTAAGAATGGTCACTATGCTCTCAAAGTAGGTGCATAAAGATAGAAGGTGGATACTCAACATAAAAGTAAAAGAAAGGCCTTCATAGAAGGAAGTAAGGATTCAAGTCTCATAAAGAGCTTCCAAAAATTATGGTACTTGTTAGATTTCAGCTCTCATTGCCCCTATCATAAGCATCTTGAAGTGATTAAGGTTAAAGTGAACAAACTATGGTGTATATGATTGATGAAGTATAAGTTGGAAATCTCATGTCCCTTGAATACGAGGGACGCTCCTCATGCTACTCAAGTTTAGTCACCGGTAAGTTCTTGTCATCGTAAGTACATGTGTATCATAGAGAACCGCCAACGGGGTACCCCTTGCCTGATGATACGGAAGAATCCCCATATCAAAATGACAAGGCAAGCAGACAACAAGCATCTCAGTAATCTTCTTATTTACCATGGGAATATGGTGCTTTTTTTCTCTCTTTCCTCTTTTCTCATATTTTTTTCTTTTTTCTCTTTTTTCTCAATATCTGACTCTTTTTTTATAAGAAGAATGCTTCATAGACATCTCATTATGGTTACACTACAGGTTTCCACCATGACAGCATGGATTAGACCAGCGGCCCAGGCGTTTCTCTAAATCATATACATAACTCCATGGACTTACAAGCTCCCCTTTCATTTCACACCGACGACATCCAAAGACAAAAGAGCATGATATCAACTAGGTACAAAGTACAAGTGCAATGTTGAAAGCATTCCCCATGATACATGGTTCTGCTAACTTCAACTTATAAAGCGCAATCATATACGCAACAAAGATGGACGCAATAGTTCAAGTATATTAAATGCAAAAAAGTAAAGTGTGCCATCAAGTTCGTGAGAGCTTTAATCACTAATTTTCTCATAACAAGTTTAATTCGGAAGGTAGATAAAAACATGAATATACTTGGAATAGCATATGCTAATAGGTAGGTATGGTGGACTTTTTGGAATAACTTGGTTTTAGGAGTTGGATGCATGAGTGGAACTCATACTTGGTTATGGAGGCTAGCAAAAGACTGGGAGCGACCAACTAAGAGAGCAATAATGGCCATAATCATGCAGAGCGATAAAACATCATTAATCAAAGCATAAAGTGATACTACAAGTTGAAAACTAAAGGATCATAAAGGCTTATGGTGACTTGGGATAGTCATAACATGGTGTGAGCATGCGCCAAGTCAACCCAAATAAAGCATCAAAGGAGAATACCATAATACTATGCTTTAAGATGTAAAACAACGCATGATTCTTCCAAGGCACATTAAGCAATCTCAATTGTTTATAACAAGTCATGCTATAGCAAAGATCACTAAGCATAAAGCCAAAACAATACCAAGCATGGCATGACAAAGCATAGGCCACAGTCAAAAACAAACTCTCTTTACCACTTAAGCATGAACTTTTCCTACTCTTTTCCAATCCAAACCAAACTATTTGAAAACCAATGTATGAAAGAGGGGGTCCAACCAATTTATTCAGCAAACTAAGAAAACCAAGCAAACTAAAACCAAAAACAAAAAATGAAGACGCTCCAAGAACAACACAATTGTGCATGAAACAATAAAAATGAAGTGTTTGGAAGAAACCTGGGATTTTTATTGATGAAGAAGGGGATGCCTTGGGCATCCCCAAGATTTGACGCTTGTACTTCTTGGATATTTCTCGGGTGACACGCGTGGCATCACCAAGCTTGATCTTTAGTCCATTCTTCATCTCATTACATCATTCTTCCCTTACACCTAAAATTTTTCCTTCATACAAAACTTCACACAATCTTCATTAGCAACATTAGTGTACTCAAGATAATAAGTCTTTTGGTTCAGTTCCAACACAAGTAAAACTTCCACTAAAACACAATCTACTGTAGCACTTCCTTTAAAAAGTTCAAATGATCAAAGAGAACTCAAAGAGAAAGAGATTAAGAGGCAAATGCAAATAATGGCAGAAATCTGTCAAAATAGACCAGCAGGTAAAGACGAATTTTTTAAAAGACCTTATGTTGCTCAAATCGGAAAGTGTTGAACTAACAAAAGTTAGATAACAACCTAGGGCAGAAGCACAAAAATTCACGCATCCAAAGGACATATAGAGATTTTACACAATTTTTACGGTGAAGCACGGAAATCTATTTCGGGACAACAACTTTCCCAATCATTACTTCTCTCTCATTAGAGGTTACTCTTGGCACAAAAAGCAAATAAAAAGGATAAGGAGTGGTTATTATAGAGATAATAACTTCCAAGACTCAACTAAAACTTTTGGGTTATCTCCCAATAAGTACTTTTCTTTAACGCCTTTAAGTTAGGTATGATAGTTTGAGAAGATGCTGACATAAGAAATATGAATTGAAGTAAAAGAGAGCATCAAGAAGCAAATTCAAAGCACATTTAAGTATAACCCACTTCCTATGCATAGGAATCTTGTAAAGAAACAAGTCATGAAAGCACAAAGCAACAAGCATAGTAAAGCAAAACAAGTGCAACTTCAAGACTTTCAACATAAAGAGGGGAAACTTAATATTATTGAGATGCATAAAACCATGGTTCCCTCTCTCATAATAACTTTCAGTAGCATCATGAATAAAATTAACAATATACCTATCACATAAAACATTCTTATCATGAGCCACATCCATAAAAGAATTAATACTCTCCACATAAGCATAGTCATTCTTATTAATTGTAGTGGGAGAAAATTCAACAAAATAGCTATCATTATTATTCTCATCACCATAATCATCAAATATAGGAGGCATATTGTAATCATTAATTTTGTCCTCAATAGTAGGTGGACTGAAAATATCATATTCATCATTGTAATCATCATATATTGGAGGTTGTGTATCATCATAAGAAATAGAATAGCTATCTTCCAAAGCTGAGGAACTAAAAAGATCATTATTATAAAAACTAGCTTCCCCAAGCTTAGACTTTTCCATAGAATTAGCAATAATGGTGTCCAACGAATTCATACTAACAACATTGCTATTAGCATGCAAATAAAGTTCCATAGGTTTTTTAATTTTCTCTTCAAACACTTCATGTCCTAACTCAAGATAAATACTATAAAGCTCTCTAACTTTTTTGTTGTTTTCCATTTAGCCTAACTAGTGAAAACAAGAAACAAAAAGACAAAATTGCAGAATCTAAAGGAAATAACTTCGAGGACTCACACCGGAGGATGCGAGTACCTTTCACCTTACCTCTCTAGCAACAGCGCCAGAAAATACTTGCTGGCGCGTGGTTGATGTGGGAGCTTCTTCTTCTTCTTCAGTCCCCGGCAACGGCGCCAAAAAATAGCTTGATGTCTATGCACTTCTATTCTTGTAGACAGTTGTTGGGCCTCCAAATGCAGAGGGTTGTAGAACAGCAGCAGGTTTTCCCTAAAGTGGATCACCCAAGGTTTATCAAAGGTATCCCCTCTCAAGCAACCCTGCAATTAAGATACAAGAAGTCTCTTGTGTCCCCAACACACCCAATACACTTGTCAGGTGTATAGGTGCACTAGTTCAGCGAAGAGATAGTGCAATACAAGTGGTAACAGTGATAGAAAATAGCTTGATGGCGTGGAAAAGACTAAAGTAAAACTGAAATAAAGATAGAAGCAAGCAAACATGTAACAGATCTAGTTGCAAACGGTGTTTCAATGCTTAGAAACAAGGCCTAGGGATCATACTTTCACTAGTGAACACTGTCATATAAATATCTTCTCTTTATGATACTACTCTGAACTACTCTCCGATTGGACACTCTAATCCATGGTAGGGCTATAACAGCACTCCTCAAAGTAAGCCTTTCCACATCTAGATAACCCCACACTGTCACCTTGAGCACTAGATGGTTCAAACAAACACCACAATTTCATAAAGACATCCAACTCCAAATATAATGCATAACAAGTATTTGTAATCTCTAGCCTAAGTGCCACCATGGTGTGCACACTGTCAACTTCACACACATGGGGAGAGCCAGAGATCTATTAAAGCACTTGAGTAGCAAGGTAGATCTATAGATTACAAGCTCACGATCTCAATAAGATCATGCATAGAGAGAGATGAACACATAGCTACCGGTAGAACCCTTAGCCTCGAGAGAGAACTACTCCCTTCTCATCATGGGAATCAGCAATGGTGATGGAGATGGTGGTGGAGATCGATGGAAATGGCTCCGGGGGCACTTCCTCGTCCCGGCAGGGTGCCGGAACAGAGACTTTCTGTCTCCTGAATCTCCCCTTCGGTGGCGGCGGCACTGCGGAACCTTTTGTGGCTGGAGGCTTGATGATTTAGGGTTTCTGTATCGGGAGGAATATATAGGCGAAGGGGCGAGGTCGGTGGCCAGCCAGGGGGCCCACACCATGCCCTGGCGCGGCCTGGGGGACCCGCGCCTAGGGGTGGTTTGGCCACCCTGTGGCCCCGCTTCATCTCTCCTTCTGGCTCCGTGAATCTTCCGGGAAAATAACGACTTTGGCTTTTGTTCGGTCCAATTCCGAGAATATTCATTTTTTGACTTTTTGGAACCAAAAACAGCAGAAAACGGTCAATTGCACTATGGCTCTTGTTAATAGGTTAGTCCAATAAATCATATGAAAAGTACTCCAAAGTGTGGAAAAAACATAAGAAAGTAGATAAAAACCAAGCATGGAACATCAAAAATTATGGATATGTTAGCAATGTATCAACTCCCATGATGAGGAGGGAGTATTTCTATCTCAAGGCTAAGGGCTCTACCGGTAGCTATGTGTTCATCTCTCTCTATGCATGATCTCATTGAGATTGTGAGCTTTGTAATCTATAGATCTATTCTGCTACTCAAGTGCTTTAATTAATCTCTGCTTATCCCCACGTGTGTGAAGTTGACAGTGTGCACACCGTGTGGCACTTTGGCTAAGGTTACATAAATACTTATCATGAGTATAATTTGAGTTGGATGTCTCTATGAGATTGTGGTGTTTGTTGGAACCATCTAGCGCTCAAGGTGACAGTGAGGGGTTATCTAGATGGGGAATACGAACTTTAAGGTGTGTTGTTATAGCCCTACATCGTCCAACCGGAGAGTAGTTCAGGGTAGCATCATGAAGAGAAGATATTTATATGAGAGTATCCACTAGTGAAAGTATGATCCCTAGGCCTTGTTTCTAAGCATTGAAACACCGTTTACAATCAGTTATGTTACATGTTTGCTTGCTACCACTCTTATTTCAGATTGCAATTACCACTTATAATCATCCATATTACTTGTATTTCACTATCTCTTCACCGAACTAGTGCACCTATACACCTAACAAGTATAATGGGTGTTTGGGGACACAAGAGACTTCTTGTATCTTGATTGCAGGGTTGCTTGAGGGGATACCTTTGACCACTTCCTTCCTGAGTTCGATAAACCTTGGGTGATCCACTTAAGGGAAAACTTGCTGCTGTTCTACAAACCTCTGCACTTGGAGGCCCAGCACTGTCTACAAGAATAGGAGTGTGCGTAAACATCAAGCTATTTTATGGCGTCGTTGCCGGGAAGGTAAGGTAAAAGGTACTCACATCCTCTGGCTACTAAGCTATCTTATAGTACTGTAGTTGGTGTGTGAGTGCTCGAAGTTATTTCCTTTAGATTCTGCAATTATATCTTTTTGTTTCTTGCTTTTATTTTCACTAGTTAGGCTTAATGGAAAACAACAACAAAATTAGAGAGCTTTTTAGTATTTTTCCTAAGGTAGAACATGAATGGTCTGAAAATAAAATTAAAAAACCCATGGAACTTTCTTTGCATGCTAATAGCAATGTTATTAGTATGAATCTTTTTAACACCTTTGTTACTAATGCTATGGAAACGTCTAAGCTTGGGGAAGTTAGTTTTTATGAAAATGATCTTTTAAGTTCCCCAGCTTTAAAGAATAAAATTTGCTCTAATGATACTTTACCTCCCATATGTGGTAATTCTAATGATACTTTGATATTTGAAATCCACATACTGAAAGCGTCCCTTTTAAAATACCTATGGAAATTATTGAACGTGTTATGAATAACTACTATTTTGGAGATGGAATTGTCCATCTGGGTGATCATTTACTCTTTATACATGAATTATGCGAGTTGTTTAAGTGCGCAGGTATTTCAATGAACCAAGTTAAGAGGAAGCTATTCTCTTTATCACTTAAGGGAAAAGCATGGGAGTGGTATAAGCCACTAGACGATCCTCATCATTTGGAGTGGAAGGAACTTGAATCTCTCTTTTACTCTAAATTTTATCCTCCTCATGAAATTCATAAAGATAGGAATTATATTTATAATTTTCATCCTCATGATGGAGAAAGTATTGCCCAAGCATGGGAGAGATTGAAGTCACTAATGCTCAAATGTCCCATTCATCAGCTCCCTAGTAATATTGTTATTAATAATTTTTATGCAAGGCTTTCAGGACATTACAAGGACTATCTAGATACCTGTTTAGAGGGATCCTTCACAAGTAAGGAGGTCAAAGCTAAGTGGGATATTCTTGAAACAATTCAAAGAAATATCGAAGATTGGGATAATGACAAAGGAAAAGAACCAGGTATAAACTATGAGTACGATTGCATTAAGTATTTCGCTAAAACTGCTGATTTTCAAGAGCTTAGTGCTAAATATGGTCTTGATCCTCAAATTCTTGTTGATTGTTGTAGAGCCTTTGCTTCTCATATTAATGCTCCTATAGAAAAATGGGACATGTATCATGAACCTTTTAAAGACACTTGCATGAAAAATGAAGTTGTTATTAATGATAGCAATAAACATGCTCAAACCTCTAAAAGTACTATTTCTTATAAGCATGTTAATTTTTGTGGAGTACATAGACTTTGTGAAAAGAATCAAATTGAAGAAGAATATTGTATCACCCATAGGAATAAAAAACTAGAACGTGGTATAGGGCTCTAAATGATCTTGGTAAAAAAGTTTGTGCCCTCTATCCTTTTATTTGTGAACTTTGCTTTGAAGTGGTTCATTTCAATTTTCAATGCTCAGGCCATAATAATAGCCCTTCTAATCCAATGAGTACTGCAAGTTTTTATTGTGATAACATGATCACACGTAATCAGCATGATGAACTTACATTATTTTTGGGGTGTGAAGAATTATCAAGAAAAACTTCTTTGGTAGATATGAGTGCTTTTGATATGAATAGCGTCCTACATGGTTGTCATCTTTATTATGCTGATAAATGACACACAAATACTTACATACAAAATATTATAAAAGATGAGATTTTACCAAAATATGACAGGACTAATATGTGTTTTGATCTTATTAATGAAAAGGAGGAATCCTCCAAAGTTTCTTCTATTGTCTCTAACAATAAACCAGGGTATATGGAGAAGCTTCCTTTCAAGCCTCTCCCTCCTAAAGAGAAGAAGAGGAGGAGTAAAAACAGGGAGGAAATGGTATTTTCCCCTAAGCATGTTGCTCCTATTATAGTTTTTGATGAGTCTGAACTCGATGATGTTCATATGCCTGTTACCTATAGTAGTGATCATGATTGGAAAAAGCACACTAGTTTTAACATTAAAAATCTCTTTGGTACAAATGCTGAAAATGATGATATTAATAATTGATGTACTATTAATACTATCCATGTTCCTTCCAATGATGATATGTTTACAAATGAACACACTTTGGAAGATAACTATTCTATTGCTTATGATGATACTATACCTCCAATATATGATGATTACAATAATGATTATGATATTTTCAGTCCACCTACTATTGAGGAGAAAATTAATTATGATTACAATATTCCTCCTATATTTGATGATTATGGTGATGAGAATAATAATGATAGCTATTTTGTTGAATTTGCTCCCACTACAATTAATAAGAATGACTATGTTTATGTGGGGAGTATTAATTATTTTATGGATGTGGATCATGGTAAGAATGTTTTATGTGATAGCTATATTGTTAATTTTGTTCATGATGCTACTTAGAATTATTATGAGAGAGGGAAACATGGTTTTATGTATCTCAACAATATTAAGTTTCCCCTCTTGATGTTAAATTTTTGAAGTTGCACTTGTTTCGCTTTCGTATGCTTGTTGCTTTGTGCTTTCATGACTTGTTTCTTTACAAGATTATTTTTCATAGGAAGTGGGTTAGACTTAAATGTGTTTTATATTTTCTTCTTGATGCTCTCTTTTACACTAAATTCATATTTCTTATGTGAGCATCATTAAAATTATCATGCCTATCTTAATGGCTATAAAGAAAGAGCTTTTGGGAGACAACCCAATATATTTTTGCTTTCAGTTTATTTTTGTTTTGTTGAGTCTTGGAAGTTATTGCTTCAGTAATAACCTCTCCTTATCCTTTTTGTGTGGTTTTTGTGCCAAGAATAACCTCTAATGAGAGGGAAGTAAGACTTGGGAAAGTTACTGTCCCGAAACTGATTTTTGTGCTCCACTGTAAAAATTCGTGAAAAATCTCTGTACGTCACATTGAGCTGTAATTTTTTGTGCTTCTGCCCCAGGTTATTATCTAACTTTCATTAGTGCGGCACTTTTCGATTTGAGTAACAGAAGGTCTTCGAAAAAATCGGTTTTAACCTGCTGGTCTGTCTTGATAGATTTCTGCCATTATTTGCATTTGCCTCTTAATCTCTTTATTTTTGAGTTCTCTTTGATCACTTGAACTTTTTAAATAGAAGTGCTACAGCAGCTTGTGTTTTAGTGAAAGTTTTACTTGTGTTGAAACTGAACTAAAAACTTATTATCTTAAGTACACTTGTGTTGCTAATGAAGATTGTGTGAAGTTTTGTATAAAGGAAATTTTAAAGTGTAGGGAAGAGTAATGCGATAAGATGAAGTATGGACAAAAGATCAAGCTTGGGGATGCCACCCGTGTCACCCCAAGAAATAGTCAATAAGTACAAGCGTCAAAGCTTGGGGATGCCCAAGGCATCCCCTTCTTCATTAATAAAAATCTCAGGTTTCTTTCAAACACTTCATTTTTATTGTTTCATGCACAGTTGTGTTGTTCTTGGAGCGTCTTTGTTTTGTTTTTAGTTTTCATTTGCTTAGTTTGCTTGAATAAATTGGTTGGACCCCCGCATTCATACATAAGTTCAAATAAGTTGATTTGGATTGGAAAAGAGTAGGAAATTTCATACTTATAGTGGTACAAAAGGAGCTTGTTTTGACTGTGGATTAGACTTTATAATGTCATGCTTGATATTGCTTTGACTTTATGCTTAGTGATTATTGCTGTAGCATGACTTGTTACAAACAATTGAGATTGCTTAATGTGCCTTGAAAGAATCATGCATTGTTTTAGCATATAAAAGCATAATATTGTGGTATTCTCCTTAATGCTTTATTTGGGTTGACTTGGCGCATGCTCACACCATGTTAAGACTATCCCAAGTCACCATAGCCTCTATGATCATTTAGTTTTCGACTTGTAATATCACGTTATGCTTTAATTAATATTTTTTTGTCGCTTTGCATGATTATGGCCATTATTGCTCTCTTAGTTGGTCGCTCCCAGTCTTTTGCTAGCCTCCACATGTACCAAGTATGAGTTCCACTCATGCATCCAACTCCAAATAAAACCAAGTTATTCCAAAGAGTCAACCATACCTACCTATTAGCGTTATTGCTATTCCAAGTATATTCATGTTTTTATCTACCTTTTGAATTAAACTTGTTATGTGAAAATTAGTGATTAAAGCTCTCACGAACTTGATGGCACACTTTACTTTTATTGCACTTAATAAACTTGAACCATTGTGCCCATCTATGTTGAGTATATGTTTGCGTTTTGTAAGTTGTGAATTAGCAGAACCATGTTATCATGGGGAACGCTTTCAACATTGCACTTTATTTAGTTGATATCATGTTCTTTTGCTTATGGATCCCGGCGGTGTGAAATGAAAGGGGAGCTTGTAAGGCTCATGGAGTTTGTATATGTGTTAGAGAAACGCGTGGGCGGCTGGTCTTAGCCATGCCTAATCATGGTGGAAACCTGCAGCGTAACCATAGTGAGCAATCTATGAAGCATACTCAAAAAAACCTATGCAAATAGGAAATAAATGGATCGCTGATGTAACATCCCAATTTCATCAACCCTGATTAGTTGTCCAGAATGCAAAAATCAGGGGGAAACAAAAACTTTTTCTTGATTAAAGTGTTGCAGTGTTTGCTGGTGGTTTGCTTGTGCTTATGCATATGAATGTGTAGTAGATGATATACTCCCTACCTTAACACCAGTTGACAAAAGCTATTTCCCAAAACAGTCTTGGATTAATTCCCATATTCTCAAATGTTCTGGCATTTCAAAACCTGAGCCAAGAAGCCTTTGCAAACCAACTACTTTAGTAGCTTCTATTGATCAAACTACGGAGAGATATATAATATAATCTCCTTATGTTTTATAGATAGAACCTTCAACTATTCTTATCTCTAGGTTTCCCAAAACCTCCTTCTAAAGCTTTTGATTTCTACTCTTGGTAGAGATACCAAAGACTCTCTCTTATTCAAACTCCAACCCTTTTCAAAATACCCAACCTTACCTCAAGACAGACTTGATGGTAACCCTAGTAGTAGTTGTTTTGTTTGTAAGATGAGTTGCCTTGATCTGCTGCTTGATCTGTTTGCTTAGGAGATAGTATGAGCTACTCTAGGAGCTCATCACTAGGATCAAGAGGTTTCCAAATCACCACCCCTAAGCAAGAATACGAATCTGGATCTGATCTCTAGCCACCAGATGATCCTCTAAGACCCTTAACCAGATCAATTCTGAAGATATCCCTTCTAGCAGCTTCCAAGTCAATGAAGACCAACATCAAGCATGGATCCTTACTACTCAATCTACACTTCAGCATCATCCACTTGATGATGCCTGGGTACCTTGCAACCCATCAAAAACATCCCCTCATGCTCTAGTCAAAAACCCTAAATCTGCCAAATTTGGCTGTCTAGAAAACTATTCCCAACATCACCTTTTTGAATGCCTCTCTTTCTCAACCCTTGTGCATTTTTGGTAATGCACTTGAACCATATTGTTAAACATCCTAAGGACTACCAAGACCCACTCTTGCCCTTGGTTAGACCATACTACTACCCACTTGTTCTTGATGGTTTTGCAGGCAAGATAATAACTTTTCCTGCAAATCTAGTCAACATGCCTACTTTGATAGAAGCTCACACCACCCTCCAATCTTCTATGGACCAACTCTTTGCATGGTTGTGTTCTACTAATATAAGTCTATCAACATCTACTTCACTTGTTCCAAGTGGATCTTTGTGATACTCAAACCCACAAGGTTTTGATGGCTAGTTGATAATCTGCTTTAGCAGGCTTATTTTATTCAAAGTTTGAAAGTTTGTCGTAGTGAGCTCAAGAAGGATCAAGCTCAACCCTATGTACCATTCTGATGTACATCACTTGGTCTATCCAACCACCTACCCCATGCCCCAAGGGGAGATCTGAACTCCAATATGCAACCATGTTTTGATGGTATGAAATTAACATCACCCTAGATCCTTACTCCAGGGTATTTCACCAAGATCAACATGGATTCTCCAATCCCAAGGTTGCAAATGCTTGCTACACCTTGTCTACATCATCTCCCTTGATCCCCAAGATTTATAAATAATTCTCCATAATTATTATGGCACCAAATCTAATAAATCCCTTTAATAGTCAAAATCTCCAAAACTCCTCTAAAGGAAAGTTTGGTTTTTGCCAGAACACTTCCCCAACTTTTGGCTCAATTGAGTACTATATATCACACCCTATCTTCCCAATTCAAAAATAAATATTTTTCAAGAGCTTTATTAATTCTTTTTGCCCTTTTTCTTAAATGGCAGAAACAAGAAATAATTGTCTAAAAATACTTTTCTTCCCAATAAATCCCAAGAAAATTCCCCAAGTCGTGCCTTGGTATCTAGGACCATCTCACATCAAAATCCAACAAAGTACAATGTAAGAATATCAAATGAGCTCCAATACTTCATTTCTGCAATTTTTGAGTAAATAGATTTAAGTGGACTTAAACTCCTCTAAAAAATCTCAAATAAATCCTGGAAGTCTACCTTGACCTCATCTATCTACCAGTACCATCTCCCTACCTTGTCCTATACAAGTTATCAAACTTCCTTCACAAGCCACAAATTGATCAAATAAGGCAAACTAGGAAATTATTGATCTAGACCAAGGACCAATCACCACCAAGGCTCACCACCTCTCACCACCGCAACCAGCACTCCTCCATGGTCATGGCTACTGTAGCAATTATTGTAGCAAACCCTCTCCCCTTAGCCCCATGTGATTGAGAGAGAGACAAATAAGTGGGACCATTTTCTTTGTAGCAGCCTCCACCACTCTCTCCCTATCTCTCTGACGACCAGATGATCTCCTACCCCTCCCCACCGCCCCCTGAGCCAGTTCCAGGCCAGCCCCACTCCTCCCCCATGTCCAAAGAGGATATTTACACCCTCCTCCTCTCCACCTCGGTATAAATGGGCCAGAGGCCTCCCAGCACGCTCTGCCCCCTCCATTTGCTTCCCCTCCCCTCCACTCACCTCCCCAGAGCCCCTCTCTTCCTCCCCCTTGCTCTGTCTTGCTCAAGAGAAGGAGAGAGAAGCATCTCGGCCTCCTCCATGGATTTGAGCTAAGCTCCTTCCACCCTGCCTCCCCCTCTCTGCATGTCACGGTACTGCGACCTCCTCCACCCCTTACTCCTTCCCCCAGAAGCTCAGACCCTCTCTCCCTCTCCACTTTCCGGGAGAAGGAGGAACACCCTTCTTGGCCTTCTTCAAGATCTTCTTGTAGTGATCTCTCCTCTGCCTTTCTTCCTCTACATATCTCCCTGCTGTACCCTCCTCGACATCCCCTAGCTAACCCCGCTCCTATCTCTATCTACAGTAGCCCCAAACGGCAGCGCCAGCGAGCACCCGAGTGCGGCCGGCTGGTGCCCTTGCGCGAGCACTCTCCCGGACGCAAAGACCCCCGCGCCGCCCATCTCCAGGATCGCCTTGCTCCACCGCTTCTCCTACACCCCTCCTTCGACGCTGGTGAGGCTCGCTGGACCATCCCCGATGAGCTGCCGTCGCCACTAGGGTTCCAGCCCGGCACCCTCATCGAAAGAAAGAAGAAGCACCGACGCTGCCCGATCATTTTTAGCCAACGGCCGAGATCCTCCCCTACCTCTTCACTGCCCCTGGGTCACCGACGTGCGGGCCTCGCCCCTATTCGATTTTTTCCTGGCTCCGCCCACCGACCCGGTGCTAGCAGGCCGGCTGCTGCGCTGAGCGGTCCACATCCTCCCTGGAACCGGAACAGTCAGCCCCTAACTCCTTCTCTTTTTCTTTATCTACAAATCTGCTTATTACCCTGTTTGGTTTAAATCAAAATAAAAATGGTAATTACCTCCATATGAACTGACACAAATTTTCTAGGATACCTTAGGGTTTTTCCTATCATGTTGTACCAAAATCTTGGCCAAATACCACTAATATCTCCACTGTAGATTTATTTACCAAGAGGTATCCTTTCCAGTAAATTAATCCCTCAAGGACCTACACATATCCAAAATGTATGAAACCAAGTGCATTTGAAAGTATACCCATAGGCCTACCCTATAGCATTTATCTCAGGCCAAGGTGAACAGTAACTTGCCTTTAGTGAAAATAACAAAAACAAGCCTTCTCAGCCTTTAGAAAATTCCCTAGACCAAATCATGAGTCCAATTGATCCAAGACCAATTATCCTGGATGTGGTACACTAAGACCTATCCAAATCCAGGATCTCATGATTTATTGAGCCTTGGATATTTTTTCTGTGAATTAAACTATTCTGTGCATGGTTTATTCACCCCTAAATTCACTACAAAAGCTATACAGCTCCAAAAAGGTTGATTCAAATTTCTACAGAAAGGTATTTGAAGTACCTACCAGGTGTCCTTGGTTTCACATCAATAGCTGTTGTAGATTTACTCTGGTGAAAAAGATAGTTTGCCTTCAGAACTACCTTTGGGAATTTCCTGAGGGCATTCTGGTAATTATTTTGGAGTGATTCCAACTCTCAGTGATAAAGTACATCAAGACCTATCTAACCATACAAGGAAATAATTTGTGGAGCTCCAGAACCTTTCTGGTGAATTATTTCCTAAAACTAGAGTGTTATTCACTATAAAAATCACTATAAATCTTTGGTAATTGATAAAATAGTGAAACTAATTTTGTTGGTTTCATCTTATCAATACCTATCTTCTGGTATCATGTTTTTACAATGGTACCATAAAGAATATGTCCTGGTCCAAAATCCATCTCTTAGGTAATTTCTAGACTTTAAATCCTAAGGGATTTTCTTCCATAATTCCCAAGACAAGGCCAATCTCGTTAATCCCTTCTCCCTAAGCCCTACTGATTGGTAATCTTGTACTAGCCCATTCGCTTGCTGTATTGTATTGGTGCTTGTATGCCTTGTGTTGATTGTGGCTTGGTTTGTTTGCATGTGTTGTCTGGACGACGATAGTTGCGATGAAATTGGAGAGCGGAAGAAGTGGTACTTATTATTGATGTTGGTATTCTAGGATTATCTAAAGGAGAAATCCAGGGACATTTATGCCATATTGCTGATCATCAGGCAAGCCACCTTCTTGCTCATAAGCCTTGTCCTACTAATTTACTTATGCATGTTTTGTCTACTGTTTATTAAAACTGCATCGTTTTACTTTATGTTGGTGTGTATATATATGGTAGTGGTTTGGCTCTTCCGAACTATTACTCTTGGTACTACTAAGTACAACCCCCTTTGGTGATACCTATTTGTCCATAGTGGAATAGATGGTGTATTACACCATACCCCTTTGGAGACCCCGATTTAGCCGAAGCAAAGCCAAAGGATGGGAAGACCCCGGAAAAAGTTTTACCAAATGTTTTATGATAAAACCTTGGTGAGGTGGGACCTCCCAAGAGATGTTGAGAAAGAAAAAGGTTTTGTTTTACAAAATGCTGGAGGAAAACCGGAGGAAAAAGGTTTACAAAAACGCACCTAGTTCTTTGCAGTTTTGCTAGAACAACTAACCCGTGCAACCACATTACTCTAGTATGGGATAGGGCTAGATTTGATGTTTGTCTATTCCGGTATAAGCTGCCTCGCAACAACTACAGGGGACCAAAAATCCCTGGAGGGTGGGACTTCTCACGTAAAGGGTCCAGGTGGGACCTCGACCTGGAGAATGGAACAAAGGGCCTGCACGCATCCACGCGTTACTATGAGCCCCTCATTGAAAGCGCACACTCGAGAAGTGGAAAAGCGCTTCGGTTGGTCCTCGGTACCCGACGTCCCGGTTTTGAGGGGATTAACACTCATAGGGTAGGCACTTATGTTAGGTGGGCATCCGGAGAGTCTTGATTGGTTACGCAACCCACGATCGGTGAAGATCAGGGTAGTGTACCCGGATGGTGTGGGTAAAGTGTACAACCTCTGCAGAGTGTAAATCTATTCGAATAGCCGCGTTCGCGGTCATGGACGGTTGGGAAGGTTGCTGTAGAGCGGTGCTGGTTTTGTTTTCCGAAAGGATTTCAGAAAAAGAAATGACTTTGAAATGTTTTGACCATGGGATGTTCGGGAAGGATACCTTCTTTGACCATGGGATGGTCGGAGAGGTATGGAAGGAGCTTGGTCGTGGGACGACCTGAAAATGGGAACAAATGGGTGACCCAGTCCGGATGTTTTCCAAAACTTTTCAAAACGGTTTCCAAAATGGTTTACAAAAGTTTTCAACAAAGATATGTAGATGCTATATCTACAAGAGAAACTATTTAGAAAAGAACCCCTCTTGGATCCCTCCTACTACTACAGCCATATTACATATCCCCTTATTATTACTATTCTCTTAAGGTGGTTTGCGAGTACATTCAAAGTACTCACTGGCATTGTCCCTGGCTATTAACTTGGTCAGATATCAAGAAGAAGAGGACATTGGCGCCTATGCGAGCTAGGACGTTCTCCCAATCAGTTGCATGTAGGTTAAGGCATGGCTTGGGATCTACGCTTGATGAAGATCCGCTGCTGTTTATTGATGTAGCCATAACAGCATTTATGTAAGTCTTGTAATTCGGTATATTCTCGGATGATGTAATGATACTTGTCGGTTATGTGCCATGACTAACTGATCATGGGATCGTGGTTGTATGCATAACAGGGATTCTCGGAGGATTAATCCGGGGGCCCCACAGCTGAGGTGCTCATTGTCTGCTTGCCTTGTCATTTTGATATGGCGGATCTTCTGTATCATCGGGCAAGGGGTACCCCGTTGGCGGTTCTCTATGATACACATGTACTTACAATGACAAGAACTTACCTATGACTAAAGTTGAGTAGCATGAGGAACGGTACTCGTAAGCAAGGGCATGAGATTTTCAGCTTATAACTTGTCAAGCATATCCTCATATTTGTTCACTTTAACCTTAATCACCTAAAGATGCTTATGATAGGGTCAAGGAGAGCTGAAAGCTAATAAGTACCATAATTTTTGGAAGCTCTTTATGAGACTTGAATCCATGCTTCCTTCTATGAAGGTCCTTTTACTTTTTATGTTGGGTCTCCATCTTCTATCTTTATGCACCTATTAAGAGAGCATAGTGGTCATTCTTAGTTTAATGTGCATTGTCCCAAAACTTGTTGATTGATTCATAACTTTGATATTGCTTGTTCTTAAATTATTTGTATCTAGTCACCCTTATGAACCTTGAAGGTGTCCGATGCATTTATGTTTTTCTACACTATGAGGGACAAGCTGAATACCACTTTTATTATGTTTTCTATATGTTAAACAAACAAACGTCTTTCAATGCATTGTTATTCATGATCTTTTGTTTGTACCTTTTCATGTTACAACATAGTTGCTATGTCTTATTGTTAGAACTCTATCTTTCATGCTTATGTTTAGAGTACTTTGATCCCAGCCATCAATGTTTTACAAATACCTTGATCAAGATTGTGATGGTGCATGCCACCTCAAAGATTATTCTTTTTATCACTTACCTACTCAAGGACGAGCAGGAGTTAAGCTTGGGGATGTTGATACGTTGTAAACATATCTATAATTTTTGATGTTCCATGCTTGTTTTATATCAACTATCTTATGTTGTGTCTACATTTTGAGATACTTTTATGCATTTTATGGAACTAACCTATTAACAAGATGACACAGTGCCAGTTGCCTGTTTTCTGCTGGTTTTGGTTTCAAAAAAGCTGGAAAAGAAATATTCTCGAAATTGGACCGGACAAAAGCCAAAGTCAATATTTTACCAGAAGACTCACGGAGCCAGAAGATGAGACGGAGAGGGGCCAGGGGCTGGCCACCACACAGTGGCCTTGGGCTGGCCAGGCCAGCGCCCAGGTGGTGTGGGCCCCTCAGGCCTCCATCGACCTTGCCTCTTTGCCTATAAAAGTACCCCTGGATGAAAAACCTAGGTACCAGATCAGAATTCCATGAAAAGTTCCACAGCGCGGGCGCCACCAAAGAAGAGATTCAGGGGATAGAAGTCTCTGTTCCGGCACCCTACCGGGACGGGGAAGTGCCCTGGATCCATCTCCATCGACTCCACCGCCATCTCCATCGCTGTTGCTGACTCCCATGATGAGGAGGGAGTAGTTCTCTCTCGAGGCTAAGGGCTCTACTGGTAGCTATGTGTTCATCTCTCTCTATGCATGATCTCATTGAGATCGTGAGCTTTGTAATCGATGGATCTATTCTGCTACTCAAGTGCTTTAATTAATCTCTGCATATCCCCACGTGTGTGAAGTTGACAGTGTGCACACCGTGTGGCACTTTGGCTAAGGTTACATAAATACTTATCATGAGTATAATTTGAGTTGGATGTCTCTATGAGATTCTGATGTTTGTTGGAACCATCTAGAGCTCAAGGTGACAGTGAGGAGTTATCTAGATGGGGAATATGAACTTTAAGGTGTGTTATTATAGCCCTTCATCGTCCAACCGGAGAGTAGTTCAGGGTAGCGTCATGAAGAGAAGATATTTATATGAGAGTGTCCACTATTGAAAGTATGATCCCTAGGCCTTGTTTCTAAGCATTGAAACACCATTTACAATCAGTTCTGTTACATGTTTGCTTGCTACCACTCTTATTTCAGATTGCAATTACCACTTATAATCATCCATATTACTTGTATTTCACTATCTCTTCGCCGAACTAGTGCACCTATACACCTGACAAGTATATTGGGTGTTTGGAGACACAAGAGACTTCATGTATCTTGATTGCAGGGTTGCTTGAGGGGGATACCTTTGACCACTTCCTCCCTGAGTTCGATAAACCTTGGGTGATCCACTTAAGGGAAAACTTGTTGCTGTTCTACAAACCTCTGCACTTGGAGGCCCAACACTATCTACAATAATAGGAGCGTGCGTAGACATCAGCCGGGCATCAGGAAGTTCGGCTTTGGTAACATTATGTGTTGCACTCCGAGTTTCTTGTGAATGGGTCACAGGACTTGCCGCTCTTGTTGTTCGCCATGTGGAAACTGGAGGTGGAAGTCCTGCTTTTAGCGTATTCCCCTTGGACCTCGTGTGTCTCTCATTTTCTGTGTTTGGAGATAGTACTGATGCCATGGCCCGCTTGCTAGATGATCCACTACCAGGAGCCATCCTTCGCCTGGGTGTTGTGTTCTAGAATTTTCTCTGCTTAAGCTACACATTTTACATGTAACAATCAATTGGGAAAAATAAAAAGGAACAAAACATATGGCGAAAAGATTAAGCAAACAATTCCACACAAGATGATTTGGCAGCACCTTGATCATGGGGAAATCATGACAAGATGGTGAGCTAGCAGGTAAGTGGACTACCTGTAGCCCAGTCTCCTCGATGACTAGTGTTTCATCACCTAATAGGTCACCTTCATTGATACCCCCCGCCCCCTCGGGATCACACTAAGGTTTAGAGGAATCACTGTTGCTCTTTTTAGGGGAGAATACAGTTGGAGATGCAACAGCACTGGCTATGAACCTAATACCAAGTCGTTGCATCCATGGACTCTTTATCATGATCGTTTTCATCCGACTTTCTTCCATCGGTAGTATTTGTGGTTCTAACATGAATAAAGAATTCCAATTAATCTAGAAATATAAAACTAGGTGCAATACCAACCTATGTTATATAGTACTCATCATTTAACAGGTCACCATGAGTAATTTAAACAAAAAGATCGTAGGCTACCAAACTAATGCAACATACGGGATAATGTAACCTGGTCTAAAGCCTTCCTTTTTGCTACTTCTAGGGGTGAATACACTTGGAGATGCAACAACGTATCCTAAGAACCTAAGAGCATGTACAATGCAAGATGCTTAGAGAAGTGCTTAGCAAAATAAACCGGTTTTTAGTTAAGCAATGGTGCTTATTTATAACAGGATGATGTCTAAATTGCCACCTCTCGACAATAAACAAGCACTGGTTCTTACGAAAAAGCTTAGATTATTTTTCTAAGCAACACCCCAAGCACATTCCACTGTACATCTATGTTTCTAACATGTATAGGGAACTCCAAATATATCTCAATATATAACATATGGGGTAGAACAGTCCGCTATGACCAATTCATACTCTGATCATAAGACATACGACGAAACAGCAAAACAAATGCAACATGGATTGCATGATACTCCTACTATGGGTATCCTAGCTGGTATTATACACTAGTATCGTACATAGAATACTAGTGTGTACAAACTTCCCACTATGACCAACCTAAATGATGGTGTCTATGTTATAAGACCTATGACACTGCTCACTATGAAGATAATATTAAGACCAGCCATAGTGGGGAGTAATATAGCCTAGTAACATGCTATGTTACCCCCCACTATGACCAGACTTAGTATTATACAATGCAATAATAAGCAGTGCAGGACGATTAAACATAAGCAGTACAAGCATCTACCGTGTAATTAAATAGGCAATTAAGGAAAATATAACCTATGGTGCTCATTGTCCTATAGTAACCATCATGTAAAACAGTAAACTATGAACTACTTATACGATGAACATAAGACATATCAGGAAGCAGCCAAAGTAATGCAACAAACAAGATAATGCAACCTTTATCACACACAAACTGGTCATAAGCCTAATAGTTTACAAGATGGACAATTCACCAATTAGTTGCAATAATAAGGAGGGCAGGATAATTAAACATGAGCAGTATATGCATTTATATCTTGTCACTAAATAGGCAAGTAGGCAGAATATAACATATGTTGTTGATTGTCCAATAGTAATCTTAACTATAAAACAGTCCACTGTGAACAATTTATATTTATACTCTGGTCATAAGACATATGATGAAGCAGCCAAAATATTGCAACAAACAAGATAATGCAACCTTTATCACACAAAACTGATCATAAGCCTAATAGTTTACAAGCTGGACAATTCACCAATTGGTTGCAATAATAAGGAGCGCGGGAAAATTCAACATGAGCAGTATATGCATCTATACCTTGCCACTAAATAGGCAAGTAGGCAGAATATAACATATGTTGTTGATTGTCCAATAGTAATCATAAGTGTAAAATAGTCCACTATGAACAATTTGTATTTATATTCTGATCATAAGACGTATTATGAAGCAGCCAAAATATTGCAACAAAAAATATAATGTAACCTTTATCTACAACAAACAATATAACCAAACAGCATAAAAGCAAGGTGAGTGTTTCCTTGCCTTCAGGCTGTGGGGCCTTTTTCTTACTTCTATTCTTGGCGGAACACTTAAATCGTGGCATCAAACCTTGTCAACGGACCTTGGTAGCAGACCATGTGGATGAGGTGCACGGCGAGTAGGCAGGCCATGTCGACAGCGAGGTGGCAGACCTTGTCAATGGCGAGGTGGCATACCTTATTGACTAGGTGGACAGCGAGCTGCACGGCGAGTAGGTGTACCTTGTAGTCGAGGTGCATGTCGAGTGAGCAGACCTTGACCACGAGTGGGCAGACCTTGACGGCAATGTGTACGGATAGTGGGAAGACCTTGACGGCGAGGTGGCAGACCTTGTCGATGATGTGCACGACGAGGTGGCATACCTTTTCGGCGAGGTGAACATCGAGTGAGCAGACCTTGACCGCAGGTGGATAGACCTTGGCATCCAGGGAGCAGACCTTTATGGAGAGTTGCATGGCGAGTGGGGAGATCTTGACGGAGAGGTGCACGTAGATGTGGCAAATCTTGTGGGTGAGGTTGACGGCGAGGTTGTAGACCTGTGAGCTTGACAGTTGGCATGGTGTGGTGGAAAATCACGAAGGTGACAACGGGCTAGGGTTTTGGCTACGGCGAGGGAAGGCGGCAGCATGGTGAGGAGGGGCATAGGGCGGCGAGGGGCGGAGGGAAGGACGGCGGCGAGTGGAGGAGGGGCAGACGGCGGCGAGGGTGAAGGCGAGGGAGGAGGCAGAGGATGGTGAGGTGAGGAAAATTGGATCTCGAGGGCGGGGATAAGGAGGGTTTCTTTTAGATTACCTAAATGCCCTCTATGCGAATGATGCATGGCGCTGTGCTGAAGGGCTGATCGGTCTATCCCAAGCACGAAATTTAACTCCTACGCGTGAAATTTTAGTGAGCTGTGTTAGTCAAAAAATTTGATGGCGTATCCTGGCCGTCTATTGCATGATCTAGAGACCTTGTCTAGCGTTATTTGAGTAGGCAACACAAACAAGACAGAATCTCTTTACGAGTGAACCAGATGGGAAAACATGTGGAATCATCAGGGATCAACATTGTCCAATGCATGTTATTACCTACTAAGAAGAATAAGGGTAAAAGTATGGTCAGTCGTCGTTGTGGCAGGTCGAAAGGGGGTAGGACCCCACATGTTTTAGGGGTTTCATCGCTGGAAACCGAGAGCACTAGAATCCTTTCCAAATCTTGCATATGGCACTACCACATTTATTAAAGTGTGGTGGGATGTTGATATAGGCAGAACCCACCCCTGGGTGAGCCTGTTCCTACATGCAACTTCTCTATCATGGTAGTTGCATGTTCCTATGTGTTTTTTCGGCTTTTCGACCAAAGGTTTGACACTAGAGTAGTGTGTGTGGTCATGTAGATATATCAATGTGGTTTTGGAAAAGAAAACATCCAATGTGGTCATGTGGATCAATGACTCTAGTGGATATCAATGTGGTTTAGGAAAAGAACACATGCAATGACTCCATGTGTCAAACCATCGTGTACAGAGATCAAAAACACATAGGAAAAGCAGCTTCCACATTGCTTGTTGCACCAGTGTGACATAAGTTTCATCACAGAATCCACTTGAGTGTGTGTGGTCATGTGGATATCAATCTAGTTTGGGAAAAGAACACATGCAATGACTCTACGGGATAGATCCATGTGTCAAAAACATGGTGTACATAGACCCAAAACACATAGGAAAGCAGCTTCCACATTGCATGTGCACCAGTGTGATAGAAGTCACAGAATCCACTGGAGTGGTGTGTGCGGTCATGTAGATATCAATGTGGTTTTGGAAAAGAACACAACATGCAATGTGGTCACATGTGGATCTTAATGACTCTAGTGGATATCAACAATGTGGTTTAGGAAATTAAAAGAACACATGCAATGACTACTCTAGGGGATAGATCCATTTGTCAAATCATATGGTGTACAGATACCAATACATAGGGAAAAGGCAGCTGCACATTGCATATGTTGCACTAGTGTGACAGAAGTTACATCACATAATCCACTAGAGTGTGTGTGTGGTCATAATCAATGTGGTTTTGGAAAAGAACACATGCAATGACTCTAGCTAGGGGATAGATCCATGTGTCAAACCATGGTGTACAGAGACCAAAAGCACATACGAAAGCAGCTTCCACATTGCATGTTGCACCAGTGTGACCGAAGTTGCATCACAGAATCCACTCGAGTTTGTGTGGTCATGTAGATATCAATGTGGTTTTGGAAAAGAACAAAACATGCAATGTGGTCATGTGGATCTCAATGACTCTAGTGGATATCAATGTGGTTTTAGAAATTAAAAGCACACATGCAATGACTACTCTATGGGATAGATCCATGTGTCAAACCATGGTGTACAAAGACCAAAAACACATAGGAAAGCAGCTTCCACATTGCATGTTGCACCAGTATGATAGAAGTTGCATCACAGAATCCACTAGAGTGTGTGTGTTCATGTAGATATGAATGTGGTTTTGGAAAAAAATACATGCAATGATATGGCCATGTGGATCAATGACTAGTGGATATATATATATATTAATATGCAATGACTCTAGGGGCTCCATGTGTCAAACTATGGTGTACAAAGACCAAAAACACATAGAAAATCAGCTTCCAGATTGCATGTTGCACCAGTATGACAGAAGTTGCATCACAGAATCCACTTGATTATGTGTGGTCATGTGGATATCAATCTAGTCTTGGAAAAGAACACATGCAATGACTCTAGGGGATAGATCCATGCGTCAAACCATGGTGTCCATAGACCAAAAACACATAGGAAAGTAGCTTCCACATTACATGTTGCACCTAGTGTGACAGAAGTCACATAATCCACTTGAGTAGTGATAGCTGTGAAATTCGACACATTTTTTATGGTTCTTATTGATGGTTTTCTCCTGGATTTGATCATTTTCTAGCTTTACCTAACACTAATACTTTGTTAGCGAAGAAAACTTGGTTTTTAATGTGTGTTTCAGGTTCTGAACATCAACAAAAGGTTTTAACTAGAGAAACACAATATTCAGGCGAAAACAAGAAAGTCTCTCTTTGGAAGCAATCGAGGGAAGCCTATAGAGGCTTTAACGAGCAAAGATATGGTGGGAACATTCTTCCGGCCGTATAGTTCCCGCCGTATAGCTGCCGCCACCTCCGTCTTGTCAAAAGGGACAACTTCCGTGAAGAGGCCAGACGCGAAAACACAACACAACAGCCGCCATCCCATCCAGAAAGGAGAAAGAAGAGATTCGAAGAAGAAGAAGGGGAAGACATTCTTCATCTCGCTCCACGATCTTCGACCTCCTATCCAATACACCCCCATAGCCATTACTTGTACTTGAGAGAGAGAGAGAGAGAGAGATCTTCACCTTGCAAGACTAGGGTTTGAGATTGTTTCTTCCTATCTTGAATTGTGTTGGATTACTTTTCTATTCTTATTGTGGATATCCACGGTAATATTGAGAATAACTCCCTTTATTTAATTATATCGATGGTGCTTTCTTATCTCATGTGTGAGTAAGTTCCTTGGGCGTGGGAGATCTAAGGGATTGGTGAGATGTGATGTGCCTCTATATATTTTCCATTAGTTTGTGATTGATTTTAATTACTATATTATGTGTGCTTGACTATTTATGGGATGCCTAATGCTTATTGTCCAATTAAGGGCCTAGACAACATGATGCTTTGTTCTACATGGATAGGATCTTGTTCGCTAGCAGATAGGCGACCCCCGAGTGACACGGGGATATCAATGGAAAACTAGTAGACTCGAGGATAACAAGTAACCACCGTGCTTATTGCATTAGTCCAATCCAAGTAGCTTAATCGCTAAGCAACCTGAAGGGTCTTAATCGTCTAGTGTCTGACCATGTTTTTGGTAACAGGCTAGTAGAATTATTGAAGTTCGGACAAAATCTACCAAGAGGAGCTCCAGCTAATTATGGGTTGCTCGCCTACACATATACTTATAAGATTATAATTCTTACACTTATCATTCGTTCACCTGGCACAGTCACTATCACCATGAACTGTATATCCCTGCGCCTTCTTTCGCCATCTGTAGAAAACAACAAACAACCGAATCGTTCTTTACTTTTATGCTTTTTTATTTCTGAAGTTTACATTTTAGTTTTATTTAAATACACCCAGTTTAATCCAAATTCCATTCTCATTTAAATACTTGTAGTGAATTCACTCGAAGACCTGTGAGAACTTTGGGTGTGACAGAGACTTCACTCATAAATACTTACCTCTGGGCTCCCTGTGGGATCGATATCTATACTTAGAAACTAGCTACAAATGATCTATGCACTTGTAGAGATCAAGCTATTCTCTAGCGTTGTTGCCAGGGAGCTAAGCGCTAAGTGTTTGTCTCTTGACATTTTAGGTGTTGCTACTACAAAATGTTCTCCCTAGGAGACAAAGGGTCTACACGCTCAGGTAGGAACTATTTACCAGATGATATTGAGCGTGTGCCTACTCCAAGGCGCGAGGAAATTATTGAAAAAATTTTAAGATCAAATAAAGTTGAAGTTGAAAACCTGAGTGATATTATGGAAATCATGTCTATTTATAGGACAACTCCCAAGATGAAGGAGATATGCCCTAGAGGCAAATAATAAATAGGTTTTTATAGTCATATCTCAATTAGTTTATAATAGTTTCATATTGTGCTAGAACTGTGCCAAGTAGAAACATTGGTACAGGTGTGGTATGAAACAACCAAATCCCTAGTAGCCTCTATTCATACTAGTTCGTTGGTCACGAAGATGATCTAGGTTTCAAGATCATGGGCATTTATGCCGACTGACAACGAGATCATATCATTGGAGAATGATGTGATTGGATATTCCTCGAAGGATTGCAACACGATCAAGTCATATAGTTCATTGTTACAATAGCTATACCTAGACTCCCTCTCCTTAGACCGTGAGCTCATATTCCTCACTGTTTCCCTAGGGTGCTTAGACTGCATCAACCGTCATCTGGTAATACGATGGCCATAAAGGTGTACGTTGGGTATTCCAAAGGAACAGTAGATGACATGTGACTGCAAGACCGGGATTTGTTCACCCACATGACGGGTAAAGATACATACGGCCGGCTTGGTGAGATTACATCCATAAATGTTGCAACATGTGACTAGGTCACAGGGATGTAATATCACGGTAACAAGAAAACAGAACTTGTTGTGAACGAGATTGAACAAGGTATGGGATACCAATGATCGGATCTCAGACAAGTTGTATCGAGAAACAAAAGGAAGAGGATGCTACATTTAGTGGTTCAAACGACATTGTCATCAGAAATGCATAGGGGTCACATGGACATCCCTGGTCCCTCTATTGGTCATTGATACAGATCATGTCTAGAGCATTCCCGAGCCGTGAGAGGATACACTTAAGGGTACGATGAGAGCGATCATACGTAAGATGGAATCACAGTAGAGAAAGAGAAAGCCGGAAATGTTCCGCAGAGAGATCCGAAGTTGTTCGGAGAAAGAATAAAGGAAATGCCCCGAAAAGTGTTTTCGGATAAATGGGAATTTAAATATATATTTAGTATATGTTAATTGTGAATTAATATATTCTAAATAACATTTAGATTAAGATTTATAAAGGCAACTTTTATATTAGGCCAAATCCCGGAGGGAAATAGCCTAGAATAAAAGCTGCAGAAAAATAAAGGGAAAAAGGAAAACAGAAACAACCCACGTGGGCGGCAGATAGTTGCCGCAGACGGGGCGCCAACTTGGTGCCCGGCTCGACTCGACCCATGCGGGCTTTGAAGTGGAGTCGGCCACCGGCTGGCGAAGGGCAGGCCCACCAGGGAGAGCCGGGTCTGGAGCCACGGATCCGGGGTGGCACTCCCACCCGGGCTGCCTCGCCAGGCTGCCACCGCGGGGAGAGCTGGGTGCAGGGTGGGCCGCGCCAAGGCCCACCCGGCCAGCCCCTGCTGCTGCCCCTTTTTCTTTTTGCTATTTATTTTCTATTTGGCTATTGGGCTGAGTTCTTTTGGCCCATTCGGCGAGGACGAAAATATCTGTATTTTTTCCTTTAACTATTAGTCCCACATGGCTAAAGCAATGGGGAGGGTACACCCCCTCCGCCTATATAAAGGGGTGCCCATGGGTGGGATGAAACACACCAACAATTGGAGAAGTCCTTTGGTTGACTTTCTCCTCCTCCTCTCTCTCTATACCTTGTGACCATGGCCCCAAGTCTGGGATGTGCGATCGAGGCACACTGCAAAGATGTCATGCCGCAGGATTCCTAGCCGGATATCAACTTCCGCACTCCCGGCGGGATCGGGGAGCCGGAGGTCTCATCGTGCACCGGATGTGTACGAAGACACGAGGCGCAACACTTGGGGCGCTTAAATGTCGTGAGCCAGAGCTGTTGCACGATGAAGACGAAGAAGGAGCAAGGGGTGACATGCGAGGAGCTTCGCGACCTTGCGGTCGGCTTCGAGTACGACTACTTCAACCACGTTCCCCGCGGAATGTTAACCGCGTACGGTCTACAAGGGTATGTATTCTCTGTGCTCCGGTCGTTACCGCATTACTACATAGATAGATCCTAGGCAGTTTCTGGGGTTACATCGTAGGAAAATTTTTGTGTTCCGCACCGATCCCCAACAGTGGTATCAGAGTAGATCTATGCATAGGAGTGTTGTACGGCCAGTACGCACATGCATTGTGCGGGCATTGATCCCTTAGTTGTTACCCTCTAACGTGTACTTGTTTATATCGTGGTATTGTTTGATGAAGCGGCCCGAACCGACCTTACGCGTATTCGTACGCGAGACTGGTTCCACGCTCAACATACGGCTTGTACCGTATAAGTGGCTAGCGGGTGTCTGTCTCTCATTCGATAGTTGATATAGCATTTACAACAGAGGGCCCCAAAAGGGGTGTAATAGAGACAATTGTTGGATCCATGTTGTGGTTGGAAAGTTCGTAGTTTAGAAACGGTTCTAGTGCGAAAGCCCTAACAACCACGTAAAACTTGCAATAGATAAAGTAGAGGCGTCTAACTTTATTTTGCAGGGGGCATGTGATTATGATATGGCATTGGTCGTTATGAAGGTAAAGTAGTTTACTTTTCTGTTACTAAGTAGTATAGTGATAGTCATCATTCCGATGGACGATCTGGTGGAGACGTCGTGGACTTGGCATCAAACCAAGGGCAAGATGGAGATCATGCCGGAGCGCTCGATGGATATCAAGGCGCAAGAAAGACCATACCATATCACATTATACATATGATGTTGATACCAGTTTTTACATCTTATTGTGTGCTAATATTTAGATACTCAACGATAGCAAATAAGATAATCCCTATTTAATTCCAATGTTCCGTGTTCCCCTTGTGTTTGCACCACCAAGAAAGTTCTTCGTTATGAGGCCGGCCGTGATGATCGGGGGTCAGACATATCTACGATCGCATACAGTGGGTGTAAGCCATGTTGCACAGCAAATACACACAAGTTAGATTTAGCGAGCCTAGCATGTACAGACATGGCCTCGGAACACAAGAGATCGAAAGATCGAGCATGATTCACATGGATGATGTGATTGACATTAGTGAATGTCTACCTTTGATAATGCACTGATGGCGTGACGATTGGAGGAGGTGCAGAGGATAGGGATCATGCGATCACTAAAATCGTCCAGGGGATGACAATTTTAGTGGAGACCAATTATAAATTGATCTCTTATTATAAACTTAGTCTAGATGTCTGTTTGCAAATATCTTAGTAGACCTTGGACTATCCCATTGAGGTCCTTTGTGACCATGGGAATATATTGCTTAATTTGGAACTTAGCAAAAGGGTCCAACTTCATAGATTAATACCCACGCCTGAGGGATATCCTCGTAAAATGTGGTCTTCTCTTCTTGATACAATAACCATTAGGAGATAATTCGATGACTCCGGAATGTTTGGAGAAACACTTAGCAATCTTGCATTAGAGTTGAGAACTCTTGGAAGGGCTTGATTGCAAATGGAGGTCATGGATTAAAAGGTATATGTTAGACATACAAATTATAAATGTGATTCATGCAAAACTCACTGCAGTTTGCAAAGTATTTGATACTTGTCCCGTTTTGTGAAAACAGGATGATCTGCTTGAGAATTGCTGGTTTTGAGGCAACGTGACTTGATGACGGCAAGCAAAATAGTTGATGGCCGACATCACCTCTTCCCTCAAAGTTTATCATTTGGATTAGTGGACTTGAATATAATTTTGTCACCTAGTTTGTGTGTCTTGCCTTTGGCAAGACGATTATTCATATGAACAAGTTATAAACCAGTTTGTACTATTCTTATGAACAATACCTTATGGTCACATTGCGATTATAAATAAAGTTGTTCTCACCACTATGTTAATGATAATAGTTTAAACATTTATAAAAGATTAGAATGCTAAAAGATATCCAAAGCTTAATAATGAAAAGACACTACAGTTTAAGTCATTTTGGTTATTGCATGTTCTTTATGAAAGATCGGGGTCCTAGATGCTTAATCTAGAGACTTTGCAAAACCATGCCTCTTGCGCAGAATGACTAAAACTCCGCATTCTGGTAAAACGATGATATGCGAAGAAATGTTGAATCTTATACATAATGATGTATCATATTTTCAACAAGTAGTGGAAATCATTTATTGTGGACTTAAGTGAATAAGTGTATTTACTTAATGACATGGGTATACCTTACAGGTACTCGAGCTTGGTATATACGGACCAAATACATACAGGCCCACGATGTCGCCAAGGCCCGGATGGAGGGACTCGAGTAACCTATGGACTCGCAATTGCTTGAAGGACAAGAAGAAGCTAAAGATAGAAAGTTTAAAGGGGAAAACCCTAACTTGTAACCGACTCGACCTGCTACCCGGGACCTAGCCTATCTATATAAAGGCTAGGAGGGGCGGCGAGGAGGACACACGCAACCCTAGTTTTCGCAACCCTCGCCATATTTAATCTGCACATCATTGTAACTTTCGACTCCCTCGATAATTCCACGAGCAAACAAGCAGGAGTAGGGACCTCTACGAGGCCTGAACCTGGGTAAATCCTTTGTCCCCTGTGTGCTTGTTTGCTAGCCGATAGATGTCTCCAGCGCTCCCTCCTTCTCCAAAACCCAAGTCCCGCCAGACATTGCTAGGGGCGGTGGTGTTTGGTCAGGAGTGTCCTGTGCTCTAGGAGAGGGAGGATGTCTCAGCGGCCTGCTGGGCGCTGTGGGTCGTGTGGTGCTGCAACAATGTCTGGCGGGTTGCTGGGGTCAAGGCGGAGCGGCGCGCGCGGGATTAAGTCGAGGCGCGGTCTGTGGCATGCGAGCAGCGTTGGCGCTCTAGCGCGCTCTGGCTGCGCGCAGAGAGAATGGGCAGCGAGGCTGGGGAGTGGTACACGTCCTGGGAGTGATCAAGGGGTGGACCGTGGGCGGCGGTGAGGTAACGCCCTGCTCCCTGGAGCGGTGGAGAGGGGTTGGCGGTCTGCTGCGGTGTTGGTAAGGCTGGCCGGCGAGCATGGCGTCGGGGCGGCATGGTACTGTTGCCCTAGGCCATTGGGTAGGTCTTTGATGGCTTGGTTGGGTCTGGGGGAGACAAGGGACTTGAATTAGGTTCAAATGGCTCGACCAAATTTGATGAAAAACAGTATAAGTTAGGCCATTTTGATTCTGCCTGCCAGGTGTTCGACACAATGGCCGCATGAACTCAAGTTTGAAATTTTTGAATGAAATTTGGTGGGTTTTGCTATACACATGCTTAAGCCTCTGTGGTTACTTGGGTTTTGAAAATGGAGCTCATTTGAGTGGTTTTTGAATAAGTGTGATCTATACATATGAACTACATTCAATTTTCAAATGCCATTTAAAATTAGTGTTTGAAATTTTTTGACAGATCACAAGGTGGTCCTTGGTACACTATTACATGTACTAGCAAGGGGTGCAAAGATCCACCTTTGTTTCTGTTAAGAATTGAGTACCAGGAATAGCCAAAGTAGGCATGTTGATTAAAATGGCACAAATGACCATTTCTTTCTTTCATTCATTTTGATTTGTTTTTCTTTGGGATTTGTTTGGGAATGATCTAGATGATGTTTATTTCACCTAAGAATCATTTTACAATCAATGGATCACTTAATCATGGCAATTCAAAACAACTCCTATTTAAATGCACACCCATATGAATGCTTTAATAATTTTAATTGGAAAAGTTTTTGTTAACCCTAATTTTGATGATTTGGATCTTAATAACCTTGGATTGAAGTTTTGGGATGTTACAAACCTTCTCCCCTTAAACAAAATCTCGTCCCGAGATTTACAAAGAAATCTAGGAACTAAAGAGATCTGGGAACTCTGTCCTAATGTAATCTTCTCGCTCCCAAGTGGCTTCCTCTTCGGTATGGTTGCTCCATTGAATCTTGAGAAATTTGATACTTCTAGTTCTGGTGGTTCTGTAAGCTTCCTCCAAGATACGGATGGGCGCTTCACGATATGTCAGGTCATTGTTGACCTCAACAGCTCTGTTATCTATGTTCTTGAAAACTTCAGTCTTCTCCGGCACTTCCAGGCATTTGCGAAGTAACGAGATATGAAACACATTATGGATGGCTGACATCTCTTCAGGTAGTTCCAGTTGATACGATACTTCTCCTCGATGGTTCAGAATTTTGAAGGGCCCGATATATCTGGGGGCTAACTTTCCTTTCAGACTAAAGCGTTGGGTTCCCTTCAATGGCGAAACCTTGAGATATACAAAATCTCCGACATTGAAAGTTAGGTCTCTCCTTCTCTTGTCAGCATAACTCTTCTGTCTGGATTGGGCGGTCTTGAGGTGCTCACGGACTTTGTGCACCTTTTCTTCGGCTTCTCTGAGAATGTCGGGTCCGAAGATCTTACTCTCTCCTACTTGCGACCAATTCAACGGGGTACGACACTTTCTTCCGTATAGGAACTCGTGCCATCTGCAAACTAGCTTGATAACTGTTGTTATATGAGAATTCTGTGAAAGGCAGGCAGTCTTCCCATTTTGATCCGTACTCTAACACAAAAGCTCTTAACATATCCTCTAGGATCTGGTTGACTCTCTCAGTCTGTCCATCAGTTTGCGGATGATAAGCGGTGCTGAAATTTAACTTGGTTCCTAATCCTTCCTAGACTTTCTGCCAAAATCTCGAGGTAAACTGGGTTCCTTGATCTGATACTATGGTCTTGGGGGTTCCATGTAGACTAACAATCCTAGCAATGTACAGTTCTGCTAGCTTCGAACTCTGGTAGGTAGTCTTGACAGGTATGAAGTGAGCTATCTTGGACAGTCTATTAACTATGACCCAGATTGAGTCATTTCCCCTACTAGAAGTAGGCAAACCGGTGATAAAGTCCATTCCGACAGAATCCCATTTCCATTCCAGAATCTGCAATGGTTGCAACAGTCCTGCGGGTCTCTAATGCTCTGCTTTGACTCTTTGACAGATTTCACACTTGGCGATGTAGCTTCCGATTTCTCTCTTCATCTTGTGCCACCAAAATTGCTCTTTCAGGTCTTGATACATCTTCGTTCCTCCGGGTTGAATAAAGAGTATCATGAGCTTCCTGCATGATAACTTGCTTCAGCTCCGAATCTGCTGGCACACAGATACGGCCTTTGTACCACAGAACTCCTTCTTCGTCTTCAGTGAATCCAGGTACCTTTCACACCTGTCTGACGTTTGATTCTGTCAATACTTTCATTTCCCTTCTGGGCTTCCTTGATTTGGCTGATTAATGTGGGTTGAAGTTCAATACTAGCTAAGAATCCTTTGCTAACTAGCTCAGTTCTAAACTGCTCCAACTCCTCATACAAACTTGGTTGCTTCTCCTTGATCATGGTATTACCACACGGCAATACTAAGAGCATCCGCTACCACATTGGCTTTGCCGGGGTGATAGTGAATGTCAAGGTCATAATCCTTGATTAACTCTATCCATATCCTTTGCCTCATATTCAGCTCCTTCTGAGTGAAAATATACTTCAAGCTCTTGTGATCTGAGTAAATCTCACAGCGATTACCCATCAGATAATGACGCCATGTCTTTAATGCCAAAACTACGGCTGCTAATTCAAGATCACGGGTCAGATAGTTCTGCTCATGCTGCTTCAGTTGTCGAGACAGATAAGCGATGACTTTCCCTTCTTGCATCAGTACACATCCGAGACCAATCTTGGATGCATCAGAATACACATCAAACGGCTTCTTGATATTTGGCATGATCAGTATTGGGGTTGATATCAATCTCTTCTTCAGCTCCTGAAAACTGGCTTCACACTTGTCGGTCCATTCAAACTTCTTGTCCTTCTTCAGCAATTGGGTCATGGGTCTGGTGATGCTCGAGAATCCTTCTACGAACTTGCGGTAATATCCCGCTAATCCGAGAAATGCACGGACTTGGGTTTGAGTGGTTGGGGCTTCCCATTCTTCGACATCTTTGATCTTGGCGGGATCAACGGAGACTCCTCCGGCAGACACAATATGTCCTAGGAATCCTACTTCTTTCAGCCAAAACTCACACTTGCTGAACTTGGCATATAATCGGTGCTCTCTCAGGGTTTCTAGGATGATTCTCAGATGTTGCTCATGCTCTTCTTCTGACTTGGAGTAGATAAGGATGTCGTCGATAAACACAATACAAACTTATCTAGGAAATTCATAAAGATCTTATTCATGAGATTCATGAAATAAGCAAGGGCATTGGTTAATCCAAAAGACATAACCGTATACTCGTATAAACCATAGCGAGTAGTAAAGGCGGTCTTCAGAATATCTATTGCATGAATCTTAAGTTGGTGATAATCAGTCCTAAGATCAATCTTTGAGAATACCTGAGCTCTCGTCAACTGATCAAATAGATCCTCTATTTTTGGCAAGGGGTACTTATTCTTGATGCTGACGTCATTCAGTTTTCTGTAATCTGTGCACAAACGGTTGCCTCCATCTTTCTTGTCGATGAATAACACTGGTGATCTCCATGGCGATGCGATTGGTTGAATCAAGCCGGTTGCTAACATGGCATCCAACTGCTTCTTCAGTTCCACTAACTCTGAGGGGTTCATGCTATAGGGTCTCTGGGCTATGGGTCCGGTTCCGGGGATTAGTTCAATAATGAACTCAATATCCCTATTCGGGGGCATACTTGGCAATTCATCTGGGAATACGTCGGGGTATTCACAGACTACTCGGACTTGGTCTATGGTGGGTAGGGCTAGACTCTTGTTGCACTTGAATTGACGGGGTAAGGTTTCAGATATATGCTCTACTATTACTCCAGAGCTACTGGTCATGGTGATGGCTTTATTAGCACAGTCTATCATTCCTTTATGCCTTGACATCCAGTCCATACCTAGTACTACTTCCAATCCTTTGGTTCCGAGTATGATTAGGTTGGCATAAAAATCTATCCCATGTATTCTAATAGGCACAGCTTTGCAAATTTTTCTAGCTTTTGTAGTTGATCCAGGGATTTGAAATATCATGACATGCTTCAAGTTGGTTGGGTGAATCTTACTAGTGCATGCAAATTCTTCAGTGACAAATGAATGCGATGCTCCCGAATCAAACAATACCCTTGCTAAAACTGAGTTGATAGAAAACATACCCAGCACTACATCTGGCACTTCTTGGGCTTCTTCAGTGTTCATGTGGAAGAGACGACTGTTGCGGTTGTGAGGGTTCCCTGGGGATCTTCTTCCTGGTTGAACACGACGTTGCTGTTGAGCTGGAGCATTCACATTGGCAGTGGCGGCAGTCTTCTTGGGACACTCATTGGAATAGTGACCCTTCACTCCACACTCGAAACAGGTGATCTGGGACTCGTCTTTTGCTACGACGGGCACAGCATTGCTGCCAGTTCTAGGTGCAGTGTTGTTGTTGTTGCTCTTGGGAGGGGCACGGTTGAAATTGTTGGTGTTGCCGGAGTGATTGTTGTTTCCTCCAGATTACATTGCCTTCGCCTGATTGGGGGTAGTTGGGCGAGACATTGGGGGTCGGTTGTTCCTTGGTGCATATCCTGGTGAGGGGTTGGGTCGGTACTTCTGGTGACTGCTGGATCCTGATTGCTGCATCATACAATGTTTGCGGTTGTTGTTTGCTTGGTTAATCTTCCCTTCCATCTGAATGGCAGAGTCGACTAGCTCTTCAAGATCCTGGAAACGGATGTTGACGAGGACAGTCTACATCTCATCATGCAGTCCGTTCAAGAATCTCTCCTTCTTCTTGGCTTCTATGTTGATCTCATCAGGGGTGTACCTTACAAGCGACAGGAATCTGTCACGGTATTCCACCACAGTCATTCTGCCTTGCTTCAAGTCGCGGAACTCATCCCTCATTCTGGTGACTAGACCTTGCGGCACGTGGGTGTGGCTGAACTTGATTTTGAAGGCTTCCCATGTCATCACTTGACCATGGTTCATGTTACGGATACTAGTCCACCAAGCTCTTGCATCTCCCGCCAGATAGTGGGTGGCGAAGAGAACTTTCTCGTTGTCATCAATTCCTGCTACTTCTAAGTTGTTTTCCATTGTTTATAGCCAGTCATCAGCATCTAGTGGGTTTTCAGCTTGGCTAAAGATTGGGGGATTGGTGTTCTGAAAGTTTTTGAGTTTGGATCCATGGTGATCCTGGTTTCCATGCCCTTGGTTGTTGAGAGCCATCTGGGCGATCTATTGCAATGTTGCTAGATTAGCTTGGCGTTCTGCCCTGCTTGCTTCTCTGTCTGCGATGAGATTCTGCAAGATCTGTAGCATTGGGTCTTGCGACGAGTTGCTCCCTGCTTGGTTTCCACGAGTCATCTGAAGATTGAGGTAGATAGAGGGGTAAGAGGGAAAGTTCTATGGTTCATGGTTTTGGTTTCAAGCTAAAACTTTGAGTTTGACTCAGATTTTGCAACTATCTTCATTTCATTCATGCAAACAAGCACACGATACAAACACACACCATAACAACAAAGGAAAACAGATGGTTTGAAGAACCATTCTGCAAGCTACGATAAAGTGGGACCGATACATCTCATGCTACGATAGTGCTCTAGTGCATCTACTCATCGTCAATGAAGTCGGAGTCCTCATCGTCAGTGTAGAAGTCCACAACATCCTCCTCTAGAAAGTCATCATCATTGCTGAGGTAAGAATCCATATCTCCCTGGATGCCTTCACCCTCCTCTTCTTCCTCCTTTGCTGCAAGCTGAGCTTCCTGCTCCTTGACGGTCTTCTCGAGGTCGGCCACCTTCTTGCGAAGACGGGCGATGGTGCGATCCTTCTTCCTGCGCTGGAGGCAAAGAGACTGACGGTCCTTGACAAGCAGTGAGAAAGTCTGGGCCTTCTGGGCGGCAATGGCACGGTTGTGGTTGGCGAACTCCCTAGCATTGTCCAATTCCTTCTGGTGATCGTACAACAGGAAGTCAAGGTTCTCCACTTGACGCTTCAGCTTTGGGTGACTTGGCATCTCCATCGGCATTCCCATCAAGTCACGTCTTGCATAGTGAGCAAAACGGGTTCCTTGGATTTGGTTGATCTTTGAGGCACATGACGCGTCGAGCTTCATGCATTGCCCTGGCTAATCCATCTAGCCAGTTGTTCTCTCTCATGGAGAACTGGATTCTCTCGGACGTTGGTGCTTTGATGCTTCCTCTAAGATCAGCGGTGACTAGCCACTGTAAATCTCCTCCTGGGGGTCCTGGAAGTTGAGCTCCAAGAAACTCCGGATGTGGGCGTCCCAGTAACTCCGATAGTGAATCTAAGTCCCTCTCGAAGATCAACTAGCCTCCGTTTCCCAACTGGTAGAACTTGCGGAACTGAGTCTCCATCTATAAGAATTAAGGATGAGGGAATTAGTGAAGTGATCAAGTGTGTCAAATTTTAAGTAGTAATGTAAGAATTTTGAGGAACATGAATTTTTGAGAAAGAATGAATTCCCAAGGGTAAGGGAGGAAATAGTATTTCATAAATACTCAGTTTGGTTTGGAAATTAGGTTTTTGTTCGGACGTCCATTCTAACTAGGGTCTCCTATGGTCAGGATGGCTCTGATACCAACTTGTCAACACCCGGATTTTTAATCCCAGATGCCTGTTATGTCATACATCGCAATCCTAGGATTACCATTTTTGCGAGACATAACAGATTGGATATCATAGTACATCATCCATTACAAACCATACATAAGGTCTTATACAAATAAGGATCTCATGATCCAGTCTTAATACAACAAGCAGCGGAATAAATAATAAGCGTAGCGGTGGGGTCCATCTTCAGGGGCACAGGCAATGCTGACGAAGGCAGATAGTCCTAGTTATCATAGCCGTCCTGCTGGCCATCATCTTGGTAGTCTCCTTCATAGTCTAGCCATGAGAATATCCAGGGACAAAAGCCATGAGTACTCTTTAAGTACTCGCAAACTACCACTAACAAGTAGTATGGTTCTAATGTAAAGTGCTAACTCTAAGTTTAACTATAAGGTTAAGTTTGAAACCTAAGCTGAGTTCAGAAGCAAAGAAAGATAAAATAAAGTTCTAGAATCACTTAAGTTGGGAAGCTACATAGTCACAACTCTATTGTGGTCAAGTCAAGATTCATCATTCATTTCATAAGTTATTTTGAAAATATCTGACAACAAAACAGTATGGCCATTCCAACTGTCCATAACCACGGACGCGGCTATTCAAATAGTTTGACACTCTGCAGAGGTGGTACACTTTCACCACAAGATTCGATACCTCTGTCAGGGATAACCCTGAATCATCATACTTAGTATGCAGATAATCAAACATAACCTTTCCTTTACACACCCTAGTATAAGCACATCTCCTATGAGCATGGCGTCCCAACCATGACCATTTGTCATCTTGGGCACTGCATAGGTGGACAACATTGAGAGGTAGCCTTAGCTCAAACCTCTCCCGTGAGGGAACTAATACTAATGCATATAAACTTCCGGCTAAGCCTTAACCAATTCAGGTATTGTGGTTGTACGATAAATTTGGAATGGTATCGCATCCGAATCCAACCATCAGTTTTGTAAAAGGGTCAAAGCTCATGCCTCAACATTTTCATCATCATAAACCATTTGTGTTTCTCAACACGTGTCAAAACATTTCAATAGAATGACTCATCATTCCAAGGTTTTTATAATTCATTTTCACCAAGTGTTCCCATCTAAAGTGACTCAAGTTTTGGTTTAGCTCTAAACTACTAAGTTAAGAGTGTTCACTAAGGTGGAAAGATGGGATCAATCTCATGCCATAGAATGACATCTAAAGTTATCTAAATAGGTCAAGGTTTATACTTTTTATGCTACCTTCAAAACAATTAAGGGAAAATTACTAAAGTAAAGGAAGTAAAGCTTGAAAATAATACTTGGGGTAAATAATAGTCAAAGTGATATAACCAAAGCATGCCTAAAGCGTCGTTGCTCAAATCATCTAGTTAAGTCTAGCTTGTTAAGCATTCTACTTGCAAGGGTTAGCTTGCATTCTTAATGATGGCTTGCCTTGTGCAGTGCAGTGGTTGAAGTTTTCTTCCTCCTCTTGATAGAACTCCTCCTCCTCGAAAGCTTGGTCGGTACTATCGTCTATAAATACATACGGAGTACACAATCACCAAACAATACTTAAATAGTCTAATTAGCACTCTAAGGCACACATTTGATGATCTATTATCATCGCAAACATCACAAGTTTTATTAACTAGTTTCATTCTTTTTATTTAAGAAAAGTAATTTCTACTCATTGAAAAATAACTAAGATTTAATATTCACCACTTAAAATATAGGATCATGTGGACACATGTGATCACCACATATTCTAACATGTGGGAATGTGATTTAAGGGTTGGATCACAATTACTTTGGTTTAAGTTCATTAGTTAATGATTTAAAGTTCCTATAAATGCCTATATAGCATTATTTTGGTACTAGTCCAAAGTCACTGCATGTAAACCCTAATATTATTACATATTCAGATAGGTATAGTTAAATGTGATATTTGAGAGTTGGAATCAACTCAAAAGCTATCATGGTTGATTTTATAAAAATGTTTGAATGTGCAAAAGCTTCTGTCTTGTTATTTTTACTAGGAGAGGTCCCTAATTCTAAATGAATTAAATCCAACGGGCTTGGGTATATCTTTTCAGTAGATTTCAAACAAAATTGGAATCACTCCTTTTGGATTTGTAGATCTCTCTGAATTGATTTTCAAACTAAGGGACAAAACTAGGTTCAAACTAAATTAGAAAAATCTAAATTTGAATTAAATGGGTCGCGCAGGAACGAAAATGGGCCGGCCCAGTGGCGTTCACGGCATGCAGAACAGCTGTGGGGGTCCACGGTCAGGCTCTTACACGCCAATACGAGGCGATGTGGGTCGTTACATTAGAACTAGGATCTACGGTTGGGGCTCGTCGTCGACGACAGACATGTCGTCGGCGAGGTATAACCCTAGAGGCTTGGTGGGGGTGCTCAGGGGGCATACCAGGGCTCTAGCTACGGCGGCGATGGGGGCGATCGAACGTGCTGTCGACGGCGGGCTCAGGGTGGTCGCGGCAGCTCCTCGGGTGGATGAAATCGACGGTGCCTTCTCCTCCTCTACAGCGGGCTTCTCTGGCCAAATTCTGGCGAACAAGTGTTCGAGCTGCTCCGGCTAGAGGTGGGGAAGGACCAGTGAGGAGAGGGGAGTGGAATGGTGTGAGTGGTTTGTGTTGGGGTGGCCTCTATTTATAGCTCGACGAGGCGACCGAAAGGGATGGGCTGGCGACTCCGGCAAGGGCTGCACAGTGTGCTAGCAGTGTGGCTCGAGGTAGGGGACGGTGGCCTGCCTGCTGGCGGTGCTCTATGGCTTCAATGCGTGGCTAGGGGTGGTGGCGTTTGGTCGGGAGCATCCCGCGCTCTGGGAGACAGAGGCGGTGCTCGACGCGGCGCCTGACGTCGTGGGTCGCAGTACCTGCACCGTGTCTGGCGGGTTGCTGGGCTCGAGGCGGGGCGGCACGCGCGGGATTAGGTCGAGGCGCGGTCTGTGGCATGCGAGCAGCGTTGGCGCTCTGGCTGCATGCAGAGAGAATGGGTGGCGAGGCTAGGGAGTGGTCCACGGCCTGGGGGTGATCGAGGGGTGGACCGTGGGCGGCGGTGAGGTCACGCCCTGCTCGCTGGAGCGGTGGAGAGGGGTTGGCGATCTGCTGTGGTGTTAGCAAGGCTGGCCGGCGAGCATGGCGTCGGGGCGGCATGGTACTATTGCCCTAGGCCATTGGGTAGGTCTTTGATGGCTTGGTCGGCTCTGGGGGAGACAAGGGACTTGAATTAGGTTCAAATGGCTCGACCAAATTTGATCAAAAACAGTATAAGTTAGGCCATTTTGATTATGCCTGCCAGGTGTTCGACACAATGGCCGCATGAACTCAAGTTTGAAATTTTTGAATGAAATTTGGTGGGTTTGCTATACACATGCTTAAGCCTCTGTGGTTGCTTGGGTTTTGAAAATGGAGCTCATTTGAGTGGTTTTTGAATAAGTGTGATCTATACATATGAACTACATTCAATTTTCAAATGCCATTTAAAATTAGTGTTTGAAAGTTTTTGACAGATCACAAGGTGGGCCTTGGTACACTATTACATGTACTAGCAAGGGGTGCAAAGATCCACCTTTGTTTCTGTTAAGAATTGAGTACTAGGAATAGCCAAAGTAGGCATGTTGATTAAAATGGCACAAATGACCATTTCTTTCTTTTATTCATTTTGATTTGTTTTTCTTTGGGCTTTGTTTGGGAATGCTCTAGATGATGTTTATTTCACCTAAGAATCATTTTACTAGCAATCGATCACATAATCATGGCAATTCAAAACAACTCCTATTTAAATGCACACCCATATGAATGCTTTAATAATTTTAATTGGAAAAGTTTTTGTTAACCCTAATTTTGATGATTTGGATCTTAATAACCTTGGATTGAAGTTTTGGGATGTTACAGAATCGCTACAGTAGCTTGTGTTTTAATGGAAGTTTTACTTGTGTTGAAACTAAACCCAAAGACTTATTATCTTGAATACACTAATGTTGCTAATGAAGATTGTGTGAAGTTTTGTATGAAGGAAATTTTCAAGTGTAGGGAAGAATAATGTGATGAGATGAAGTATGGACAAAAGTTCAATCTTGGGGATGCCACCTGTGTCACCCCAAGAAAAATATTCAAGAAGCACAAGCGTCAAAGCTTGGGGATGCCCAAGGCATTCCCTTCTTCATCAATAAAAATCTCAGGTTTTCTTCCAAAACACTTCATTTTTATTGTTTCATGCACAATTGTGTTGTTCTTGGAGCATCTTTGTTTTTGTTTTCTTTTGTTTGGTTTGCTTGAATAAATTGGTTGGACCCCCGCATTCATACATTGTTTCAAATAAGATGATTGGTGTTGGAAAGGAGTAGAAGCTTCATCCTTATAAGTGGTACAAAAGGAGCTTGTTTTGACTGTGTCTTAGCCTCCAGCATGTCATGTTTGATATTGCTTTGACCTTATGCTTAGTGATTATTTTTGTAGCATGACTTGTTCCAAACAATTGAGATTGTTTAATGTGCCTTGAAAGAATCATGCGTTGTTTTAGCATACAAAAGCATAATATTGTGGTATTCTCCTTTGATGCTTTATTTGGGTTGACTTGGCACATTCTTACACCATGTTAAGACTATGAACCAGTCACCTTAGCCTCTATGATAATTTAGTTTTTTACTTGTAATATCACTTTATGCTTTAATTAATAATGTTTTGTCGCTTTGCATGATTATGGCTATTATTGCTCTCTTAGTTGGTCGCTCCCAGTCTTTTGCTAGCCTCCACCTGTACCAAGTATGACTTCCACTCATGCATCCAAACTCCCAAGAAAACCAAGTTATTCCAAAGAGTCCACTATAAATTCCTATGCATGGTGTGTTACACCATTCCAAGTATATTCATGCTTTTACATACCTTCCAAATTAAATTTGTTATGTGAAAATTAGTGATTAAAGCTCTCACAAACTTGATGGCACACTTTACATTCTTGCACTTAATAAACTTGAACCATTATGTCCATCTATGTTGCTTATATGCTTGCACTTTATAAGTTGTGAATTAGCAGAATAATGCTATCATGGGGAACGCTTTCAACATTGCACTTATTATTCAGTTGATATCATGTTCTTTTGTTTATGGATCCCGGTGGTGTGAAATAAAAGGGGAGCTTGTAAGATCATGGAATTTGTATGTGTGTTAGATAAACGTCTGGGCGGCTAGCCTAAGTCATGCCTAATAATGGTGGAAACTTGCAGCATAACCATAGTGAGCATTCTGTGAAGCATCCTCAATAAAAACCTATGCAAATAGCAAATAAAAATATCACTTAGATGCTCATTGTATGTTGCCTTGTCATTTTGATATGGGATAGCTCTTGTGTCATGGGGCAAGGGGTACCCCGTTGGTGGTTCTCTATGATACACCTGTACTTACAATGACAAGAACTTACTTGTGACTAAAGTTGAGTAGCATGAGGTTCGGTACTCGCAAGCAAGGGGCATGATATTTTCAACTTATAACTTGTCAAGCATATCCTCATATTTGTGTCACTTTAACATTAATCACCTCAAGATGCTTATGATAGGGGCAATGAGAGCTGAAAGCTAATAAGTACCATAATTTTTGGAAGCTCTTTATGAGACTTGAATCCCTGCTTCCCTTTGTGAAGGGCCTTTATTTTTACTTTTATGTTGAGTCTCCATCTTCTACCCTTATGCACTAATTGAGAGAGCATAGTGGTCATTCTTAGTTTAATGTGCATTGTCCCAAAACTTGTTGATTGATTCATAACTTTGATATTGCTTGCTCTTAAATTATTTGTATCTAGTCACCCTTATGAACTTTGAAGGTGTCCTATGCATTAATGTTTTGCTATACCATGAGGGACAAGCTGAATACCACTCTTATTATGTTTTCTATATGTGAAACAAACAAACGTATTTCCATCCATTGTTATTCACGATCTTTTGTTTGTACCTTTTCATGTTACAACATAGTTGTTATGTCTTATTGTTAGAACTCTGTCTTTCATGTTTATGTTTAGATTACTATGATCCCAGCTATCAATGTTTTAAAAATACCTTGATCAAGATTGTGATGGTGCATGTCACCTCAAAAATTATTCTTTTTATCACTTACCTACTCAAGGACGAGCAGGAGTTAAGCTTGGGGATGTTTGATATGTCGTAAACGTATCTATAATTTTTGATGTTCCATGCTTGTTTTATATCTACTTTATTATGTTTTGTTCACACTTTGAGGTATTTTTATACATTTTCTGGAACTAACTATAAACAAGATGCCACAGTGCCAGTTGCCTGTTTTCTGCTGTTTTTGGTTTCAGAAAAGCTAGTAAAGAGATATTCTCGGAATTGGATGGGACAAAAGCCAAAGTCAATATTTTACCCGAAGCAACACGGAGACCGAAGGGGATACAAAGTGTCGCACCGGGGCAGCCGCACCTGGCGGCCGCGTGGCCAGGGGCGCACCACCAAGGGGTGTGGGCCCCCTGGTGCTCCACCGACCTTGCCCTTTCGCCTATAAAAGCCTCCCGGGACGAAAACCCTAAGTATCCGATCAGAAATCCACAAAAAGAGTCTATAGCCGCCGCCATCTCCATCCCTAGACCGGGAGGATCCGAAGCTCTTCATGGCACCCTGCCAGAGGGGAGAGATCACCCTGGAGGCCTTCTTCATTACCATGCCTGCCTTCGAAGTGATGCGTGAGTAGTTCACCCTTGGCTTGTGGGTCCATGTAGTAGCTAGATGGTTGGTTCTCCTCCTTTGTGCTATCATGTTTAGATCTTGTGAGCTCCATTCATGATCACGATCATCTATTTGTAATCCTAGATGTTGTGTTTGCGGGGATCCGATGGTTATTGAGATACTATGTCAGATTGATTATTGATTCTATCATGTCTATGTTATTTGTGATCTTGCATGCTCTCCGTTGTTAGTAGCTATCTTGGCCAAGTAGATGCTTGCAACTCCAAGAGGGAGTATTTATGCTCGATAGTGGATTCATGCCTCTAGTAATCTGGGGAAGTGATAGAAATCTCCAAGGTTGTAGATGTGATGTTGCTAATAGGGAGAAAACAGCAATTCTTTGTCCATGGGGCAATCGTATTGTTTACTTTACACACTTTGCTTAATGCAATTATCTGTTGCTTGCAAGTTAATACTGGAGGGGGTTCAGACGATTACCTGAAGGTGGATTATTAGTCATAGATGCAGTTGGATAATGGTCTATGTATTATGTTGTAATGCCCAATCAAATCTCGTAGGAGTCAAGATGTCTAGTATATGCATTGCTATGCTTTCTCAATCTGTCAATTGCCCTGCTGTAATTTGTTCACCCAACATGCTATTTATCTTAAGGAGAAACACCTCTAGTGAACGGTGGACCCAGTCCATTCCTTTACCATTGATACACCATCTACTATTTATTGTTTACTTTCTGCAAGCAATTACTATCTTCCACACAATACGTATCCTTTGTTTTCAGCAAAACCAGTGAGATTGACAACCTCACTGTAAGTTGGGGCAAAGTTCTGTGGTTGTGTTGTGCAGGATTCCAAGTTGTTAGCAACACCTTGGAGTTGTTTCCTTGCTCCTACTGGTTCGATAACCTTGGTTTCATAACTGAGGGAAACTTGTTGTTGTGCTCATCATACCTTCCTCTTGGGGTTCCCAACGAGCTCTACATATCTTGAGCCACAAGCAGCTTCTTTCTGGCGCTTTTGCCGGGGAGTTAAGGACAGCTTCAATCTCTTCCTCCTTGTCAATCATTTTTCAGGGAGAAAGAAGATTCTTGCAAGGGGAGTCTCTCACAACCAATCTTTTTACTTTGTTATTGTTTTGCTTAGTTTCTCTACTTCATTTTGTTTGCTTCTTTTTATCAAAAATATAAAAAAAAATAGTTCCTACTATAGTTGTTATTTTTGTTGGTCTATTATTGTCTTGCTTTATCATGCTTTCTATCAATGGTTGGTTTCTTTGAAACTAGATCTTATTGGGAAGGTGGCTTTACGGAAGAACAAAAATATTATGAGGAACACCGCTTGTCACAAAAAGGGAAACACTTATGGGAACAAATTAATAAATTGTATACCATTGCTAGAAACGTGTGCTCTACTTATAATGTTACTTATTACTTTGATAAATCTTATTGCTGTAGGAGGTATAAACACCTCCCTTTTCAATGTGAGTATAATGATAATGTTCCCATATCTTCTTATGTTAAGGGAAATTATGACTTTTATGATGTCGAACAAACTGAAGAATTTATTGCTTGGAAGGGTGCATTCGAACTTGCTTATTTGCTTGAAAATACTGATGATGCACCTTATAAATATGAGGTTTATGATATACTTAAATTTTGCTTTGATAATTACAAGGAAGAAAATGGCTATATTCTTAAATATATTAATAGATGCTCTCCACAAACGGAAGAGACTAATGCCTTGCAGGAGCCTATGGAAGAAGAAATTGCTGAAACTGGAAGACCATTGGATGAAAAATAGGAGGAGATTGATGATAAAGAGGAGGAAGAATGGATCAGCTACCCATGTCTACCTCCTAGTAAGAGTAACTCTTTAACTAATACCTTATTTGATCGCCCTCCATGCTTACCAAAGGAGGATGAGTGTGATATTTATATTGTTGAGTTTGTTCATGATGCTACTGAAAATCATTATGAGAGAGGAAAATATGGTTGTTGGAATTCTCATGTTACTAAAACATCTCTCTTTATATTGAAAGTTCCAAAGTTGCTCTTGTTTTATCTACCCATTCTTGTTACTATGTGCTTCTTTGATTTATTTTCTTACATAATCCCTATGCATAGGAAGTGGGTTAGACTTAAATGTGTATCATATTTTCTCCTTGATGCTCTCTTTTGCTTCAATTCATATTTCTTATGTGAACATCTTCTCAAATTACTGAGCCTAGCTGAAAGGCATTAAAGAAAAGCACTATTTGGAGATAACCCAAATTATTTTTTACTTTCTGTAAGTTTTTCTTTTGTTGAGTCTTGGAAGTTATTGCCTTAGTAATAACCTCTCATTATCCTTTTTGTGTGGTTTTTGTTCCAAGAATAACCTCTAATGAGAGATAAGTAAGACTTGGGAAAGTTGCTGTCCTGAAACAGATTTTTGTGATTCACTATAAAAAAATCATGAAAAATCCCTGTAAATTGGATGGAGCTGTAATTTTTTGGTCTAATGACCTAGGTTATTATCTAACTTTAGTTAGTTTAGCACTTTTCTATTTGAGCAACATAAGGTCTTCGAAAAAATCGGTTTTTACCTGCTAGTCTGTTTTGACAGATTTCTGCCATTATTTGCATTTGCCTCTTAAGCTCTTTCTCTTTGCATTCTCTTTGATCACTTGAGATTTTAGAAGGAATCACTACAGTAGGTTGTGTTTTAATGGAAGTTTTACTTGTGTTGAAACTAAACCCAAAGACTTATTATCTTGAATACACTAATGTTGCCAATGAAGATTGTGTGAAGTTTTGTATGAAGGAAATTTTCAAGTGTAGGGAAGAATAATGTGATGAGATGAAGTATGGACAAAAGCTCAATCTTGGGGATGCCACCCGTGTCACCCCAAGAAATATTCAAGAAGCACAAGCGTCAAAGCTTGGGGATGCCCAAGGCATCCCCTTCTTCATCAATAAAAATCTCGGATTTTCTTCCAAAACACTTCATTTTTATTGTTTCATGCACAATTGTGTTGTTCTTGGAGCGTCTTTGTTTTTGTTTTTAGTTTTCTTTTGTTTAGTTTGCTTAAATAAATTGGTTGGACCCCCGCATTCATACATTGTTTCAAATCAGTTGATTGGTGTTGGAAAGGAGTAGGAAGCTTCATGCTTATAAGTGGTACAAAAGGAGCTTGTTTTGACTGTGGCTTAGCCTCTAGCATGTCATGTTTGATATTGCTTTTACCTTATGCTTAGTGATTATTGTTGTAGCATGACTTGTTCCAAACAATTGAGATTTCTTAATGTGCCTTAAAAGAATCATGCGTTGTTTTAGCATACAAAAGCATAATATTGTGGTATTCTCCTTTGATGCTTTATTTGGGTTGACTTGGCACATGATTACACCATGTTAAGAATATGAACCAGTCACCTTAGCCTCTATGATCATTTAGTTTTTGACTTGTAATATCACTTTATGCTTTAATTAATAATGTTTTGTCGCTTTTCATGATTATGGCTATTATTGCTCTCTTAGTTGGTCGATCCTAGTCTTTTGCTAGCCTCCACCTGTACCAAGTATGAGTTCCACTCATGCATCCAAACTCCCAAGAAAACCAAGTTATTCCAAAGAGTCCACTATAAATTCCTATGCATGGTGTGTTACACCATTCCAAGTATATTCATGCTTTTATGTACCTTCCAAATTAAACTTGTTATGTGAAAATTAGTGATTAAAGCTCTCACAAACTTGATGGCACACTTTACTTTCTTGCACTTAATAAATTTGAACCATTGTGTCCATCTATGTTGCTTATATGCTTGCACTTTATAAGTTGTGAATTAGTAGAACCATGTTGTCATTTGGAACGCTTTCAACATTGCACTTATTATTCAGTTGATATCATGTTCTTTTGTTTATGGATCCTGGCGGTGTGAAATAAAAGGGGAGCTTGTAAGCTCATGTAATTTGTATGTGTGTTAGAGAAACGCCTGGGCGGCTGTAACATCCCAATTTCAGCAACCCTGATTAGTTGTCCAGAATGCAAAAATCAGGGGGAACAAAAACTTTTTCTTGTTTAGTGATGAAGTGTTTGCCTGTTGTTTGACAATGTTTATGCTTATGAATGTGTATTAGAAGATATACTCCTTACCTCAACATCAGTTGACAAAAGCTACTTAACAAAACTATCCTGGCTCATTTACAAACCAAGAATGTTCTGGCATTTCAAAACCTGAGCCAAGATACCTTTACAACCTCCACCCTTTTTAGTAGCTTTTATTTCCCTAAAAACTATGGAGAGTAACCTATTAGAATCTCCTTATGTTTTATAGATAGAACCTTCAACTATTCTTATCTCTAGGTTTCCCAAAACCTCTTTTTAAAGCTTTTGAAATCTACTCTTGGTAGAGATACCAAGGACTCTCATCTTATTCAAACTCCAACCTTTTCAAAATACCCAACATTCCCTCAAGCCAGGCTTGATGGTAACCCCAGTAGTAGGTTTGCTTTGTTTGTAAGATGAGTTGCCTTGATCTGCTAAGATGAAGTGCATTGATCTATTGTATGATGATTTGCTTTGATCTGCTGTTTTACTTGTTTGCTTAATGAGCTAAGAGAGCCACCATAGGAGCCCATCACTAGAATCAAGATACTTGAAAAACCCCAAATCCTAAGCACGGCTACAAAGCTAGATCTAATCCCTAGCTACTAGGTGATCATCTAAAACCTTTAACCAGATTAGCTCTGAAGTGATCTAATTCTAGAAGCTTCCAAGTCAAAGAAGACCAGTATCAAGCAAGGATACTTTTTACTCAATATACACTTCAACATCATCCTCTTGATGATACTTTGGTACCTTGCAACCCATCAAAATAATCACCACCCACATTCAAGCCCAAAAACCCTAAATCTGCCAAATTTGGCTAAGTCTGGAATCTGTTCCAACATCACCTTTTCGAATGCCTCCTTTTCTCAACCCTTGTGCATTTTTGAAAATGCATTTGAACCATCCTGTTAATCATCCTAAGGAATACCAAGGACCACTCTTTCCCTTGGTTATATAATCCTCCAACCCACTTGTTCTTGATGGTTTTGCAAGCAAGAAAATAACTATTCCTGCAAATCTAGTCAACATGCCTACTTTGACAGAAGCTCACACCATCATCCAACCTTCTATGGACCAAATATTTTCATGGTTGTGTGCTTCTCATATAGGTCTATAAATATCTGCTTCACTTGTTCCAAGTGGATCTTTGTGCTTCTTAAACCCACCAGGTTTTGAAGGCTAGTTGATAATCTGCTTTGGCACCCTTAATTTATTCAAAGTTTGGTATCAATCCTAGGAAGGCTCAATACTTATCAACCTCAAACTTCTATACCATGGTGAACTACATCACTTGGAATATCCATCCATCTATCCCATGACCCAAGGTGAGCTCTGAGCCCCAAGATCCAACTATGTTTTGATGGTATAAAAGTAATAGTGCCCAAGATCCTTTATCCCTTGTTTTCCTTCCAAATCAAGTTAAATCCTCAAAACCCAAGGGTTGGAAATGATTTATACAGCATGTGTACATCATCTAAATTGGATATAAATATTTACCCAATATTATCCATATTTATTATGGCTCAAAAACTATTTAATTCGTTTAATGGGCGAAATCTCATAAACTCCATCTACAAAGGAAGATTTGGTTTTTGACAAAGAACTTCCCCAACTATAAGCACTTTTGAGGCCCATATATCATACCCTATCTTCCCACTTCAAAAATAAATATTTTTGAAGAGTCTTAATAATTCTTTTTGCCTATTTTCTTAATAGGCAGAAATGATAAAATAAATGTTTAAAATACTTTTATGCACCAATAAATCATGGAAAAATTCCTCAAAGTAGGGATCCATATTTAGGACCATATCAAGCCAAAAACCATCCTTGTCCAATTCAAAAATATCAAATTAAATCCTAAAAACCATTTCTAAAATATTTGAATATGTAATATAAAGTGGACCAAACTTCATCCAATAATTCCCAAATAATTCATAGAGATGTACCTGGACCATATACACCTACCAGCATCCTCACCTCATCTTTCCAAGATCAAAAATCATGAGATTATTCATGATCATCAAAATGGCCAAAAATGGAGATATTCAAAACCATGAGCTCAAACTCCTCCCAGCTCATCAAAATCCTGTCCAGCACTTCTCCACAGCACTACTACATCATCTCTGGTCGACTCCCTACTATAGCAATGCTATAGTAGCACACCTCCCTTGTGTCCCTTATGCTTGGAGTGAAGATGGGAGAGACATATGCCTTATCTTTTAAAATCTTAGCTAATGAATGCAGTAGCTACAGCACGCCCCACATCTCCCTCTGGTCGTGTCCCTAACCCCACCTACCTCCCCTCTGCACCACTGAGATCTTCCCTAGATCCCCCTAGCCCTCTCTCCCTCCCTTCTTTTCTTTCACCCGAGGTAAAAAGGATGGAGCCCCCAAGGCTCCTGGGGAAGAGACACTGCCCCTCCTCTGGTCCCTGGCAACACACCCTCCTCTCCATCGCCCCTATCGACAAACCAAGGCTTCCCCACCTCCTCCTCTGTCCTCCATGATCCATGACCACCGTAGACCCCCTCCCCTCGAGGATAAGAACCCAGACCACCCCAACCGCTCCCTCTGCCCGTTTTTCACCCCCCCCTCCCCCACACACACTCCAATCTACCTCTCCTGGAGCAGAGAACCCCTCCCTTCCCTTGTACAACCATGGAAAAGGGAGAAACTCTCCTCTCGGGTAGAATGGAGAGAAAGGGAAGTGATGACGCTCCCTAGCTCCACTCTTTGTACTTTCTTCTTCAGTGAGATCCCCTCGTCATCCTATGGATAATCCTGTTCCTCCATACCCCTACAGTAGCCCCGGAAGTGCTCTCCGGTGAGCCTCTATGGCCTCCGCCTCGGGCGTCGATGCTCTGGATGCCTCCCGTCTCTAAAGGTACCCCTTTCGCCCATCCTCGGACTTGCCAGGGTGAACCGTGTCTTCCCGTTCCCTCCTCTGCCGCCAGAAAGGCCTCTGGTAAGCCCCCTGCGCCCGCCGCGCCACCCCTAGGGTTCCCTCCTTCTGTTCCATGGCGAGGGGAAGAAGAAGACCGGACACCGTAGATCCCTTTTGATCGGACGGCTCCTGTCGTGAGATACCCTTTCAGCCTCTTTATCCCACTGACCGCGGGGTCCCGCATGTCGGGTTCGAAACCGCCTCCTCCCGCGCGTGTTGCCGCCCGGGTGGTCCTATTCCTATTACCCGGCCTAGCTAGGGTTAAAAATCGGCCTAGAGCTGCCTTTGTATTTTCTTTTTCTCTAGATCTGAAAAGTAGTGGTTTGGTTTAATTCAAAATAAATTTGGAACCCAACCTAAAATGGCAAGATCTAATTTTTAAATAGTACCTATACATATTCTCTAACATGTAGAGCCATCCATGTGACTAAAATAATATTCGGTAAATTCTAAGATTTAATCTACCAACATGTATATGTTGCAATAAATAAATCACTCAGTAGGATTTACATAACCAAATGGAATGAATCAAATTTACACTGATAGGTATTTGAAATACCCATCTGTGGGAATTTTTCTAATGCCAAGTTGAACTATAGTTTGACTGCAGGAAAAATAATAAAACCAGCCTATTTCTGTCTTTAAGAAATTCTCTAGGTCAAACCAAATTGGGTATTGACCTGATTCCAACTTCTAGTTATGTGGTCTTTCAATACCTAACAAAACCTAGAACACCAGCATTTATTGATTTATTAGTGATTTATGGTGATTTAATTATCTCTGTATAGTGTTATGTCATTATAAAAATCACTAAAGGAGTTTCACAACTCCAAAAAGAGTGAATTCAATTCCTACAAAAAAGGTATTCAAAATACCTACTGTGTGGCATTGGTTTCTTATCAAAAGTTGTTGTAGATTAACTCTGGTGAAAAAGACAAAAACCCTCCAGAACTGTCTTTGGGAATTTCCTGAGGGCATTCTGGTAATTATCTTGACATGATTCCAACTCTCAGTGATTCAGTACATCAAATACTACTTACTCATCCAAGGAAATAAGTTTTGGAGCTCCAGAACCTTTCTGGTGAATTATTTCCTAAAACTAGAGTTCTAATCACTAGAAAATACTTTATAAATCAAGGGAGATTGATAAAATAGTGAAACCACTTTTGCTGGCTTCATTTTATCAATACCTATCTGATGGTACCATTTTTATACAATGAGATCATACAGGATATGGTATTGGTCCAAAACCCATCTCTTAGGTAGTTTCTAGACTATAAATCCTAAGGGATTTTCTTCCATGTTTCCAAGACAAGGCCAATCTTATTAAATCGATTCTTCCTAAGACCTACTAATTTGTAAACTTGTATTGTTCATTGCTTGATGTATGAATTGATGTTTGTATGCCTGGTGTTGATTGTGTCATTTGTTTGCTTGCATGTGATCGATATCGACGATAGATGCGATTATATCAGAGACCAGAAGAAGTTGGTTATTATATTTGGTATTCTTCGTTTTCTAAGGAGAAGTCCAGGGACATATTGCCATATTGCTGATCATTAGGCAATCCACCTTCTTGCTCATAAGCCTTGTCCTACTGTTTTACTTATGCATGTCTTATCTTCTGTTTATTTAAAACAGCATTGTTTGACTATATGTTGATGTATATATATGGTAGTGGTTTGGCTCCTCCGAACTATTACACTTTTTTACTATTAAGTACAACCCCCTTGGTGACACCTACTTGTCCCTAGTAGAATAGATGGTGTATATCACCATAACCCCTAGAGACCCTATTTTAGCCAAAGCAAAGCTAGAGGATGGGAAGACCCCGGAAAAAGTTTTATCAAATGTTTTATGATAAAACCTTAGTGAGGTGGGACCTCCCAAGAGATGTTGAGAGAGAAAAAAAAGTTTTGTGTTACAAAGTGCTAGAGGAAAACCGGAGGAAAAAGGTTTACAAAAACGCACCTGGTTCTTTGCAGTTTAGCTATAACAACTTAACCCGTGCAACCACATTACTCTGGAATGGGACAGGGCTGGATTTGATGTTTGTCTATTTTGGTATAAGATGCCTCGCTACTACTACAGGGGATGAAACTCCCTGGAGGGTGGGCCTTCTCCTGAAGGGTCCATGTGAGACATCGACCTAGAGAAGGAACGAAGGGTTTACGGACCTCCACGTGTTACTATGAGCCCCTCATTGAAAGCGCTCACTTGGGAAGTGGAAAATGCACTCCGGTTGGTCCTCGGTATCCAATGTCCCGGTGTTGAGGGGAACAACACTCATAGGGTAGGCACTTATGTTGGAGTGGGCATCCGGAGAGTCTTGATCGGTTACTCGACCCACGATCGGTGTAGATCAGGGTAGTGTACCTAGATGGTGTGGGTAAAGTGTACAACCTCTGCAGAGTGTAAATCTATTCGAATAGCCGTGTCCGCGGTCATGGACGGTTGGGAAGGTTGATGTAGAGTGGTGCTGGTTTTGTTTTCAAAAAGGGATTTCGGGAAAAAAATGGCTTTGGAAATGTTTTGACCATGGGATGGTTAGAAAGGAGAAAGGTTTTGACCATGGGATGGTCGGAAGGGAAAGAAAGGAGTTCGGTCGTGGGACGACCGGAAGAAAGGAACAAATCGGTGACCCAGTCCTAAGGTTTTCCAAAAAATTTCAAAATGGTTTCCAAAATGGTTTACAAAAGTTTTCAACAAAGATATGTAGATGCTATATCTACAAGAGAAACTATGTGAGAAAAGAACCTCTCTTGGAGCCCTCCTACTACCACAACCATATTGCATACCCTCTTGTTATTATTGTTATCTTAAGGTGGTTTGCGAGTACATTCAAAGTACTCACTGGCATTGTCCCTGGCTATTAACTTGGTCAGATATCAAGAAGAAGATGACGTTGGCGACTATGCGAGCTAGGACATTCTCCCAGTCAGTTGCCTGTAGGTTAAGGCTTGGCTCGGGCTCTACGCTTAATGAAGTTCCACTGTTGTTGATCGATGTAGCCATAATGGCAACTAAGGTATGACATGTATTCGTTATCTATTGGATGTTTACTTTGATACTTGTCTGTTATGTGCCGCGGCTAACTGATCATGGGATCGTGGTGGTATGCATAACAGGGATTCTCGAAGAATTAATCCGGGGGTCCCACAGCGGCTAGCCTAAGTCATGCATAATCATGGTGGAAACTTGCAGCATAACCATAGTGAGCATTCTGTGAAGCATCCTCAATAAAAACCTATGCAAATAGCAAATAAAAAGATCATTGAGATGCTCATTGTCTGTTGCCTTGTAATTTTGATATGGGATAGCTCCTGTGTCATGGGGCAAGGGGTACCCCGTTGGTGGTTCTCTATCATACACATGTACTTACAATGAAAAGAACTTACTTGTGACTAAAGTTGAGTAGCATGAGGTTTGGTACTCGTAAGCAAGGAGCATTAGATTTTCAACTTATAACTTGTCAAGCATATCCTCATATTTGTGTCACTTTAACATTAATCACCTCAAGATGCTTATGATAGGGGCAATGAGAGCTGAAAGCTAATAAGTACCATAATTTTTGGAAGCTCTTTATGAAACTTGAATCCCTGCTTCCCTTTGTGAAGGGCCTTTGTTTTTACTTTTATGTTGAGTCTCCATCTTCTACCCTTATGCACTAATTGAGAGAGCATAGTGGTCATTCTTAGTTTAATGTGCATTGTCCCAAAACTTGTTGATTGATTCATAACTTTGATATTGCTTGCTCTTAAATTATTTGTATCTAGTCACCCTTATGAACTTTGAAGGTGTCCTATGCATTAATGTTTTGCTATACCATGAGGGACAAGCTGAATACCACTCTTATTATGTTTTCTATATGTGAAACAAACAAACGTATTTCCATGCATTGTTATGCATGATCTTTTGTTTGTACATTTTCATGTTACAACATAGTTGCTATGTCTTATTGTTAGAACTCCGTCTTTCATGTTTATGTTTAGAGTACTATGATCCCAGCTATCAATGTTTTACAAATACCTTGATCAAGATTGTGATGGTGCATGTCACCTCAAAAATTATTCTTTTTATCACTTACCTACTCGAGGACGAGCAGGAGTTAAGCTTGGGGATGCTTGATACGTCGTAAACGTATCTATAATTTTTGATGTTCCATGCTTATTTTATATCTACTTTCTTATGTTTTGTTCACACTTTGAGGTATTTTTATACATTTTCTGGAACTAACCTATTAACAAGATGCCATAGTGCCAGTTGCCTATTTTCTGCTGTTTTTGGTTTCAGAAAAGCTAGTAAAGAGATATTCTCGGAATTGTATGGGACAAAAGCCAAAGGTAATATTTTACCTGAAGCAACATGGAGACCGAAGGGGATACGAAGTGGCGCACCGGGGCGGCCACACCTGGTGGCTGCACGGCCAGGGGGCACGCCACCAAGGGGTGTGGGCCCCCTGGTGCTCCACCGACCTTGCCCCTTCGCCTATAAAATCCTCCGGGATGAAAACCCTAAGGATCCGATCAGAAATCCACGAAAGAGTCTGTAGCCGCCGCCATCTCCATCCCTAGATCGGGGGATCCGAAGCTCTTCCTGGCACCCTACCGGAGGGGAGAGATCACCCTGGAGGCCTTATTCATCACCATGCCTGCCTTCGGAGTGATGCGTGAGTAGTTCACCCTTGGACTATGGGTTCATGTAGTAGCTAGATGGTTGGTTCTCCTCCTTTGTGCTATCATGTTTAGATCTTGTGAGCTTCGTTCATGATCCAGATCATCTATTTGTAATCCTACATGTTGTGTTTGCGGGGATCTGATGGATTTTGAGATACTATGTGACATGGGTATACCCTATAGGTACTCGAGCTTGGTATATACGGTCTAAATTCATAAAGACCCACGGTGTCGCCAAGGCCCAAATGAAGGACTCGAGTAACCTACGGACTCTCGATTGCTTGAATAACAAGAAGAAGCTAAAGATAGAAAGTTTGAAGGGGAAAACCCTAATTTGTAACCGACTCGATCTGCTACCTGAGACCTAGCCTACCTATATAAAGGCTAGGAGGGGCGGTGAGGAGGACACACACAACCCTAGTTTCCACAACCCTCGCCAGATTGCATCTGCGCACCATTGTAATCTTCGATTCCTCTGATAATTCCACGAGCAGACAAGCAGGAGTAGGGACCTCTATGAGGCCTGAACTTGGGTAAATCCTTGAGTCCCATGTGTTCTTGTTTGCTAGCCGATAGATGTCTACAGCGCTCCCTCCTTCTCCAAAACCCAAGTCCATAACAATGGGCATTGATGAGTTAAACCCTCGTCAATTGGCGCCGTCTGTGGGAATTGGGAGTGCTGATGTTGCGGCTTCTTTGGCCCCATCAACCGCGATCTACAACTCCACAACAGCGGAGATCCGCCAGCTCTTCGGCGCGTTCGACTTCACCGTCCACACGCCGGCCACTCGCCCGGCCTTCGAGTCCATGGGCGACGGAACCAGCCTGGCGATAGGGAGCTTCCGCTTCCAAGTCGGTCAGATGGGCATGCTTCGCATGCCTAATCAGCTGATGGCACCATCGATTGCCCCAGCATCATGGTTCCCTCCATCGATCGGCACCCTTAGTGAGCTCAACGCCCCGACAACAGTCGAGAACACGGTCAGCGACAGCAGTCGCGACTCCGATCTGAGCAATCTAGCCACTGAAGATGGAACCTACAGTTCCGGATATGAGAGTTGTGGAAGCAGCAGCTTCCCCAATCACTTCATGTGCACCGTCATCAACACAGGTGATACCTCTACCAACCGCGACAACAGTGGCAATCGCGGTAACGGAACCGACCCGCCTAATGGCGGCAACGGTGGCAATGGCGGCAACGGTGGCAATGGCGGCAACGGTGGAAATCGCACCCCCGTCGAAAATGGAGGAGCAGTCGAACCTCCGACCATATTAAACGAGCAAACTGGAGAACGCGCCGTGATCAGGCTCAAAGAACAAGAATGGGCTCGCTACCGCGAGGCCCTACGAGGTGCTCCTCTACCCTTCGGATCCCCGCAAGAACTGCTGATGGGCTATCACTGGCTCCTGAAGGAAGAATTCAAGCGCCAAGTACAAATAATCGCTCAACTCGAGGCGCACAAAAAGGCAGCAGACGAGTCGAGCCTTCGTCGTGCTGGGCTCTCCTCCCACGGAGGATCCTCCTCAAAAGGCAACGAGTACCTCGCCAAGAAGAGGCAATCTCGGATGGCCCATCTCACCAAGCAAGAACACATAGAAGCTGCAAAAGTCCTCGACTTCATCTCTATGACAGTCGACACACGGGGTAATGTGGTCCCCAAGACGCCGCAGGCTGCGGTGATAGCGGCCACCATGTATTTCCTTAACAACCAGCCGCCATCTGGAGATCCCCGAGCCGCCAGGCACCAATCTATGATCGCGGGCTTGGGATTAATCGAGGCCGCCCTCGACAAGGAGCCAACACCAGAGCCGAAAAAGGGCAAAGCGCTAGCAAAGCGTTACTCCTCGCCCTCATCTAGCGACGACAGTCACGATCTGTCTCGACGTCGCTGCTCACGGCGACACGACCACGACTATGACGCGCGCGACAACCTCACGCAGCACAAGATTGACAAATCAAGGGCGTGACGTGCCCGGTCGACTGACTCGGAAGAGGAAGATGTGGAGCTCTGTGGCGGCAGATGCTTCAGCAGATCCATTAGGCAGAAGCGAATGCCTAAGGGGTTCAAACTCCCATCAAAGAACCTGAAGTTTGATGGTCTACAGGACCCAAAGATCTGGCTAGAGGATCACATCTCCTCCGTCAGACTCCACGGCGGCAGTCGAAGCACAGCCATGCAATTCTTGTAGCTACAGCTGCAGGGCGCCGCCCGAGCATGGATCAACAACCTCCCGCGCAGATCCATTTGCAGTTGGGATGAGCTGGTTTACAGCTTCGTGCGCAACTTCAAAGGCATGTACAAGAGGCCAGCATCAATCGAGGAGCTAAGATGCTGCCAGCAAAGATCAGGCGAATCGCTACGCTCCTACATCCAAAGGTGGCCCATCATCAAGAACTCCGCAGAAAACATCTCGGAGGATCGCGTGATTGATGCATTCAACGGTGGTGTCCGCCGCATAGAGCTCAGGGAGGAGCTGGGCCGCTCGAAGCCCAAGACCATTGACCACTTGATGGAAATCGCGAATCGGTAGGCTGATGGAGAAGATTCGGTGAAAAATCGCGTTCACTCCGACGAGGAGGCAGAACTCGAGCGCAGACGCGACCGCCGAAGAAAACGCCGTATGCGAATCTACGATGACCACGACGACGTCAACATGGTCGCAGCCGGCTATGCCGACAGACGCAACGACAACCTCAACAACGGATGCCGTAACGGTGGATACCGCGACTCTGGGAAGACCACGCAAGTGTGGCAACGCCGCGATCGTGACGAAGCACCCGCAACATCCATTGAAGACAAACTGTCCGGGCCATGTACGGTGCACTTCTACATTGACAAGCATGATGGGAAGAAGAAGTCCATACACCTCCTCAAAGACTGCCGTGAGTTCCTCAAACTACATGAGGAATTAGCTCGGATGAACCACAACGCAGTCGAAAGAGGCTACGGAGCCGCTCCAGGCGCCGTGGCACATGGCGCTCCGCCACCACCACCTGGAATGCCCCCAAATGCAGCTGCACCGGACCAGCACCAGGGAGGCGAACCCTACCCAAGGGCCATGGGTACCATGATGATCCAAAAAGGACACCCCTCCAATCGGGTGCAGAAGGCCATCACTCGCCAAGTCAACTTGGCCGCACACTCGCCACCATCTACCACTGAGTACCTCAGTGGAAGCGAGTCATGCATTACCTTCGACAAACGCGACCACCCGCCTCAAGTACCTCGTCCAGGCCATTGTCCCCTCGTACTCGAGGCGCAAATTGGAGGCTTCGACATGAGCCGCGTCTTCATGGATGGCAGAAGCGGCATCAACCTTATATTCGCGAGTACCTTGCGAGCAATGAGGATCCCTCTGACTTGCCTAGAGTCTTCAGACACAACATTCCATGGAATCGTCCCATGAAAAGGCGTATATCCCCTGGGCAAAATCAACCTCGACGTTATCTTCGGCACGCCGAAAAACTTTTGGCGCGAGTGCATCGACTTCGAGGTCGTCGATTGGCCTTCGCAGTACCACTGCATCCTCGGACGTGTCGCGTTCGCTAGGTTCATGGCAGTACCACACTACGCCTACCTACAGATGAAAATGCCAGACCCCAATGGTGTCATCACGATCAACGGGAACTTCGAGAGATCTGACAGTTGCGACAGGGAATTCAATAGAATTTCCCAGTCCTTCGGCATGTAGGAAGAACTCGCGAGACTAAAGGAGTCAACAGACAACAATCTGCCTCCCCCGAGCCGGCCAAGTTCGCCTGATCTATCCTTCGACTCATCGGTGCACACAAAGAAAGTGCAGGTCCACCCATCGGATCCTACCAAGACGGCCCTCATCGCCAACACCTTGAGTCCCGCATAGGAACTCGCACTCGTCGAATTCCTCCGTGAGCACTGGGAAATTTTTGCCTGGTGTCCTGCGGACATGCCAGGAGTTCCCAGGGAATTCGCCGAGCACGCACTCAACATCAACCCCGACGCAAGGCCAGTCAAGCAAACAATTTGGCGATTGTCCGAGCCACGAGCACAGGCAGTTGGAATGGAGATCAACAGACTCCTCGACACCAAGTTCATACGTGAGATCAAGGAAAGCACTTGGCTCGCCAACACGGTGCTGGTACCAAAAAAGGACCTGGATATCCTGCGGATGTGCGTGGACTTCACCTCCTTGAATAAGCACTGCCCAAAGGATCACTTCTCGTTGCCGTGCATCGACCAGATCATCGACTCCACCGCAGGATGCGAGCGCCTCTGCTTCCTCGACGCCTACTCAGGCTATAATCAGATTCGAATGAAGGAGGAAGACCAAGAGAAAACAGTGTTTACAACGCCCTTTGGTGTGTTCTGCTACAACACAATGCCCTTCGAGCTAAATAATGCGGGAGACACCTACCAACGGTGCATGCAGGCTTGTCTCAAGGAACAACTGGGTCGCAACATTCAAGTCTATGTCGACGACATAGTAATCAAGACCAAGGAGGAAGCCTCCCTAATCGACGATTTGCGCGAAACCTTCACCAACCTCGACCGCTACCGGATCAAGCTCAATCCGGACAAATGCGCCTTCGGCGTGCCATCTAGGAAACTACTCGGGTACCTCATCTCCGCAAGGGGAATCGAGGCAAACCCGAAGAAAATAAAAGCCATACTAGCCATGGAGAAGCCGAAAACATAAGGGGCGTTCAGCAGCTGGCTAGGCGAATCGCGACCCTTAGTCGATTCATCAGTCGGATGGGTGAAAAGGTGCTGCCCTTCTACCAACTCCTCCGCAAAGCTGAAAAATTCGAGTGGACCAATGAAGCGCAAGAAGCATTCGAAGGCCTCAAGCGCCTGCTATCCACTTCACCAGTACTGGTGACCCCACGAGAAAGGGAACCACTGTTGCTATATATCTCCGCCACCAACCAGATGGTCAGCACAGTGCTCGTCGTCGAGCGAGCCGAGGAAAACAAGGTCCACGGGGTACAACGCCCAGTATACTACCTCAGCGAGGTCCTCACACCAACAAAACAGTGGTACCCGCACTACTAGAAGCTGGCGTACGGTGTCTTCATGACCGCCCGGTGACTGTGCCATTACTTCCAGGAACACCCAATCGTGGTGGTCAACGACGCCCCATTGGGGCATATCCTCAACAACCCCGACGCCACGGGACGAGTCGCGCTTTGGGGAATAGAATTGTCTCCACGAGACATCACATACGAAAAGCGCGACGCAATCAAGTCGCAAGTTCTTCCTGACTTCCTCGTGCACTGGATGGAGAACCAGCTCCCGGACAAACTAGACATGTCCTATCTCTGGACAATGCACTTCGATGGGTCCAAGCGAAAGGACAGAGCAGGCACAGGTGTCATACTGACATCACCACAAGGGGACAAGTTGAAGTATATCATGTGAATGCAGTTCACAGCCTCCAACAACGAGGCTGAATACGAGGCCCTGTTGCATGGGATGAGGATGGCAAAGGCCTGCGGCGCCAAGAGGCTCATCATATATGGTGACTCCAAGTTGGTTGTCAACCAAACAATGCATGAGTGCGATGCACTAAATGACAACATGATCGCATACCGCGACCTCTACGACACACTCGAAGGAGACTTCGACGGTTGCAAGCTGCAGCATGTAGGTCGCGAAAGCAATGAAGAGGCGGACGCACTCGCCAATATAGGCTCTACCTGCGCCCCCATACCACCCGGGGTATTTCTCGAGCGCATCTGCGAACGCTCCATCAAGCCAAAGGCCGCAGAGAAGAAAACAAGCGCAGCAACGGACTCGGGGGCTACGCCGCCCAATGAGTCAATGGCACTCGATGACTTGGAGTTGGACACAGGACTCGAGGGGCCAATGAGCGTCATGATGATTGAGCAATCCTGGACGCAGCCGTACATCACATACCTCCTCAGCAAAAGACTCCCGGACGATCCGACTGATGCACGGCACATCGCGCGGCGATCTAAAGCATTCGCCGTTATCAACGGCGAACTGTATAAACACAGCATCACAGGAGTACTCTAGCGATGCGTCTCCACGGCCGATGGAAGAGTTGTTCTCCTCGACATCCATGAGGGGACCTGCGGGCATCACGCCGGCAGTCGTGCCCTTGTTGCCAAAGCTCTACGAGTTGGATTCTATTGGCCTATGGCCATGCGCGATGCCAAGGACATCATCCAAAATTGCAACGCTTGCCAACGATTCGCGGACAAGCCGCATGCACCGGGCGCAGAACTCCGGCCAATTCCATTGGCCTGGCCCTTTGCGCAATGGGGACTCGACATGGTTGGCAAACTCCCAAGGTCCTCACGAGGAGGCTACGTCTACCTCTTGGTCGCAGTCGACAAATTCACCAAGTGGATTGAGGCCATGCCAGTGACCAACCAATCAGGAAACAGCGCAGTTAGGTTCTTCGAATCCATAGTCTACCGCTTTGGGGTACCGCACAGCATCATCATCGACAACGGGACAAACTTCACATCCAAGGAGTTCCAAGAATTCTGCGAGAACCTGGGATCAACATCAGCTATGCCTCGGTAGCGCATACACAGACCAACAGTCAGGTGGAAAAGGCAAACGGGCTCGTCTGTGGCGGCATCAAGAAGCGACTCCTCCGGCCACTCGAACAAGCCGTGGATTGCTGGCCAGATGAACTGCAATCCGTACTCTGGAGCCTACGCACAACTCCAAACAGTGCCACGGGCTACACACCATTCTTTATGGTGCACGGAGCCAAGGCAGTGCTACCCGCTGAGGTACGGTACAAGGCGTCGCGTGGTCGCTTACAGCGAACAAGAGTCATCCCTCGCACTTGAATACTCCGTCGACCTCCTTGACGAGGCAAGAGAAATCGCCGTGGAAAGATCAATGATCTACCAGCAGAACCTGCACAACTACCACAGTAGGAGGCTACGCCCCAGATCCTTCGTCGAAGGCGACCTGGTCCTGCGATTGAAGCAGCAAGGACATCTCAAGATCGAGTCCCCCTGGGAAGGACCATACGTGATTACAGAAGTAATCCCAGGTGGCGCCTATCGCCTTCAAGATTTAGAGACAGGAGTCGCATACTCCAACCCTTGGAACGTTGCACAACTGCGACGCTTCTACCCTTAGTTGCTTTTACTTTTAAATCACAAATAAGGCACTCAGCCAAGGCTACTAAGCCACACATTGTACTTCGTACTGTCCTTCGAATAAATAAAGCTAAGTGCCCCAAAAACTCTGTGCTCTCCTTTATTTTTCCAATTTATCTACTCGGGGGCTGCGCCACCCTATATACATCTGTTCTACGAACCAAAACGGGACATCCTGAGTAGCTGGCACATCAATCGTAACCCTTGACACAACATTAACCCAGCTGCAACGCACCTGACAGGTTGACAAGGGACTGAGATAATAGCATGGCCAGGCTAACGAAAAGGACTCGCATAGTGCAACGCACTTCATGCTAACAGAGCTCTATATACATATTCGACAATAAATTATGTACAACATTTATACGAACTTTACAACACGGGTACACTTATGTGCAGGATACAAACTAAGCTACTACTACAGCAAGAGAATGTTGGTTTGTTCCTCAAAGAAGTCGACGATCTCTTCTGTTGGGCGATCCATAGCCTGGTAGTGTGGCACCATATCCCAGGCAGACCCTGCTGGTGGTGCAGGCGGCCTAGACGCAATTGCCGCAACATCTACGCCAGGCCTGTGCAGTCGCACCAACGATAGAGCAGCCTTGGCACCAGCCACCAACTGTTGCCTCACGCACTCGCGAACCGCGGTCAGGTCTTGAAACTTGGCAAGGAGGGCCAGCAGGCTTGACGGAATAACATCCAGCAGAAACATTGTCCGATAAATTTTCTTCAAACAAGACTGCGACTTCTTCAGAAAGTGCAGCACTCACGACGCGAGCTCGCAGTAGGTCGCCAACAAATCAAGACGATCATGATCTACCCAGAAGTATCCACTCTCTTGAAGTTGCTCCTGGGTAAGATCATGCATATGAATGGCAATTCTATCCTTCTCATCATGTGGATGACACGCGCTGACAACTACACGAAGCAGCAAATAGCAGCATAAGTGCAGCGCACAATCGCGAGTGACTACAAGGAAAAGATAAGAGCAAGAAAACTAACACTTGAATTGGTCGCCCAGCTGCGTCACCTCGCCAAGCAGATACTGCTCCTCGGGCGGCGGCTTTCTCCGCCTTTGACTTCCATACATCTCCGTTCCCGCGGAGCACGGGCAACTCACGCTCCAGCTGCTTCACACGGTCACGCAGTCGCGAAAGCAACGACAGCTCATCTACCCTAGAGCGCGGCGGTGCCAAAGTATCATCAAGAGGCAGCGAGTCCTGAGTTTCCCTCAAAGGATCACTTGATGTACCCTACCACAAGCCAAGATAGAAACAAATAAGACGACCAAATCAACACAAAGACAAAATATTCAAGTGCATTCAAGACTAGCAGAAGTATCAGCAGATACACTCGCCAGCAGGCATGTTCTTAACAAAGGACATAAACTAGTTAACTATTACAAAGCTACTAAGGAGCAACTGGCTTCTTCGACTTCGACGGCTTCGGGGGCTTCATCGAGTTCGTGGCAGTGTCAGATGCCACTGACTTTCCGCCAGCCCCTGATGCCGCAGCTTTCGCCGCCTTCTTGGCATGTTGCAGCTCCTCAGAATACTTCGCAATAGTGTTTATCAGTTGAGGCCCATATTTGCCACAGGCAGTCGCGAAAGGAGCGAAGACTACCTGCTGGTCGTCAGCGCTAACAGGCATCGCCTTTGACACCGCGGCAGGATCAATCTTGACTCCGTGGGCCTGCATCATGGCAAGCGACATGGATGCGCCAGCCGAGCGGAGTGAGTTCTTGAAGCTGGAAGGCACACCCCCGGCGAGTGACTCCACCAGCTCGTCTATGTTCTCGATTAGCTCCGCCTTGGGCATCAGCTCCTCGCGAAGGCGACTAAGAACGCCCTTGGCCTTGGAGAGCGTATCCTAAACGGTGGTGCTGCGGTCTTCGACTGCTGACAGTGCACCCGCCAGAGCATCATCGTGACGAAGGGCCTGCGGGTCGAAGCTCAAACCGCCAGCATCTGTACATAAATCCACACATGGACAAAGCATCAGCGCCAACGGCAAAAAAATCGAGCAGAGAAGGATAACGATATCCACAGCAAAGTACCTGAGAGGGCCTTGGCAATTGAGAAAATCTGTTCTTCGAACAACTTCTCCCTGGCTGCGAAGGAGGCACGCAGCTCCTCTTCGCGCCTTTGCGCCTCGTCACGCGCCGCGATTGCCTCATCGCGACCCTTCACAGCCGTGGTGAGTGTTTTCTCCATGGTGGCAGCGTTGCGCAGGAGGGCGTTATGTTCAGCTACAAAACAAAGGGATTGACTATCAGTCGACCATATAAAAAGGAGAAGAAGAGAAAGTGAAAAACACTTACTTTCGACCATGCGATGACGCTTCTCCAGCATTGCATGCTGGCGGCCCATCGCAAGCACCTGCTCCACCAAATGAGCGGCTTCCTTCACAAGGAGCTATCGCACAACAAAGGGATCAGCAGAAGCAATAGATAACATCGACTGCAACATTAAAAGAAGAATATATACACTTACATGATCCTCCAATGACTCCGAAGATGTCTGCTGTACCGTCATCCGGGCAACCATTCGATGCTCCCCTGTATGAGGAGAACTGGAAGAGTTGTGCCCGGAGTGGGCCGCCAATGGAGGGGAAGGAGCGCGCTCGACCTCTTTCTTGGCCCTTGAGGTCGCGACTCCTAATTCTTTCAAAACTTGGACGTCGCCACCTCTTGACTACAAAGACAAAATCAACATCAAGAACAAGACAAAAATCCAGAGACGAACCAAAAAGGGGCAAACACATAGAAGAACAAGTAAACTAGAAAACTTACCAATCAAACTTGTCAAAGTCAAAAGTGGCCTCCCCCGACTCTGACAAGGACTCCTTGGGCAATCGCATCTTCTTGCGAGAAGATGGTGCCACGGCGCTCATAGGAATGGCAGGTATCGGTGACTCCGCACCAACACCTGTACCTTCCGGAGTCGAAGGAGACGACGCATCGGAATCCTTGTTGCGCGAACGCTTGCGAGTATCCAGACTACCGGACTCGGGGGTTTCCTCCTCCACATCAGAGAGGACGGTCGACTCCGACTCGTCCTCTTCCAAGGCTTCGCGAGGGATAATCCCCTCAAGAAGAGGAGGCATACAAGGTGACACCGCCTAATCCTGCATACAGACAACAAATTCAGTAAAAAGCAAGTAAACAACAGAGAAGCAATCGACAAATTTAGCTACTGTGTAGCACAACTATACCTCGGGAGGAGGGCTAGTAGCATCAAATGGAGGAACAACTGGCTCACTGGGGAGCACATCCTTGACGGTGTAATTGGTGACCAGTCGAACCCTCTTGTCCACCTCACTCGCGGACATGCCATCGGTAGACACGCGAGTGGCATCGTTAGCGCCAGCCCACTGAAACATGGGGTGGACTCTGTCCTGCAGGGGCTGGACGCGACGATGCAGCCACGTGCGAATGAGAGCGCAGCCTCCCTCCTCTTTGCCTATGCGACTCTCGAGGTCGAAGACGCGCTCGTACAGCACATCTGTCTCTGCGGACTCGCCAGGCATGACTACATTCTTCCAGGAGCGCATCCTCTTGCACGGCGTCGCGGGATCGAAGGGTGTGAGTCCGAAGTGCTCACCATTAGCCTTCTCATCGCGGATGTAGAACCATTTGTCCCTCCACCCTTGGACGGACGCCGTGAGCTTGATGTCGAAGTAGGTGGCGGATGGGTCGATGTGGATTCTGCAGCTACCTACATCGTAGACTAAAGAGCCAGACGCAAATTGGCGCTTCAACTTGAAGAGGCGCTTGAAGAGGCCGAAGTGCGGCTCGATTCTGAGCCAGCACTCGCAGAGGGTGATGAAGCAAGAGATATGGAGGATAGAGTTCGGGGACAGCTGATGGAGCTGAAGCCCGTAGAAACAAAGAAGGCCCCTAAAAAAGGGGTGAAGGGGTAAGGAGAGACTGCGAATGATGAATGCTATAAACATCACTCGAAAGCCAGCGGGAGGAGAAGGAATTGTCTCACTGCCGGGGACGCGCGCGTCGGCGACTGCGGCAGACAGTACTCCGTCTTGGCGAAGAAGACGGAGATCAGATGACTTGATGATGGAGGGGCGCCACGCACCATTCGTGACGCGGGTGCCCGCGCCTTTCTTCTTCCCGCCGGCGGCGGTGCTGGTGCCTGCAGTGGCGGAGCCGCCTTTCTTCTTCGCCGCAGCAGCGGTGGCCACGGAATCGGCCATAGAACCTCCCTTCTTCTTCCCCATTGCGCGGTGGCGATGCGACCGAAGGAAGTAGCTTGGAAACCAGCGGAGCTGGTCCAGCATCGTGGATGAGACGAGCGCAGAGAAAGAAGAGTAGTGGCAATGGCGATAAAAGCAAAGGATGAATGAGAACAGATGAGAAATTACCGTCGCAGCGCCGCTACTTAACCCCTGGAAGATGCAATCCAACGGCTCAGAAAAACCCTACTGGACGCGTGGCAAACATCGTGCTGGACACGTGGATGAGTGGAAGCGTGAACCATCCCTCCACTGCTCCCATTACGCGCAAAAATCGAGGTGCAGTTAAAATAAAAGATTACGCACGCCCAGTCAAATCAGAGTCAGAGAGTGGGACCCACTGCTTGTCATGTCTCGTCAAACTCGCTCACGTGGGCAACTGAGGTCATGAAATCGTCAGCACTGACGTCATCAAAAGCTACACAGTAGAAGACTTTGACTACTTTAGTCCTTGCTCGAGTCTTCGACTCCACCAAGCACTCGAGGGCTACTCCCATAGGGAGCGCTGGTCGCGCACCCTATGATTTTTTATCTTCTTTTTACAGGAACATGTACAATCACAGGCAAACCCAACCACTCGAAATACGGTTTGACTATGGACATGGGTTACTCCCATAGGGAGCGCCGGAAACAAATTCGACTGAAACAAGCAAGCAAAAGGCGACAGCAGTCGCAAAAGTTCTTTAGTCCCTGCCTGAGTCTTCGACTCAACTAGGCACTCGGGGGCTACTCCTATAGGGAGCGCTGGTCACGCACCCTATGATTATTTGTACAAAAAACTATGTGTTGATAACATCCACACTCGAAGCTCATGGAGACACCGCCTCATAATTTTCCCTACAAAGAGACTGCGTCTCCTAGGTCACCCGAATTGTCTCCGCGATGATAAAATTTTGGATGTCGCGCTTACAGCGTGAAGGTAAGACCTGAATAAGGCCTGGCAACGCATTTGCTACGCACTACCAGAAATATATCTGTGCCTACAGGTACGATGAATATGCCTTGACGGACGCGTCGAGTGCTCACACCCATATAACTGGAATTCGACTCCTATAAGACCTCCGTGGCTTGAGTCGAATTACACCAGCACTTTTCCGGATTAGAGTCCGGGGACTCGAGTTCGAGTAGATTGCGTTGTTTCACCCTAAGATGGTTAACTAATACCGATACTTCGGTTAAATCAGGCACGCACATCAACAATCCCTATGACACAAACAAAGCAATCGAAATATACTCGTTCATGCACTCGAAAGACTTCAAAAAGTCTCAGTCAAATCTGCGATTCCACTGGACACTCAGGGGCTACTGACATGGGTATACCCTACAGGTACTCGAGCTTGGTATATACGGTCTAAATACGTAAAGACCCACGGTGTCTCCAAGGCCCAAATGAAGGACTTGAGTAACCTACGGACTCTCGATTGCTTGAAGAACAAGAAGAAGCTAAAGATAGAAAGTTTGAAGGGGAGAACCCTAATTTGTAACCGACTCGACCTGCTACCCGAGACCTAGCCTACCTATATAAAGGCTAGGAGGGGGCGGCGAGGAGGACACACACAACCCTAGTTTCCACAACCCTCACTAGATTGCATTTGTGCACCATTGTAATCTTTGATTCCTCTGATAATTCCACGAGCAGACAAGAAGGAGTAGGGACCTCTACGAGGCCTGAACCTGGGTAAATCCTTGAGTCCCTTGTGTGCTTGTTTGCTAGCCGATAGATGTCTCCAGCACTCCCTCCTTCTCCAAAACCCAAGTCCATAACAATGGGCATTGATGAGTTAAACCCTCGTCACTATGTCATATTAATTATTGATTCTATCATGTCTATGTTATTTGTGATGTTGCATGCTCTCTGTTGTTAGTAGCTATCTTGGGCCAAGTAGATGCTTGCAAATCCAAGAGGGAGTATTTATGCTCGATAGTGGGTTCATGCCTCTAGTAATCTGGGGAAGTGACAGAAATCTCCAAGGTTGTAGATGTGTTGTTGCTACTAGGGAGAAAACAACAATCCTTTGTCCATGGGGAAATCGTATTGTTTACTTTACACACTTTGCTTAATGCAATTATCTGTTGCTTGCAACTTAATACTGGAGGGGGTTCGGACGATAACCTGAAGGTGGATTATTAGTCATAGATGCAGTTGGATAATGGTCTATGTATTATGTTGTAATGCCCAATCAAATCTCGTTGGAGTCAAGATGTCTAGTATATGCATTGTTATGCTTTCTCAATTTGTCAATTGCCCCACTGTAATTTGATCACCCAACATGCTATCTATCTTAAGGAGAAACACCTCTAGTGAACGGTGGACCCCAGTCCATTCCTTTACCATTGATACACCATCTACTGTTTACTATTTACTTTTTGCAAGCAATTACTACCTTCCACACAATACGTTTAATCCTTTGTTTTAAGCAAAACCAGTGAGATTGACAACCTCACTGTAAGTTGGGGCAAAGTTCTGTGGTTGTGTTGTGCAGGATTCCAAGTTGTTAGCAACACCTTGGAGTTGTTTCCTTGCTCCTACTGGTTCGATAACCTTGGTTTCATAACTGAGGGAAACTTGTTGTTGTGCTCATCATACCTTCCTCTTGGGATTCCCAACGAGCTCTACATATCTTGAGCCACAAGCAACCACTTATGCAGTCTGCTTCCCCTTATGTACCACCCAGAAGGGTGCCAGCATCAAGCTGTTGGCACCAGCACCGGCACCGACACTGGCCCTAGATCCTGCAACGGCACCTGTTGACCTTAGTAGGAGAAAGAATAAAGGTAGTAACTTAATTCGCTTGTATACTCTCATCTCTGTCTAGGAGTTACTGTTGTATAAGAAACCATTTTGCTTGTACACATATCATATGCCTCTCTGACCACTCCTGTAGTCCCCTTACCTACCCCCAGAAGGTAACCAGCATCAAGCTACTGGCACCTGCAATGGCACTGGCCCTAGTTCCTGCTCTGGCACCTGTTAACCTAAGGAGAAAGAATGGAGGTAGTAACCTAATTTGCTTGTATACTCATCATATCCTCTAATCACTGTCTTGTGAGTAACTATTGTATAAGAGACCATTTTGCTTGTACACTTCTCATCTTCCTCTACCATCGCTGCACTTAGCTTAGCTACCCCTCAGAAGGAATCTAGCATCAAGCTACTGGCGCCGGCACCAGTTCTGGGCCTTCTGGCTCCTGCACCAGCCCCTCTACAATTAGTGGCACCATCTCCTACACCAGCACCAGCACCAGCCCCAGCATAGGCACCGGCACAAGCTCCTCATCACCCCGGGCAGCACCTTGTCAGACCATATCCTACACATGTGTCATCACAAGGTCACACTAGATTATGTTTGTGAGTATATGGCGGCAGATAAACTGCTCTAAATGTCTTCTCAAGTTTCACATGATTCGGTGCATTTCTCTTAGTAATTATGTGTCTATCTCTTGCTTTGACTTAGAAATTGCCTAAGAGTGCCACAAAGCAACTCCAGGCCATACGAAAGGGCACAATAGTCTTCATGATGCTAAGCGAAGGATTGCAAATCGAGGGATGCTACGCCATTAACTCGACTAATGGGTGGTTGGCAGCTACTTCTAGGTGGATCAAGTTCCGGAAAGCAGCCAAACTTACTATTGGAAGAACGGTCAAGGTCGATGTATCTGGTTGTTCTGAATGCCGCATGTTGTTCATGAACTTCCTAGTTGTCTAGCTCTTTGGTCGCATGATATTGTAATTAATTATGTGGTTGTCTCCTATCCACTGATCATATATGGGTGGTAAAACTGTGATAACCTTTTGCTGGATTGGAGCTATGACTAGTACATACTGGTATGGTATATATGTATCTATATGACGGTTCCCTATATGACCAAATATTATAACAATGATTGTGTTCCAGTGATCGAGTGTGTTTGGAGAAAAGGGCAAACTGATCGTGTGGCATGGTTTTTAGAGCTGAAACAAGAACTGTCTCTCTCTGTAGTGATATTGAATTTTAGTGCATGTATTGCTGAATCAATCACTTTGAAATGCTTCTGAATTGGTCAAGTGCTGCTGAATATGAACTAGGAATCTGACGATTTTTATGTCTTATTATTCTGTACTCCTTAATCTTTCAAATGGTATTGAATTTGTCAAAAGTTCTGTCATTGCTGATGGTTGCTTGCTCTAGAGCTTTTGCCTTTGTGTCATCGGAACTGTTGGATGCATTATGGACAGAGATGAGAGGGTAAAGATATACAACGTGATTTCACCAAGTGAAGTCATTGGATACCAGCCCTGTTTTGGCGCATGTGGTGTGTGTTCATTAGATATTTTTACATGAATATCTGTCAAAGGAATTATCGCTTTTTTCCTCCCTCGATGAGGTCCGTGATTGAATCTGGCGAGCCACAGCCCAGTGAAATTTGAGATAGGATCCCATTGACCATAGCCCAAAAACTTTTTGATTTGGCCTTTTTTGCATTGCCCCCCACCTCTAAAAAACTCTGCATACCCATGTTTCTAAGAAACTAATCCATTATGTGGCTTTTTATAAATCGAGGTTCCAGTAGCACTGCTCTTTTATTTTAAGAGAGACAACATGGACACACGAAATATTTTTTAGAAGACTGATACATAAGTTGTAGTACTATTACATGTTTAATGATTCAATTTCTATAAGTATCTTTTATGTAGTGGAAAAACACTCAGTTTATTTCTATTTGATTTGATTTGAAGGTCTTTAGTTCGAATCCCCTGTGTGTACATATTTATATATATCTTGGGTTTACTTTTTTTAGAAAGGGTTTACTTTTTAATATCGCATTATGGAGAGGCTGACATCGCGGACCCACCAGCCTGCAGCATCCCTCGAGTTTAATGGTCAGGTTTGAAAAAAAAGTTAAATACTTGTACAGAGAGGCTACCATCGGGAACCCACCCGCCAGAACATACGAGGCTGCATCTGGGATACACAAGCCAGAACATACCAGAGAGGCTGACATGGGGGCCTCAGCAGCAAGACCATACACGGCTGCCACATTGAGCAACGTTGCCAAGGTCAACACAATGGACGCGACCGAAAAAAAGTCCATCATACGCAGGTTTGATTTACAAAGAGACCGGCATGTGGGACCCAGTAGCACGACCTTATACAGGTTCTGCCTCAAGAGATGTTGCCAAGTTCAAAACAAGGAGGCGCGAGCGAGAAAAAAGTCCAGCATGCACACGTTTCTTCTAATGAGAGGCTCACATGGGGGACCCAGCAGTCTGGAAAAACGGCTGATGCATCGAGCAACGCTATCAAGTTCGAAACACGGAGGCACGACCGAGAGCAAAAATTCCATCATACACACGTTTCTTCTAATGAGTGGATAACATGTGGGGCCCTGCATCATGATTAAATGGTAGATGCAGCGAGCAACTCTATCAAGTTCGAAACACGGAGGCGCGACTGAGGGAAAACATTCCATCATACACACGTTTCTTCTAATGAGAGGATGACATGTGGGGTCTAGGAGTTTGATAAAACGGTAGATGCATCGAGCAGCGCTATCAAGTTCGGAATAGGGTAGCACGAGCGAAGAAAAAATTCCATCATACACACGATTCTTATAATGTGAGGATGACATGGAGGACCCAGCATCGTGACTAGACGGTGGATAGATCGAGCAACGTTATCGAGTTGAAATCAGGGAGGCAATAGCCAAGGGAAAATATTCCATTATACACACGTTTCTTCTAATGAGAGGATGACATGTGGGTCCCAGGAGGTTGATTAAACGGTAGATGCATTGAGCAGCGCTATCAACTTCGGAACAGGGTAGCACGAGCGAAGGAAAAAAATCCATCATACACATGATCTTTCTAATGAGAGGCTGACATGTGGGACCTAGCAGCCTGACTAAACGGTAGATGCATCGAGCAACGTTATCGAGTTCAAATTAGGGAGGCGCGACCGAAAAGTATGGTCCGCTAGAGACACTGACGTCCGGGACCCACACGCCTCAAAAGACTTTGGTGAGTCAACACCGCGCGAGGAAATGAAAATCTTGCTTCTGCCACGCGCCAGCCGAGCTTCTTCCATGTTTTTGGTGGTTCCATCGTAGTAGAGGGCCACGAAACAGGAAAAAAAAGTTTTCCATCGTCCACGGCCGAGCCGAGAATTTCGTCACCAAAGACGCGCCTTCTACAACGACCTTCGGGCCAAGTCGGTGCGGAAGGAAACTTTTCTTGTAGTGGATAACACTCGTGCAAGAAAGCCTCCAACTCCATCTACTGTTAGAGAGGTGAAGAAAATGAGTTGGTTTGAGTGCAATGTCCTATGCATCAAGGTGGATATCCACAAGGAGCAGTACCAGGCTTACAAGGAGCGCCACAACATTTCTCACACTCAGTAGGTTATCCTTCACCATGTTAACGGTGCCCCCAGGTTATCCTCCTAGGCCAACTCCTCCAGTCCCGTACAACAAGTGGAACACCTCACAGGTCAATTGGGGCAAGTTTGAGCAGCACCTCTATGGTGCACAGGAAGAGGGATCTACAACATATGTAGGTCCTGACGATGATGAGGATGAGAGTGAGCATGAGGATGCCTCTGAGGAGTACGAGGGCTCCAAGTGATCTCCCGGGGATGTTTTAGTATCACTCTTTTCCCTTTTTGGCGTTTTGATGCCAAAGGGAGAGAAGTACTTCTATTAGGAACTTCATGGGATTTTCATGGGTCGGGCACAAGCATATATCTCTCTTATGCATTTTTATTGATCTTGTGTCCATTTATCTTAGTGTTGAACTCATTTTCCATTTGCTATTTGTGTTTGTGAGAACTAAGTTTTTTTGTGGTATTGTGAGACATATGGATTTATCCTCTATCTATGATTGAGACTATATTATTATGTGTGGTATGATCTCTATATCAAGCATCAACTTATCTCTTATTATGTCTCATATATAGGTTGTTAGTTTTAATATTTATATGCTATTACATGCAATTGTTTCTTGTGTTCTTGTTATAGAGAAGCTTCAAACCTATATGATGTGCATTTCTATCCCAATGCAAATTACTTATATGCACACATATAGGGGGAGTTTCTTTATCTCTTAGGAACACATTGCCTAGTGTTTTATTGCAAATCCTAGTATTGTCATCTAACACCAAAAAGGGGGAGATTGAAAGAACATTGCTGATCCTGTTATGTTTTGTGTGGTAGATAACAACACTATGGACAATCTAAATGTGTGTTGAGTGATGCAGGATGGTTACACATTTATCTATTGTTTGCGTCAATTCCCTATAAAGATATGAAAAGAGCCAGCGTGCAAAGGGGGAGATTTTTCTAAGTCCCAGATGGCGTGGGCCTCTGATGGGGGGCGGGAATTTGCCCAGATTTTTATACATGCCGAATATTCTAGGGGTGGATTATTTGAATACCCCCCCTCCCAAATCGACTAAGGAATTAAGTCGGGGGCCTCATATGGGGGCAGATTATTGCCCTAGAGTTTCCCCAAGGCCGGAAATTTTTCTAGACGGAGATTCTGGCCCCCGCGAATGGCCGGACATTCCGCCCCAAATTGCAGCAACGGCTACATTTCGGGAGGGGGTATAAATTCTCCACCCCTTCTTCAACCGCAAGATGCTTGTTCCCCTCTTTCAGAACTCCATTTCTAGAGCCACTCAAATTACTAGATCTCCTCCTCCAACCACTCAAAGACGATGATCTTTGGGGAATCGAAGGATAATACCTTGATCTACATCCTCACCAGTGCAATTTGTGTTTCCCCCTCATTTACTTGAGGGATTTGATTCTAGTGTTTTCTTTGGAAACCCTAGTTCTTGATTTCACCCTTGATAAGTTTGTCTATTGGTGTGATAGCTTGTTGTGATACTTGGGAGCCTCCAATTCAGTTGTGGATGCATACCCCGAGCTTGTTGTATAGGCGTTGGTTCCCGCCTCGAAGGGTACCGATAGTGGAAAAGTGAATCGGGCCATTGTGGCGAGGTTCACTAGAGAATAGGGTGAGGCCTTTTGTGGCGTGGTGGTCTTAGTATCGCCCACCCCTCCAATGCATACGTACTTCCTCTAAAAAGGAAGGAACTACGGGAAATTATATCATGTGTGTGAGATCCTGGCGCATGGCTTAATAGGATTTATAGGATACGCATACCAACAAGTTACAACTTCTTTTCCGGGAGCTCATCCAAAAAAACTCCAAGGTTAAGCATGCTTGGTTTGGAAAAAATTTAGGATGGGTGACAGACCAGGAAGTTGTTCCCGGGTGCGCATGAGTGAGGACAAAGAGCGCAGAAAAGACAAGTGTTAGTCTGTGGGGCCAGTCTAAAGATCCTAATAAGCTGCCAAGAGTGACACCCCCGGGGCCTATTATTGGATGGGGTGTTACAGGTGGTATCAGAACCAATCATCGCGGTTACACGTGTGTGCGGATCAATGGTGGCACATGTGAAGCATGACGCGTGTGGACGAGAGTGGACACGGCATGACACATGTGCCGGCACTGGACGCAGAAACGTGTACCAAGAGGGGACGTTCCTGGCTTGTGCTTGATCGATGAGGGCATCGATCTTCTAAGGGTGGGCGTATGTGAGATCTAGCGCATGATTTAATAGGATTGATAGGATACTCATACCAACAAGTTGCAATTTCTTTTCCGGAAGCTAATCCGAAAAAACTCTAAGGTTAAGTGTGCTTGGCTTGTAGCAATTCTAGGATGGCTGACCGATCAGGAAGTTGTGACAAAGTGCGCAGAAAAGACAAATGTTGGTTTGTGAGGCCAGTCTAGAGATCCTAGTAAGCTGCCAGGAGTGACACCCTCGGGTCCTGTTGTTGGATGGGGTGTTACACTGTGTCTCCATGTACTTCACTCTCGGTTAACTCTATCCTTTAACTTCTCTCTTTATTTGTATATTTTTTCTTCCTAGTTCCTACTTTGTCATATAGGTAAATTTATCTTAGTTGTATATCTAGAGAATTTAATTTTTGTGTCGAGCTTAATTCGAAAAACAACTAAATTTGAAGTAGCACCTATTCACCCTCCCCTTCTAGGTGTCCATACAATCATTTCAGTTACAAGTGGTACCAGAGTTGATCCTCGCGGTTACACGGGCGTGTGCGGGTCAGGAGAGCGGACATGTGGGAGCAAGACGCGTCTTGCCCAAAGTGGACATGGCATAACACATGTGCCGGCACTGGACGCACAGACGTGTGCCATGAGAGGACGTTCTTGGTTTGTGGTTAATCGACGAGGGCGTCGATCTTCTACGAGTGGGTGTAACTTTTTTCTGGGACTCATCTCCAAAGGAAACCAAGTTAAGCGTGTTAGGCCTGGAACAATTTAAGGATGGGTGACCAACCAGAAAATTGTTCCCGGATATGCACGAACGAGAACAAAGTTTGTAGAAAAGAGTGGCCCGTTGGGCCAGTCTAAAGTTCCTAGAAAGCTAACAGTGGTAACAGCCGCCGGTCTGAAGAGGCCGATGTGTTATAATAAGGGACACATTATTACTCATCCGGGAATGGAAAGCTACATTACATGGAATGTAAAGTAAAAGGTACTCCCTCCATCTTAAAATAGATGTCGGAAAGTTATCAAAATTTAGATGTATTTATATACTCCCTCCGAGTCATATTAGTTGACTTGGATTTATCTAGATTCGAATGTATGTAGCAGTAAAATATGCCTAGATACATACGAATTTAGACAAATCCAAATCAACTAATATGGGTAAGAGGGAATACTAAATAATGTCTAGATTCATCAAATTTTGACAAATCTGCGACATATATTTTGATATGGAGGAAGTACTTAAAATGGAAAATGGAAAAGGTAAAGAGAAAGGGCAAATTAAAAGAAAATGCGAAAAAACATATAAAAACGAAGAAAAATAAATAAAAATCTAACTACATCATAGCGTAGACGAGAACCAAGTACGTACCTAAGATTCCTAACACGTACTTAGTCCTATCCACAATAATTTTAGACAGATCGGAGGCATACCAAGATCCAAGAGAACGAGACAATCCATCGATCGGCCTCGCGTGCGGCAATGGAACCAAACTAGGGCCGGCCCACTTACGCGCGGCTGCGGACGGAGAAATGCCACGATACCAGAAATTCCCTCATGCTTCTCATCTCTACTATCTTAAAAAGAACTTTCGGTTCTGTTTTCTGCCAGGAAGCGTTTCGCTCCGTCCTTCGTCCAACCTCGCGCATCGCTCGTCTATTTTTTTTCTTTTTTGTTTAGCACCGTGAATCCCGCAGTCAGTTTCCTTTCCCGTATCTTGCTTCCCTTTAGAATAGCGTTTCAGCCGCCCCTAGGACATACCGTAGCCGCGTCTCATGGGACAGCGCAGACAATCTCGGCCTTGATAATGACGGTGACTGCTCTTGGGCTGCGGCTATGATGGCGCGGAGGATTTCTCGATGGATTTCTCCATTATGGTCGATGGTTGCATTGCGCCGCTCGTCGACATGGACTAATCCGTCAGTACGATGGTTTTTGCGACGCTCTAATCTATTGATTTTGTGCCAGATTTGCGTGTTTCAGAGCTGGGATTTGCATGCCATACATGATGGTCACCGAGAAGCTGGATTGAGACGTGCTCAAGTGGGCGCCGGAGGTGAGTGAACTTCGCGCCGCCGTTGTGCTTCTTCCCTGTACTGAACCCTAGCTAGGATCGACCTGCCGCGATGTTCTGCATCCGTCTCTGACACGTTGGTTGGTTGGTTTGCGTGAATATAGCGTGGACACGGTGCAGAGGTGCTGCATAGCCAACGCGCTCCGGGCCGCGTCGGCATGCCTCTTCCTGAGAAGTTTAGGAGCGGGAACCGCCCCGCGCTTCCATGCCGGCCAGCGCGCTGCGCACCAGCTCCTCGTCGGCGTTGGACATGGACAAGTCCTCGGACACCGAGGAGGAGGTCAAGGTCTGTAGCGGCAGGTACTCCGTCAACTCCTTGCCCCACTGCGATGAACTCCCGCCGCACCGCCGTGCCCCTCTACCGCTATGCCAAACTCGGACCTGTGCTCGTCCAGGGACATGGCGCTGCAACGGCCAAGCCGCAGCAGGCACGACGGCCACATCAGACGTGAGTTGCTGCGTAAGAGGAGGAGCGGGAGGTATACGCTTGACTCTGCAGGCAACTCGAAGTTCTCAAGCTAGGCGGTGGCGCAGAACAATGGTGTGGCCTCTAAGGGTGAGTATGCGTCTGAATACTGTACTGGACAATCAAGAAGAGAAGTGTGCAATGCGGTTCTCAGTGCTAAATTGATTAGCGTTCTCATTTTGTTTACCCCCGCGTTCTCTGCCATACCAAATTAGATAGGACCGTTTCAACTCTGTTAACGTTGCACTCCTTGGTTGCATATGAAAGCTCTAATATTTTCTCTGAAGAAAGCAATCATGTTTGGTGTATCATGAAGATCAGTATGTTCGTGATAAGTAGTCTTCGCATGTGTGCTAGGCATTAAAATTGTTCAACATAGTGATATATGATGCCACATGTTACGCGCATTAAACAAACATTCTCTAAGAAGACACACAAGCAGGCTCTTCGTATCTGCTCAACATGCTTCTGCTTTTAGTTCACTCTGATACTGATCTGGTCAATCATTTTTTTCTTCCGAATTATTAGGAGAAACACGATTTTGTTTACCATTATCATCTAGAATTTCAACTTTTTCTGAAAATTGCAAGAAAAAAAGTTCAGTTCCTCAACATCATCATAATTGTATTGTTACTGCAATGATGTAACCTAGGACCCAAACTTGCTAGCTAAATTTGCTTTCTCCGTGGCTCAGTAAGCCCAACAAGTTGCATTGGTGGTATGTTGCCCTGCTTTCTCAAATAGATGTGAAGTTATGATATTGTTCTTACATAATGTATTGTGTACATTTTACTGATGCAGAATCAGGTGGGTTATGCGCATGATGGTTTATTTGATGTACCCAGTGCACCATCAATAAAGGATTATAGTCAAGAAGCTTCACCAGCTCCGCAATGTGATACCAGAACTTGTGCAAATGCAGGTGTATCGGAGGGTTCAACTGTTAAAAAAGAGGAACATGGTGATGGTATTGTTGGAGCTAACTTGCATGAGAATACTAATAGGTAGCTTTTATAATATTTGATGCTCCATCAAACCATCATTTAGAAATTAATCGTATTTGTTTCAGTCTAGATTATAGGTGGGGCATTAATTTAGAAATAAGCCGGATAGCTAATCTATATAAATTATAGGTGTTTCATTTAGAAATACATAAAATAAGCCGGATAGCTAATCTATCTAAATTATAGAGAAGTGAAGACATCTAGAAGGTGAAACAAAGGAATGAAGAGCTTCTGGGTCCCATTCGGAAAGCTAAATAAAACATGACATCTACAGAGAGATCTTGATCTCTGAGAGCAACATACACAAACCTAGCAACAACTACAATAAGTCATAGTATATATTTTCCAAGGTACATCAGACCCCAAAAAACTCCCTAAGCTTACTTTGGTCTATTGAGGCATGTGTAGTAATTATCTAATTATCGACAGGAAGTGTACATATGCATTTTTGTAATGACACCATTATTCTGCCATGTGAAAGACCTCCATTAAGAGAATTAAAATTTGGTTTTGATGTTGTATTTTTCAGAACCTTGGAACCAAAATAAATATAAGCACGTGGGATGGTTCGTACTCAGTACTAATCGAAAGGATGAATTATTATTTTGTAGAAAATTCTAACGAAGATGAGGTACCTTTGATTGATAAAAGAACCAAATGAGAAAAGGGCGTAAGTTACTGAAAAGTTCTCATGCCATGGAATCAAACAATGGTGTTGGGAGTACTAACGGTTCTTGATAGTTGTTCTGGTTCTTCTCAAGGCCCTGGTACAATAACCAATCTGAAATTGTGCATGCTTCTCAATTTGACAAATCATCCTATATTCCTTTGAGTAATCATGTAGCTGATGTAGATCAAAATGTCCATGAAACTATATCATATCCCTTTGATTCGCCAATGGCTTGTGCAACCGTCGCCATTTCAGATGGGTAACTATCATAGTTTCATTGGTTTCTCAAAGTTGAAGCTTTCCTGTTGCATGTTTCTACTGATAGACATCTTGCTACAATTTTGAAGTGTATGTTGCGCGCAAGCCGTTTTACAAATAACCTGTTTCGTGTGACGTCGATTTTTCGCGAGAGGCTGGCCGTAGGATGCCCTATAGAACTTGTCCTCCTGAATCTCCTGACGATACCTGAATATGATTATATATTTTGTTTGAGCATCTCTAGAATGTCCTGAAGCTACAAATGTGTACTTCCTTTATGGAACTCTGGGATCGAGCAGTGCTCACAATGAAGAGATGAATTAAATTAAACCTAATTTTCCTTAGTGTTAAAACTAACACGGGTGAAAGTTCATTGAATTCAGGTATGCATTATTATCATGATTCTTTTAGAACGGATTTCCTTGATAACTTCAAATTGTTTGTCAGTTCTCAAATAGATCAACTTGTATTTCACCATAAACCTAATCTCTTCGATGATACTAGATACAACTCAGAACACAGATCAATGCCACCAGGGATCTTTTATGTTGTTATGAGGCATGTTATGGAGAATAGGATTAGCTTTTTAAATATTGCTGGCTCACCTGGACTTTGGGAAATTTTACTTGAATATTTTATTATTGAAAATATTCTTGAGTATTTTATTATTATATATATATATATTATTAGACCTTAATAAACCTCTTTGATGATTTATTTAATATTTGTTCTCTAACTAGAATTTACAAACAAATTCATAAGATTATATGTTCATTGCAGGTGCATGCTTCCAATTGAGTAGATGTCTTGTCTTTCCATTGTAGGTGGCTAAACATGTTCATGTTAATTTTTTATTCCGTCGTTGACATGAAAGTAGTAGTGTGGAGGGGAGGTGTATATAGTGATGTGAGGGGGGGCAATATTAGGGTATTCTCTACCTATTTAGTTTAACAAAATGAACTAACTTTTACAATGACACCATCATTTTGGAAAGTTAGTTCATTTTTGCACTAAAGAGGGTAAAGGGTACTCCGATGATGATCCACTTGCATCACTAGATATATATAATAGATTGAGAGTAGGAATAGGGGTGTACATTGTATCTTACAAGTATTATGACCCTTGAAAGATACAAGATGCTATGTCCCGATATTTTTTCTCACTCCACAACAACACACCGATGTTTGGCTAATCTACCAATGTATATTATGTAAACTTAGTAATTTGTCACAACTCTGAAATCGTACTTCTCGTAACAATATATAAAATCATAAATATGACTGTCGCATTACTAAAGAAGCACAAATACATGGCCACACATAATTCAAAAGATAAATGCTATAAAAAGTTATAAAGAGTTGATAATGCCGCGTGATGAGCATGATGATCCTATGAATGCATCGGTGGTTAACCATTAAAATATATTTCCCCGGTGCAACGCACGGGCACTTAACTAGTAAAATAAAAAATTAGATACTCCCAGAGTAGTACTCCCTCCTTTCTAAATTAGAATGCCTATTAAATTTTATTAAAGTCAAAGTTTATAAACTTTGACCAAGTATATATGAAATAATATAAACATACACAACATAAACTCAATGTTATTAGAACCATGATGAAATATATTTTTGTATTATATGCATTTTGTATTCCAAAAGTTACTATATTTTTATATAGTTAGTCAAATTTTAGAAAGGTTGACTTTGACCAAAACTTATAGCCATCTTAATTTGGAAAGGAGGGAGTAGTACTAAAATGGAAAAAACGAAAGCCGAGCTGTAGTCAGCATCGGGATCGTATTGAATCCAGTTGAGCCTCCCCGAGTCCCCGTAATGTACTTATCCTATCCGGACTGGGACTCTCGCCAATAAATAGCGGCCGGGCGGCAGCAGAGGTGTCGCTCGCAGTTGTGTGCTTTTGGACGAGGCAGAGGCAGGGTATCAGTCCGCATCGCCATACACACATTAGCCTGGTCGTGACGAGCGAGAACGAGAATACGAGATGGAGGCGGCGGCGACATCGCGGGCACATGACTGGTCGTCTCTCCCGGTGAACATACTGGTCCGGATCCTGGGTCATCTGCGGTGGTCGAGCCAACCGAGCTTCGGTCTGGCGTGCCGGCGATGGCAATCTGCGCGTGCCGTGTCGCCGCCGTTCTACCCGGCGTGGATCACGCCTCTCCTCTTCAACCCCGCCAACGCCGGAACCGCCAACGTGCGGTACTACAGCCCCTACTACGATAAGAACTTCGAGATCGCGTCCACGCTAAACGCGCCAGGCGCCAAGATCTGCTGCGCCACCGGACGCCACCTGACACTATGCGTGAAGCACAAAATCCTCACCGCGGAACTCCTGACGGGCGAGGTCGACGAGCTGCCACCGATCACTGCCAGAACGTTCGACTTGGTCGTTTATGATGGAGTGCGGAGCATGTTCGGTATCAACACGTTGTTTGGTCTGCTGGAGATCGCCTGCTGCGTCCGAAACGATATGGGCGAATGGGGTGGCTGGGAATACACATGGTTTGATGCAGACGATCCAAAGTTCCCGGCCTCGCCTGGCTGTAACCCGGTTCTCCACAACGGGTTGCTCTACTTGCTCGGAGAAGATGGAAGGCTGGCGGTCTATGATCAGCAGAAGCACGATGAGAAATTTGAAATTCTCAAGAAACCTGATAGCTTCGGGTTCGAATGCTACGACAGCTACTTGGTCGAGTCCGACCAACACGAGCTCATGGCGGTCCTCGTCGGACGTCGTGGGACGCCGGTAACAGTCATGAAGCTCAATGAGCGTACCATGGAGTGGGAGAAGATGGAGAGCTTGGAGGGGAGATCTCTGTTCACCGGCACATTCACAACGACGATGAAAATGACTAACATGAAGTGGATGCGGAATAAGATATTCCTCCCTAGGTTCCACAATTGGCCTGAGACCGTCCATGTTGACCTTGGTGAACTAGCCTTCGTGCCAAACTCGAGAGACGTACATACCACGGTGAAAGGTGGTAACAATGACATGTGGACTTATGAATTCGGGCAAGGTGAGAAAGCTAGGGAATTCTGGGGAACAGAGAAAGGAGATTATACTATCTGGGTTGATTTTACTAATAGCTAAACTCACTGTTGTGATGGATGATAAACGTCATTATCTTCTTCCAAAATTGTAATACCGAGTGTAGAAACATTATGTCGTAAACTTCCGCACTAGGTCTCTTTTTGTTTTCTACTTCAAACTGCATCTCTTTTTCTGCAAAGAGAAATCTGCATCTCTTGATATCACTAATCACATGCAGGGGCGACGTAAAGCTAACCAAGTAAAACGGCTGACTCTAAGAAAATTAATTACAATTTTTTCGCAGGAATGTAAAAAAAGAAATTATAGTAACATTGTGTGATCAGACTTGTATAGAGTCTAAATTAAATAGCCAACAAATGTACTCCCTCCTGTGTAAAGTTTGACTTGTATGTATGCATGTACATATCAAGCGAAGCTAATTTTATACTTGCACAACTTAATATATTTCCTCCGTTCCGGTTTAAAGGACACACATTAGAAATCATACAATCCAAAAATCTCTCCAACTCCTAGGTACATAACCACTTAATTTTAGAGGAAGATCCAATGAGAGAATTAGTGAGAGTCAAATTAGCCACAATCAGAAAAATCCTAGGGCATAATGATTTGCTATATTTGCCCCTTAAACCAGGACGGATGGAGTACAGATTATCTAAGCCATCAATCTTTTTTCTCGGTTTGTGTACCTTTCTAAGCTAAAAATCTGCTCATCCCCTCTCGCGTCTCCCACATTTGTGATTCTTTAAGCTAAATGGTGCAAACAAATCCGAATGGGCTATCACACATCATCTCCCTCTCGTACTATGCTGCGTAATACATGGCGCCCATTACTAGGGTATAAGCGGGGTCCGACTTATACCTCACTTCTACACTTGTACCATTCTCCTTTATCCATCAAAAGGTCCATCCTCGCCCTCTCACTCCTATCCTTGAGATGTCCCCTCCCGCCTCCCCTACATCGCCATGTTGTGCTTTGATGTATAATGTTTTATTAGTGTTTATTGATTTTTTTAAAGGTTGGTTGAACAATTGTTGTCCTTTCCCATAGACTTTATTTTAGTCAAGTAAATATCTCAAAAACATAACTATTAATGCTAGGTTTCACAAATCACACAACCGGAGAGTTTTATTTCCACAATCAACAAAAGTTGCATTATGTTGTTTCACATAACTAAAATCTCGGAATTTAAGCCGTTTGGCTGTGTTGGCAAATCAACCAGTTCATTTTTGGCCTTTTCTTGTATCAAACTTGGGATGTCATTTCATTTTTTGTAGTACTTTCAAACCATAAACAAATTTGGCTACAAAATATGAAGTTGCAAAACCTTCAGTAAAATGGTCAAAATGAGCTTTAAAAAATCATAACTTACTCAGGTAAGATAGTTTAGTTAGAAGCCTTTTTAGATTTCATAAAAAAGGTTGACTTGTTTATTGATACTTGCAGTAACTGAAATTTTCAAACTTCCGAACGCTAGGCAACATGACCGTAGAGTTTCATAGATTACTCTTGTAGGTGGTTTGAATTACTTCTTTTTTCTGATTTTTGAATTCTTTAATTTTAATACGAGGCTTTTCAAGTCCAAGCTAGGATATGCCCCGGTTCAAAAAAAAAAGATCTAACCATGAAATTTGGATGCCGTGAAAAAAGTACGAACTACCATAAACGTTATGGATATATGCTAAAATCCTTTGATTCATGCACACAAAAAAAGGGAAACCTTTAGAGTGGAGGATTTTACACGTTTGTAGGTGAGCTACTTTCTGCATTTTCAATATAGCATCATTATTATCAGTTACCCGCAAAAAAAAATGTAACTCTAAACCGATGGAAGGCCTTACTGGATTAAACTTTTCTATGACTGAAGTGAACTTGATTCTTCATTTGGACACCAATTGCACAACAGAAAGAACACTCCACACAGACTGAAAATAAACATAAGGGAAAGGAACATTGCAGACCGAGTGAAAATAAACATTTCATGAATTGCGGCCATTTCTCTCAGCTGTTTCCCCAATTTAGTTTTCAGGCCATCAGGTCGCACAACTTCATAGTACTCCTTCTAGTTCATATTAATGGTCTCAACTTTGCTAGATTTATATGTACCTACTTAAGTATTTAGACTAGATTCATTCGTATCTAGACAAAATTGAGAGACTAGATTCATTAGTATCTAGACAAAGTTGAGACCATTAATATGGACAAAAGGAAGTAGTAATATTCATTCATCATAATATGGCAATGAGTTAATGAAGAGAGATAGAGAAAGTAACTTTTGCTTTTGCGAATTTGAGAGAATAACTATTTATGTTACCGTAACATCACACATATTAAGGCAAAGCGAGTCTACAACCTAATTAATGTGACATTGCATGTTATCACACATAAGTTAATCCCACTATGAAGTTAGTAATCTATAGTAATATATGCATGTTACTAGTCTAAGTTATTTTGCACTATGACTAGCCTTGATCTTTGGAGTGGAGGATTTTACACGTTTGGATGAGCTGCTAGTTTCTGTATTTACAATACAGCATCGTTATTATCAGTTAACAAGTTAATTTAACTCTAAACCGATGAGAAGCCTGAGTGAATTGAACTTGATTCCACAACAGAGAACAACATTCCACGCCGAATGAAAATAAACAAAACACAAAGGAACATTCTAGACTGAATGAACATAAACATTCCATGAATTGCAGCCGTTCCTCTGACTTGCTTTCCCGAATTTAGTTTCAGGGGGAATGTCAGCTCGCCCAACTGCATATCACAATATTCATTCATCATAATTTTCTAGTACATAGGAAAGTCAAAACATCCTAAAATTCCGGACCAATGGCGGCAGCGCCCACCCGACCCCGTCCTTAATCTTCTGCGCGTCGCGGCCGCAGTCGCCGGCCCTCCTCGCCGCGGCTGCTCCCGCCGGGGACACGCGCGTGGCGCACTCGTGGTCCGCGGGGAACCGGTGCTTCAGGCACAGCTTCTGGCCGCACCCTTTGCAGACGGTCGAATTGGAGAAGGTGAGCGTCTCCTTGCACCGCCGCGCGGGGCACCGCGGCTTGAGCTTCCTGGCCGGGTCGCAGCCCCGGCGCGACCGCGCGTGCGCCTCCAGGATCTCCGCGTCCGTCTTCTTCTCCATCCCGGCGCCCGTGCGCTCGATGGCGTCGCCGCAGGCCTCGCAGACGACGACGGTGCGGCCCTGGTCGGCGGCGCGCGCGCAGCCGTGGCCCAGGTAGGTCCGGTGCTCCGCGCAGAAGACCTTGCCGCAGCCGTCGCAGTCGAAGGGCAGGAAGTCGAGCTGGTTGCAGTCCTCCCTGTCGCAGTGCGCACCCAGGTCCGGGAACGCCTCCGTGCCCCGCCGCGCCATCGCCGCTCCTCTCTCGGTCGATCCCTGGTACCTCCTCTTCCTTCCTCTCCCGCCGCGCGTGCTCTGTTTCTTGCGTCCGGATGCAACCGGTGGATTGATGCGATGGCTTTGTGTGTGATCGCGGTGAGGCGATGCGGTACTTTTTATAGCTTCGGGTCGCGGTTGCCGTTGCCGACGCGGTTTGCTCCTTGGCCTTTCTTCTGCTGCAAGAAGAAGAACGTGATGGTGATGCCGCGTCCTCTTCTGTTTTGGCCTTCGGGATTAGTCCGGTCTGCTCTGGAGGCGCCTTGCCTTCGGCGGGACGGCTTCGGTTGCGAGTCGTTTTGCTTTGGGAACGGGGCGCCCGCGTCGGCCGTGACGTGGCGTTTGTTTTGGTAGCACGGCAATATTTCTGCGAGGAAACATGGCAATATTTGCTTGCAGCCCTGGGCCGATGCCGACGCGCGGTCAAACTGGACAACAATTGGGGCCCAATTATATGTAGCGGACTGCTCTTAATACACGGCCCAATCGTGCTGCAACGACCCAATCCTGCTGAAAGGCTCCAATACTCGTCACTGTATTTATTTTTCAAGTGTCCTGTTTATGAACTCGTCTCTTGGGACCCTAGCTCCTAACTCCATATCCAATCTCCGCTCCGTGCACCTCCAATCTTTCTCTACTATCGCATCCCTCATGCGGTGTAGGAAGACATATTTAGTTTGGTTTGTCCTTGTCTGTCTTCATGAAAGCATGTTAGTTCTCGTTGTTGTCTATTGGTGTGGCACTGTTGGCAATAATGTCATCCTTAACGACTCTTTCCATCGAGCTTCTGCCAGTAAGATTGTTGGTCTAATCGGGTAATGCTAGTGTGTTGTTTATCTATATCACAAGGCGGTGCCGCCCCCGCTGATATGCTTGGTGTTATTGTCAATCTTTTCCTACCATTGCATCGATCGACTAGATATTATCCACTACATTTCTTTGCGGGAACTTTAGTGGGTGAATGTTTTATGTCATCCATCTCCAACAAGAGTTATGATGGTTAAACGGCAAAGGGTTCGACCGCGGCTCTACCAAGAATATGGTTCTGGTTGTATTTCCCCTTTGTTTAGGGTTTTCTTTGTCTGTGGGTTCAATTATCCCCATTGTCTGGTTGTAACACTTTTTTATTTCTATAATATAAAGCAGATTTAATTTGAAGAGCAAAAAACATATTACAAACTCGAGTCTATGCACAAAGCTAGAGACTTGCAAGAACATATATAGCATCATGCTCCCAAATGCTAAGAATGCTTAAATAAACAAAATGTCACAAGATATCTAGTGGATTCGGTAAGAGACATCTATAGTGCAATCCAAATATTCACTCATTGACAAGCAAAAAAAAAGATAATTCAGTTAGAATCCTATTTGCATGGGAATTTGTACTTAATAACTTAAGTTGTTTGTTTTGTATATTTTTAGTATGTTGATCGAGAAGAGAGTTCAAAAATAAAGTAATGATAGATAATATCTTTATATTACTGCATTTTAAAAAATAGAATTCTATTTTGTTTTGATACATAGATTGGGAGCATGTTTGCACCACAAGCTATAAAGGCACTAATATATGAAAGGGGTGTATTATAGACAGAGTAACATGTTTTCTTTTCTTTCAAAAATTTAAACTTACATATATTGAAGTTTTACAAAATTCATTAAAAAATCATAGATTCGAAAAATGTTGTCGACGTGCGACATCTCAACTCAAAATAGCTTGTTTCGTAGGCTATACAAAAACGAGAAAAAGTGAGAATTTAAAGTAGTGAACAATGCAACTTTTCAGACCTCCAAATGTGGCTCAGAATACATGGTGTTTCGAACTGAGATTTTACACGTTGGTAAAATAATCATTGTCAACATCTAGAATTTTTACCAAAATTCTGAAACTTTAAAAAGTAGTTCCCAAAAATTTCAAAAAAATAATACATGTAGTTGGGGCTACATTTGCAGTTTTTGAATTATACATTCTCTATATAGTGCAGGATAACGATGCTTCATAAGTCGTAGGAGAATTGCATAAGGTGCACTTGTGCTACGGTACTACGACATGTGGTGACATCACGGTTAAAAAAACATGAGGTGACTTTACCAAATTAATTTATTAGTAGGAAAAAAGCTGAATTATTTGGTTGTATTGAACGAATAGGTAAAAATTGTACTCCCTCCGTTTTAAAATATAAGATATTTAGCTTTGTGAAAGAAGTGTATCTAGTTTTTAGTGTAGGTTCACTCTAAACCTAAATAAACCCACACACTAAAAGGGGTATAGATATATTTCTTTTACAAAACTAAAACATCATATATTTTGAAGAGTGAGTAGTGAATAGTGGCCCAAAGAAAGAGATAAATTTGTTGTGAACAGTGGCCCGAAGAGAGAGAATTGATGAAATTGGCAACAACATGAGACATGGTACCACTACAAATTCTCCAACGTTTCGGTACAAAAAAATTTAGTACAAAATAGATTTCACCTTTTTCTACTATTTCAAAATAGACCGGCAATCCATTTTCAGCGATTTTTTATTAAATAATATATTTTATTTAATATTTTTGGCAAGTATTGCGCATTTTAAAAATTCACAAAACTAGGACATAGTCGGCATTCGCCCTGGCCGAATAGGCCAATTGGCGTGGGCCAAGCCGAGTCAGCTCCATTCAGCCAGGAGATGACCGACTGCATGTGGCCGCGTGGGGCCGCGGGGCCGCGCTAGCCGAGTGGCCCAATCGGCGATGCCCAGGCTGAATGGAGGCCACCAGGACAACGCCACGCGAGCTGCCTGCGCTCCTCTCCTTCTTCCTCCCGTGTGTTACTTCTTCCTCTCTCCTGCTCGCGCGAGGTGTCTTCTTCTCCAGCATTTTTGCTCTATTTAGCCGAGATTAACCACCAAATCTTCATTCTAAAACCACTAGAGAGGTAGGGGAAGGCCGATCTATTAATGGATTAGCTCGAGACTCGATTTGGTGGTGGTTTTTTGGAGGAATGGTGGTGGTGCTGCGATGGAGCAATGGCAATGGTGGTGTTGCGGTGGAGCTTGGAGCTGAGGGTTGTATGAGCTGTGTCGTGCTGCTTGTCCGGTGAACCGAGACCGCTGTACCGAGTGGCTTCTCACGCTTCAAGGGTAAAATCGAATCTCTCGATAATCACAGTTATTGTATATGGTTATGTGGGTAGTAGGTTGTGGTTAGTAGGCTATTAGAATATTTGGCAGGTGGATTAGTAGAAAATTTGTCTGTTGGTTAAGTTAGTATTTTCGGTTATTTAAATATTAGGCCGATGGATAGTTGGAAGTTTTGGCAGTTGGATTTGTGGGAATATTTGACAAGCTATTAGTATATTTTTAGAATATTTACGGATAGTTGTATATAGTTTATTAGTACATTTTTTTTAGAATATATGCGGATAGTAGTACATAGTTGTACGCACGGCCAATAATTAATTGAGTAGTTTGAATTTTTTATACCAGCAGAGATGTCCAATATAATGAAGTTCCTGTTTTACTACCTGGTAATATCCAATACTATGATTGTGGAGCAGATTTGTTTGAGTTTCAGTATACGGAGTTGGATCTGACTGCCCCACAAATATGGAGTGTTAGTCAGTTGATGCAATGGTTGACATGCTGTTTAGGATATAACCTCGAAATATACATCGTCAGTGTCCAAGCATTTTGGATAAAGTCCAGCAAGAATATTTTCTAAATTTTGAGGCATGTAGATCATAATAGAGACTGGTTTAAGTGGTTAAAAGGTTGCCAGGACAGGCACATACACCCTGTCGCACTAGTGCTTCCTGTCTTGAAGGTGATCGATCCGCCTGGAGGCGACGGTGAACACGGTCCTGGCCATAGTGATGAATCTAGTTACGGGATATACTCTATGTCCAATAATGGAGGTGGTGGTTATGAATCAGAGAACAATAGTCAGATAGGAGGAGGAGGTGGTGGTTACGAACCAGGGCAGAGCAGTCATAATGGGCGTGCGGGATACGATAGTGGAGAGGCAGATGTGGACGAGGAAGGTGGACACATGCAAGACTTCATGGAAGGTGAGGATTATATGGATGGTGAAAGTGGTAATTCTGATGATTCTGATGATTCTGATGGAGAAGGCAACGGTGAGGACGTGTCGATTTCTGCATCATGAAATCAAAACATCTTGGATGGAATAACCATTAACGACGGTCATGATTCTGCGTGGAAATATTATAAGAATAAAATTGCGCAGGATGCCAGTATCCAGACAAGAGACTCCCTTGTTTGTCTGATCAATCGATAAAATCTCCTGCCTTCTCTTTTCCACGAAACCCTAAGTCTATAACCATGGAAATTATCGAGGTTGACCCGCATCAGTCAGGTTTACGTACAACATTTCTTACGTCAAGGCTTGGAGGGCAAAGCTTGATGGAGAAGTTGACGGGAAAATTTTGGCGGGAACTCTTTTGCGGGAGAATTTTGGGGAATTTGAAGGGGACAAATACATTGTTTATGAAGTGCGGAATACATCTCAAAACTAAAAGTGAAATTAGGGTACATCAAGGCACTAGTGCTGAAATTAAGATACTTCATGACACTATAACTAAAATGAAGATACATCACTTATAGGACATATACCTAGTAGTCCTGAGTCCAGCGCAGATACCTTCCGGTCTTGTCTCCACGTTCTTCTGTTGCCTGAGCCTCAGCAGCCCTTTCTCTTAATTTCTGCATTTCGGCCACACGGGCGTCCTTGCGCACCTCTTCCAAGCGCTCTGATGGCTCAAAATATATCGAGCGCGTTGGGGAACCCCAAGAGGAAAGTATGATGAGCACATCAGCAAGTTTTTCCTTAATTATGAAACCAAGGTTATCGAACCAGTAGGAGCAGGGAAACACCTCAAAGGTGTTGTTTCCAACTTGGAATTCTGCACAACACAACCACACAACTTTGCCTCCAACTTACAGTGAGGTTGTCAATCTCACCGGTTTTGCTCAAAACAAAGGATTAAACGTATTGTGTGGAAGATAGTAATTTCTTACAGAAAGTAAATAGTAAATAGTAACTAGATGGTAGATTGATGGTAAAAGAATTGATCGGGGTCCATAGTTCACTAGAGGTGATTCTCTTTAAGAGAGATGACATGTTGGGTGCACAAATTACAGCGGAGAAATTGACAGACACCGAGGAAGCATACATGAATATACTAATCATCTTGACTCCTATGAGATTTGATTGGGCATTACAATATTATACATATACCGTAAATCCAACTGCATATATGACTAATAATCCACCTTCAGGTTATCATCCGACCCCCCTCGAGTATTAAGTTGCAAGCAACAGATAATTGCATTAAGCAAAGTGTGTAAAATAAATAATATGATTATCTCATGGATAAAGGATTGTTGTTTTCTCCCTAGTAGCAACAGCATATCTAGTACCTTAGAGATTCTTGTCACTTTCCCAGATTACTAGAGGCATGAACCCACTATCGAGCATAAATACTCCCTCTTGGAGTTGCTAGCATCTACTTGGCTAAGATAGCTACTAACAACGGAAAGCATGCAAGATCAAAAATAACATAGACATGATAGAATCAATAATCAATCTGAAATAGCATCTCAATATCCATAGGATCCCCACAAACACAACATGTAAGATTACAAATAGATGATCTTGATCATGAACGGAGCTCACAAGATCTAAACATGGTAGCACAAAGGAGGAGAACCAACCATCTAGCTACTATATGGACCCGTAGTTCAGGGATGAACTACTCACGCATCACACTGGAGGCAGTCATGGTGATGAAGAAGGCCTCCAGGGTGATCTCTCCCCTCCGGCAGGGTGTCGGGAAGAGCTTCAGATCCCTCTGGATCTAGGGATGGAGATGGCGGTGGCTACAGACTCTTTCGTGGAATTTTGATCGGGCCCTTAGGGTTTTCGTCCTGGGAGGATTTTATAGGCGAAGGGGTCGGTGGAGCACCAGGGGCCCACACCCTTGGTGGCGCGCCCCCCAGGCCGTGCCGCCAGCAGGCGTGGCCGTGCTGGTGCACCACTTCGTCTCCCCTCCGGACTCCGTGCTGCTTCGGGTAAAATATTGACTTTGGATTTTGTCCGGTCCAATTCCGAGAATATTTTATTACTAGCTTTTCTGAAACCAAAAACAGCAGAAAATAGGCAACTGACACTGTGGCATCTTGTTAATAGGTTAGTTCCAGAAAATGTGTAAAAATACACCAAAGTGTGGACAAAATATAAGAAAGTAGATATAAAACAAGCATGGAACATCAAAAATTATAGATACGTTTACAACGTATCACGCTCCTCTTCCTCCCTTCTCTCCCTATTCAACTCACAGTTTCGAGCTTGTTCTGCTCTTATTTCTTTCAGTTGATCCTTCTTCTTGTTCGCGACAATCCTTTCAGTATGTTCTTCAGCGTGAAATCTAGCCCATGCACGTCAGCTCTTGTCCGCAATTTCCTGCAAGACCCAGGCTGGCTGCTCCGTGTCAATCCAATGGTACCACTTGCAAAGAGGCGAAGGAGACTACAACCACATTAATGGTATGAATAAAAGAAAAATAAATAATGTAAAAAAACATATTCATCATCCTTTCAGAACATACCGGAGGCCTCTCGTGCGATGAACTAGCTTGACGGGGCGGGCTCTAGTCATAGTTGGTGAAATGGATCGTATGGGCACCTAGAGGGGGGTGAATAGGTGCTACTTCAAATTTAAATGCTTTTTCAATTTTAGGCTTGACACAAAAGAGTAATTCTCTAGATAAGCTATTATGAAGGATTTTCCTATATGCAAACCTAACTACTAGCGAGTAAAGGCGAGTGAGATAGAGGAACGAGTAAACCGTAGTGGAGCACGTGGAGACACAGGATTTGTTTTACCGTAGTTCCTTCCTTGTTAATGGAAGTACATCTGCGTTGGAAGGGTGGGCGGTACTAAGACCACCATGCCACAATAGGCATCACCCTGTTCTCCGATGGATCCCACCACCAAAGGCATGATCCACCTTTCCACTATAGGAACCCTTCGAGGTGGGAACCGACGCCTTTACACAACTAGCAGGGCACAACTCCACAACCAAATTGGAGGCTTCCGTAATGACAACAAGCTGCCACAAGAACAAGTTATCAATAACAAAACACAAGATCTAGATATTAACGAGAATACTAGATCGGGGATTTCTCCAAGTGAATGGAGAGGAGTTGATGCGCTTGATTTGTGATGACGATGTACATTGTCTCCTCCTTCAATTCCACCAAAGATCGAAGCCTTCAGGTGGTTGAAGTGGGAGATCTAGAGAGAGAGCACTTGCAACATGTCTGGTCTTTTTTGAATGAATCAAGAGATCCGAATGGAGGGGATGAGGGGCTTTTATACCCCCGGCACCCACTGAGCCGTTGGAGCCATTTGGGGCCGGATTATCCGGCCCAAGTGAGGGCCGGATTATCCGGTCTGGGAAAAACTCTGCCCCAGACTCGGTTATCCGCCAAATAATCCGCCCCCACTCAGAGCAACACGCCGAGCCTGCCCTTGATTGTCTCCTGGGGGCCGGATTATCCGGCTCCGGCCCCTTGTGAGGACCAGATTATTCGGTCAGGGAAGGAAAAACCGCCCCTGTTCGGATTTTCTGGGAGAAAATCCGAACCCAGTCAGAGCGTCGCGCCTTGCCTTCCTTTGATCGTCTTCTGGGGGCCGAATTATCCGGCCTAAGACGAGGGCCGAATTATTCGGTCAGAGGAAGAAAATCCGCCCCTGTTCGGATTTTCCAGGAGAAAATCCGTCCCCATATAGAGTGACGCGCCATGTCTGCCTTTGCCAAATGAGTTAGGCTGGATTATCCGTCCCTTGATGGGGGCGGATAATCCAGCCCCCCAAACACAAAATCATTCCCTGCACACTTAGCACAAATGAGAAAACTCCACGGTATTGTTATCTAACACTCAAAACACAGGGAACCATGAAACTTCTTTCCGTCTCCCCCTTTTTGGTGTTAGATGACAATACTAGGATTTGTAAGATAGTTCTCAAGACAACAAAAAATTAATGAATGAATAAGACTCCCCCTCAAAGTGTGCATACCAGAAAAATGCATTTGATTACAAATACACACAAGAGGGTATAAGTCTATTTCATTGAAACATATGTGAAAAGCTCATACCACTGGTAGGGAGATAGATGCATCCTCAAAACACTATAAGAATATCCAATGATAGCCATAGTGAGCGCCTCCCTCGATATAGATATCCAATAGCCATAAGAATATCCAATCTGATAGATGACTTCATATGAATAGTCCACAAGATAAATTCACAGCCACACGAACATAGTCTCATACGGCACAAAACACACATAAAAGTTCGACGCTAAAAGGGCACAAGCGAGAGAAAAAATGAAACGCTAAAGAGCAAGAACTTGTGCCCGACCCATGCAAATCCTCAGAGACCTAATAGAACTACTTCTCCCCCTTTGGCATCGAGATGCCAAAAAGGAAGAAGAGAGATGCTAACGCCCCAAGGGATCACTCGTAGTCCTCATCCTCGTCCTCATTGACGAGGTTTGATCTCGTCAATGCCCATTGTTATGGACTTGGGTTTTGGAGAAGATGGGGATGCTGGAGATCGTGGCATGGTTAACAGACAAGCAACCAGGGGACACGAGATTTACCTGTGTTCAGCCCCGGAGGGAAAAACCCTACTCCGCTTGCGCTCTTTGATTACGGCGGAACCGAAGGTTACAGGGGTGCGCAGATTAGATCTGGCGTGGAGGTGTGTATGTCGTAATCTAGTAGCTGCCCTCTCGTTGGACCCTCCTAGCCTTTATATATGGGGAGGCTAGGTCTCGGGTGCCGATACGAGTAGGTTACAAGTTGTATTCAAGCTCTAGTCTTGTTCTCTAAGGACTCGAAGGCGTCATGGGCCTGGTCCACCCGAAAATCTTCATGGGCCAGCGTATATTTGCCGTGGGCCTTCCTTGGGCTGGACCGGGTATGCTGAAGTTACGTACCCGTAGGGTATAACCATGTCAGTAGCCCCCGAGTGATCAGTTGAATCGTAGATTCGGCTGAGGACTCTTCAGTCTTTCGGGTGCAGCTCTGTCTTTCAAGAGAATGTGTAGGGATTGTTGATGCGTGTGCCTGACTCACCCGACAGATCAGGGTCAGTTAATCGTCTTAGGACAAAACAACACGATCTTCTTCAGGTGCGAGTCCCTCGACTCGAACCCGGAACATATGCTGGCGTAATTCGACTCGGGCGGAGGACTTACGAGTGGAATTCGGTGATTTTAAATGATGTACCCAACGCGTCTCGGGATTTTTCATCGTACCTGCTGGTGCAGTTCATACTAGCAGAGCGAAGTCAGGTGCGTTGCCAGGCCATCAGATGATATCTGTAGGTCTTATCTTTGCGTCACAGACGCAGCATCCGAATGTTTATCACCGCGGAGGTGTTTCGGGTGGCCAAGGAGGATGTTACTCACTTAGCATTAATTGGGGCAGAGTTGCCGAAAAGTTTTTGCATGCGGATCCGAAAGATCGCAGTCGAAGATTTCATAGGGTGCGCGGCGGTATCCCTATGGGAGTAGCCTGAGTGTCTGCTCGAGACTCGAGACTTTTAGTGCAAGCATTGCTCAGCTGTTTAGTCCGTAGGACTCGAAAATTTTCGGATGCTTGAATCCTTCCTCCCTATGGGAGTAGCCCCCGAGTCCGTAGTGGAGTCGTAGACTCGACGTAGGACTCGAAGCGCGTTGCCTTCATTTGTCTTTTTCGGTGCGCGG